>CM061142.1:338157690-339357690 GCA_030789695.1 Scilla litardierei | reverse complement strand
GGCATGAGTATTGTCGGGACCACCTGACTGTTTCCGTGATGAATTCCGCAGTTATAGTCTCTTCGTCTTAAATATGTCGTTCGGATCAAGTCTGGGGTATTGTCAAACTGTCAACCCCAATAACTTGACTCCGGTTAGTTTCTATCGATCTTTAGTCAACTAATGTTGGACTTCTTCCAACATACTCTGCGCAGAGTTTTTACTAAAGACCGAACTAACTCTACGACACTAACTCCCATTGACCGGGAGAGACGAATCCTTTCTTGGTCATTACTCGCCTCGTAAGTTTCAAGTGACACCCAATCAAAAGACCTTTCGACAGGCCTTGCCTCGAAGCTAGGTCAGTTGATCTAAGTGGCACCGTTCACGCACAGGTCTGTCAAAATGACCTCATGTCAAAAGACCAACTATCCTATCATCACTCAGAGTTATCACTGACAGATTGGTCAATATAACCATATGATAACTCTAGTGGATCGTTCAGTGAACTCATTCTAATGAGCACCTGTGTCTCGTCTTCGACTTCGCCAAGTCAAGCGATCATGAGATCATCGCCACCGCTAAACGGTGAAGACTAAGACACAATGGTCTATCCGATGTTTCGATATCCTTGTCTCGGAACATCTACGACCACGAACCATTTTAGACTTATGCTACAGACGGTCAAACGTTTCTCCATGATCGAGATACTCATCTCGATACCCATTTGACCTTGCATAAAGTCTCAGGACTTTACCTAAGTTGATATCTAATGTTAACTACATTACAATATAACTTAGATAAATTATTACCAAACAGCTTACTGTTATTACGAACAAGATGTTTGTGCTATTCACACAGGAATAAATGGCCTCGAGGGCATCATATTCCTACATCTCCCACTTGCACTCAGGCCCATTTATCTCGATATCTAATATCGTTTTTACACACAAGTTTTCCTGACTTCATGTGATAGAGTCTTCGTGAGTGGATCTGCCAAAACCGTCTACTCTATAGACTTAAGGGGTTTCTATGTTTATGTTAGACCAAGCTTTTGAATCTCATTCAAATAATTCATTTGGTCTATCGGAATCTATAATATTTTATTTCCCTGGATCTTATCCAGTTCATCGTACCTTACGATAATAATTTTAAATTAGTTATTGGTCATTGCAAATGGTTCATATCTATTTCTGATAAATAATCAAACTCTTTGATTACTTAATCAAAATATATGCATGCGTCTCTTCCCGTTGCAGGCGCGTGACATTGCAAGTGCGGCTTGTTTTTTCGTGGGATAGTTCGTCCCCACAGACGGTGCCAGATGTTTCAGAGTGTTTTCTCACTACATAAGTATTGACCGTGGACTGCCCGGTCAACGTGGTCAAGGGGCCGATTTGGGTCCCTTGGGTGTGTCGAGCACGTGTAGACGCGACGTTAATCGAAGATGCAGACGACGTGGAACACGTCAACTGGGCCGGGTCTGGATCCTCGGCCTCAAGGGGGGCTGAGGGGAAGCCTCGGCCCGGTGTGAGATGCTCGGCCTCGGACGATCGGACGACGAGGGGAAGCCTCGGTGCCTTGTCTTGGTGCACGGCCGATGCGGAGCGGAGGGGGAACCTCGGCTCGGATGGATGCGCTCGGCCTCGGTCGGTCAGACGACGAGGGGTAGCCTCGGTCGTCTCGCTTGATGCGTGGCCGGCGTGGAGCGGAGGGGAAGCCTCGGCTCGTGGATCTGACGTCCTCCTGAACAGACGAGAACACTCGTCAGGGAGGCCAGACCTTGGTTCCGGCCAAATCCCCTTCGATGCCTAAGTCAGATGATGATCTGAAAGAGGAGGCTCGTCAGGGACGGTTCGACTCGAGAGGAGATCGGAACGACGTCCTCCGGCGTGAGCGGGGGGAAGGAGATGAAGTGGGGGAACTAGGTCGTTGATGGAGTACCTTAGGTTTTGTTACCTGAGATGCCGTCCTTTGTCCAGTCGTCCTTCTAGCCCTTTTATAGGCCTCTCGTCGTGATTGCCCACGACTCACGTCCCTCGTCCGTCCCCAATCGTGCCCCCTCAATCCGCCTCCCCATCGCCGCTCCTTGCGCCATCCCAGCACCTCCCCATAACGGCCCTTAAGTGGTAGCGGTCCTGGGGGAACGGTTATCGCTGGAGTGGGCGAGTGACTTGCGCGTTTTCGGGGTCGGGTCGGATCGACGTTCGGGGGTCCTCTAGGGGGCCTTGTCGGGCGGGACTGATCTCGCAGATGGGCTTCTGATCGATAGTTGGGTTTCTGGGCTCGTGTCTTTCGGGCTTCGTTTGGTGGGCTTGGACCCCCCCCATGATTTCGCGTAGTAGGCTGCGCTTTTGGGCCCATGCTGTTGGGCCTCCGCAAAATAGATGTATCAATACTGAGAACTCCATTTAGAGCCGACTTTATTATTATTGAATGAGTTTAAAGTTAATAAAAAGTTACATTGAATGGATTTTGGTATGTTACATGCAAAGGTGATTGGAGATTTGTACATGGGGAATAGTAAGTTTTGATAAGAACAAAAAAGATTCTGGAAAGGGAAATAGTAAGTTTTTAATCTCCATGTAAAAATGAGGGAATAGTAAGTTTTGTAAATGAGGCATTACCATTTCCAGATTTTATCATCGATGGGATCTTAAAGGCTAACTTGAGGTGGCTATTTGTTTGTTTTTTGTTTGGATGGTTTTTGAGTGTTGTTAATTGCATGATTATGGTTTATTTTTCTTGCTTTTGATTTGATTTCTCTTACATGAAAAAGTAGGCAGTCAAATTTCTAAGATCGGTTCATCCCAAGCAGTGAAGAACAAATGGGTAGAGTTTGGGAAACAATTGGTGTCTTGAAAGGTAGAGTGTTCTTGATTTTCTTATATTTTGTGATTTTAGCTTCAAATCTTTTTTAATGGAGGAATAGCAAAACTTTTTGCATACATGTTTGAATATTTGTAGGTCTGGTCTGATATAGGATCTAACATGTTAAATTAATTGTTGTCTCTGAGGATCTACCGTATAAAATTGCAAAATACACAGGTTAAATTAATTTCCCATGCTCCCAACTCGCTCTGAGAATCTTCGTCTGCAACAATCGGTGATTTATTCTCAACACACACCTCTCTGCTTGCTTTCTATCATGTAATTCTCTATTTTTTGATTTTTTAATGCGATTTTTACTGTTTTTTCAGGTTCTTTTTTTATTTGGGATAAAGCTCACTGATTTCTGTGTCTTGAAAGGTGTGTACGGTTTGCATGCTGTAAGGACTACTTCTAAACTTGAAACACAACATTTCCAGCTGAATACTGCAAGGATTATTGTAAGGATTGCTCGCTCCAGCTGAAACACAACATTTCCAGATGAATACTGTAAGGATTATAGTAAGGATTGCTCGCTCCAGCTGAAACCCAACATTTCCAACTTGAAACACAGCATTTCCACTCGATACGGGTTGCTCATTGATTACTGTAAGAATTCTTCTCCACAAGGATGTGTCCAAGTTGCAAATGTTGGCATTTCCAGCTATATACTGATGTTTTGAAGTTTTTTGAAGTCTTCAATCTTCAGTTTTTTAATGGATGATATTAGTTAAACATGATATTCCGTCAACAAAACTGTATTAGTTCTCAAATATAATGGTGATTAAATTGGAGAGTATATCGTTATGATCAAATATCCTGAAACTTGAACAAATTAATACATGAATTTAGTTTATTTAAGTAGTATGAGAACCCATAAAATGTATGAGAACTTAGTTTGGCAAATGTCCAGGATGTCCTGTATTAATTGGTTCTCATATGAGAACCCATAAAAATATAAGTTCCTGGACATACAGAATATATATGAGACACAAAATGTATGAGAACTTAGTTTGGTAAATGTCCAGGACATTCTGTATGGGTTCCTGTATTAATTGGTAAGTCTTGAATGTCCTGGAACTTATATTTTATAAGAAAATGTGAAATTCTACGTGAACAACTTAAAATCCTGAAACTTACATTTTGATTAAAATGAAAATGAAATTGTTGAAACTATATATCCCAAAACTTGCATTCATCAAGTTATTAATTAATAATTAGTTTTAGGACATCAAGTTTCTTGAAACTTATATTTTGATCAAGTTCCAGGATATTTTTCACTGAATGCATCAACATTTTTCTAAATGTATCAACTTTGTGCCATCCAATCCAAAACAGTGAGGATCAATCCCAAATGAAGTTCTGTTTTTAACTTTGTGCCATCCAATCCAATTCTAACTTTGTGCCATCCAATCACATTTTTCTAAATGAAGTTCTCTTTTTCTAACAATTCTCAATTATCTGTTGAGAAAAACATAATGTATCAACATTTGTCAGTTTGTAATTCTCTGTTCAGTTTGTATCAACAAATCTCATCTCTTTTAATCTCATCCCTCTCGATGATTCCTTCTCTACTTTATTTTCAATTTTTGTCTACCAGTGTAGGGATTCTCTCGAATTAATTTTCAGTGATTAAACATTCTGCTTGAAACCTGAAGTGTATTATGAAGCCGGTTTCTTTTTTCTGGATAAATTGATTTATCTATGGTTTTCTCCATCAATTGAGATTATAGAGAGTTTTCTTTCGAAATATGGTTTAGAAGAGTAGGCATTTGGGATTTTTATTATCGCATTATTGCAGACTAGATGTTGGGTATATAATTTTCTTGAAATTCAGCAAAAAAGAGTAACATGCTCTTTCTGACGCAACTTTAGCATTCTTATTGGCAGCCTTTGATGATAAGTTGATTGATTTCTTTTGTTTATATTTCATGAATTATACAAACTTCTTTACAACTTAGATTGAAAGGAAACATGTACCGTTATCCACAGTATTTGTTACTCTTCTTTCTGGTAACTTGGAAGTAAAAAATTTGCAGGAAATCTTCGTGTATATATTTAATCGGACTTCAAAAATTTGATCTTTTTGGTGCATATTATGATGTTTGGGAGAGTTTTGGCCATGGATGCGAAGGCCGAGGTTCAAGAGAAGCGGACTGTTGAGTTTGATCCAAGTCGAAGTTAGTGTTTGTATGAGCTTTTTGATGCACAATGGACCGTTTATTAATTTAAGAACATTATAAGAACACTAGATGGTGGTAGATTAATTGCATTTCTGGGATTTTTCAGGGGGAAAAAGCAAATAGTTTAAGAACATTAGATATTGTAAAAGCTTCATCTTTATCCAGAAAGAAGCTTCGTATTTCTGGGATGTTGGATATTTTACAAATCTTTGTATTTGTTGTGTATTAAAAATTCGGTACATAAATTTTTGGGATGTTGGATATTGTACAAAGCTTTGCATTGAGGAAGCTGTTTTTTCTGGGATGTTGGTTCTTGAGCTTGTATAAATAAAGAATTGTAAAATCTTTGTATTTATGTAGGCATCTACTTGCTCTTGTGCTACATTGTTTTGATGTTAACAATCTTTCAGTTATGTATAAAAAGAAGCTTTGTGTTTGTTACTCTTCTTTCATGCCGAGGATGATCAAACTTAAATAATAAACTTTTACAATATCTACGTTTTATATATACTTTAATGTAAGCAATTGATATACAACATGTCTTTAGCACAGTTTCAACAGGATGATCAAATTGAAAGAACATCATATCTAGCATAACAATGCATGCACTATAAATAATTGTCTTACCAGGAAGATCAAATGTATCAACATGATGATTAAATCCTAAGGAGTCTATGTGTAGGATGAGATTTTGTGAAAATTTTAGGAGAAACCCCTAAAATTTTTGGGGAACTAAATCTACAGAGAACTAAATGTTGGAGGAATAAAAAATTTAGGGGAACTAAATTTTTGGGTGAACTAAAATTTTTGGAAAATAGGGACGAATGTATTTGAAGAGAACAAAATTTTGTGAGAACTAAAATATTTGGGGAAACTAAATAACAATTATTACACTTTAGTTATTGCTATTCGTTTAAAATTTGAGGATCTAAGATTTTGAAGATGGAACATTTTAAATGAATTTGTTGTTCGACAAGGAAGGGGCCCACGCCAAATTTGTTGTTCGACGCCGAATTTGTTGTTCTGTGCCGAAGGCACCTACGCTGAATTTATTGTTTCGCGTCGAAGATGCCCGTGCCGAAGATGCATGTGGCGCTAAATATTTTTACGCTACTTTATTGTTCTATTAAATTTTGGTTGTGGAAATAATTTTTCGGGGAACAAAGATTTCGGGAAGGAAATCTTAAATGAACCGTGCCCGCAGGCACGGGTTATGACTAGTATATACATATACATACACTTATACATATCTTTGTTTGTTTACCTACTGATCTATCCTACAGGGTTGTTTATCCAGATGTATCTCGACGTATAGGTAGGATAGATCAGTAGGTAAACAAGCAAAGATATGTATAAGTGTGTGTGTGTATATATATATATTCATTCATCCAATATACACAACATTACGTATGCTCCTACTGCACACTACATACACATGAACACATCCCTACACTCCATTGTGACATGTATAATAGAAATTCATACAACTATGATACATATTCACGTATACGCAACAAGCAATACCCCCACATAGATATTCCACAAGCATATACTCATTATACACCCACAGATGTATAAGTATCAATACCATACATAGATTTCTGAATATGCATACAGCCAAAATACATGTACACACATACACACAAGACTATTATATTAATAGTAGATATGCACATAGACATGCATAAATATATGTATTAGGACCCATGCACCATGCACACACATTACCATGTATAGGCACACACACCCATTCAAACATACCATACATATCCTGCTATTACACACCTATACAGTCAAGCTACTCAAACTATACTAGCAGGTAGTCGGTAGTTACCCACACCATTATATATACATAACATCCAATATATCCACACTTTTACTAGCATACTAACACATACACAAATAAGTGTATTTCAATATTCATACACATTCAGTAGATAGTCACATCCCATATGCGTACATATTTATATACTGATACATGTATATCAGAATAGGGATCATTCACATACATAAACATATAACCACTCATAAGACATACACCAATACACATTCAATAATAACAACACAAATACACATTCACTCCACGCTTGCTACAACTCATCTATATACACACAAGTATCTCATATACCAATACACTATCCCCATCATGACACTATATACAAAAGGGGTACATGCACTACATATACATCCAAATGGTCCTATAGACACCATTCTACGGGTAAGCGTAGACACACATATATACATATACCATAACTCCACTTAACCGTGCAAAACCCATAGCCACTCCACTTATACGTGCACTGTATAATCTCAAATCCTCACATTCATCACATTCTACATATGATACATGTATACATATATCCCTATTCCATAATAGGCACGGTATAGGGCTAAAAAACTAAACTTAGGTGGACGGGTCTAAAGCACCCTTACCCACCTTAGGATACATCTACTCCGTGGAGCATTACTCATACTACCCGTACGTCCATTACTTATCTATATCGCTACATACACACCATATATGGCCATAGCACAACACATATCTTCACATAATAATACAATCCACAACTATATACCAAATTATGACAATATACCGGTTCATATAAGTACGTAGGCAGTACATAGACATACTCACATTTATCTAAATTTTAACATATTAGGAATTCATGCCCTAGCTACGTAACACTAGCGATATGTATGCGCTAACTTCCCTCACATATATCTACACCCTCTACCCATACAAGCTCACATATATTCACACATATACACTTCCCCCCATGACCAAAGACAATGTGGACATTCCACTACTCTATCCATATAAGGATAGATGTACACACATTGATACATTCTCCACATGAAACACAACTATAAACCGCATACATGCACTCATATCACATACGTGCATATCCCCACTCATACCCTTACAACTCGTACGTCCCCACTAGCTTATATGTACCCACCAATATACTTCCACGAATATACATATACGTATCACATATGTCTCAGAGTCACACAAGTATAACACATACCTACTCACATACCCATATCATGTATCTATATATATATAGACATAGCATATACATATACTCAAGCACTCGCACACCTAGCATATACACCATACGTGCAACTTTCCTGCTATTCAAATACAAATATGTATATATACTAAATATAATATACATGCGAAGCATATAATTCAAATATCCAAGTACAACAACTGCATTTATATACGCGTATTCTCATTATTATATATGTATACACTGATACTAACAAATATACATCTATAGTATACTACACTATAGGAATGTCATCATCTGACTTCCTAAGTTAGGGGTTTAAAGGTGGATCACTTAGGGCTCTAAGGTCAATACCCACCTTAGGGCTAATCTATCCCAATCACCTACTGAAGCATTACATGTACTATCCTTACGCACATCGCAGTGCGGTAATCTGCATTGGCCGCCAAAAACTGTCACGCCTCATTCCCCAGAATACCCGGAATTTAAAATTTTTTTCAAGTATCCTGAAGAGTGAGGGTAAAGAGAGATGAAAAGAAATAGAAAGGAGAAACAGAACAAGCAGGCCACTGCACACATGCTGGGATAGTACAAGTAAAGCTCCACAATAATATCAAAACAACCTCATAAATAACATAGATCAACAACAACGTATCATGTATAACAACTTCCATTAATGTACATAGTCCAGGTACACCACTACGTATACACCATCACTCTCCACCTCCCAAGACTAACCGATCACTCCACAACTACAACTCACACCAAGTGCAACCCCTAAAACCAGACTCCAAGTCACCACCAACCATGCTACCACTGCTACCTGAAAAATAGGGGGAGCACGTTAATGCGTGCCCCAGTAGGAACCAACTTGGATTTGGAACACTGTTCTAAGGTTATCAATCCACAAGGCAAGGCAAGAGAAATAAGACATATAAACTAAGTAATATAGCGGAAAGTAAATAGCCAAGTAAGAGGATCATACCTGCGTTCCAATGTCGAGCTACTGCAAGAAAAGGGTTAGCACGAATAATAAAGCAAATGTTCACACCAACATGATCTAAAAGAGAAGGTATTAGTGCCAAAAGTGTAACACAGTATACGATATCACCAGCATAGCAGATAAGGACAAAGAAAGTGCTACATGCAGAAGAAATAACATGCAAAATTCTTATTTTATAATTGAATTGATTGGAAATTTGGGTAAACTGTGTGATATCATGATCTGGACATCACCCCAAATTTGGGATGAATATAGCACACGACGCAGTGGACACGGGCACTGTCCGCCGGGCCTCTCAGCTCCCCCGTCCCTGGCAGGAGTAAGGCCTGATCGCTCCGGGATGTAACCCTAAAGAACGGTTGTAGTTTTACCGCAAGTGCACGGTGTAGCAGCGAGCGGGTTATCGAACACAGGGAGGACGAATGACCGTGCTTGTTCCAATCAACCTGGCTATTTAAGAAGAGAGAAATTTGCCTTTGGCGATCCTGTCACAATCGTCAGACAAAGTACGGAAATATCAAATCAAATAAAGAATGTCTAGGGAATGGGGAATTCCCGCTACTCACCGTATTTCGTAAAAGCGGTTCATCGGTATCAAAATCGCTAGAATAAGATTTTGGATGAACTAGTTGCAACTGAATGTAGAACCAAGCTCACGCTCTCACGTTGTTACCGGCCTATAGCTATCCTAGGTTCGGGTCCAATCTCTTGCAAACCCTAGCCTAGGGAAGCTAGCATTAGGATCAACATCATCATTCAATCGCGCACCGAGCCCAATCTCTTGCAAACTCGGCTCGCGATCTAGGTTGGGATAGTTCCTACCCGTCCAATCTCTTGCAAACAGGTATTGGCGCGGAATTGCAATCGGAAACCCTAGTATCGGTCCAATCTCTTGCAAACCGATACTACGGAAATTTGATTCCAACCCAATTCGGATTTCTAGGGTTTCCTATCGAATTGGGATCCAATCTCTTACAAATCCCAATCGGTATGAACTCCTAGCCATCCGTAGTAAATTGATCCCAATCTAATCCCTAGTAGCAATTCTAGCAAAATTCCTACCAATTCTTCACAATTATGAAATAGGGCTTGTAGGGTTCATCCCCACGCCCCAAGACGTGGCGACTACTCACAATTCATAGCAAGATCACAAAAATAATCAATGAAATAAGCAATAGAATTCATCACAATATTGAGATATGCAATAAAAATAGAATTTTTTAGAGAAGAGAAAACACAAACCAATGGAGTTCTTCAAATAATTCTACAAAAATCAACTTTTGTCTCCTCTCCAATCTCAAGAATAAAGCTAAAAAGTTAATCTAAAAGGCTATAAAAATCTAAGAGAAAGCTCTCTAAAACTAGGGTTAAAACAGGGGTTAAATACCCCCTAAAATCGTCCAAAAACTGTGACCAAAATACCCCTGCGCAGCCTGTTTTCCGTAATTTTCGCTACAGGCAGCGCGTCGCACTCGGCCGAGTGACAAAAGTCGCTCGGCCGAGTGAGAAACCCTGTAATTTTCCAGTAAGTCTCGATCTTCAGGGGTCTTCACTTCGGGGGCTGCTCGGCCGAGTGAGTTGTCGTCACTCGGCCGATGGCTTCATGGTACTCGGGCGGTCGGGATTATCCACTCGGCCGAGTGGGTCTTCTGAAGCTCAGGCAGCCGAAAAACAGTAACTTGGCGATTTTTGAATGGCTTCATCTGGGCGCCACTTGGGCGGACGGGGTCTCGTCACTCAGCTGATGTGGTATCCGTCGCTCGGCAGAGCGAACACATGAATCGTGTCTGATCTGGTCGGCCGAGCAGTGTCCCGCTGGTCGGCCGAGTGGCTCCTCCACTCGGCCGAGTGGGACACAAAACATGCCCAAACAGCTTGTTTTGGCCTCCTCGTCGCTCCTGCGACGTCTGTTCTTCTTCCGCTCCTCTCCAACAGCAAAATACCCCTTGGGGAGGTCGTCGGTGACCGTCTAGAGTAAGCGCATCTCGAGATCACTCCAAATCGCGCCAAATCACCTGAAATGCGACAAAAACAACAAATCGTGAAAAGCATCGCAATATCATCGATATATCGTGAAAAACATGATTTGGGCGATCTAAATGGCATGCAAACATGCGGTAAAAAATATGTAAAATAAGGAGTGATCAAAATCCCCCAAGCTTGCCTATTACTCGTCCTCGAGGAAGATAAGTAAAAGGAGAACCCGGTGGATTCGGGAAACGAAAACGGTGAAAAAAATGAAAAATGAAAAACGGAGAAGAATGAAAAACGAAATAAAAATAAAGAAGAAAGAAAGAAGCGAAGAGGTAAGCTGCTAGATCATTTCCTCAGGACGTGGGTTCCGCTTACTTATATAGCATGCACTGAACGAAAAACACATGTCAAAGAATTTTATTTTGATATCATAGTATTATAGTGCAAATGGAAATAGAAAACCCACAAACAACAATATAATCATGAAAAACGGAATAATCTTAGAATTAACATCGTCTGAATCATTTAAAGCGATATACAAATCACAGATCACACACTTTTCAATTGAATGCTTTCTATGAGGAGTATAAGAGTATCACACAATAGGATAGAGAGAATAGAAAAGTATGGATTTCATGATATGAATGCTAGGCTTAGATTTCTGGATGTCGTAAAGCTAAAAATAATCTCACCGAGTATAGAATATTACTTAGCCTAGGTTGTCGTGCAACGTCAGGTAGTCACTCTCTCACACATCAATGGATCCCCTCCCCCAAGCTTATCTATAAGCGTGGTGGCATAAAAAAAATATTTACATCCCCATTCTTATAAAGCTCCAAAAGCAATGAAAAGAGAAGAGAAAGAAAGAAAGTGAGATGGGATCTCTTATTGAGGATTTTTCCTCTTTTCTTTTTCTTTTTCTCTTTTTTTTGATGCAATAGCATATATGCACAACGATCCCAACTCAAAGAGAGATAATGATATACCGGAATATTTTCTCCTTTTTTCTTCTTCTTTGAATAAGAAATTTGGAGCTAGGAATTAATAGCGGGGGAAATGCCATATAATAGAATCGCTAAGGGGAGATTCACCAATTATTTTAAAAGTAGAGAAATGATGTTCAAGATTTGTGGAGAAAGAAATGAATATATCTCTCGGTTCACTCTATAAGACATGCACGACAACTTCAGCAGGGTAATCTAATCTACTCAGTCTCGATCACAAAAAAGCTAACTAATCCAGATTTATCATAGCTAACATCATTCAATCATCCTGAAGTGAAATGTACAATTCATGCATATAGAAGTGATATAGGAAAAGAAATCAGTACTCCAGATATAGGCATTCAATGCGTGAATCTTGGTGTGTTTTCTGTGATAGCATACATATGAATATTCAGACTCAGCTAATAATAAAATTTCATCCATTTTCATGTGGAAAAAGTGTGGGTTACTATCTCTAGATGCAAGGCAAGTCATGGCATATGATATCAGAAATAAAGTCTAAGACATGACAAATATAGCATGCAAATAGAGTAAGCTAACTCCACGTCATCATCATCACAGAAAAGTCATCTCTAGCATGAGATGAAAAAGAAAGAAATAAAGATAAAGGGAAAATAGAACTATTTACAATGCGGCACACAGAAAAATAAGAAAAACGTGATGCATGGTAAAATGAGAAAAAAAGATGAAAATAAGTGCAAAAGCGGAAAATGGCGTGAAAAACTAAAAATAAAGGTGGCAAATCGAAAAGATCGTGAGAACTCACTCCCCCAAGCTAAATGGCACAGTGTCCTCCATGTGCAAAGTGGGGCACACCGAGAGACAAGTAAAGGGAGGGGAAAGTGAGGGTGCATGCGTGATGAAAAAAAATGGAAATAAAAAGGAAAATAAAGAAATGAAAATATGAAGCGGACATGATGCATGCACAGATAGGAGTGATACAGATATATAGATGTGTCACCAAAAACTCTCCCTCTCTCCCAGAAAAGATATATAAAGATATGGTCGAAATGAGGATCCCAAAAGTAAGTGAGGGGAGGGGGTGGACAAAAGGCAACAGGACCCAGCAGAAACGGGCAGCACGACGGCAAAAATAATCGATGGCATCAAGGGTGCCTAAGAAGGTGGTGCTACTCCGTCTCCATCCTGAGGCGGAAGTGGTGGCGGTGGCTGGACAGGATGCTGAGCGGGTGTGGGTGTGGAAGTGGTAGCAGGCTGAGTGTGTGTGGAAGTGTGGGTGGGAACCTGCTGGGTGGGTGGGGGTACGCGGGGGAGACGCTCCAGGACCTGGGTAAGACAGTAGTGAATCTGCGGGAGCAGGTCGAAGCGGTGAGCCATATCGGTGATGGTGGCAGACAGGGTCCGAAGGTCACCTTTGAGGCCACTCACCGCCCCCTCTAGAGCACGAATGCTCTGAAGTACAGTGTCAGGGGGAGGTGGTGCAGAGGGACGCACCGGTCGGGGCTGTGCAGGGCGGGGCTGGCGTACTCGGGTCGCGTAGGTGATGGGCTCAGCAGGGAAGGGAACGAAAGGTGCTGTGCTCGCGATTGTGGGCATGGCCTCAGTGTGAGGCCGGGGCACCGGCTGGTGAGAAGTGGAGGCAGCAGCAGTGAAAGAAGAGTGCAAAAGTGGCAGCGAGGCGGCCAGAGAGGTCAGTGGCACAGAAGTGTGGACAGACGCCACGACACTCTCAGAAAATACAGCAGCAGTGGAAACAGAGGGCTCTCCGCACTCAACTACGATCGGCGGGCGCTCGGGTGGGGTAGAAGAAACAGGCTCAGCAGAAAGAGGGCCAGTGGTGGTGGTGACAGCCGCAGGAGCAGTGGTGGTGGGCCCAGCTAAGGTACCCCCGACACCGACAGAGGTGGGGACAGAGGTGTCAGGAGCAGCGGAAACATCAGGTATAGGCTGAGGGGCCACGGGGTCAACATGGGCGGCAGGCTCGGCAGGGGCGACAGGGTCTGCGGGGGCAGCGTGGGCCTGCTCGGCCTCCTTGGCCTCGAGCACGTAAGCAGCGGGGATGAGAACATCCATCGCAGGGAGCCAGTCCATATGGGCTGGTGCAATCTGAGTCCGAGCTGGGCTCGGAAGAATCATGTAATCGGCACCGTAAGGGCCGTGCGGCCAGACCCAGTGTCGCTCACCGTGCGGACGAAGCATCTTCATCCGGGCCATAACATCAATCGACAGAGAAGTGGGGCCCGGTGCTCGTCGCAGGTCGTCAGGGAAGTCCTCGCCGGTCATAAGGGCAAGCAAGGTGATCAGGCCGCCGCAGCATATCGGTGAGCGAGTGCCCACCGATACAATGATGCGGTCCAAAAACCAAGCCGCGACATCAATCACGACGGCGGGGACAAGCACATCGCCATCCCTAGATAGGGCTCTGGGACGTGTCATCGCGTAGAGCATGTAGAGCTCCGGCGTAGACATCGTGCCCGGCTCATATCTGGCCAAAAAGGTCGTCGCCATAAGGCGCTGAGCTATACGGAGGCAGGGATGGACAATGGCCGAGGCCTTGGCCCTACTAGGGTCAAAGGAAGCGCGGAGACCCGTAATCCGGGCCCAGAAGGCACCGGTGTCGAAGGAAGGTGGGGGGATATGGGTGGGGGCGTAACCTCGATCGGCCCCGGGGACATCGGGTCACGAGAAAAATGCTCTCATCATACCGAGAGTGACCTGGCACTCCCGGTCCATGAACCGAAACGAGCATCCCTCGTCGGTCCTGGTGATCGAACTAAGCACCTCAAGTGTCGGGCGGGTAAACGTATCCACCGACACCTGAAAGAAATCTCGCCAGCCCACGTTGTCGTACAACGTGAGCATCCCCTCTAGTACCCCCAGGCGTCCTAGGTCGGCAAGGTGTGCAAACCTGGAGGGTACGATCGAGCGCTGGGAGATACGCTCGAAAGAGACGTGGTGTGCGTCGTTCCGGAACGTGATCCCCTGCGGCCCGATCAGTGGAGCCGGAGGTGGTGGCTGTGGAGCGGCAGAGAGCGGCTGTGTGGGGTGTGCGGGCGGTGCGGGCTCTGCAGGCTGTGCGGGGTGTGTGGGGCCTGCAGGCTGTGCTGGGTGGACGGGGTGTGTGGGAGAAGGCGGAGGAGAGTCCTCCAACTCGTGGGAGGGGCCGGCATCATCCGACTGCTTCCGCTTGGCGGAAGATCTCTTCGACCGCGGCCGTGTCCGGGGTGGCATATGGGCCCCGAGCGCGCGCCGAAAAGTGTAAAAAGTGCGGCGTGTGCAAAATAAAGGAAAGAGTGTACCCCGACACGTCGCTAGTGCTAAGCAATGGAAGCGTGCGAAGACAGCGCCTCCGCGAAGCCCAAATCAGTCCGTAGAAGCTCCACTGGGCTCCCCTAAGCTCCCAGAAACAACCTGCGCATGAAATGGAGATATCAGCGAGTAATATTCAAAACGTATGGAGCATTAGGGGTATAATAGATAGATATAGAAATCAATTTGGGTTTGGGGTTCGTTTAACGCGTGGATCCTCGAAAAATACACAAAAAGAGGAGAAAAGGGCGAAATAGGCGATACCGGAGGTGGTCGAAGCGATTGCCGCCGACGGCGACTCGGGCGAGGCGCGGCGGTGCTAGGCCGGCGGTGGCGGGCCGAGCGGCGACGCGGCGACCGGTGGTCAGGTGAGTGAGGGCGCGAGCGAGGCGAGCGGGCGAGGGGAGCTGAAGGGTCGGGCGATTTGGGTTTTTTGCATTTCGAAAAACGTGCCCCCCGGCCCCTTATCTAATAAAAGTTACGACTCGGCCGAGTGACTAGGTCACTCGGCCGAGTGAGATCAATGGAAATATTCCTCCTCGCTTACGCTTCGGCCGAGTGGCTTTGCCAGCCTCGGCCGAGTGGAGTAAGTCCATTCGGCCGAGTGGCCCAAGCTACTCGGCAAGACTCGCCCTAAGAGCGTATCCGTTTTACTCGGCCGAGAGAAAATATATACTCGGCCGAGCAGCAGTTATACTGAAATCAGGAAAATAAATAGAGAGTTGGGTACAGCAAACTTCCCTCGTTCGTGAGCGGCTCGGCCGGACGAACTTATGTACTCGGCCGAGTGACTAGTATACTCGGCCGAGTGAGCCTTGTTTTCTGCTGTTTGTCTTCGTTTGGGCTCTAAACTCCGTCTTTCTTCCTCCAGTTGATTTCATCTTACTCCTAAGCATCGAGCGTCTTCCTGGGCCGCTCCTCGTCGTCTCGTTCATCCTCCTCATGATGGATTTACCTATCTCCTCTCCTGTCAAAAAAATAGGACCCGTTATTACAAAATTTTTGGGCGAGCGACTCAAAACACTAAAAAGTTCTAAAAAAAATAAAAGAAAAAAAATGAAAATAATGCAATAACCGACGGGTTGCCTCCCGACAAGCGCTCGTTTAAGGTCGTGAGCTCGACCCCCTATGATTTTCGATTAATGCGGGATGTTCGGTGCATATGAGATGCACCCATCAAACTTTCCGGGGAGAACGCTTGGATTCGGAAGTTGCAGCAGCGTGTTCTCCCTCGGTGGTCTCCCGTCTCGAATAGTGTTGGGGGGAGGCTCCCCCAAGCTAGCGTTTGCCCCAGTCAACGGCTTCATCGGTGACGCCGATTTCCGTATCGGCGGAGCTTTCTTTAGAGACTTTAATTTCGAGAGCTTGTAGAGCTCTCGAATCCTTGCGACATCAGCGTCGCCCTCATCATTTTCAGCGGAGAGGTCGGGGGAATCATCTATCTTCTCATCTCGGCCTAAATCCGGGCCTTCCTCGAAATCCTCATCGAAAAGAGCACCAATCGAGTGGGGGGTCGCCTCCTCAATTACCTCATCAAGGAGGTCCATGTAGTCAAGTTCCTCGTGGTAAGGCATGTGTTTCATAGCCTTAGGAATGTGAAGCTCCACCTCGATGTTGCCGATGTTTAAAGTTAGGGTACCTTCGCGCACGTCGACAATGACTCCGGCGGTGGCGAGGAACGGGCGTCCAAGTATCAATGAAGTATCTCCCTCCTCCTTAACGTCCATGATCACGAAGTCACATGGCAAGCATATTCCCCCCGGGACTTGTAACGGGATGTCTTCGGCGATCCCTACCGGCCTTGTTATTCGCCCATCGGCCAATTGTATCCGCATGTCAGTAGGTTTCAACTTCGTCCCGGTGTTTAGCCTTAAGAACATGGAGAGAGGCATGAGGCTCACACTAGCCCCTAGATCTACCAACGCCTTTTGAAGAGGGACGCCGCCCAAGGTGCAAGGAATCCGAAAACTCCCCGGGTCTTTAAATTTGGCCGGCTCCTTCTCTCTCTTGGTGAACCAAGAGCCCTCCTCGGCTAGCATAATCTTCTCCTTCCTCTTTCTCCCCGAAATCAAGTCCTTTAAGAATTTAGCATATGTGGGGATCTCCACGATGGCGTCGAGGAAGGGAATGTTGAGGCTAACTCCTCTCAGATACTCGAGAAACTTCGCTAGCCTTTTCTCCATTTTCGCTCTAGCAAGCCTTTGGGGAAATGGGACCGGTGGCATGAAGCGCCTTTCCTCAATCAATTGCTCCGCTCTAGATTTCTCCTTTTCTCGTGGCTCTTTCTCCTTATCAACTTCAACTACCGGCTCAATTGGCTCCAAACTTTCCTCCACGGGCTCATCGGTGGGAATCATGGCGGGGGTGGTATCCTTCCCGCCTCTAGTAGTAACGGCAACTACGGCATTGATGTGGCCGGTGTTGCCCCGTGGGTTTTGCTCGGGTTGCGCCGGCAATCGTTGAGTGTTCCGATTGAGCAACGCCAATTGCTCCGATATTTGAGCCACAACGGTATTAAGGGAGTCTTGCCCCGCCTTCAAGGTAGCATTGACCTTATTTTGCTCGACCATAAACGCCTCCACTCTAGCTTCGAAGTCGGATCGTTGTTGAGCTTGTGGAGGGTTTTGATTTTGATTCCTCCACCCTTGGTTGTATCCGAGCGGCCTATATGGTGGAACTTGTTGCTTCGGTTGGAAATTTTGTTGTGGAGGCCCCCTCGGCGGATAGTGTTGTTGTTGGGGTGGTGGTGGTCGAGCTTGTTGAGGTGGTTGTTGTGGCGGGTTCAAAGCTCCTTCATTGTTGGCGTAAGAGAATCCGGGATGATTTCTCGTGGCCGGATTGGCCCAATATCCTTGGTTCCCCGTGACATATTGTACTTGCTCCAAGGATCCTTCTCCTTGCTCTCCTCCCACATACATGGCTTGAGATTGGTCTTGCCAATCACACATTTGGTTCGTTGGAGCGGAGGTGGAAGGGGTTCCTTGGGGCTCCGTGATAAACTTCTCCAGTCTCTCCACTACCTTGTGGAGAGAATCAAACTTGCTTGTAAGCTCCGCTACGGCCTTCGCCTCATAGATACTAGTTGGCTTTAAGGAGGACGTAGAGTGTCCTCGCTCATTGCCCCATTGTTGATTGTTTGAGGCCATCTCCTCAATTAGGGCCGTAGCTTCCTCGGGAGTCTTTGACAAGATAGCACCATTCGCCACGGCATCAATAATTTGTTTGGTCCCCGGTTGGAGACCATTGTAGAAGCTATGCACTAGCTCCCAATCTTCAATGCTATGGTGCGGGCATTGGTGCTGCAGATCTTTAAAACGCTCCCAAGCCTCATAAAGCGTCTCTTAGGGTCCTTGCTTGAAGGACATGAGAGCGCTCCGAATCTTCACCGTCTTGGAGGGCGGATAGAACTTGTCAATGAATGCACTCGCCAACTCATCCCAAGTGGTGAAAACACCTTCAGCCTGCGTCCTCAACCAATAGAGTGCCTTGTCCTTTAGCGTGAAGGGGAAGAGACGCAGTCTGATGGCATCGATGGAGACCCCCGGCATCTGGAATGTGACGCACTTCGACAAGAATAATTGGATGTGGTACTGAGGATTTTCATGGGCATTCCCATGAAATGGATCCTGCTGCATCAGAACCACTAGCCCAGTCTTTAGCTCGAAGTTCTTGTCAGCCGCCAACTCCGGCATGGCAATGGATGAGGTCGTAGAAGAGGTCTTAGGCCGAAGCCTATCTCGAATAGAAATTATCCTCGCCATCCTTGCCGCTAATTGGTCCGCAGTTTCCGGGTTGGTCATAAACCTCCCTTCCAGATTTTGTCTCCTTTCCGCTCTAAGTCTCCGCGCGGTACGTTCGATCACGGGGTCAAATAATATAGCTTCAGGGTCCGCCGTAGATCTCGTGTACATGCACGGGGAAAACAGAGTTTCAAAGAAATGATTAGTACCGTGGAAGGGTTAGGTAAAAATAAAGAAATTAAAATAATAATAATAAATAAATAAAGGAAATAGCTAGGGTGGTAGATCAAACGCAATTGCTTCCCCGGCAACGGCGCCAAAAACTTGATCGCTCCGGGATGTAACCCTAAAGAACGGTTGTAGTTTTACCGCAAGTGCACGGTGTAGCAGTGAGCGGGTTATCGAACACAGGGAGGACGAATGACCGTGCTTGTTCCAATCAACCTGTCTATTTAAGAAGAGAGAAATTTGCCTTTGGCGATCCTGTCACAATCGTCAGACAAAGTACAGAAATATCAAATCAAATAAAGAACGTCTAGGGAATGGGGAATTCCCGCTACTCACCGTATTTCGTAAAAGCGGTTCATCGGTATCAAAATCGCTAGAATAAGATTTTGGATGAACTAGTTGCAACTGAATGTAGAACCAAGCTCACGCTCTCACGCTGTTACCGGCCTATAGCTATCCTAGGTTCGGGTCCAATCTCTTACAAACCCTAGCCTAGGGAAGCTAGCATTAGGATCAACATCATCGTTCAATCGCGCACCGAGCCCAATCTCTTGCAAACTCGGCTCGCGATCTAGGTTGGGATAGTTCCTACCCGTCCAATCTCTTGCAAACGGGTATTGGCACGGGATTGCAATCGGAAACCCTAGTATCGGTCCAATCTCTTGCAAACCGATACTACGGAAATTTGATTCCAACCCAATTCGGATTTCTAGGGTTTCCTATCGAATTGGGATCCAATCTCTTGCAAATCCCAATCGGTATGAACTCCTAGCCATCCGTAGTAAATTGATCCCAATCTAATCCCTAGTAGCAATTCTAGCGAAATTCCTACCAATTATTCACAATTATGAAATAGGGCTTGTAGTGTTCATCCCCACGCCCCAAGACGTGGCGACTACTCACAATTCATAGCAAGATCACAAAAATAATCAATGAAATAAACAATAGAATTCATCACAATATTGAGATATGCAATAAAAATAGAATTTTTTAGAGAAGAGAAAACACAAACCAATGGAGTTCTTCAAATAATTCTACAAAAATCAACTTTTGTCTCCTCTCCAATCTCAATAATAAAGCTAAAAAGTTAATCTAAAAGGCTATAAAAAATCTAAGAGAAAGCCCTCTAAAACTAGGGTAAAAACAGGGGTTAAATACCCCCCAAAATCGTCCAAAAACTGTGACCAAAATACCCCTGCGCAGCCTGTTTTCCGCAATTTTCGCTACAGGCAGCGCGTCGCACTCGGCCGAGTGACAAAAGTCACTCGGCCGAGTGAGAAACCCTGTAATTTTCCAGTAAGTCTCGATCTTCAGGGGTCTTCATTTCGGGGGCTGCTCGGCCGAGTGAGTTGTCGTCACTTGGCCGATGGCTTCTTGGTACTCGGGCGGTCGGGATTATCCACTCGGCCGAGTGGGTCTTCTGAAGCTCAGGCAGCCGAAAAACAGTAACTTGGCGATTTTTGAATGGCTTCGTCTGGGCGCCACTCGGGCGGACGGGGTCTCGTCACTCGGCCGATGTGGTATCCGTCGCTCGGCCGAGTGCACACATGAATCGTGTCTGATCTGGTCGGCCGAGCGGTGTCTCCCTAGTCGGCCGAGTGGCTCCTCCACTCGGCCGAGTGGGACACAAAACATGCCCAAACAGCTTGTTTTGGCCTCCTCGTCGCTCCTGCGACGTCCGTTCTTCTTCCGCTCCTCTCCAACAGCAAAATACCCCTTGGGGAGGTCGTCGGTGACCGTCTTGAGTAAGCGCATCTCGAGATCACTCCAAATCGCGCCAAATCACCTGAAATGCGACAAAAACAACAAATCGTGAAAAGCATCGCAATCTCGTCGATATATCGTGAAAAACATGATTTGGGCGATCTAAATGGCATGCAAACATGCGGTAAAAAATATGTAAAATAAGGAGTGATCAAGGCCACCCATAATAACACAACCTTCATATGTCCCCTCCACTCCCGGTAAAGGAGAGTGGGAATAAATATCACATATCACATTTTCATTTCGCCCAACTTCTCAGTCCAGGCCTCATATCCACAATTTACTCAAATTCCACCTAAAACCCGGGTTTTGCAACTCACCCTCATTAGAGAGGACTGAGACATTCTAAAACCTTATTTAACATTATATATAGAACTGAAGGGGACACGTTGCATGGTTTCACATTCCACACTCATATCAACATAGGTCATGCACCGAAGTGTCATGCCCTCCATCGTAGTCGTATCACATATCAAATGGGTCATGCACCCAAGTGTCATGCCCTTCATCATAGCCATTTCAATTCATCATTCATAACATATGAAATCATGCTTTTCATGATCCCATCATTACCACTTCCTAATTCATGATTCAAGTGTTTACAAGCTCATTTCTCATGTTTCTCACTTTCATATCATAGAGGCATTTTCACAAACATGTAGTGAGCGTGACGTATATGTATATAAGCACATTAGCAAATCAATTGGCAAAACATATCATTAGTCTATCTTCCATGTAAAAACAATAATCATGTACCATAGAGGGTAAAATAATAACAATACACAATTTATCACACCACTTAAACATTTCAGCTTGCTGGAATTTGTAGAAAGTGACAATACATGGGCATATATCATCAGTTGTCGTCGAGAATTTGACAATATGTCCTAAATGAAAGTTGTAGATATTTTAGTCCTAGATTCACAGATAAAGTTTCATGTATAAATATTAAGTAGGTGATTTATGGTGATTTGTTTGGTTAAACATGTTCAGTATGTTTTTCAGACAGATTTCAGGGTCTGTAAAGATTGTTATTTTTAGGCAGGTTTTAGCCAGAATTTCGAAAATTATACACTTATATTAACTTTTAGAAAAACTTGTTAACTTTCCAACAAGACCAAGAACATAAAATTCCATTGTGTGTGCAAGTACTGAGGTTAATGTTACTAAACTGTGTCCAGACTGAAGATCAAACAGACAAGTTGTAAAGATGGAAATTTTGCTCCTAATTTCTGAATTGAACATATATCACAATGTATATGATTTTGGGGTAGAACTTCAAGATCTACAAGTATATATTTTTTTCGAAACCCAATTCAAGCCACAGAAAACAGAATTCAAGTAATAACACACTACAAGATTTCAGCTTTTTGAAGGAAGTGATTTTGCTTGGAATTTCAAGGGGATATTCATGAAAATTAAATCATGGCACATCAATTTGATTACCACTACTTCATATTGATAAAACATTATATAAAACATGATGGAAAGAAACCCTAAATATATTTCTAAAACCAAGTTGGATTCCTACCTCAAATCTTGGTTTTCCTCTTCTCCTCCTCTTTCTTTCTTCTCTACTTTCTTCTCTCTTCAAGCAAGCTTCGACTCCTTCAATTTGGGAATGGAAATTAGGGTTTTGAATTGGAGAAAGAGGGAAAAAGAGAGGGGGGGATGGCTGGCCTAATTAGGGGAGGGAGAGGAAAAGAGAAAGAGAGAAGGATGGAGAAGATTCAAGAAAGAAGGGAAATGATTTTCTAAAGAAAAATCTACACACCTTCTAACCTATCCCCTAAGCCATGCATAAGTTAAAATGACTAAAATACCCTCCCAAAAATGCCCCTCGACTTCTAGGTATTTACAATTTTGCCACTACTTTATGCACACACCCCTTTAGTATGTACACACAGCACCTTTGGTCCAAATGACCATTTTGCCCCTCACCTTTCTAAAAATTTACAGGGGTTGCCATTGACCCCTAACCCCTTTTCACACTAGCATGGCTCCCCCTTCACACAACCATGCACACACATGCATGCATACACGCATCACACACACAAGTCCAATACATTCTTGTTGTTTTACACCCATGACGTCATTCACACTTCTCTCGCATTCATTCTCGTGTTCTCGTCTCTTAGCCATGCATTACGGCCTAATTCCCCTTGCATTATGTTACATACATCGATATCCTCGCTTATTTCATGCCTACGCATGCATCGTAAGTAGAAATACCACGTCTGTTCAGTAGAATACACGTATGGTTCAAAATAGGGCATGACAATATTGCTCAAATGATCATGGCCTACTCCCTCATCAGAGTCAAAAAACATAAAGATAGTTATATTTGGCAGCTCACATCTAACAGGAAGTTTACCACTCAGTCTTCTTATCTGCAATTACTGAAGACTTACAATCCGAGTATGGAGTTTCATTTTGCATTGTTATGGAAGGTGCCTTTACCTGCCAGATGGCGGTATTTTCTCTTGCTAGTATGCAAGGTCAGAAGCGTTACTAATGAGCTGCGGTTCAAGCGAGGCATCTCAGAGTCCAACACCTACACATTCTGTGGTACAGTCTTTGAGTCTACCATTCATGTTCTATGTGATTGTCTGAAAGGTATGACGTTTCGAGATGTTCTCTTCCCTACTTCGGTCTTCCCTGATTTCTACACTTTTATCGCTCTCCAAATGGCTTACGGAATTCCTCAATAGGAATCCATTACCATTACATCAAGCAGTTCTTTTTGCTACATGCATGTGGATGATTTGGGGAGCAAGGTGCCTACGGGTCTTCACTTCTGGGGATGATGTTGCTGATGAGTCCTTTAATATCAAACATATTGCTCTTACTACACATGAGGTGTCTCATGTTTATGGGAAGCCTTTGTGGGATCCTGTGGATGGTAGACAATACTAGAAGGGGGGTTGAATAGAGTTGTCACAAATAATTAAATTTTTAGTGCAATTAAAAATCCTTCTACGAGTTGCCTAAGTCTCAGATCGAGTTGCCTCGAATTTATACTTAATCAATAAAATATTAAGTGACTGTCCATATTTTCCATGTTTTTACCGCATGTTTTCATGACATTTTCGCCATCCAAAGTTCACTTATATATATATATATATTATCGTGCTTTTCACGATATGTTCGATTTTCATTTAGAATTGTGGATTTTTAGGAACTTTAGAGCGATTTGGAGCAATTTTAGCACATGGACACATCCGAGCTATCCGGAGCGCATATGGAGAGGTTTGATAGGTGTTCAACGAAGTGGAGAAAAAGATTGGAGGAGGAGAAGAAAAGAGAAGAAGAGAAAGAGAGAAAGGAGCTCAAAGAAGAGCTTGTGCTATTTTCTCAGACCACTCGATCGAGTGCATCAGCACTCGACCGAGCTGACCTTCAACGCAAGAGAAGAGCTCCTTCAGCAGATATGCACATGACACTTGACCGAGTAGAAAATTCACTCATTCAGCTCAACTTGGCCAACTTCGACCAATTCCAGTTCCTATTCAGAGTAGGAGAGCACAAGAGTAACCCGACCGAGCAGCTCAGTCACTCGATCGAGCTGAAGCCCGACCAGAACGAAGATTTTCAAAGGCATCCTCGACTTACCGTAGCTCGACCGAGTGGACCAGTGCTGACCGAGTTCTTTAACTACTCGGCCGAGCGGAATTAATTTCAGAACGGCACTTTGAGCCTAAAGAAGCATCCATGCATGACTTGACCGAGCACGACAATCACTCGACCGAACTGCCCATATCTAAAGCTGAACCAAGAAAGGAGAAGCGGCTGACCGTGTTACCACTCGACCGAGCGGCGCCGCTACTCGACCGAGTAGGGCGCCACAGCCCAACTAAAAGGGGGCCCATGAAGCCCTTTTTCCTGATTTTGGTGGGTTCCATCCCCATTGTATTTAAGAATAGTTTTTACCCTGGTTTTAGGAGAGGCCATTCAGATTTTATTTTCTTAGAAGTTCTTAGTTTTTCTTAAAGAGTTCTTAAGCCGTCAATATTGTTTGAAGACAAAGTTGATATTTTTATTATTGTACTTTGCGTGAAATCTTTTGATCTTAATTCTCTGCGATTATTTGTTCTACTTCATCGCTTTGGTAACGATCTATCATCTCTATATGCTTATTTCGATGTCTTTTATTGCGATCATGATTTCTATTGTTATTCTAAATGCTTTTGTTGATATCGCTATGAATTGTGAGTAGTCGTCTCTAGGGCTAATGGACTAGCCCTAGGATCTTAGGATTGCAAAGTTATGGTTTTTATGTTGTTTTGTTATAAAAGGGATGTGTTTTGGTTGATCCAGCCAAGTTTGTAAGAGATCTCATATAGGGTTCGTGATCCACGGGAGTGGCATGCACCTTGGACGGGTATCCTATGAACTTAATTAGGCACGTTAATGAATTCAATTAGAGTTCGTGATCGACATGAGTGGCATGCACTTTGATGGTTTCCACCGGCATCCTATATTACTGATTGATGACCTACGGGATTAGCATCAATGAGAGCCATCAAAACATAGATCGAAGCTCTAACCCACGGAGGTGGCATGAGTAGAGATTGAGAATAGTTGTTGTTCGTAATGCACGAATCGCATGTAAAGCTATCCATGGATGTGGAGCTAAGCATGGGGTACGTTAGACGAGTGGCACAATGGAGGTTGGACATGAGTTCTACATTTTAGATGCGACAATCTCTCCCGAATAAAGCTAATTCAGCATAGAAATTGTAGCCTAGCATTGATATCCGATGATCCTAGTAGGGACTCCTATTGCCCTAGTTTTTATTCTATTGATAATCGAGATAGTAACCATTCGTGACAATCTTTCTTAGTATGCCAACTAGCATTGTTCTGAGACTTTGAATAGATCCAAGACTATAAAAGCATCGGCTTCCCTGTAGGTTCGACTTTTCTATGTTACAAAGCATTGACACTGTGCACTTGCGATAAGTTTTCGGAGTTAAATTCAGAGTGCATCATTAAGCTTGAATATAAGATGCAGCGGAATAAAAATTCAAGCAATAAATAATAAGTGAGAAAGCCAGATCACAACACAAACACAGTGAATTTTATCCTGGTTGGCCCAACCTTGGCCTACGTCCAGTTCCCTACTCACTTCAGGATTTAATCCACTACTAGTCATAACCTGTGCCCGAGGGCACAGTTCATTTAAAATCTTTGTTTCCCCAAAAATTATTTCCCCATCCAAAATTTTGGTACATATAATATTCCACTTCACAATTTAAAATAACAAAAATTTAGCGGGCGCCTTTACGCGGGCACATAATTAATTAATTTCATGTAATTAACTCATTCCACATAATTAATTCTTTCCTATAAGTAATTCCATATTTCCAAACACTCATCTCAACCCTTCTTTTACCAAGATTAAATCATAGACATTCTTCTTCATTCCACATAATTAATTCTTTCCCATAAGTAATTCAACATTCTCAAACACTCATCTCAACCATTCTTTTACCAATGTTACGACTAATTTGGACCAGCCCGAATTACAACGGCCCACAGCCCAGCCTCAAAAGAGACGCCCACTAGGGAAGACGGGTCCGCCCAGAAGGGCCCACGGACGGGGCTGAAGGCCCAGCCACTCCATCCTCGGGGGCACTCGACTAGCCCCCATTCCGCCAGATTAACCGCCCCTCGGAGTCCGCGATCCCATAATGGCCATTAACGGACCCGTTAATGGGCCACCCCTCCACTACGCGCGAGTGGGAGGAGGCGGAGGCGGATCGTGGGGACGTGAGAGGAGACGGGACGTGGGGCAATCGTGAGGGACCCTATAAGGGGAAGGCCAAGACGACGGAGAAGGGGATTGAGACTCAGGTAATCAACAGAGAGGTACTCCATCAACGACCTAGGCATTCGCCATCTCAATTCCTCCTTCCCCCAAACTCGCGCCGCCTGGGTTGACGTTCCGGCTTCCTTACAAGCCGGATCTCCCCCCGCCGAGTATCCCTTTAGACCTTGATCTGACTTAGGCATCGGAGGGGATTTGTCCGGAACCTAGGTCCGGCCTCCCTGACGAGTTTCCTCATCTGTCCAGGAAGAAGCTATCCGAGGCGCCGAGGCTACCCCTCAGCGTCGGGCGGCCACCCCCATCACAGTCGTCAGGTGGACGACTGATCAAGCACCGACCCTCTTGCAAGGCACCGAGGCTACCCCACGACGCGGATTCGACCGAGGCCGAGCGCAACCCAGCCGAGGTCGAGCACGATCCACCGAGCCGAGTCTTCTCCTCAGCTCCCCGAAGGCAGAGGATCGACGCAACCCGGGGCCTCCCCCGTCTGCACCCGACCATCCTTCCACCCACGTCGAGAGCACGCGGGCTCGGCGATCTCAAGGGACCCCCAAGTCGGCCCCTTGACCACGTTGACCACACAGCCGACGGTCAACGAAATGTGGTGAGAAAACACCTGTAAACATCTGGCGCTGTCTATGGGAACGAACTAACGCCCACGTCAAACCACCAAGATGGAATCCATCGGTAACGGCCAGGGGCGCATGCCACCCATCCCGGAGGAAGGAGCGTACCACGCCCCAGCCGAGAACCTGCACGGCTGCGCCGCCAGAGAGATCGACGATGCATGGCTAGCCACGCAGGGACAACTCCGCACCTATGCGCAGGAGACCAACGCCAACATCCGGACTTTAGTCGCGACGATTCAACAGCTCGTCAGCATTACTCCCGCCCCCGAGGGGGGAGAGGGATAGACCTACCGCCAGGAAGAAGATCCCCGACCTCTTCGGTCCGCCGTGGTTGCCGACCAGGGAAATGGAGTGCACAACATGGAGCAGAGGTTCACCATGCCCGGTTTTTCCCCAGCACGGTCTCCCACTCCTACCTCATTCAGAGAAGGAAAGGGGAGGGACTCGGAATGGACGGACGGTGTCTTGAGGACGGCCTCATCCCCGCGTCCAGGATTGTCCAAACGTAAGCAGGATGATCGCCGGTCAGTGAGCGCCCGGTCTTACCAGAGCGGAAGCAACCGACGAGCAAGGACACACCACCAAAAGAACCGGAGGGAGCATCCATGCCAATTGAGTCCGGCACCCAAGATAGCGAAGGTGCAAGAGGAGGTCAAGCCTCCACCGGCCCCCCGTTGCAGCCGAACGGGAAGGAGGCGGGCGAAGGGGAGTGACCCGGGTGCATCAGCGGAGAACGATGCCCCCTGACTCGGAGGATAACTGAGGCACAGATACCCTCGAACTTCAAGGTGCCGACACTGGAGAAATACAACGGCATCAGCGACCTTGCAGATCATGTGATGGACTACGAGGGGGTCATGGTGTTCCAGGGGGCCGATGACACCCTGCTCTGCAGGGGTTTCTACTCCACCATACAGGGGGCCGCCCGGACCTGGTGTAACGACTGGTTTTCATGTATTAGGATTAATTATATTATATATATATGTTTTGATGGATTTTCTCCTTATGTGTGGTTTTCGTCTCCGTAGCTTTCACTTTCGATCGTTTCGTCGTGATTTTCTAGCTTCTTCCTTAGAATCGTTGGTCTTGGAGTAAGTCATTCATGACGGGCTTCATATCGGTCACATCTTATTGTTAGATCAAGTCTAGGAGTCTTAGGAATCAATCCCGGAGCTTCGTGCTCCATTTCAGAACTTTTTGTGCCGTTAGCCGGTACAAGAAGGGGAACCGAGCGACTAGATGACGATTTAGTCGGTCGGCAAACCTTCATGGACTGACTAGTGGTCTCTGTTAATTACTCTGGAGTTACTGTTTATCGTTAGTCGGTCTAAGAACATTTGTCGACCGACTAGGTTGCAAACTAGTCGGTCAGCAATCGTTCTTTAACCGACTAGCTCTATGATCATTTTGATACCAACTACTATTCATTCTTAGTTGGTCTAAGAACGTTCGTCGACCGACTAGATGAGAAACTAGTCGGTCAGTAGTTGTTCTTTGACCGACTAAATCTAAATCATATTTTTGTACAGGAGTTACTGTTTACACTTAGTTGGTCTACGTTGGTCAACCGACCGACTAGTTCCTGAACTAGTCGGTCAGAGGTTGCTCTTTGACCGACTAATCAGTGTCGAAACCCTAATTTCTGGGTAGCCGCCAGGTCGTTTTCTATTTAAACCACACTTCAATTCTTTTCTTTCTTTCTCTTCTCCTGGCTTCTTTCCTTCCCCCTTGACCTCTGATCTTCCCTAACCTT
This sequence comes from Scilla litardierei, assembly GCA_030789695.1. Lineage (NCBI taxonomy): Eukaryota > Viridiplantae > Streptophyta > Magnoliopsida > Asparagales > Asparagaceae > Scilla > Scilla litardierei. The sequence goes on along the minus strand of CM061142.1, from coordinate 339,328,451 downwards.
CCTCTAGCCTTCCTCCTTCATCAAGAGCCTCTCCCCCTCTCCATTTAGGCCGGCCACCTCCTCTAGGTCACCGGAAAACCCCCAAAAATCCCCAAAACCCCATTTCTCCAGATTTTCTCCCCATTTCAAGATCTGAACCGTAGGTTCCCCAGATCGTTTCTTCCGTCGCCGTGTGATCGACCCCGGATATACACCCGGAGAACGATTGTAGTTTTACCGCAAGCGCACGGTCAAGTGGCGAGCAGGTATCGAACACGAGGAGGTGGTGTCGGTTCCAATCTATCCTAGGTTGGTTTGACTACGAATGTTTTATTGGTGGAGATGGCTATGGTATGATATAATGGCAATGGTGATGGATGTCAGTGTCGGAGATAGAGAAATCGGTCAAATATTAATTCAAATACAATACACTAAAAGTGTCTAGGGCTAGGGAATCCCCACTACGGACCGTCATTCGTCATTGTGAATAGTGAATCTCAATATTACTAGACTTGCATTGAGGTGAACTAATCGTAACTGAATAGAGAACCAATCTCACGCTCTCTCGCTATTGTCGGTCTATAGAGAACCTAGGATAGGGCCCAATCTCTTGCAAACCCTAGCCTAAGCCACTAGCATCAGGATCGACATCATTGTCCAATCGCTTCTCGAGCCCACTCTCGTGCAAACTCGAGTCACGATCTAGGTTGTGATAGTTCGTATTCGTCCAATCTCTTGCAAACGAATATTAGTATAGATTTATAATAAAAATCCTAGCTTTGGTCCAATCTCTTGCAAACCAAGTCTAGAGAATCTCGATTATAAACCTAAATCGAATATCTAGGCCTTCCCATCGATTAGAATCCAATCTCTTGCAAACCCCAAATCGATGGAAATCCCTAGCTATCCGTAATAAATCAATCACAACCTAACCTCCTAGCAATTCTAGCAATTTAGAAATTCATTCATCACAAATATGAAATTAGATCCATAGGGTTCAACCCCATGCCCTAGAACATCAAATCTACTCAAGCATATCAACAACGATATAGGAATCAATAAAAACCATAGCTTGCATACAAAAAGATATCAAATCAAAGATTCAAATAAGAAGAACAATGATACTTAGCTTTGATGAAGAATTCCAATCCAAATACAAGCTTTTTGATCCAAGAGGGGGCCTAGGGCATGGCCTAACCTCTAAAATAATCCTAAGAAAACATATGGGGGCTAAGAAAACATAATGGGGATCCCCCTCTAATGGTGGCTACAAAACCCTTAAATACTCCCCCCAAACCCTAGCAAGAAACCCTAGAAAACCCCTCAAATTCGTGCCTAAAAACAGCCCAAACCGCAACTTAAAATCTCGGCCCGTCGCCGACTCGGCCGAGTGGAAAATGTGACTCGGCCGAGTGGAAATTCCAGCACTGCAACATCAACTTGCAGAAATTCTCCAGATTTCATCCGACCTCCGATTTACGTATTCTTGGCGGTGTTGGAATCGTCATGAAGTCTACTATCCATAAAAAATATGAGAAAAATACTTTGCTTACTGGAATGATAGCAGATTTCAAAATAGTGGGAGGCTATCTGAAAATCTGGGCGCTGCATGTCCTCGGCATCACTCGGCCGAGTTGACTTCTCTACTCGGTCGAGTGGGCTTCTCTACTCGGCTGAGTGACAGACCCTGTAGAATTCCAGTAAGTCAGGGATCTTGGGGGCCTGTCTTCGGAGGTGACTCGGCCGAGTGGCTTTACTCACTCGGCCGAGGGGCATTCGGTACTCGGCCGCGTCAGAACCGTCAAAAGCCTGTACTTTTCCAGTAAGTCGGCCTCTTTTGATGGTGGATTTCTCATGCCACTCGGGCGATGAGATCTTCTTATTCGGCCGAGTGGGATATCATCCCTCGGCCGAGTGCACGCCCAATTCCTTCTGTTGGAGCGTGTCCGGTCTGGTCGGCCGAGTGGTCTTCTTGCTCGGCCGAGTGGCTGCTCCACTGGCCGAGTGGCATGCTGTAGATGCCCAATCTTCTCCGTTTCTCCTCCTCGTCGCTCCTACGGAGTTTCTTCTTCTTCCATCCGTCTCACATCGCCGAATAGCCCTCAAAAGTGCCTTGGGTGACGCTCCGGAGTGGGTACAAGTCCCTTAAGCTCATTTTTGCTCCCGATCGCTCCATATTTCCTGAAATCCGACAAAAATAAGAAATAGTGAAAAGTAACGCAATATCGTCGAACACTCGTGAAAATCGCAATATGAGCAATCGAAATGGCGTGAAAACATGCAGAAAAAAGGTGTAAAATATGGAGTGATCAAAATCCCCCAAGCTTATCTCTTACTCGTCCTCGAGGAAGATAAGTAGAGAGACGGACTCGGGAGATGAAAATAAAGAAAACGAAATGAAAAAGAAAGAACACGAGGTGGAAGGGGTCGCTAGATTCTTCTCTCAGATCTCAAGCCATAAGCTACACATCACGACAACTTGGAAAATACGAATCACATGCTATAAGGATTTCAAATCTTACACAAACATGGTTCTTGCAAGTTTTTAAGAACAACAAAAGGGATTCTCTAAATTCATACAATCAATTCATATCCACGTCACGCATTTCATAGGATTTAATATACAAATGTTGGCAATGCACTTTTCAATCAAGAGTTATAACTGAAGCATATAAGAATCACACCAAGCATGCAATAGAGAATGGAATAAGAGACATGGCATTCACATATTTATTTCAAATCATGAAAAATCTCCATATCTAATATATTTTGCAAAGTCTAAGCATTATCGAACATCCCCATTCATGCACGTCTCCACTCTAAGGTCATACTCACTCATTTGGTCAAATGAATTCACCCCCCCCAAGCTTAGCTTGGGGCATCACATCTAAAGGAATATGATAGTGGAAAATGGGATTTTTGCCTTGGTTTTCCCAAGTATTTTGTGGCTCCAATATTGAGATAGAGAAATATTTTTTTTCTTTTGGACTTTGTTTCTCATTATTCGTTTTGGCTTTTTGTAGGAGCTATATGATTTGTATTTTTGGTTTTTGGCTCCTTTTTGGCTTTTTGGACTTTTTGGAGCTAACTTTTCTTTTGTGGGGATTTTTGGGAAATAGATGCGATATAAGTAGCTTTAGGAGGTGAACTCAAGTGACATGTAGAGAATAAAAAGATATATGTGGAGAAAGAAATAATGTAACACTCGGTTCACTCTAAGATGTGCAAGAACGGTTCAATAAAATAATACTTCAACTAAAACTCATATGTAAGTATGGATATTCTCAATCATCTCAATAAAAAGCGAAGTCAAGCAGTAAAGTTTACAACCATATCAAGCATGCAACAGAAGGTGAATAAGACAATAAAACTGATGCTTCAGATATATTAATGATACGTGAATCTTAGTGCATTTCCAACAAAAGCATACTAAACACTAATCCATACATTCAGTTTCAATTAGTATCATGCATTCATGTAGAGGAATCATCAAAAGAAATAGATTTGCAAGCACATGTGAATAGCAAGACTATGGAATACTCTAAGTAGCATGGTAAGGAATAATAAGCATCGTGATGGTCGCTAAAGCAATAAGAGATATCATCATACGAAATTCATCTAGCGGAAGAAATGAAAAGGAAAATGAAGAAATAAAAGTAAAAGAGAGGAAAGAAAAGAAAACCAAGCATATAATATGATGCATGAACACACATAAAAGAAAAATAAGATGGAAAAATCTAAAAGATGATGCAAGAAATTTTAAAATTTTTTGAAAAATCCTAAAAATAGAGTAAAAATGCAACTAATGTATCTAAATGGCATGGAAATGCACTCCCCCAAGCTTAAACTTCACATTGTCCTCAATGTGATCATAATGGAAGAATATGAGGAACAAGGATAATAATAAGGGGGTGAATGAAAAATGATGTTATGAATGACATGAAATCCTAATGCAACTACATGCACATACAATGATGCATGAGAGCGCCTTCCCCCAAGCTTATACCAAACAATCCTATTCAAATGACTCGATCAAAAATGTCATGGCTTTGCTAAGCGAGATTGAGTCAAACGAATAAGAATGTGAGTATTCACTTGAAAGAAATGCTCGATGGGTGGTGAGCAAAAAGGATGTTGCGTATCAAAATATGGAGAGGGGAATTAATATATATAATGGGTTTGGGGTGTAAAAGATTTTTGTTGCCATCATATGAGGTGATATTTATTCAAGCAAATCTATACGGTCCTCTCGCTGTCGAGAGAATTCGTGTTTATTCAAAGCATAAAAATTTCTACACTACTGGATTGATATCACCTATAGCAAAAGGCGGATCCAGTATCTTTGCCGGTGCAGGCAACTGCTCCAACTGCTCTTTCCGTGGCTCCGCCAGGCGCGTATGTCCACGGACTCCAACGAACTCCAGCAATGCATCCTCCAGCATTCCCACAAGGACTCCACCTGTACCCTGCAGAGAATAGGATGCATCAGTTCGCTGCAAAAAATTCACCCTCGTAATATAAGTATCCCAAAGAGGATCGTCTATAGAAATATATGGAATAAATAATGGTGGACGATACTTCCCTGGAAATAATCCAATATCCTCACGTGCTGTGATAGCTGTCTCCATGGTGTCCTCTCTAAGCTGCTCATGTGTATCTGGATCATGGGTGTGGACCTCCTCGATAGGCTCGTCAAACTGTGACACGTCCAAGCATACCTCCGGTCCATAATCGTATGTGTGCTGCAAGAGGAACGACGTGTCAAAAATATCTGAATCAAAATAAATATCAAATGGAATACATGATTCAGAAATGGAATGGGTAAAAATATCTCCCTGAGTGGGAGCAGTAAGCTCTGTGGGGTAGTCCTCGACGTCAGTGGAAGGATGAGGTGGCTGCGGGAGCTCTAATGGAGGAGAATAGTGCTCGGGATCCTCATGAATGGCTATGTCCTCGTCCCGATGTACGACCTCCTCGATGATAAGCTCTGGCTCTGTATGTAAGGCCTCCTCAAAAGCATGCTCGGGCTCCGCATGTGAGGCCTCCTCGTCAATATGCTCTGGCTCAACAGTGTGCTCCTTTACTTTCTCATCAACTATCAATGTGGGATCTCTCTGGAATGGTGATGTTGGCTGCTCAAGTGTGTCAGCTTGTGGGGATGTATCATGTGGAGGGGAATGCCCGCAAGCAATCCGAAAATATAGTCTATCCCCCTCAAGACTGACATGGATGTCCTCCTCAATTGTTCCTGCATCTGAAACACGGTTCATAACAAAATCTGCAAATAGTAGCTCAAATGCATCACCTGCTGTAATGCTCTCTGAACCGGTGAACCGCACTGACTCCAAGAGGCCCTCCAATAATCTCTGAAATGCGTCCTCCTCTGGCTGCGCATATGACTCAATTTCTGCTTCCTTCACTGCCTCTTCATCCATCCACTCTTCATATGCAATAGCTGTATCGTAGGAAGTGGGATCGACGACGACACATTCTGGCTCTAGTAGTAAGTCTGGCGATGCTTCTTGCCCATAAGATGAAGAAACAGAACTGATATCTTTGGGAATCATCGCAACCTTAAACATGAGTGCATTCATTTCAAGTTGCTTCTTCACCCGTTCCAATAGAAGGTTACCCTTTTCAAGCCCGGCTTGCATTTCAACCTGGTGTGCATGCATCTCATCGAAAAAGATCCTTTGTCTCTCATCAAGCTCGGGCCAGTGCGTCTCCTCAAAAAAGTATTCTTCCATCTGAGCACTCTGATCAAAATAGTATTCTCCCGTCTGAGCACTTTGATCATAATAGTATTCTCCCATCTGAGCACTCTGATCAAAATATGTGGTCCACGTAGTATAATCCATAGCACCTGATCAACAAAGATAAATACCTGGAGAAAAGATATCAGTGGCACAAAAGAATATAGAAATGATAATAATGGTGGCGGGGTGAAAATTTCCTTTTGTTAGTTTTTTTCGTAGTCTAATCAACCTAATTGTGACAAATTGGCACCCAACGGGAAACACCTCCCCGGCAACGGCGCCAAAAACTTGATCAGCCCCGGATATACACACGGAGAACGATTGTAGTTTTACCGCAAGCGCACGGTCAAGTGGCGAGCGGGTATCGAACACGAGGAGGTGGTGTCGGTTCCAATCTATCCTAGGTTGGTTTGACTACGAATGTTTTATTGGTGGAGATGGCTATGGTATGATATAATGGCAATGGTGATGGATGTCAGTGTCGGAGATAGAGAAATCGGTCAAATATCAATTCAAATACAATACACTAAAAGTGTCTAGGGCTAGGGAATCCCCACTACGGACCGTCATTCGTCATTGTGAATAGTGAATCTCAATATTACTAGACTTGCATTGAGGTGAACTAGTCGTAACTGAATAGAGAACCAAGCTCACGCTCTCGCGCTATTGCCGGTCTATAGCGAACCTAGGATAGGGCCCAATCTCTTGCAAACCCTAGCCTAAGCCACTAGCATTAGGATCGACATCATTGTCCAATCGCTTCTCGAGCCCACTCTCGTGCAAACTCGAGTCACGATCTAGGTTGTGATAGTTCGTATTCGTCCAATCTCTTGCAAACGAATATTAGTATAGATTTATAATAAAAATCCTAGCTTTGGTCCAATCTCTTGCAAACCAAGTCTAGAGAATCTCGATTATAAACCTAAATCGAATATCTAGGCCTTCCCATCGATTAGAATCCAATCTCTTGCAAACCCCAAATCGATGGAAATCCCTAGCTATCCGTAATAAATCAATCACAACCTAACCTCCTAGCAATTCTAGCAATTTAGAAATTCATTCATCACAAATATGAAATTAGATCCATAGGGTTCAACCCCATGCCCTAGAACATCAAATCTACTCAAGCATATCAACAACGATATAGGAATCAATAAAAACCATAGCTTGCATACAAAAAGATATCAAATCAAAGATTCAAATAAGAAGAACAATGATACTTAGCTTTGATGAAGAATTTCAATCCAAATACAAGCTTTTTGATCCAAGAGGGGACCTAGGGCATGGCCTAACCTCTAAAATAATCCTAAGAAAACATATGGGGGCTAAGAAAACATAATGGGGATCCCCTCTAATGGTGGCTACAAAACCCTTAAATACTCCCCCCAAACCCTAGCAAGAAACCCTAGAAAACCCCTCAAATTCGTGCCCAAAAACAGCCCAAACCGCAACTTAAAATCTGGGCCCGTCGCCGACTCGGCCGAGTGGAAAATGTGACTCGGCCGAGTGGAAATTCCAGCACTGCAGCATCAACTTGCAGAAATTCTCCAGATTTCATCCGACCTCCGATTTGCGCATTCTTGGCGGCGTTGGAATCATCATGAAGTCTACTATCCATAAAAAATATGAGAAAAACACTTTGCTTACTGGAATGATATCAGATTTCAAAATAGTGGGAGGCTATCTGAAAATCTGGGCGCTGCATGTCCTCGGCATCACTCGGCCGAGTTGACTTCTCTACTCGGTCGAGTGGGCTTCTCTACTCGGCCGAGTGATAGACCCTATAGAATTCCAGTAAGTCAGGGATCTTGGGGGCCTGTCTTCGGAGGTGACTCGGCCGAGTGGCTTTCCTCACTCGGCCGAGGGGCATTCGGTACTCGGCCGCGTCAGAACCGTCAAAAGCCTGTACATTTCCAGTAAGTCGGCCTCTTTTGATGGTGGATTTCTCATGCCACTCGGGCGATGAGATCTTCTTACTCGGCCGAGTGGGATATCATCCCTCGGCCGAGTGCACGCCCAATTCCTTCTGTTGGAGCGTGTCCGGTCTGGTCGGCCGAGTGGTCTTCTTGCTCGGCCGAGTGGCTGCTCCACTGGCCGAGTGGCATGCTGTAGATGCCCAATCTTCTCTGTTTCTCCTCCTCATCGCTCCTACGGAGTTTCTTCTTCTTCCACCCGTCTCCCATCGCCGAATAGCCCTCAAAAGTGCCTTGGGTGACGCTCCGGAGTGGGTGCAAGTCCCTTAAGCTCATTTTTGCTCCCGATCGCTCCATATTTCCTGAAATCCGACAAAAACAAGAAATAGTGAAAAGTAACGCAATATCGTCGAACACTCGTGAAAATCGCAATATGAGCAATCGAAATGGCGTGAAAACATGCAGAAAAAAGGTGTAAAATATGGAGTGATCACCGTGCTTGCTCGGCATCGTTCTTCCGCTAACGATACGGTAATAAATCGATCTCTTAATATTCTCATAACCCATTTGTGTTTTTGTAAAACCCTAATAAAACTAGGTGGATGGTGTTCTAATATTGTTTTGCCATGGCAGCGATCTCATCTCCGTAGTTAGCATTTGTGTGACGGCATTGTTGATCGTCTTCCTCGGTGCTAGGCAAGTGAAACTTGCCACTTAGGGTTTTGGGCCATGTCTTAGGCCATTTGCTTGTTGTAGGCGTAAAAGAGACTAGGCGACGAAATGATACTCGCCTAGGCGCAATTTCAGGAACTAGCTTGACAACGAGGCTAGATCCGACATTTATCATGTAGCACAACTACCATGTCATGTTTAATTTCCACTAACGGTACGCGAATTAATTGTCATGTCATTGCATTCTTTAAGTGTTCACGTGATTGCGTAGCTCCGCTACACCTTGTGAAATGATTGAGGCTAGGTGCACCCCTATGCCAAATGAAATACGCTTTTGGTTTGTGATCCAGGAAACGAGCTCTTATGCGGGGCAACCCTGGCTCATTTACTTAGCATTGTGTACAGGGACCCTGGCTCGTTTACACGTGGGTTTTGGGGTAAGAGTTAAGCGGCCATTCAACTGGGAGTCTGCCCGATCAGCAACTACAGTTGTAAGGCGTAAACTCTGGGTTCTGGGGTAGTGTTAAGCGGCCAATCAGTGTGAATGTCCAACAGTTCAACTGTAAGGCGTAAACATCTACAAACAACTTGAAACGTGACTAGTGAAAAGATTGAGATTGTTAGTAGCTTGGCTACTCTTGACATGCCCTGATAAATTGTTCTCTTGCACTTATTGTTTCACCATGTCTTACTTGTGCACTCATACCATAATTGCCATGTCATGCATACTATAACTGCTAGGTTGTTAGTTTACCTTACTTTCAGTTTCCTTGCCCAAGTCGTTTAGACTTGCTGACATGTGCCCCTTTACACTTTTGGGTGACACATGTTAGATCCTGAGCCTGAGTTCGCACTTGAGGACGAGGTGTTTGCGGACGCCGAGCCCGACCCTGTGTTTGACGAGGACTTCGTGGACACGGGCGATCAGTCGTAGAGACTGTTTGTGTTGTTGTTTAGACTGTTTTGTTGTCGGTGCGTGGCACCAATACTTGTTATGTTGTCCCTTTTGTTGGCCTTGTTCTGGGCCTTTAGACTCTTTCTTTTAGCCTGGTGGCTTTTCTGGATGTTGAACTTAACTTTCATGTTGGACAAATTCTGAGATTTGAGATTTTATTTCTGTCTCTCCTTGTGTTATTATTGTTGTTCCGTTTGTGGTTACAGGGACCTGCTTATGTTTTATTGGCGCTTGTCGGGTTTGGGGCTTCCCAGCTCCACTCTCGTGCGGACCTTTTCACGTCTCGTCTCCATTTTAGGAAAGCGGGGCGTGACAGGTTTTGTTGGTGGCCCATGCAGGTCTCTCTTCTGTAGCTGCAATTATCGGAATAACGATAATAATATTAGAATGTCCAATAAACTAAATTCGACATCCGAGTCATAAGCTATGAGTCTAATTGTTTCATTTTCTGTGTCATTAGATGGCAGAAAGGCGATTTACCCATGGTGGTGGTAGTGGCGCGCCCCCTCATGACGAGGAGCCTGAGCGGGAGCCCACCAATGGAGAGATGATGCGGATGATGCTTCAGATGATGCAGGTGCAGCAGGGCGTGCTCCTGCAAGTCTAGAATGCTCCAGTTGTTCGAGCTGGTCAGGTAATCCAGGATGCCCCTCGCTCCGAGCCGGGAGCGAATCAATTTCGGGAGCTGGGTCCTGCTTATTTTGATGGGTCTGAGGGTCCTCTGGCTGCCGATGAGTGGATTCGGAACATTGAGGATAACTTGAAGATGGCCAAGATCAGCCCGGCTGGATGGGTTGATCTGGCGAAGAGGCAACTCAAGGATAATGCTCGGAACTGGTGGGATGTGGAAGAGAAGATGTTGGTGGAGCCGATAGCTTGGGCTACCTTTAAGTCCAGGTTTGATGAGGAGTTCTTTCCGAAGGCTGCTAGGAAGGAGATGCTGCATCGCTTTATTGATTTGAAGCAAGGGAGCTTGACGGTGGACCTGTACCACCAAGAGTTCACTAGGCTGAGTCGGTTCGCACCGAAGATGGTGCAGGATGCTGATGAGAGGGCTCAGAGGTTCCCGCAGGGACTTGCTTTGGAGCTTCAGAGTTTTGTGTCTTCCTCTGATCTGGACTCTTATCAGAAGGTTCTGGTCGCTGTGAGGAGGCAGGAGCTGAACCTGAGTCAGAGGAGAGGACATGTTTCTGGTGTTGGGAAGAGGCCTGTGGAGCAGGCCAGGGCGGTGGTTAGGCCTGGTTTCAAGCCTAATCATCCGATGCAGTTCAAGAGGCCAGGAGGGCCTAATCAGAAGACTTGCCATTTCTACGGCAAGCCTGGCCACATCAAGGATCAGTGTAGGAAGTTTATGGGCCATTGTTTGGTTTGTGGTGATGCTTCTCATGTCGCGAAGGATTGTCGGCATGCGAATCAGTTGCGGAGGGCACCTGTTGCAACACAGCCATTGTAGCAGAGAGTGCATGTTCCTGCTGGACGTGGAGCAGCTCTTGTTCCATAGAGGCAGGCTTTTCAGCAGGCTTTTCTGCCGAGGAGGCAGGCTTTTCTGATGACCGCTGTGGAGAGCGAGGCCGTGGATGAGGTTATCGCAGGTAATCCTCAATCTGGCTGTTCCTTTCTTAGTTGGTTTTGTTTGTTAGATTATGTTGTTTGCTTGCATATGATTGTTGCTAGACTAGGGCTTGATTGTTAGACTGTTCGTAGGTGTGATTTTGGTGTGCACATTTCCTGCATGAGTCCTCTTTGACTCCGGTGCATCGATGTGCATTATTTCTCGGAGCTTCGTGGAGAAGCATGCCTTGTCGACGTCCCCTCTTTCCAAGAGTTGGAATATCGTTACAGGGAATGGCGTGGTCTCGGTGCATCGTGGTTGCAATTCTTGCCCGTTGGTGGTCTGTGGACATGAGCGTTACGCTGATTTCATTGTCCACGACATCATCAACTATGATGCGGTCCTTGGGATGGATTGGCTTGCGAGCTTCTATGCTACGATCGACTGTCGGAGGAAGAAGGTGGTGTTCGAGATTCTCAGACATCCTGTCTTTGAGTTCAGCCGAGGTAGCAGTTCGCTTGGTCCTGTCAGATTTTGGGCCAGGCCAGTGGAGTTTGTGGCTATGCAGATGGAGTTGGAGAGGCCAGTGGTTGTGCGGGACTTTGATGACGTCTTCCCCGAGGATATGTCTGGTTTGCCACCTGATCGAGCTCTAGAATTTTCTATTGATCTTGTTCCGGGAGCGCAGTCGATTTCAAAGGCGCCATATCGTATGGCACCCGCTGAGCTGGAGGAATTACGGATGCAGCTGGATAAGCTTTTGCAGAAGGGTTATATCAATCCTAGTGTGTCTCCGTGGGGAGCACTGGTGCTGCTGGTGAGGAAGAAGGATGGTTCGCACCGCATGTGCGTGGACTATCGGGAGCTGAATGCGGTGACCATCAAGAATAAATACCCGTTGCCTCGCATCTATGATATTTTTGATCAGCTTGGAGGTTCGAGGGTGTTTTCGAAGTTGGATCTGAGGAGTGGTTATCATCAGCTGAATGTGAAGAAGGGAGATGTTCCGAAGACAGCGTTCAGGACGAAGTATGGACACTACGAGTTTGTGGTTATGCCTTTCGGTGTAACCAATGCACCCGCATTTTTCATGAATCTGATGAATATGATCTTCTACGACTTTTTGGATAAGTTTGTCGTTATCTTTATTGACGACATTCTGATCTATTCAAAGTCAGAGGAAGAGCATGCCTCGCACTTGAGGACGGTGTTGGAGATTTTGAGGAAGCATCGGCTATATGCTAAGTTTTCGAAGTGCGAGTTTTGGCTAGACAGAGTTGCTTTTCTCGGGCATGTGGTGACTGGTGATGGTATTTCAGTGGATCCCGAGAAGATCAGGGCCATCAGAGAGTGGCCTGTTCTGCAGTCAGCGTCTGAGATTCGGAATTTCCTTGGGCTTGCTGGTTACTATCGGTGCTTCATTAAGGACTTTCCCGTATTGCCAAGCCGATGACCAGATTGACGCGGAAGGATGTACCTTTTGTTTGGTCGGGTGATTGTGAGAATGCCTTTGGTGTTCTGAGGGAGAGATTGACGACTGCCCCTATTCTTGTTGTGCATGATCGCAGCGGTGGATTTGAGATCTTTTGCGATGCTTCTGGCAAGGGTCTCATTTGTGTGTTGCATCAACACGGGCATGTTGTGGCGTATGCTTCGCGTCAGCTCAAGACTCATGAGAAGAATTACCCGATGCATGATTTGGAGTTGGCTGCTGTTGTGTTTGCTCTTAAGATTTGGAGGCACTTCCTGCTGAGTGAGAAATTGAAAATCTTCACCGATCACAAAAGCTTTAAGTATATTTTTACTCAGAAGGAGCTCAACATGCAACAGCGTCGATGGTTGGAGCTCATGGTGGATTATGAGATTGATTTGCAGTATCACCCTGGCAAGGTGAATGTGGTTCCTGATGCACTGAGTAGGCTTCCAGCGGTGATGATTTTGACCTTGCAGTGGAGATTGCAGCAGGATTTTTGCGAGACTGGTGTGGAGATTGTTCTTCCTGGAGAGGCTTCTTCGTTGATGTGTATGCAGATACAGTCGACGATTGTGGATCGAATCAAGGCTGGCCAGGCTGAGGATCCGAAGCTGGTGAAGATTCATGAGCAGGTGGAAGCCGGACTGCGGACTGAATTTTTGATTCATGAGGATGGCTCGCTGAGGTTTGGAGCCAGGTTGTGTGTGCCAGCTGGGGATATTAGAGAGGAGTTGATGGTAGAGGCACAAAGTTCGCCGTATTCCGTGCATCCTGGTGGGACCAAGATGTACCAGGATCTTCGTCTGAACTATTGGTGGCATGGTATGAAGAGGAGTGTGGCTCGGGGTGTAGCCAAGTGCTTGGTTTGCCAGCAAGTGATGGCGGAGCATCAGCATACGGCCGGGTTGCTACAACCGCTTCCGATTCCGGAGTGAAAATGGCAACACATCACTATGGATTTCGTGACTGGACTACCTCGGAGTCTGAAGCAGAATGACGCGATTTGGGTGATCGTAGATAGATTGACCAAATCCGCGCACTTTATTCCATTCCGAGTGGGACAGTCTACTGAGGCGCTAGCAAGGAGATACATGGATGTAAATTCTTTTACTCTCCGTTTTTATTTCCTTTTTCCTAGTTTAGATAGTGATGTAACGTGAATCGTGCAGGAGGTCGTACGACTTCACGAAGTCCCTGTGAGCATCGTGTCGGACAGAGACTCGAGGTTCACATCTCAGTTCTGGCAGAGTTTACAGAAGAGTTTGGGTACGCGTCTGAGTTTCAGCACGGTGTACCATCCGCAGACGGATGGCCAGTCTGAGAGGACGATTCAGATCTTGGAGGACATGCTGAGGGCATGCATGTTGGATTTCAAGGGTTCGTGGGAGGACCATCTACATCTGGTAGAGTTTTCCTACAACAACAGCTTCCAGGCGAGTATTGTCATGGCGCCTTTTGTCGTGCTGTATGGGAGGAAATGTCGATCGCCATTGAGTTGGGATGACGTTGGTGATCGGGAGCTGTTGGGACCTGAGATGATCGTGCAGGCTGTGGATGTTGTCAGGAACATTCGGGAGAGGTTGAGGATTGCTCAGGACCGTTTTAAGCATTGGGCGGATGCTAAACACCGTCCTTTGGAGTTTCAGCCGTGCGACCATGTGTTCTTGAAGATTTCCCCGAATCATGGTGTGATTCGCTTTGAGAAGTAAGGAAAGTTGAGCCCGCGATACATTGGACCGTTTGACATTATGGAGAAAGTTGGCGAGGTAGCCTACCGCTTAGCCTTGTCGCCATCTTTGGAAGGAGTTCACAATGTTTTCCATGTGTCGCAGCTTCGTTGATACATTAGCAATCCATCTCATGCTGTGAATTTTTCGGAGATTACCGTTCGCCCTGATATGACGTATGACCAGCAGCCAGTGTAGATTCTGGACAGGCGTCAGAAGTCACTTCGGAACAAGGTTGTCAATCTTGTGAGGGTGATGTGGTGACACGGCTCGCCAGGAGAGTCTACTTGGGAGAATGAGGATGAGATGCAAGAGCGTTTCCCACTTTTGTTCCCGGACACGTGAGTGTTGGGAAATTTCGAGGGCGGAATTTTTCTTAAGTTGGGGAGGATGTAACGACTGGTTTTCATGTATTAGGATTAATTATATTATATATATATATATGTTTTGGTGGATTTTCTTCTTATGCATTGTTTTCGTCTCCGTAGCTTTCACTTTAGATCGTTTCGTCGTGATTTTCTAGCTTCTTCCTTAGAATCGTTGGTCTTGGAGTAAGTCATTCGTGACGGGCTTCTTATCGGTCACATCTTATTGTTAGATCAAGACTAGGAGTTTTAGGAATCGATCCCGGAGCTTCGCGCTCCATTTCGGAACTTTCTGTGCACGTTAGCCGGTACAAGAAGGGGAACCGACCGACTAGATGACGATTTAGTCGGTCGGTAAACCTTCATGGACCGACTAGTGGTCTTTGTTAATTACTCAGGAGTTACTGTTTATCGTTAGTCGGTCTAAGAACATTTGTCGACCGACTAGGTTGCAAACTAGTCGGTCAGCAATCGTTCTTTAACCGACTAGCTCTATGATCATTTTGATACCAAGTACTATTCATTCTTAGTCGGTCGAAGAACGTTCGTCGACCGACTAGATGAGAAACTAGTCGATCAGTAGTTGTTCTTTGACCGACTAAATCTAAATCCTATTTTTGTACATGAGTTACTGTTTACACTTAGTTGGTCTGCGTTGGTCAACCGACCGACTAGTTTCTGAACTAGTCGGTCAGAGGTTGCTCTTTGACCGACTAATCAGTGTTGAAACCCTAATTTCTGGGCAGCCGCCAGGTCGTTTTCTATTTAAACCACACTTCGTTTCTTTTCTTTCTTTCTCTTCTCCTGGCCTCTTTCCTTCCCCTTTAACCTCTGATCTTCTCCAACCTTCCTCTGGCCTTCCTCCTTCATCAAGAGCCTCTCCCCCTCTCCATTTAGGCCGGCCACCTCCTCTAGGTCGCCGGAAAACCCCCAAAAATCCTCAAAACCCCATTTCTCCAGATTTTCTCCCCATTTCCAGATCTGAACCGTAGGTTCCCCGGATCGTTTCTTCCGTCGCCGTGCTTGCTCGGCATCGTTCTTCCGCTAACGATACGGTAATAAATCGATCTCTTAATATTCTCATAACCCATTTGTGTTTTTGTAAAACCCTAATAAAACTAGGTGGATGTTGTTCTAATATTGTTTTGACATGGCAGCGATCTCATCTCCGTAGTTAGCATTTGTGTGACGGCCTCGTTGATCGTCATCCTCGGTGCTAGGCAAGTGAAACTTGCCACTTAGGGTTTTGGGCCATGTCTTAGGCCATTTGCTTGTTGTAGGCGTAAAAGAGACTAGGCGACGAAATGATACTCACCTAGGCACAATTTCAGGAACTAGCTTGACAACGAAGCTAGATCCGACATTTATCATGTTGCACAACTACCATGTCATGTTTAATTTCCACTAACGGTACGCGAATTAATTGTCATGTCATTGCATTCTTTAAGTGTTCACATGATTGCGTAGCTCCACTACACCTTGTGAAATGATTGAGGCTAGGTGCACCCCTATGCCAAATGAAATACGCTTCTGGTTTGTGATCCAGGAAACGAGCTCTTGTGCGGGGCAACCCTGGCTCATTTACTTAGCATCGTGTACAGGGACCCTGGCTCGTTTACACGTGGGTTTTGGGGTAAGAGTTAAGCGGCCATTCAACTGGGAGTCTGCCCGATCAGCAACTGCTGTTGTAAGGCGTAAACTCTGGGTTCTGGGGTAGTGTTAAGCGGCCAATCAGTGTGAATGTCCAACAGTTCAACTGTAAGGCGTAAACATCTACAAACAACTTGAAACGTGACTAGTGAAAAGATTGAGATTGTTAGTAGCTTGGCTACTCTTGACATGCCCTGATAAATTGTTCTCTTGCACTTATTGTTTCACCATGTCTTACTTGTGCACTCATACCATAATTGCCATGTCATGCATACTATAACCGCTAGGTTGTTAGTTTACCTTACTTTCAGTTTTCTTGCCCAAGTCTTTTAGACTTGCTGACATGTGCCCCTTTACTCTTTTGGGTGACACATGTTAGATCCTGAGCCTGAGTTCGCACTTGAGGACAAGGTGTTTGCGGACGCCGAGCCCGACCCTGTGTTTGACGAGGACTTCGTGGACACGGGCGATCAGTCATAGAGACTGTTTGTGTTGTTGTTTAGACTGTTTTATTGTCGGTGTGTGGCACCAATACTTGTTATGTTGTCCCTTTTGTTGGCCTTGTTCTGGGCCTTTAGACTCTTTCTTTTAGCCTGGTGGCTTTTCTGGATGTTGAACTTAACTTTCATGTTGGACAAATTCTAAGATTTGAGATTTTATTTCTGTCTCTCCTTGTGTTATTATTGTTGTTCCGTTTGTGGTTACAGGGACCTGCTTATGTTTTATTGATGCTTGTCAGGTTTGGGGCTTCACAGCTCCACTCTCGTGCGGACCTTTTCACGTCTCGTCTCCGTTTTAGGGAAGCGGGGCGTGACACCAGGTACCTCAGCCTGCCCGGTCGGTCGATAGACAGCTTCGAGGAGCTCACCCAGTTGTTCTACAAGCAATTTATGGCCGGGCGGCAGGTAAGACCTGATTCGAAACCCTTGTTCAATGTGGTACATGGACCGGCCGAATCTCTGAGACACTTCATGCGTCGCTTCAATGTGGAGCGATTGAGCATGGATAGCTGCCCTGAGCTGGTCGTGAAGGCGGCCCTGAAGAAAGGCCAGCGACAAAGGGGCTTGAAGAAATCGCTACACAGCGACCCTCCGAAGGACCTCGCCGAAATTATGGCCCGAGCGGAACATTTCATGCTGACAGAAGAGGCCCTAGCCGTCGATGAGGGTAAGACCAGGTGCGGAACCAAGCGTGATGAGAATGAGCGTTGCGGTACGGAGGAGCATCGACAAGAGAAGAGGGCCAGAGGAAGACCATGGAGGGAAGATGTAGGAAGATATGTGCCCATAAGGCAATTTATCTTGATTATACGTCTTGTTCATACCGTATATGGTACGTATTATTCTAAGTGTAAAGGATTTGTATTAATATACTTAGATAATTTCCATAGACTTATAGTTAGGTCCTTACATATCTAGATGAGATCTCGATTATGAGTAAGTAAGTGACCGAATAAAAACGCAAGTCTTAAACGGTTCGTGATCATAGATGTGTCGAGAACTGGATATCGACACATCGGATAGATCACTGTGTCTTCGTCTTGCCTTCGGGTAATGATGATCTCATAGTCATTCGACTTAGCGAAGTCGGAGACGAGACACAGGTGCTCATTGGAGAATGAGTTCACTGAACGACCAAGTTAGAGTTATTAAATGGTTAACTTTAATGATCTGTCTTTAATAACTCTAGGGTGATGATAGGTTAGTTGATCCTTAAGACCTGAAGTCATCTGTACCAACCTGTGAGCGGACGGTGTAGCTTAGACCCATGATCTAGCTTCGAGGACCAGTCCTGATGAAAGATCTTAGGTTGGGTTGCACCTGAAGCTCTCAAGGTGAGTAAGTGACTAAGATGGGATTCGTCACTTCCATTAAAGGGAAGTTAGTGTTATAGGCTCAGTACGGTCTTTATGTTAATCCTCGGCCGGGGTACGTTGCAAGTTGTATAACGTGTATACAATAAAGACCGCCGTATACTGACCAATGTTGTCTAATAAGGTTGACAGAAAACCATACCCTAGGCCAACATCAAACACAGTCTTGATGAAGGGATTTTAGCTAACGGAATTCATCTCTGACACAGCCAATGCAAACCCTATGACACTTTTGTCAAAGGGTCGATCACGTTATGATGACTCTGAAACAGGGACGACAGCTACTGCTCGTAGTGACCGTCGTCTAGGGGTTTCGAGCCCCAACCTGTAGTAAGGTCAGGCTGTAGGGTCTCACACCGAGTAGTGCTCGTCTCTTAGTAATAGGAATATAGAATAGAGAGAAATGTCATTTGATGATATTCACAAGTTAAGTTGTGAAAGTTAGTCGCATTAGCAATAGGGACACAACGTTGCATTAGATGCTAACTTTGACTAAACATGTTGTAAATTAGTTACAACGAATTTAGTAGGAACAAACTTGTTGGAAAAGGTTACCTGGATGACGGGATCGTCCCGGTCTAAACACAGGTTCAAACCGCGTCCAAATCGGAGCTCAAACAAGCCCAGAAACGCAGAAAGAGTCCAAGGGGAAGTGGGTTAGACCCACTGGGCCAAAAGGCCCATGTGCAAAGACAAACGGGCGTGACCCGCTGCAGCAGCGGGCATGGCCCGCTGTGTGCAGCGGGCGGGCACCCGCTGCACAGCGGGCGTGGCCCGCTGCACAGCGGGCCGGCGCCCGCTGATGCAGCGGGCACGGCCCGCTGCTACAGCGGGCCCGCGCCCGCTGCTGCAGCGGGCGGGCGGCCCGCCCTTGCCCCCCTTGGGCGGGCGCGCCCGCTAAGTCTAGCGGGCGCGCCCGCAACTTAAGTCAATTAGGATTTTTTGAAACCCCTAATGACGGCTACGAATTTTGTGAGAATTGCTAAACTTTGAGCAATTGTTTGAGGGGTCAAACGAAGTCGAAATTCGTCACCGTCAGTTCCTACGCGATCACCATTCCAAGCTTTTCTGATTGATAGCTTGTTTGGTGTCTGAAGTTTAGTATGTGAGGAGAATTAATTAGTTAAAGTTTGACTTGGTGAAAGGCTAACTTTAAAAGTGAAATTAAGCCAAATGACTTAAGTAATTTCTTCTCTTCATGTGGATTGTCCCACATTGCCCGCAACGAGAGGGTGAGTGCTCACTCCCTATATAAATAGGGGTGCACTCTCCTCGTTGAAAAACACACCAGTCAACGATCGAGTAGCTCCAGAATTTTAGAGCAGGCTCGATCGGCGACTAAATCTCTCTCTCTAATTTTCCTATTCTCCGGAGTAGTCCTAGCACGACTACGAAGGGGGTTTGGATCTGATCCGGACGTCTAAGACGCGGGTTCTTCTCAAGTGAAACTTTCTACCGCGTGTGATCGGCTCGGAGGCGAAAGCGGCTCG
This sequence comes from Scilla litardierei, assembly GCA_030789695.1. Lineage (NCBI taxonomy): Eukaryota > Viridiplantae > Streptophyta > Magnoliopsida > Asparagales > Asparagaceae > Scilla > Scilla litardierei. Next base: position 339,309,045 of record CM061142.1, on the reverse strand, counting down.
GGCGGATCGGTGCGAGGGTGCGAGGCGGCTCAGGGAGATCGGGTCAACGCGGCTCGGCTACGAGGAGCTTCTCAAGACGGTGCGGTACATCTTGCCTGCTCCAGGGCCAAGATTCCGGGTATGTGGTTAAGCGCTTTCTAGCGTAGTTTTTAATTAGTCGCTTAGTGTAGATCCTTCTTGGAGTGGTCAGACCCACTCCAAGTCGGCATAGATCGGGCTAGGTTCTGGCTCCCCAGAGCCTAGCTAAATAGTTTAGCTAGTGTAGAAATATGATTTCTGTTTTTCCGCTGCGCTTTTGTGCCTCCGTGGTCCGTCCGACTTAGGACGGATACGGATCCGAGCTCTGGGGGTCCGCCAAAACCCCAACAGTGGTATCAGAGCCACGGTTATGCTATAGATCTACTATAGCGACTTTTTAAATAGTTAAAAATGCTTAGCTTGCATGTTCAAAATTTTTTTTAGTTTTGAAAATAATTTTGTGTTTCAAATATTAATTTTGCAACACGGAAAATTTTAATTTTGGGACAATTATTTTTATGCGATAAATCTAAAAGTAGTCTACTATGTTTTTAAATACTTTGTAAATTTTTATGAGACATTAAAAATTTTAAAGGGTGTTTAAAGTTTATGTAAACTTTAGAAAATTTTATTTTTTGGAAAATTAAGAATTTTTCTTTAGTTACATAAAGTTAGAAATCTTTAAACTTTATTTGAAAGCTTCTAAAAAGGATTTCTAAAAGATTTTAAAAGAGTTTTAAAATTGTTTAAATATGTTAATAATAGAAATAATTTTATTTCATGAGATGTAATATAAAATTAATTTCTTTTACTACATAGATGTTTCTAAAATTTTTATGTGATATTTTAATTTTAGAAATGAGGTCAAAAATTTTTTTAAGGCCTAGGTTTAAAATTATTAGATAATTTTGTACGACTTAGTTTTATGCGATAAAATTTTTTAATGAAGGCTTTAAAATTTTAATCTTTAATTTTAAGTGTTAAAATTTAGATTTGCATGTTTGTATTATATAGCTAATTTTTAAACTTGCAAATACCTTTTATATGTCACTAAAAATGAAACTTTCTTTTATGCGGATAAAGTTAGTTTTCATTTCATGTTGTATAATGTATACACAAACCTTGTTAGGTTAGCCATTAAAACATGATAGTGACATGTTATGTTTAATAAAACAAAACAACATTGAACCTAATACCTGATTAGGGTAGTCCCCTTGTTTGTAAATCATTTCATTAAATCGTTTAATTAATGATTTTCATAAAAGACAAAATGTTGAATTGTTTTATAAATCCTAATTAGATTGGGGTAGTAAGTTGAACGTAGAACCTTATAGTTGATAAGGACTTAATAAAAGATGTTCAACCAATCTGAAAAATTTTGAATTTTTAGGATCCACTAGTTGATAAGGATTAACTAGTTCTTTTAATTAAAAGTCATTTAGTTGTTTGGAAAACATAAGATTGATGACAACTCCTTCAATGGATCATGATGTCGGTCAATGTGCTTGGCTAAAGTTTTTGGACCAACCTAGCTAGACTGGGTAACAAGTGGTCCTGGCTTAGTCAATTCCCTGGCCGCGTCCGCTGGACCGCAAGGAGTCGATTCATGACTATGTAAGTCCATCGACTATACCTAAGTCAATACGATAATAATCTTGTTCAAGATAAATCGTAGCCCTCCTTGTTTTAGGAGTTGGCAACTGTAAGAAACATGTTCCGGTTGTTGAGCTACACTCAAGCCGTGACATGTCAATCTTATAGAAACCGATTTCTTGATTGACATCTTAACCTGACTAAAACCGTTGTCTCATCCCTCTAGCTTCGGCGTAAGTCTAACCAAGAATGTAGTCTAAGACCTGACCCAAACCGGCGCGTCGTGCATACACCGAGCAAAGGGGCAAGTCAGGCTAGACACGAAAACAAGGGTCCGACTAGGCTAGCCATTGTGATCCGGTTGAGCACACTCATGATCACAAATGACTAGGGGTAAAAATCGATAGGGAATCATAGTAAATATGATTGACGATGAGTTCGTCTACCGACTGCAGAGTCGGACAACTTGTTGAGATACACTCAAGGTTGTCAGACTCAGGGTAGTCGGATCCCTCTCTCACAAATATTATTTTATAATAAATTGTTTATTATTATGGCTTTAAATAAATTTAGTGGGAGAATATAGTTTTATTAAAACCATTAAAACTATACTACGAACATTTACTAACTATAGTATCTATAAAATACAGAATGGATTCGGGACTTAGATACATGGTTGAGAAGAACGTGCTGGATGGAACGAACTAAAAAGACTGGCTTAAGAACATCAAGTTGGTCCTTTCCCTAGCCGGAATAGGATACGTACTGTTCGAAGACGCTCCAGATAAGCCCGATGAAGATTCGACCCACGAGGAAAAGGAAGCCTACAAATTGTACCAGAGGGATGCAGAGAAGGCCAGGTGCCTTACTCTGGCTTCGATGACCAACGAGTTGCATAGGAAGCATGAACATATGGATGTTCAAAGCATGCTCCTCAACGCACAAGAGTTGTATGGCAAGCGATCAAGAGCTGCCAAGTTCGAGGCCACTAGCAACCTCTGGGGCACCAAGATGGGGACGGAACCCGTACAAGATCATGTTATCAAGATGATCGGGTACGTGGAGGACGCCGCCCAGTTAGGATTTGTCCTGGACAATGAGATGTCCACGGACATTATCCTAAAGTCTTTGACTCCCGATTTCAAGCCTTTCATAACTGGCTTTATAATGAACAGCCTTGAGACGGATCTTCCGGGTCTCCTCAATATGCTCCGGCAGTTTGAGGAGATTCATAAGAAGCCGGCTGCACTGGTTGTTGGCTCTGCTACTTCCGACCAGCCGAAAGGCAAAGGAAAGAAGAGGCAGGTCCCACAACCTGCGAAGGCTAAGAATGGGAAGAAGAAGAACAAAGGGGCCCCGTCAAAATCTGAGTGCTTCCATTGCCACAAGATTGGCCACTGGAAGAGGAACTGCAAGATCTATCTTGCAGAGAAGAAGAAGGGGCATATTGATGCCTCTACCTCAGGTACAAATTAAAATTCAATTAAATGCAATTATTTCCATTCATATAGTATGAGATACTTATAGACATCTGTGTACTGTATACAGGTGGCTGATAAGAACTGGAGATTGGAGAAGTACGGAGATCGGTCGGCAATCAAAGCAACAGTTGCTGCTGGGACCGCTCAAAGACTTCTGGAGACGATGATCGTGATGGAGATGATATTTTTCTTATTTGAATAAAATGTATCATCTTTAAGGATCGAAAACAATGAATGAGTGCTTTGCACTCAAGGTTTATTTTGATAAACAAATTAAGGTTCCTTTTATGAACCCGTTGTTTTGGAATGGATGTCTCGTATGTTGCAATTGAAATTGAATTGGCTTAAAATTCTGTGGATGTGGCTTTTCTGTAATGGTTGCGTATATTTTCGAATAATGGTGTTGAGCTTCGATAATATTGATTTTGAAGCTGACTAAATGTCTGAAGTCAATCAGTAGTTAAGTATAGGTTCCAGGGGGCGTATAAATTGTGTGCAATCACAGTAAATACGCATATCAAGTTTAACTCGTGATTATCTGCATTTAGTTATTAAAAGAGTTAATACTAAATGTGGTTAAAGGAATTAGTACAGTGTAGAATGTTTTGATTGAACGAGTCAATGTCAAGATTCCTTAAAACGATCTTGACTTGACTCATTCGTCAAACCGAATCTGACATTTGTACATTCCATATAAGGCACTTACCAAAAGGTTATTTTTGCACATAAATCTAAATATGATTTAGTTATTATGTTGAAGTAATTTAACCAGGTAATTCTCAAAGTCAGTGGGAGCAAGTAAGTATGCTTAGTTCCGTTTTTCCGGACTAAGTAAAAAGGATTTTTCACTTTAATGAATCTTCTATATAAATCATTAAGTCAAAATTGTTTTGATTTAATCATATATATATAGAGACTTAGGGTGTCAAATATGTACTTGACATATTGACACAATAAAGTGAAGTGTGCTAAAACTGACTTACGAAAATGTTAGACCCCACATCTAAATCGTATACGCTGACTGTTAGCTATACGAAGTTAGGAAAATTGATCCAGATCATTTTTCAAAGGATCAACCCTGTGTGATCAAGAGATGTAATTTCAATCCATTAAAATTCGTCGTAGATACTTATTAGTAGAACCACTCTTAGGTTTGCCATATCAAATGTCAAAGTGACTGATATGCTATAACGGCATGAGATACCGAGATAAATAGCCTAAGTGCAAGTGGGAGATGTAGGAAGATATGTGCCCATAAGGCAATTTATCTTGATTATACGTCTTGTTCATACCGTATATGGTACGTATTATTCTAAGTGTAAAGGATTTGTATTAATATACTTAGATAATATCCATAGACTTATAGTTAGGTCCTTACATATCTAGATGAGATCTCGATTATGAGTAAGTAAGTGACCGAATAGAAACGCAAGTCTTAAACGGTTCGTGATCATAGATGTGTCGAGAACTGGATATCGACACATCGGATAGATCACTGTATCTTCGTCTTGCCTTCGGGTAATGATGATCTCATAGTCATTCGACTTAGCGAAGTCGGAGACGAGACACAGGTGCTCATTGGAGAATGAGTTCACTGAACGACCAAGTTAGAGTTATTAAATGGTTAACTTTAATGATCTGTCTTTAATAACTCTAGGGTGATGATAGGTTAGTTGATCCTTAAGACCTGAAGTCATCTGTACCAACCTGTGAGCGGACGGTGTAGCTTAGACCCATGATCTAGCTTCGAGGACCAGTCCTGATGAAAGATCTTAGGTTGGGTTGCACCTGAAGCTCTCAAGGTGAGTAAGTGACTAAGATGGGATTCGTCACTTCCATTAAAGGGAAGTTAGTGTTATAGGCTCAGTACGGTCTTTATGTTAATCCTCGGCCGGGGTACGTTGCAAGTTGTATAACGTGTATACAATAAAGACCGCCGTATACTGACCAATGTTGTCTAATAAGGTTGACAGAAAACCATACCCTAGGCCAACATCAAACACAGTCTTGACGAAGGGATTTTAGCTAACGGAATTCATCTCTGACACAGCCAATGCAAACCCTATGACACTTTTGTCAAAGGGTCGATCACGTTATGATGACTCTGAAACAGGGACGACAGCTACTGCTCGTAGTGACCGTCGTCTAGGGGTTTCGAGCCCCAACCTGTAGTAAGGTCAGGCTGTAGGGTCTCACACCGAGTAGTGCTCGTCTCTTAGTAATAGGAATATAGAATAGAGAGAAATGTCATTTGATGATATTCACAAGTTAAGTTGTGAAAGTTAGTCGCATTAGCAATAGGGACACAACGTTGCATTAGATGCTAACTTTGACTAAACATGTTGTAAATTAGTTACAACGAATTTAGTAGGAACAAACTTGTTGGAAAAGGTTACCTGGATGACGGGATCGTCCCGGTCTAAACACAGGTTCAAACCGCGTCCAAATCGGAGCTCAAACAAGCCCAGAAACGCAGAAAGAGTCCAAGGGGAAGTGGGTTAGACCCACTGGGCCAAAAGGCCCATGTGCAAAGACAAACGGGCGTGACCCGCTGCAGCAGCGGGCATGGCCCGCTGTGTGCAGCGGGCGGGCACCCGCTGCTGCAGCGGGCCCGCGCCCGCTGCTGCAGCGGGCGGGCGGCCCGCCCTTGCCCCCCTTGGGCGGGCGCGCCCGCTAAGTCTAGCGGGCGCGCCCGCAACTTAAGTCAATTAGGGTTTTTTGAAACCCCTAATGACGGCTACGAATTTTGTGAGAATTGCTAAACTTTGAGCAATTGTTTGAGGGGTCAAACGAAGTCGAAATTCGTCACCGTCAGTTCCTACGCGATCACCATTCCAAGCTTTTCTGATTGATAGCTTGTTTGGTGTCTGAAGTTTAGTATGTGAGGAGAATTAATTAGTTAAAGTTTGACTTGGTGAAAGGCTAACTTTAAAAGTGAAATTAAGCCAAATGACTTAATTAATTTCTTCTCTTCATGTGGATTGTCCCACATTGCCCGCAACGAGAGGGTGAGTGCTCACTCCCTATATAAATAGGGGTGCACTCTCCTCATTGAAAAACACACCAGTCAACGATCGAGTAGCTCCAGAATTTTAGAGCAGGCTCGATCGGCGACTAAATCTCTCTCTCTAATTTTCCTATTCTCCGGAGTAGTCCTAGCACGACTACGAAGGGGGTTTGGATCTGATCCGGACGTCTAAGACGCGGGTTCTTCTCAAGTGAAACTTTCTACCGCGTGTGATCGGCTCGGAGGCGAAAGCGGCTCGGGCGGATCGGTGCGAGGGTGCGAGGCGGCTCAGGGAGATCGGGTCAACGCGGCTCGGCTAGGAGGAGCTTCTCAAGACGGTGTGGTACATCTTGCCTGCTCCAGGGCCAAGATTCCGGGTATGTGGTTAAGCGTTTTCTAGCGTAGTTTTTAATTAGTCGCTTAGTGTAGATCCTTCTTGGAGTGGTCAGACCCACTCCAAGTCGGCATAGATCGGGCTAGGTTCTGGCTCCCCAGAGCCTAGCTAAATAGTTTAGCTAGTGTAGAAATATGATTTCTGTTTTTCCGCTGCGCTTTTGTGCCTCCGTGGTCCGTCCGACTTAGGACGGATACGGATCCGAGCTCTGGGGGTCCGCCAAAACCCCAACAGAAGAGCCCCGGCACTCCTTGGTGACCGTCGCCCCGGACGTGGTCCTAGCGCAAGCCCAGAAGGAGGGACATATGAGCCGACCTCCCCCAAGGATGAAGAAAGGCGGGAGGGACGAAGAGAAGTACTACAAGTACCACAAAGACAACGGCCATGATACCGACGACTGTTGGCATCTGAAGAAAGACCTCAAGAAGCTTGTGAGCTGGAAGCACCTGAAGAACTTCGCCAACGACCCCGCCTCGGGAGAAGGAACGTCCAAACAGCAGGACAAGGGAAAAAGGGTGAACGTGGTCCAGACGGTTATGCGTATCATCGAGTGAGGGGATAGAGTAAACAGCCGCCGCTTCGCCGGGGGAGGGCTATCCTGCCTGAACCTCCCCTGTCTTTTGTCGCCTTTTTCTTTTTCATTACTCCAAATGTACTGTCTCATGGAAATGAAGGCATACTCTGTCAGTGCAGATTCAATCACTTGTTTTGAGCAGACGATTCGGGACACATAGGAGGACTCAATCAAGGCAACCGCGGTTAACCATTAAGTGGGAGGAAAGCCGCTCCCCAGAGAATTGGCCAGCCGAGCCCGCGGACCGAGCAGACCGCCCGCTCGTAAGGCTGGGGGCAACTCCCCCAACAGACGGGCACGACGGCTGGTCATAAGCCGAGGGGTACTTACCCGCACAGACCGAGCAAACCGCCTGCTCGTAAGGCTGGGGGCAACTCCCCCAGCAGACGGGCATGACGGCCGGTCATAAGCCGAGGGGTACTTACCCGTGCAAACCGAGCGAACCGCCTGCTCGTAAGGCTGGGGGCAACTCCCCCAACAAAAGACACGACGGTCGGTCATAAGCCGAGGGGTACTCACCCCCGCGGACTGAGCAAACCGCCCGCTCGTAAGGCTGGGGGTAACTCCCCTAGCAGACGGGCATGACGGCCGGTCATAAGCCTAAGGGTACTTACCCCCGCGGACCGAGCAGACCGCCTGCTCGTAAGGCTGGGGTCAACTCCCCCAGCAGACGGGCACGACGGCCGGTCATAAGACGAGGGGTACTTACCCGTGCAGACCGAGCGAACAGCCCGCTCGTAAGGCTGGGGGAAACTCCCCCAGTAGACAGGCACGACGGCCGGTCATAAGCCAAGGGGTACTCACCCCTGCGGACCGAGCAAACCGCCCGCTCGTAAGGCTGGGGGCAACTCCCCCAGCAGACGGGCACGGCGGCTGGCCGCAAGCCAAGGGGAGACCTCCCTCGCGGACCGAGTGACCCACCCGATCGCCAGGCTGAGGAAAATCATCCCGACGGATAGAATCGACGAGAAGAATGACATCCCAAGCCAGACGAGCCCGGGACAACACCTCTAGACGAGGGCGACGTACGATGATCGGGCGGAAAAATGGGCGACGCCCGTCCGGTCTAGGAACATGGAAGGTTATTTCAAGGGGGAGAACCCCCGAAGAAGAGACCAGTGGCACAAGAAAAACTGACTAGAAGAAATCATTCTCATTAATGGTATAGGATACATATCACTCAGCAACATCCTCTCAAGCACTATTGTTGACAACAAAATTTGTCATCCAAGAAAAGAAAAGGGGGTACAAGGTACAAGGGCTCTTCAGGGGTCCGGAGCACGAGAGATAGCGTCATCTGGGGCCTCGCCTTGCTCCGAGCAGAGGGGATCGGCGTGTCCCGGTGGAGGGGGATCGGCTCCCGAGCGAGCTCCGCGAACTGCCGGAATGACTCCCTGACGACCTCCACTATGCGAGGGGCGAGGAGGTCCTCATAGGTCCCGAAGACCTCCCTCAGGACCGACGTAATTCTCGGCCTTATGGCTGTGTCGATGCCCTTCTCAGCCTCCTCGGTGAAACAGAGCCTCCGACGCAGCTCGGCGAGTTGGCCCCAGAGATCCTCCCTCTCCCGACGGAACTTTTCTTCCGCTTCTCGGCCCAAGTCATGGGCATCCACAAGATCTCTTTTGAGATCATGCACCTGAGACTCGAGCTCGTCGGCACGATGGCGTAGTTGCCAACCTTCCATGCGGGCACCTTGAAGGGCTACCTCAGCCTCCCCAACCCATGCGCGCTCCCGATTTAAGGAATCCTCGAGGTTTCTCAATCAGGTTGCCCGGCGTTGCGCTTCAACAGCCATTGCGGTGGCCTGTAAACAAAAGAGAGGTGGGTTACACCAAGGAAGGTCAAAGGGCAGGGCAACTGTCCGAAATAGACAAGAATTCGAACCTGTTGGAGATGACAGACCAGAGAATCTGACAATATGTCCACGGGGGACATCCCCAAGAGGGAACGGTCCCCCGGAAGGACGGAATCCGTCACCGGTCGATTCGCCAAGGCAATATCAAGGGACACCGAGCCCCTGGGAGGATCAGCGGGGCCCGCTAAGGCGCTCGGCAGGACGCAGCCGGCCCCCAAGGCCGAAGGGGTAGCCGAGGGAGTGACAACGGCGTGGGCGGTGGGGTCGGCCGCAACGGTCAGCGCGATTGCCTGGACGGGATCCGTCGGCGCGACGGAGGGAGCCAGAGAAGCGGTGCTCCCACCATTCTTCCGCGACTTCTTCCCGCTGGGGCCAGTTGTAACTGGGGGGAGCGCTTGCGACCCCCGCCCGCAGACGGCCGAGGAGCCAATCCGGAACCCTCAACAAGGAGGGGGTCGATCCCAGTGACCTCTCCTCCGGGGGGACCCGATGCGACCCGTGGGGGAGACTTGGCCTCAATCCTCCCCAAAGGAGGCTCGGACCGGCGTAACTCTTCATCTACAGTATGGCGAGGCGCCCGTCCGGAAGAACTCCTGCAGCCTCGGTGAGACCACAGCCGAATAAGCTCATCAACATCGTGGGTGAATTCATGGCCAGCCATCCCTGCGAGAGGAAGCAAAATCAGGGTGAGCCAAAGGTTAAATGGAAAGAGGGGAGACAACCTACCGGGGGACCACAGAGTGCACTTAAGAAGCAGGTCATCCAGCAAAGGCCCGACCGACCTCTCCTCAAGAGAAAGTGACGACAGGAGGCGGACCGCGGCCCGCTCGGCCTCGGATAAGTTACCGCCCCGTCGATTTGTTGCGGACTCCCCCAACCTGTTAAGATCACCGAGACCCAGGGAAAGACGATGAAAACGAAGCTGGAGTCCCAGTTCCCCGACCAATGGGGCAGACCGAGCAGGCACACTCGCCCCGCGTGGGCCCGGAGGTGCAGCCAAGACCCGAGGCCAACCGTCTGGATCCGGTAAAAGTGAAAGAGGAGGGGAAGAGATGGCTCAAGGCCGTGAGTGATACAGAGCATAATGAACCCGATCAGCACTGCAACAGAGGATGGCATCAGCTGGCACAGGGTGACTCTCAAGGAATCTGTAAACAGAATGATAAAAGGGTGGAGGGGGAAGCAGAGCCCCAGATGGAACATCTCGACGTAGACGCCGACCTCGTTACTCTGCGGAAAGCAGATCCATTCATCGCCAAAGGGAATCCAAACGTCATAGGGATGACATAAGTACCTCTCCTATATTTCCCTAGCGACTAAGAAAGGGGCCATAGATGACGACCGGAGGATCGACAGAGGGATGCCTAATCGCTCGGAAGACGAGGCCACATCGTCCCCAACGGGATCCGGAAAAAGTTTTCCTTTCCCCTTATCCGGGACCCCCGGGGGCGGCAAAGAAGCTTTGGGCCCCTGGGGATGGGCACGATCGGGGCCAGACGTCGGTCCGCCAGGACATGTATCACTTATTCTAAGCATGGCCATCGGCCAAGTTAAAGAGTGGGAGAATTACCTTAATAAGAGCTTGGAAGAAGGCAGATGTCGGGAAGAAGAAGCGGGTAGAACGGAGATCAAGAAGGAATGAGCGCGAAGGAGTTGAAGCTCGAGGGATTAGGCCATATATATTGAGGACAGTGGTTGGATCTGAACCGTCAGGGGAGAGCACGTGGCGACATCAAGACGACGGCGATGCTTCGAAAACTGCACCAACGAAAGTTCAAACGGAGCGGTAATAATGGCATTCATTTAATAGAGGAACCTCGACTGCGCACCCATCGGATCATGTAAGAGTCGCATCACCCGAGCCGAACCGACGGAAGTCGAACGGCCCGGGTGATGGGGGCAATTGTTACGACTAATTTGGACCAGCCCGAATTACAACGGCCCACGGCCCAGCCTCAAAAGGGACGCCCACTAGGGAAGACGGGTCCGCCCAGAAGGGCCCACGGACGGGGCTAAAGGCCCAGCCACTCCATCCTTGGGGGCACCCGACTAGCCCCCATTCCGCCAGATTAACCGCCCCTCGGAGTCCGCAATCCCATAATGGACATTAACGGACCCGTTAATGGGCCACCCCTCCACTACGCGCGAGTGGGAGGAGGCGGAGGCGGATCGTGGGGACGTGAGAGGAGGCGGGACGTGGGGCAATCGCGAGGGACCCTATAAGGGGAAGGCCAAGATGACGGAGAAGGGGATCGAGACTCAGGTAATCAACAGAGAGGTACTCCATCAACGACCTAGGCATTCGCCATCTCAATTCCTCCCTCCCTCAAACTCGCGCGCCTGGGTTGACATTCTGGCTTCCTTACAAGCCGGATCTCCCCCGCCGAGTATCCCTTCAGACCTTGATCTGACTTAGGCATTGGAGGGGATTTGGTCGGAACCTAGGTCCGGCCTCCCTGACGAGTTTCCTCATCTGTCCAGGAAGAAGCTATCCGAGGCGCCGAGGCTACCCCTCAGCGTCGGGCGGCCACCCCCATCGCAGTCGTCAGGTGGACGGCTGCTCAAGCACCGACCCTCTTGCAAGGCGCCGAGGCTACCCCTCGACGCGGATCCGACCGAGGCCGAGCGCGACCCAGCCGAGGCCGAACGCGATCCACCGAGCCGAGGCTTCTCCTCAGCTCCCCGAAGGCAGAGGATCGACGCAACCCGGGGCCTCCCCCATCTGCGCCCGACCCTCCTTCCACCCACGCCGAGAGCACGCGGGCTCGGCGATCCCAAGGGACCCCCAAGTCGACCCCTTGACCACGTTAACCACACAGCCGACGGTCAACGAACTGTGGTGAGAAAACACCTATAAACAACCAAGATTAAATCATAGCCATTCTTCTATCAAGCTCTTTATACATCAGCATGACATCAGTTTGTCCTAGTTAGCAAGGCAATTCAAAAAGTCCTCAAATGTAATATAGATATTGCAACACGCAATACAAGCACCTAGCTTCCCTCGCTAGGAATTTCCAACACATAGTAACAACCAACTAGGATTTCCATGCAAACACATAGTTTCCACCAACTAGGGTTTCCACCACACTTTCCCTTATAATTACAGGAATTACAACAATGAGTCTTCTCCAAAGACTTCATAAAAGATATGAAAAAGAGTACAATGATTTCCTATAAGCCAATAGTATATATGTGAAACGTGGCTTAAGAAAATCTAAGATTTTGATCAAATGAATGATATTGAATAAAATGCGACTTGATCAAAAATATTTGTCTTGAAAATTGATTCTCTAAAATTAGCTCTTGGACTTTAGAGATCAATAGTCAAATATTTTAATCTTTGACAAAAATTATGAATTTTAAAACTAGCACAAAGATTAAAATCAAAAGACTTGTATTTTGAATCTCAAAGTAAAATCGTTTAAGCTTAGAGATCAAAATAAACAAGTATTTAAAAGAAAAGTCAAAGTAAAATACTGAGAATGATCTTTAAGAAAGATTTAGCACATGAATTAAAACATTAGCCTTTTTGAATTAGAAAATAGAAAATGGAGCTTGAGAGCTTTTGAGCAATAAAGAGAATATTTATCAATTAGAATGTTGTATTATAAATTACTGAAATCAAATATATTTATAGGCAAATAGAGGCATAAAATCTGCTCAAAATAGCTTGAAATCAGCTCCAAAATTCAACTCTAACGGCTAGCAAAAATCAAGGCAGATTCCAAATCTGTCTCAAGCTGACCCAGATAGTCGGCTATTATCTCCAGATAGTCTGCTATTTTATTATATAGTCGGCATTATTTTGCCAGAGAGTTTTGAGAAAATCTCTGACAGAAATAGTCGGCAATCAGTCCAAAATAGTCGGCTATTTTGGGATACCTTAATATATATATATATAGTTAAAAATAATTCAAAACTAATTTATAAAACTTATATTATAAAAATACAATAAGTAATATACTTTAAAAACATTTTTCAATAATTGTTGCAAGTGTGTGTATGTAATATACTATGGCTTTACAATTCTACGCAATTACTCACACAAGCACAACTTTAGCTATTCATTATTCATTCTTGATCTTAAGCTAACTTCTCTTGCTCAAATCTTCATTTGATTCATGATCCAAGATGTAATGGCCCAGAGTGCCATCTACGATAGAGTATATAATACTGTGAGACATGTTTCCTATATAGTACATAAGTTGCTGCATTTGCTATAATATACTGAGCAACCATGATGTGTTTATAATATTGAAGTGGTATAACTATGAAATGGGTCTATATGAGTGACATGGATGGATATGGTATACTTAATATAATGATTATACTTAGATCGAGATATGTGTAGTAAGACGTGCAAATGTGTGTGTTTAAAGTGACATTGTTTGTACATATAGTACTATGGTGTGTGTATAGTAATTTTGTGTGTTCATAAAGTAATTGGGTGTACGAAGTCATATGAGTGTGGATATTGATTGATAATGATATGATGATGTTCTCTAATGGTGTGATGTAAATTAGAGAGAGGGTTAAGTGGATAGTGTAGGGGGTAAGAATGGGTGTAGAGTACAAGTATAGTGTGCATAGTAGGTGGGTGTGTGCATAGTAAGAAGTGGGTTATGCCTAGCTAGTATGGATGTGGAGAAGGAGGGAAAATAATAAGATTTGCAATCATGCCCCTCAAGTTTATATTTATGCCCAAGATTGGGTACATTTCTAAATTAGACTAGAAATGAGGGTTTTTGTGCAAAAGTATCATGAAGTCTTTGACCCTAATTTTCTTGGTGGGCTTCATGAATTGGGTAATAAGCTTATAAAATGAGTGTGGACTTATGAAGTGGGCCTAAGAGATAAAGAAAGGAAAAGAGGAAAAGGGACAAAGTGGATGAGGCTAAATGAGAAAAATGAAGGGCAAAGGGGGCATTTACTAATCCATGAAGTTTCTACACATTAGACACCTCATTAGACACCTCACCATCTCTCTTCCCCGCTCATTATTTCAGCCCTAGGCCGAAATCTCTAGAGGTCTTCAAGAAAAATCAAAGGAAAAAGGAAGAAAGAAGAAGAGAGAAAGAAAGGGAAAACCCTAAGGCAAAGAGAAAGAAAAGAAAGAGGAGGAGCTTGAAGAAGGAGGAGCCAAAGGGATTTGGACTACCCCCTTGTCTCTCATCACCCTAGAGGTAGGAATCCCTTCTCTAGTGGTTTATTATCCTAATCCATGTTAAAATAATTTAGTTCCATGCAAATCCCTTGGCTGAATTTGTAGACAGATTATGTAGCCTGTTCATATGGTGATATATCTTAATTTAGACTTCAACAAATTCCCAAAAAAACATACACTTGTAGATCTTGAAGTTCTACTCCAAAATCATATAAAATTTGACATAGTTTCAATTCAATAATTAGGAGTAAAAATTCCATCTTTACAACTTGTCTGAATTTCATTCAGACTGGACATAGTTCAGTAAAACTTAACTCAGTCTCTACACACTCCATGGAATTTTGTATAATTGATCTTGTTGTAAAGTCAACACGTTTTTCCACAACTTCATCTCAGTGCATGATTTTCAAAATTCTGACTGAAACATGCACTAAATTAGAAATCTTTACAGCCCTCAAAATCTGTCTTGAAAAACAGATTTGACAGGATTCACCAAACAGTTCACCATAAATCACCTAGGATGTATTTCTGCATGAAATTCTATATATGAGTCCAGAACTTCTATATCTACAACTTTCATTTAGGAAGTTTCATCAAATTCATAAAAGAAACAGATGATAACTGCCACTATTTATGATTGTCTGCACTTTTCTGCAAGCTAAATTGCCTATGTGGTGTTTTGAATCATGTATTGTTGCTAATCTTAATTCTATTGCACATGATTATTGTTGTTACATGGAAGGGAGTTTATTATTATGGTTTGTTTATGGATATACAAATGTACTTGTGGCCATGCTCATGACACTCATCACATGTTTGTGGAAATGCATAAATGAAAGGATGTGCGATTGTGTTGCTTGCGCAAATGCCCTAGTGAAGGCACATGTAAGAATGTGAGATATACCCATTTCTATGGGACGTGATATGATGTTGTTAGGGCACAAAGGTGGAGTGCACAGGCATGGACAAAGTGGCCACGGTAGGAGGCATGAGAATTCGTCGTGGGCCACCTCTTGATCCATTAGGTGACTCCACCTTGATAACGGAGTAGAATCATGATACACTTACACGCCGGCACATTCATTACATCCCATGCATTGCATCATTGTGTTTCATATGCATCATGGCATCATTGAGCATTATGTGTGAATCGTGGTTATAGATATGGTTGATACCTTATATATATGATTGTTGCCATGAATGCATGAGTTGCTTGAAATGGTGGTGTGTTGGACAAATGAGTTTATGGCATATTGTGCTTCAAGATGTTATCTTTTTTTGTTTGGGTTTACCTTCGTTCACCAAATTGGGGTCTTTTTAAATAATTGGATTGTATTAGACATAAAGTAGTTGTTTTGTTGAAAAATTCATGTGTTGTTAAGAGAAAGGTGATGCCTTTAAGTAGTTGAATGCACAACTCAACCATTGGACAAATAGTACTAAGAACACTATTGACATACACTTAAACTTGTGGTTAATTGTCCTTTCATTTAGATTCCAATTGTTAAAGATAAACATGCTCTTAATATTGTGGGTTGCCATTCTCGAATGTTGTAGCTTTATGTCTCTTCTTAATAAAGCCATGCCATGATGACCACATGCTCCACTCATGTATGGCAACTAGCCTACAACCATGCTTAATGCAAGTTGTAATAATCGAGAGCAAAGTATGAATTGTAAATTGTAGTTTCTTTCCTTTTATAACATGTATATCCATATGCCTAGAATGCAATATGTTATTCTTGTAGTTGCTACTGCAGATGAGGTTGTTTCATTTCATTATACCATTGCATTCATAGCTGAATAATATGCCATTAGAGCTGGGCAATTCCTACTGGGTCACGCGTTGACGTGCCCCGTTGACTTTTTCATGTGAGGTTCTTGGAGCTGGAAGATGGAGCTGGCGGTTGAGTTGGAATTCTGTTGTTGGCAGTTGGAGCTTAGGTTAGGTGGTGAGGGGTGAGGAGAGAGTAGTGTGTACCTTGGGTTTTCTTTTGGAGTGAGAGATGCTTGTACTATATGAATTGATGCACAATGATGCTCTGAGGTGTATATGAAATTGTATGGTGTTTGTTTTATTTAAATATTTCAATGTGGCTTTGTTTCGCTCTGTGTTCATTGATTGGTTGGTTGTTGAACGCTACCTGTACTATTCCTAACAGCGCACAGTGGACCTGTAGATACGTTTTAGTTCTCGTCATGTACATTGTCTTTCTAGGTATCCTAGGGATGGGGACGTGACAGGTGGTGGCCCATGCAGGCCCCCTCACTGCGGTTATGTACGGAATAGTACGAGTAGTGTTCGTGTGTTTGTAGGTAGTTGAGTCCTAAGGTGGGTAGAGTCCAGCCTTAGGATGGGACCGGATGGCAGGAGCTTGAGGTATAGCACCCTGAGGGTTGATATTTGAGTGTTAATTATATATGAACGTGTGTACATATTTATGTGTGTAGGTATGTATGCATGTGCATCTATAGTTCTATAAGTGTGTAATATAGCTTACTGAGTATATTGGGATGATGTACTCATGTGCATATGATTGTAATATATATACGAATGATTATATGACTATGTGATTGTGTTTGAATTGTATGTGTTAATAAATGGTTGACTTATGAATAATGTGTGAGATTGAATTATATACTTGTTTGAGGTGCGAGTAGTGTATAGATGTACTGTGTAGTGACTATATACTATATGTGATATGCACATGTAGGGTGTGCAGATGCATGTATGGATCATTGTGTTCCACCCAATTATGAGTGGGCATGCCCTTGGTGTATTAAAGTTGTGTGTTTGATATATATATACACACACACATATATATTATATATATAGAAGATGAATACGGTTGCCTATCTGGTTGTAAGCGGATACTCTTGAACCAGTGTTTAGATAGATATATCATTATATGAGTATCTGTGTGCGGTTGTGTTGTAGTATGAGACTTTATATGATGATGTGTATGTGTGTGCTTGGATATATACTAGGAGACATACGTGGTCGTATGCATATATCTATATATGGAGATGCATGTGTATGCATATGAGGTTATCATATCTATGTGTATGGTTGTGAACATGTATGTGCGTACATGTTTGAGGGTACCTATGTTGTTGCATGAGTATAAATATATATGTGTAGTGATATGGATGTGATTGTATATTCGCATGTGTGGGTGTGAGCCCATGCAGTAGACTTGTACTTCATTATGTGTCTCAGTTTGCATGGTATGATGTGTGTATGCAGTGCTCTATCAGTCATGTATATGAGATAATGTATATTATCGTAAGTATACGTATGGATGTAATTCAGTATACTTGGTTGAAGTACTTGTATACGTAATTTTTTACCAGTGTGCTCTGCCTTCGTATATGCTTGGGATAGATTAACCGTACAGTATATATATGATCACCCTTAGCTATGTCCTCAGTTGGAAAGTCCGAGGACGGACTTTGTTTTAAGGAGGGTAGGATGTAATAGCCCAGAGTGCCATCTACGATATAGTATATAATACTATGAGATATGTTTCCTATATAGTACATAAGTTGCTGCATTTGCTATAATATACTGAGCAACCATGATGTGTTTATAATATTGAAGTGGTATAACTATGAAATGGGTGTATATGAGTGACATGGATGGATATGGTATACTTAATATAATGATTATACTTAGATCGAGATATTTGTAGTAAGACGTGCAACTGTTGTGTGTGTAAAGTGACATTGTTTGTACATATAGTACTATGGTGTGTGTATAGTAATTTTGTGTGTTCATAAAGTAATTGGGTGTACATAAAGTCATTGA
This sequence comes from Scilla litardierei, assembly GCA_030789695.1. Taxonomy (NCBI): domain Eukaryota; kingdom Viridiplantae; phylum Streptophyta; class Magnoliopsida; order Asparagales; family Asparagaceae; genus Scilla; species Scilla litardierei. The sequence continues at coordinate 339,291,145 of CM061142.1, read as the reverse complement.
TAATGATATGATGATGTTCTCTAATGGTGTGATGTAATATAGAGAGATGGTTAAGTGGATAGTGTAGGGTGTGAGAATGGATGAAGAGTACAAGTATAGTGTGCATAGTAGGTGGGTGTGTGCATAGTAAGAAGTGGGTTATGCCTAGCTAGTATGGATGTGGAGAAGGAGGGAGAATAATAATATTTTGCAATCATGCCCCTCAAGTTTATATTTATGCCCAAGAATGGGTACATTTCTAAATTAGGCTAGAAATGAGGGTTTTTGTGCAAAAGTGTCATGAAGTCTTTGACCCTAATTTTCTTGGTGGGCTTTATGAATTGGGTAATGAGCTTATGAAATAAGTGTGGGCTTATGAAGTAGGCCTAATAGATAAAGAAAGGAAAAGATGAAAGGGACAAAGTGGAGGAGGCTAAATGAGACAAATGAAGGGCAAAAGGGGCATTTACTAATCCATGAAGTTTCTACACATTAGACACCTCATTAGACACCTCACCATCCCCCCCCTCATTATTTCAGCCCTAGGCCGAAATCTCTAGAGGTCTTCAAGAAAAATCAAAGGAAAAAAAGGAAGAAAGAAGAAGAGAGAAAGAAAGGGAAAACCCTAAGGCGAAGAGAAAGAAAAGGGAAAAGGAGGAGCTTGAAAAAGGAAGAGCCAAAGGGATTTGGGCTACCCCCTTGTCTCTCATCACCCTAGAGGTAGGAATCCATGCTCTGATGGTTTATTATCCTAATCCATGTTAAAATAATTTAGTTCCATGCAAATCCATTGGGTGAATTTGTAGACAGATTCGGTAGCTTGTTCCTATGGTGATATATCTTAATTTAGACTTCAACAAATTCCGAAAAAACATAAACTTGTAGATATTGAAGTTCTACCCCAAAATCATATAAAATTTGACTTAGGTTCAATTCAATAATTAGGAGTAAAAATTCCATCTTTACAACTTGTCTGAATTTCATTTAGACTGGACACAGTTCAGTAAAACTTAGGTCAGTCTCTACACATTCCATGATATTTTGTATACTTGGTCTTGTTATAAATTCAACACGTTTTTTTACAACTTCATCCCAATGCATGTTTTTCGAAATTCTGATTGAAACATGCCCTAAATTAGAAATCTTTACAGCCCTTAGAATCTGTCTGAAAAATAGATTTGACAGGATTCACCAAACAATTCACCATAAATCATCTAGGATGTATTTCTGCATGAAATTCTATATGTGAGTCCAGCACTTCTATATCTATAACTTTCATTTAGGAAGTTTCATCAAATTCATAAAAGAAACAGATGATAACTGCCACTATTTATGACTGTCTGCACTTTTCTGCAAGTTGAATCGTCTATGTGGTGTTTTGAATTGTGGATTGTTGCTAATCTTAATTCTATTGCACATGGTTATTGTTGTTACATGGAAGGGAGTTTATTATTATGGTTTGTTTATGGATATACCAATGTACTTATGGCCATGCTCATGACACTCATCACATGTTTATGGAAATGCATAAATGAAAGGATGTGTGATTGTGTTGCTTGTGCAAATGCCCAAGTGAAGGCACATGCAAGAATGTGAGATATACCCATTTCTATGGGACGTGATATGATGTTGTTAGGGCACGAAGGTGGAGTGCACGGGCATGGACAAAGTGGCTGTGGTAGGAGGCGGGAGAATTCGTCGTAGGCCACCTCTTGATCCATTAGGTGACTCCACATTGATAACGGAGTAGAATCACGATACACTTGCACGCCGGGACATTCATGGGATCCCATTGCATTACATCATTGTGTTTCATATGCATTATGGCATCTTTGAGCATTATGTGTGAATTGTGGTTATAGATATGGTTGTTACCTTATATGTATGATTATTGCCATGAATGCATGAGTTGCTTGAAATGGTGGTGTGTTGGACAAATGAGTTTATGGCATATTGTGATTCAAGATGTTACCTTTTTATGTTTGGGTTTACCTTCATTCATCAAATTGTGGTCTTTTAAAATAATTGGATTGGGTTAGGCATAAAGTAGTTGTTTTGTTGAAAAATTCATGTGTTGTTAAGAGAAAGGTGATGCCTTTAAGTAGTGGACTGCACAACTCAACCATTGGATAAATAGTTCTAAGAACGCTATTGACATACACTTAAACTTGTGGTTAATTGTCCTTTCACTTAGATTCCAATTGTTAAAGATAAACATGCTCTTAATATTATGGGTTGCCATTCTCGAATGTTGTAGCTTTATGTCTCTTCTTAATAAAGCCATGCCATGATGACCACATGCTCCACTCATGTATGACACTACGAGCCTACAACCATGCTTAATGCAAGTTGTAATAATCGAGAGTAAAGTATGAATTGTAAATTGTAGTTTCTTTCCTTTTATAACATGTATATCCATATGCCTAGAATGCAATATGTTATTCTTGTAGTTGCTACTGCAAATGAGGTTGTTTCATTTCATTATACCATTGCATTCATGGCTGAATAATATGCCATTAGAGCTGGGCAATTCTTACTGGGTCACGCGTTGACGTGCCCCCGTTGACTTTTTCAGGTGAGGTTCTTGGAGATGGCAGATGGAGCTGGAGGTTGAGTTGGAATTCTGTTGTTGGCAGTTGGAGCTTAGGTTGGGTAGTGAGGGGTGAGGAGAGATCTGTGTGTACCTTGGGTTTTCTTTTGGGGTGAGAGATGCTTGACCTATATAAATTGATGCAAAATGATGCTCTGAGGTGTATATGAAATTGTATGGTGTTTGTTTTATTTTAATATTTCTCGGTGGCTTTGTATCGCTCTGTGTTCATTGGTTGATTGGTTGTTGAACGCTACCTGTACTATTCCCAACAGCGCGTAGTGGACCTGTAGATACGTTTTAGTTCTCGTCATGTACCTTGCCTTTCTTGGTATCCAGAGATGGGGACGTGACACAAGATATCAACATATGCTTCATTTTGTAGCTGTCTTGATCGTGGCTTCAAGTTCTCCGATTTGCATCACAATAGCTCCAAATCTATAAAATAATCTACATACACTTGAAATGAAATCATTAGTCTATATATCACTTGTGCATATCATAAAAATTCACTGAGTTAGGTCTCAATGTCCCAACAGCCTTCAGTTGTCTCTTTTGATACTTCTATCATTCGATGGTCCCATCCTTCTAGGGAAGTTCCTCAAGCTTAATGTTGATGGTGCTAGTAAAGGGAATCCTAGTCTTTCAGGGGTTGGTGGCATTTTCAGGATGCTCTAGGGACTTGGATACTTGGTGTCTCCATGTACATGAGCTTTTGTACTATTTTAAATGCGAAACTTTAGGCTATTCGCTGGGGATTAGAGATTGCTTGGAGAAAGGGGTTCTTGGATATTATGTGTGAATTAGATTCAAAGGTTGTTTTAATGCTTTTTGATGAGCCTGACATATCATTTCATCATCTTCAAAGTTTAATTCTTGATATTATAAGGACCGTCTACCTTGCAATACTAACAATAAACACTCTATAGGGGGATGAATAAAGTAATGGCAATAATTGTGTAATTAAAAATTAAACTTGCAAATGAAGAATTATAAATGCAAGAGGAATTTAAACAACACAATCAAGTAAACACTAACACAGAGATTTTACACTGGTTTCCCAACACTGGTACTTCCAGCCACACCAAATATTCATTATAAACCTACACAAAGTAGTGAATACAATCTCACACAGAGATACCTCACACAGAGTATTTGTTCTCTCGTAAAGAAAAAAACCTAACTCTCACAAAGAGAGAATCTAACTCTCACAAAGAGAGAAGACAACCAACCGTCGCAAGGGTTAAACTCTCACAAAGAGAGTAACTAGCTCTCACTAAGAAAGATAGTGATGGGAAATCTAGTCCCACCCCTTAGTAGGTTTGATGATGAGTACACCAAATGTTAATATACTAATTACATTATTCAAGTGTGTAGGTTGTGCATTAAGCCAAGTGAAGCTCAAAGCATACTCCGAAAAGAAGAAGCTCAACCACACTAAGAAGATGAAGATGAATTTAGTAGCTTGCATTCCACGTCAATCACAAATGAAGCTCAAAGATGAAGCTCATAGAACGTGCTCAAGCTTAAGCTAAGAGGAGCTCAAATTCAAGTGAAGCATGCATCTACATCAAGATCTTATCGGCTTCAAAGTCTTCATTTAGGTCTAGTGTGTGAGTTATTTTATTTTTAGGAATATGTTAAAGCCAAGAAAAGTTGCACACACACAAAATGTTTTTTGAAAATAACATTTAAACTTGTTTTAAAACTTCTTGAGAGTGTAGCTATTGATTCTAATTCTTGTAGTCAATCTCCAAACACCCAGGAGTTGAATACATATCTTTCAGCAGAGTTTTACTGAAAATCTGCTCTAAGAGTCGACTACCAAGTGAGGGAGTCGACTACCTGCTGTAGCAGAGTTTTCATTGAAAACTCTCTGGGAGTCGACTACCTCCCTTGAAAGTCGACTACCAGCTATGTTTTGTCTTCCCAGATTTTCTCCTGCATTTATTCGTTGCTTGATTTGTGGGGCTGAAGTCAAACCATTTTAAAATTCAATATTCTCTTTGAAACTCAATAAATAGAGACCATATGAGAACAAATTCAATACCAATTTCTTTCATTCTTGAGCTAAACAAAAACTCTCTTGAAATCTCAATCGTTCTCATCGCTCTCAACGTTCTTAGCCAAAAATGGTTTTTCATTTCTGATCTTACTGTTTATATTTAAAATTCTTTTTAAGATCATATTTTTTTGCTATTGCAAATTGGTTTTTCAAAATCCTCTCTTTGATTTTCATATTCTTTAAAGGATTTTTGAAACTCAAGATTCTAAATCACATCGAATTCATTTGTATTCTTTGTGTGATCTAAGAACTATTTTAATTCTGTAGCCACATAAGCACAATTGCAATATTATCTTGGCTATAGGATTATTTGGGTGTAAAACCAATCTCCGCTAATTATTGTGGTGAATTGGATTTTGATTTTATCTGAAGTCCCTTGGTGATAAGGGTTGTGGAAATCCCTAGTCAAGACTAGGTGGTTGGAAATCCTGGTTGTGATACTAAGTGGTTGAAAATCCTGGCGGTGATACTAGGTAGTTGGAAATCGTAACAAGTGAAGTTAGGTAATTGTATTACTAAAGCAATAGTAGATTAAATCTCGAGCCGTGTTGGCCGGGGACTGGACGTACCCAGGTTACAAGGAACCAGGATAAATCGATTGTCTCTCTCCGTGTGATTTTCTGTGTTTGTCTTTATTGTCCACTTTGGGCAGAGCTATTCATTGTTTATATTATATCTCAATTGTAACTCATTGTTAATAATATTGTTAATTCAAAGATTGATTTTTTATTCTGCTGTGTAATCTCTATGTTCATTATTATTGTTATCATATTGTATGCATCGTGTTGATTAAGGACCAAGCGTAGATCACTCTACTTGGTTCCTTAGGAAACATTGAAAGGGCAGTTTGTTGTGTTCTAATAATCGAAGAAAAATTTTTTAACTTATACAACACTATTCAACCACCCTTCTAGTGTTGTTTGCCATCCACAGGATCCAACAGCTAGGATTTCAAGTAACAAATGAAAAAAATTACTCTTACCTATGCCTTAAGATGAACTTACTCAATATGAAGATAAAGGCATGGAAGAGGATCTCCAAGTGATAAGATGAACTTGATTGCACTTGGAGGATTTCCCTTGAGCTAGCTTCAAAGCATGAAGAGGCTTAGAGCTCTAAGAGGGAAATTAAGAGTTCAGGAGTGTAGCTTAATGATCCTTAATGATCCTTAATGATCTTCAATAGTTCCAAGAGTTCTAAATGAACTAAGCTCACTCCTATATATAAGAAGCCCCAAAACCCGCATAAAACCCAAGGAAAAAATTCAAGCGAGAAAAGCTGCAACGGTTAGAATCTGGATTTTTCGGCATCGACAGGCGACTGTAAAAGGATTGACAGTTGACTGATCAACGGCTAAATTTTTCCAACGGCTATAATCTGAGCCAGGATAGATGATTGTAGAAGACTACACAGACGCATGTACCATGTGCAGGCGCCTGTAAAGACTTCTTCAGGTGACTGTCACATGGGATGGACAAAAGCTGAGAAAATGCAACTTACGCACTGGTGCATTCAGACGACTGACGAGCAAAGTCCATACACCTGAATAATGACGGGCGACTGTAAACTCTACATCAGTCGACTGACACACAAACAGGAGAGATTCCCAGAAATGACAAGTTACGCACATTGGTACACAGACGACTGAAGAACAATATCCAGGAACCTGATGATATACATGTGCATATCAAATAAACTTCGTTCACCTGCTCCAAAAGCTCAAGAAAGAGTCAAGAATTATTGACTTGAGCTGTGCACAACAGTCACCCGTAGAAGGCTGGCTAGACGCCTGGTGCTCACCAGTCGCATGTCCTGCCTTCAGCAGTTATCTGTTGGAAAGCCAGAGACTCCAATTGGAGTTGAAGGCATAAGGAACCTATAGGGTTGGATTATATGATAATCCTAAAGCTCACTAAGATGGTTATATGCATATGCATGAATGAGTAGACCATCTATCAAGACATTCCAAAATCCTAGGCTCAAAAAGAGAAAAGCAATTAAATGAAATAATACATGGATTTCAATTGCTTCTCTTAGAGTCTAATCTTCAAGATCTTGATGCCTTGATGCTCCTCATCATCTTCCATGCTTTGGCACCTCTTGATAAGCTTCCCTTCATCAAGATCCAAGCTTTGGCAATGCTCCACTTGATGTTCATCCTTGCACTAAGCATTTAGTCTCCAAAAAGATATTCTCCATTTGAATAAACATGAGATTAAAACATGAGAGTCATTAGCAACAACATAATATTGTGATCATCATCAAAACAATATTGGTCTAAAACACCAATACCTAACAATCTCCCTCTTTTTGATGATGACACACATTATGTAAAATATAAAGAAATAAAGCACAATGCTAATGAGCACCCCTACTTATATGCACCAACTGAACTTAGATAGCCAATTGTAAATACGCATTATACCAATTGTAAATAAACAGTGATTAAATAAATAATCTATGTATGATCAACAGTGACATATAATAGGCATGGATTAAATAAACCAATTGTAATAAATCCTCCCCCTCGAAGATATGATTTACATACTACATATCTCTCTCCCCTCGTCACTGTCAAAAAGGTGGACATCAAACATACAAGAAGTGACTCTTGTCATTGACTCCCTTTAAAAATGTGACAAATAATCAAGAGATTAAGAGAAGTATGATACCAAATGTAAAAATTTAGTGGGTATCAATCACTATCCCATGCTCCCCCTAGATCATAGAAAGAGTCAAATTGTTGACTTCTATTATCAATACCAATTGTAAAAGAAAGGAAATCTTTACCAATTGAAAATAATAATACTTGGAGCCATGGGCCTAAATTGTAGCAATGCATAGATATAGGAAAAATCAAGCATCATTGATACAAAATGACATTGTCGATAGAAAATATAACATGAAACATGTTGGTAACATCAATGGGTTGAATTTGAGACATAAATAACCAATTGTAAAAAGATATCTTAAAAATAACTCAAAATGATAGTTAAATTATGTTTTAAAATTGTTTTAAACATACATAACATATTAACTCCCCCATTGTCATTCATATGAATAAATACATGTATGACAATGAAATCTCCAAAGTCACATTTTCATGAAATATAATTTGAAAATAATTTCAAAATCATGAAACATCACACACAATCAATGGGTATGCTTAAGAATAAACATTAAAGCAAAATACTCATGCAATATGTATGTGTGTGTGAGACCTAAACATTAGGAAACCAAACCCAAGAAGAGGTTGACTTCCTAATGTAATCACATGAGGTGATCACATCCCTAACTAAAGAGTTGATATATGTATATCCCTCTCTTGCACACTACACCTAATGGGAATCAAAAACTTAAGGATTTCCTAAGCAATGGTTTTGCCTTTGTAGGTGGATGTGGCATGCTTAGGTGTAGAAATGAAGTTCTTGGCATGCATAAAACGAGAATTTTGCTTCTTAGCAAAAAAATGAAAAGTTTTCATGTTTCCTCATCACCTTGTGATTCACATGCTTCTTGTTGCTGTTATTGTTATACAAGAAAGCATGGTGATTCTTCTTAGGTGTTTTAGCAATATTTCTTGATTTTGCACCATTTGAAGAATTAGAGGTTGGTTTGGATACCACATTCTGAATATAACCCAATCCTCCTCTATGATTTGCCAGATGTTGTTTTTCCAACAAATCATGGAGTGAATCACTCGAATGAACAAAGCTTTTGAGTTTCTGCGATTCCTCTTCTCATTTCAACGTAATTTGTTGAATGCGAGACTCTAAGCTAAGGTTTTGAACTACTAATTCATCATTTACAATGCTCAAATCCTTAACTTGAGAGAGAAGTGTATCTTTCTCACTAGTGTCACAAACATGCACATCATTCACATTTACACTAGTAGATTCTAGTAAATACAACCTACTCATTGCATCTTTAAATTTTTCTTTTTATTTAGCCTAAGAGTCGATGCACTTACTTGCCCCGTTGGAGACCACATTGAAGTGGTATTCAAGCTCCTCATATGATAACTTTGGCTCCTCCTCATCTTCATCATCTCTTTTCTCCTCGCTAGAACTTGACGAAGGCTCTTCCCCATTTGCCATGAAGAACACTTCTTCATTGGGTTAAGCCATGCCTCCACCTCTTCATCGCTTGAGCTTGAGGAGACTGATGAAGAATCATCGAACGCTATGAAGCACATGTGAGCTGCATCCTTGTCATCATCTTCGTCATCTCTTGATGAGTCCTTATCTGAGTCATCAGATGTGTTAACAACCCCCTTCTTTTGGTTCTTGTATTTGGACTTACCTCTGCAATGTTTCTTCCATTTCCCTTTGTATGAATCCTTGGAAGGTTTGGAAGGGCACACTTTAGAAATATGACCTTTACCTCTGCAATTAAAACAAGTATTCTTGTTAGACTTAGAGGCAATTTTTGACAAAGATTTACCCTACTTGCCCTTGAGGAATGATTTGAATTGCTTGGCAAGCTCCATGAAATCATCATCACTAACCTCATCCTCTACATCTTCACTTGAAGCTTCTCAATGGAATTTCTTTCTCCACTCAATTGGCTCCTTCTCGGCATGGAATGCAACCCCTTTTGCTTTTCCGGCTTCTCGGTCTTGGTTTGTTGAATCTTCTTCTTGTGTTGAAGCTTGACTTCATACGCCATGAGATTCCTAATGCACTCCTCAACGGTGTATTTGGACATATCATTTGATTCCAAAATACTGTTGGTCTTTGACTCCCATTGGGGTGTAAGAGAGTCAAGGATATTTTCCATACGATCATCTTGGGAAATCATCTTCTCAAGTACTTCCAAAGCATTCACGTGTCTGTGAACCTTGTGAACATTTCCGAGATTCTTTCTCCTCCCTGTATCTTAAACATTTCATATTTAGATCTAAACACACTTTGTTTAGATTTTTTTACCTTAGACGTCCCTTCATAAGTAATCTCCAACATATGCCAAATTTCGTTGCCCGATTTGCATATGAAGATGTGGTTGAACTCATTTGGAGTGAGGGCACAATAGAATGCATTCATAGCCCTCGCATCGTATTTGATTGAGTCCTTCTCTGCTTTTGTCCTTAAGGCCGCAGGTGTAGTAGGCTTCTTAAAGGGAGACTCAGTGATGTCCCATAGGTTTTAAACCTCCAAGTAGAACATCATACTGATCTTCCAACTTGGATAATTTGTTCCGTTGAAGAGCGGAGGTCAAATGGTTGATAGACCTTCTTCATAAGACATGGATGAAGCGTTGAATGCCATCATAGTTGTATGCTTCAACCTCGCTCTGATACCAATTGTAAGGATCGTCTACCTTGCAATATTAACAACAAACACTCTAGAGGGGGGTGAATAGAGTAATGGCAATAATCGTGTAATTAAAAATTAAACTTGCAAATGCGGAATTATAAGTGCAAGAGGAATTTGAACAACACAATCAAGCAAACGCTAACACAGAGATTTTACCCGGGTTCCCTAATATGGGTACGTCCAGCCATACCAAATATTCACTATAAACCTACACAAGGTAGTGAATACAATCTCACATAGAGATACCTCACACAGAGAATTTGTTCACTCATAAAGAAAAAACCCAACTCTCACAAAGAGAGAATCTAACTCTCACAAAGAGAGTAGACAACCAACCCTCGTAAGGGTTAAACTCTCACAAAGCGAGTAACTAGGTCTCACTAAGAAAGCTATGATTTCAAGTAACAAATGAAACAAATTACTCTTACATATGCCTTGAGATGAACTTACGCAATATGAAGATGAAGGCATGGAAGAGGATCTCCAAGTGAAGAGATGAACTTGATTGCATTTGGAGGATTTCCCTTGATCTAGCTTCAAAGCATGAAGAGGATTAGAGCTCTAAGAGGGAAATGAGAGTTTAGGAGTGTGGCTTAATGATCCTTAATGATCTTCAATAGTTTCAAGAGTTATAAATGAATTAAGCTCACTCCTATATATAGGATGCCCCAAAACCCCATAAAACCCAAGGAAAAAGCCAAGAGAGAAAAGCTGCAATGGATAGAATCTGGGATTTTTTGGCATCGACAGGTGACTGTAAAAGGATCGACAATTGACTGATCAACGGCTAGATTTTTCCCAACGGATATAATCTGAGCCAGGACAGACGACTATTGAAGACTACACAGGCGCAAGTACCATGTGCAGGCGCATGTAAACACTTCTTCAGGCAACTATTACATAGGATGGACAGGAGATAAGAAAATGTAATTTACGCACTTGTGCATTCAGACGAGTGACGAGCAAAGTCCAAGCGCCTGAATAATTACAGGCGACTGTAAACTCTACATCAGTTGACAGACACACAAACAGGAGAGAAGCCCAAAATGACAAGTTACGCACATTGGTACACAGACGACTGAAGAACAATATCCAAGTGTCTGATGATAGACATGTTGATCGCGCCCGGATATACACCCGGAAAACGACTTGTAGTCTTACCGCAAGCGCACGGTGTAGTGGCGAGCAGGTATCGAACACAGGGAGGACAAATGACAGTATCTTACTTTGATTACCTAGCTATCAAGAGAATAAGAATAGTTTTGGTGTAATCGTCACAATCGTTCAAATAGCAAGAAATATCAATATAATAAATTGTCTAGGGATAGGAATTTCCCACTATGGACCGTCTCTTATCCTTATGAATCATAAATTTCATTGTTGCTAAGCTAGAATGTAGGTGAATTAGTCGCAACTTAATGTAGAACTAAGGTCACGCTCTCGCGCTATTGCCGGTCTATAGCAAACCTAGAATAGAACCCACTCTCGTGCAAACTCTACCCTAAGCCGCTAACGTGAAGATCAACATCATCGTCTAATCACATCTCGAGCCCACTCTCGTGCAAACTCATGCTACGATCTAGGTTATGATAGTTCGTATTCGTCCAATCTCTTGCAAACGAACATTAGTATAGATTTATAATAAAAATCCTAGCTTTGGTTCAATCTCTTGCAAACCAAATCTAGAGAATTTCAATTATCAATCTAAATCGAATATCTAGGCCTTCCTATCAATTGGGATCCAATCTCTTGCAAATCCCAATCGATATGAATTCCTAGCTACTCGTAATAAATCAATCACAACCTAACCAATATCAATTCTAGCAACAATTCTATAAATTCATCACAATTCAAAGATCGGGTCCATAGTGTTCATCCCCATGCCCTAGAACAACAGAACTACTCACTAATCATCATGAAAATCTCAGAAATAATAGATGGAATCATAGCACAATTCATTGCAAGGAAGAAACAATTCATAAAAATGAGTTTTTTAACAAGAAAGAACAAACCAACGTTGTCGCCAATGATCTCCAGCTGAGATTTCACAAAAGAATAGCCGTCAAAAACCTAATAGAAGTCTCTAAAAAATAATTCAAGTCTCTTCTAAAACTACGGTTAAAACTAGGTTTAAATACAAGCCAAAATCATCCAAAAATCGTGACAAAACTGCCCCTGTGCAGCCCAGAATTCGCATTTCTAGCAGCAGTCGGAGAGGGTCACTCGACCGAGTGACCCTTGTCACTCGGCCGAGTGACAAACCCTGTAAAATAACAGTAACTTCGGGGTTCTCAGGGGTCTATCTCTCTGATTGACTCGGCCGAGTAGGCTTCTTTACTCGACCGAGTGTCAATCATGCTCAGCCGAGTGGGCTTCCTCAGAAATTCCAGTAAGTTGGGCCTTTCTCTAGACGAATTCTCTATACTACTTGGGCGAGTAAGCTTTCTCACTCGGCCAAGTAGACCTCCTTGCTCAGTCGAGTAAACACTGAAAATTTTCTGTGCGTATCCGTTTTACTCGGCCGAGTACAGCTTCTAACTCGGCCGAATAAGTAGTGTACTCGGCCGAGTAGGCTGTATCTTGGCTCCTTTCTTCCCTTTTCACCTCCTTATCACTCCTATGGAATTCCTTCTTCTTCTGCTCATCCTCTATCGCTGATAACTCCTCAAATAAGTCATGGGCGACACTCCGAAGTGTGTGAAACTCTTTTGATCTCATTTTCGCTCCAAATCGCTCCATATCTCCTGAAATACGACAAAAACAAGAAATAGTGAAAAGCATCATGATATCGTCGAATAATCGTGAAAAACACGATATGGGCGATCAAAACGTCATGAAAGCATGCAGAAAAAAGGTATAAAATATGGAGTGATCAAAATCCCCCAAGCTTACCTCTTACTCATCCTCGAGGAAGATGAGTAAAAGGCGAACCCGATGGATAAAAATAAGGAAAAGGAAAAAGTAAGATGGAAAGGAAAACAAAGAGGGAGGTGCTAGATCATTTCCTCAGGACGTGGGCTTTGCTTACTCATATAGCACACGACGAATATAAAACACATGCCAAAGATTTTTATCTCGATATCTTGATCATATAGGGATGCATTCAAAATAGAAACCCGAGAATAGCAAAACAATATGAAATATGGAATCATTCTAGAATTAACATCGTCTGAAGCATCTAAAGCAGTATACACAATCATAGACCACACACTTTTCAATTGATCGCTTTCTATTTGGAGTATAAGAAGTATCACACAATATGAAGCAATAAGAATAGAAAGGAGTGGTTTTCATGGGATGCATGCTAAGCTTCAATTCCTGGATTTCGTAAAAGTTTTAGTAATCTCACCGAGTATAGAAAATTACCTAGCTTAGGTTGTCATGCATAATCAAGTAGTCACTCTCTCTCACATCATTGGATCCCATCCCCCAAGCCTATCTATAAGCGTGATGGCGTCAAATTTAGCAATTAGACGTTTCTCCATTTTTTCGAAGCTCCAAGTAAATTGAAGAGGGAAGAAAGAGAGAAAGATAAAATGGGATCGTATATATACTTCTTTTCTATTTTCTTTTCTTTTCTTTTTTCTCTCTTTTTTCATATATACAACTGTGATCCCAAATCAAAAGATAGAAAGATATTCAAGAATTTTTTTTATTTTTTGATTTTGGGGGGGTTGGAGCATGGATTTTTGTAGCGGGAGAGAATGCCAATATAGGATCCGCTAAAGGGAGTTTCACCGATGATTTTAAGTATAGAAATAATGCTCAAGATATGTGGAGAAAGAAATATATGTAACACTCAGTTCACTCTAGAAAATGTGCACGACAACTTTCAGCAGAGTAATGTAATCTACTCAGTTTAATCACAGAAAGTAAACTAATCCAGTTGTATCAACATATCATACATTCAGTCAACCTGAAAATGAAGCGTACAATTTTCATGCAATAAGAAGTGATATAAGACAAGAAAGCAGTACTCCAGATATAAGCAATCAATGCGTGAAGCTTGGTGTGTTTTCTATGAAGAGTATACAGTAAAAATCATCAGACTCAGCTAATAAAAGAGTTTCATCCATATTCATATAACAAAAGGCGGGTTACTATCTCGAATGCATAGCAAGACATAGTATGTGATATCTGAAATAAAAACTATGGCCTGACAAGATAATATGTATATCGAGATAAGCTAATACAACGTCATCATCAACACAGAAAATATATCTCTAGCAAAAAGGATAAAAGAAATAAGGATAAAAGAAAATAAAAAACTACTGTACAATGCAGCACACTCAAAGAAATAAGAAAACGTGATGCATGAAAAAAAATGAAAAAGTGGATGAAAATAAGTGTAAAAATAAAGAAAGGTGTGAGAAAATAAAAATAAAAGGCGGCAAAAATAAAAAGTGCGTGAGAACTCACTCCCCCAAGCTAAAGTGCACAGTGTCCTCAATGTGCAAAGTATGGCACATTGAGAGACAAAATATGGGTGGGGTGGGTGAGAATGCATGCATGATGAAAATAAAATAAAAATGAGATGGGTATTCAAATGATGCATGCAGAGATCAAACTAGTAGCATGAGTGTCCCCAAAAATACTCTCTCTCTCCCAAAATGATATAATTAGATATGAGCAAAAAGTGACCAAAACGTGTGTGGAGGAGGGGTGCAAAATCATCAGGCAGAAAATATCCAGAATAACAGCAGCCAAAATATGAAAGGCATCCAGAGTGTGCCTAGGTGGGTGATGGGGCACCAGCACCGTCCTGTGGCGGAGGTGGTGGTCGCGGAGGTTGCTGGGTGGGGGTAGGTGGCTGAGGCAGTCGCGCTAGAATCTGGTTCAGGCAAGCCTGAATACCAGGAAGTAGAGCGACGCGAGTCTGGACAGTGCTGACGATAGCGGAGAGAGCCCGAAAATCTCCTCTAAGCCCACTCACCGCCCCCTCTAGAGCACGGAGGTGCTGAACTAGGGTGTCGGGGGGAGGTGGAGCAGAGGGTCGAACAGGTCGAACAGGTCGAACAGGTGAAGAACAGGGCTGTCTCGCACTGCTACTGTAAAGGATAGGTGCGACAGTGGGGTGGTACAGTGGTGTTGTGCTCACTAAGTGACGCTCAGCCTCTGTGGGAGGCTGATACGCAGGTAAGGTTGAAGAGGATGGCGCAGCAGCAGCAGCAGAAGTGGTGGCAAGTGACGAGGCAGGCAGAGAGGTCAGTGACACAGACGTGGGGACAGACGTCACGACACTCTCAAAGAAGACAGCGGCAGTGGAGACCGAAGATTCGACGGCTGGGAAGACCATGAAGTGTGCTGAAAATGACTCCCCAGGAGTCGAAAACAATAATGAGGAAAGGGTCTCCACCACGGAGGCAAAATAAGTCTCGTCACTCTCAACTATGGTGGGGGGACGCTCGGGGCTCACAACAGAAATAGGATCTATGGACATTGGCACAGTGGCGACGACGGTGGACTCAGCTAAAGTGCTCCCGGTACTAACAGACATGTGGATAGAGGTGCCGAGAGGTGCAGAGAGACTGGTGCAGGATGGGGTATCTCGGGGTCAAGGGGTGGAAGGAGGGGCTCCTGCTGAGCACCCTCAGGCTCAAGCACGTACGCGGTGGGGATGAGGAGATCCATCGCTGGAATCCACTCCCCGCCCGCGGGTCCAATATGCATCCGAGCAGGGCTCGGAAGAATAATATAATCGGTGCCATGGGGACCGTGCAGCCACACCCAGTGGTGCCGACCATGAGGACGAAGCATCCTCATCCGGGCCATAACATCTATGGAAAGACAAGTGGGGCCCGGGGGTCTCAGCAAACCAGCAGGGAGGTCAACTCCGCACAAAAGGGCCAAGAGTGTAATCAGACCGCCCCAACAAATAGGCATCCAAGCGTCGACAGAAATAATGATGTGGTCGATGTACCAACTGGCAATGTCAATCTCGACGGCGGGGACCAAACATCTCATCCTCGCTCGTAGGCCCACGATCGTGTCATCGCGTAGAGCATATAGAGCTCTGGCGTCGACAATGTCCCCGGCTCATACCTCGCTAAGAAAGTCGTCGCCATAAGGCGCTGTGCAATGCGGAGGCATGGGTGGAGGATGGCCGAGGCCTTGGCCTGACTAGGGTCAAAGGCAAGGGGAGAACCCGAGATACGTGTCCTAAAAGAGTGCGTGTCGAATGACGGGGGTGGGATGTGCATGGGACTGTAGGCTCGGTCAGGGTCCGGGACAGGGGGCCACTGGAAGAATGCTCTAAGCATGTCGAGAGTGACCTCGCACTCTCAATCCATCAGGCAAAATAAGCATCCTACAGGGATCCAAGCAATAGAACTCAGGACCTCTAGTGTCTGGCAGATATAAGTGTCCATCGACACCAACAAGAAATCACGCCACCCCACGTTGTCATACAACTGGAGTAGCCCCTCTAGTACCCCTAGGCGCTCTAAATCAGCAAGGTGCGCAAACCTACATGGTACAATCGAGTGGTGGGAGATACGCTCAAATCTGGCTCGTTGAGCGTCATCTCTGAACGTAATCCACATCGCATCGAAAGCGGGGGCGGGCTGTGCCTGTGGTGGAATGGGTGCGGTCGGAGGTGGCTGTGTAGGTGGTGGCAGGTTAGGGGGCAGGGAATCCGACCTAGAGGAAGAAGAGCCAGGATCGCCTGACCTCTTCTGCTTGGAAGTGGGCTCCCGAGTGCGTGGCCTAAGACGTGGGGGCAGGTGGCCCATGAGTCGTGCCCACCCAATTGAAAATGCAAAGTGGAAAAGATAGGGAACGAGTGTACCTGAGTACGACGTGAGAGAAAATAGTGGAAGCGTGCGAAGAATCACCTCCTCCGTGGAGCTCCAAGGCGTCCTGAATCTCCCCCAAGCTCCCCCAAGCTAGCCTGAAACACAAATAATCAAATCAGCAATGAATGGAAAGATGGGGAATGATAGATATATATGAGAATTAATTTCACTTTGGGGCTTAATGGGCATACGGACTGGAGAAAAAGGCGAGAAATAGGAATTTTGGGGCGTAATGGAGGTGAAACGGCGAATGGGCGGCGGCGCCGGCGGGTGCAGGCGGCGGCGAATCGTCGGCGACCGCCGGCTGTGGTTGGCGATAGAAGATGGGGTGGCTTGGGCGAGGGAGGAATAGAGGGAGTTCGGGCACTGCGAGGGAATTCGAAACGGCTCGGGGAGAATTTGGGATTTTTGAGCGCATTGGGATCAGGGCCGCGGGCGTGAGTTTATAAGGTTGGGCGACTCAGCCGAGTGACACGTTCACTCAGCCGAATGGCTCATCGCTTAAAAGATTTTTTTTTGGAATCTTCCTTCAGTTACGACTCGGCCGAGTAGCTTTTCCTACTCGGTCGAATCGACAAGTTCCACTCGGCCGAGTGGCAAGGCCTCTCAGCGATTATAGAGTGTGGAGGGTATCAGATTCACTCGGCCGAGTAACATAGTCACTCGACCGAGGGGCAAATAAATACTATGAATTACAAAAAATAACAGAGAGTGGGTTTCTGGATCTTCCCTGATCAGTGCCCTACTCGGCCGAGTAGGGTCTTCACTCGGCCGAGTAACATTTACACTCGACCGAGTGGCTTGCTGTTTTCTACCTCGACTCTCTGTTTTCGCTCCACTCTCTGTTTTTCTTCTTTCACGTCAATCTCTTTCTTCTCCTGGGGCCTGAGCACGTTCCTTGAGCGCTCTCCCTTGCCATGGTCATTCTCCATGTAAATGATTTCTCATTCTCCATCTCATGTCATGAAAAATAGAGCCCGTTGTCACGATTTTTAATGACTCTAAACTCTAAACACTAAGAAAAATCTAAAACAAAAATAGAATTCAACTAAAAATAATAAAAATAATAATATAAAACCGTCGGGTTGCCTCCCGACAAGCGCTCGTCTAAGGTCTTGAGCTCGACCCCTTAAGATATTCGTTTAGTGCTCGATGTTCGACGCATGTGAGATGCATGCGTCAAACTTGCCGGGAAGGCCACTTGGATTTAATTGTTATTGTTCGTTGGCGTTCCTCGGCTTCCCCTCATCATGGGTAGTGTTGGAGGATAATTCCCCAAGCTTAAGCGTGTTCCATTCTTTTTCTTCACCGGTGATGATACTTTTTTGTCCGGTGAAGCTTTCTTCAAATTGTTGGCCGTAGAGATCTTGCATAGCTCCCTAATTCTTGCGACATCAGCATCGTCTTTGTCATCAACCATAGAGCTATCTGGCGGGTCCTCCAACTTTTCTCCATTGCTAGAAAATTGGCCTTCTTCGAATCCATCATCGTGTACGGCGCCAATAGAATGTGGTATAGCTTCATTAATCACCTCATCGATAAGGTATGAAAGATCTTGGGACCGTCCCTTGAGTAGATATATGCTATTCACTTCACCGATTGGGGCTCCTTCGGAATAATGCTTGAGCCGTTGTCCATTTACCATGAATGTGGCACCGTCTTTTCCTTCCAACTCAAATGCTCCCCCCAGTTGTATGTGCATAATGGTGAAGGGTCCGGACCATCGCGATATTAGCTTTCTGGGAAAAGTCGGAGTCTAGAGTTGTATAGGAGGACCTTGTCTCCGACCTTAAAGTCTGTAACGGTGATGCGTGCGTCGTGCAGAATTCTAGTTCTTTCCTTGTAAATTCTTGAGCTTTCGTAAGCGTCCTGCCTAATCTCATCAAGCTCATTGATGTCCAGGAGTTGCCTCACCGCCGCACTCTTGTAGTCATAATTAAAGGTCTTGATGGCCCAATATGCGCGGTGTTCCAACTCCACCGGGAAATGACAAGCTTTCCTATAAACAAGACTGTACGGGGTGGTGCCAATGGGAGTGCGAAAGGCCATGCGATAAGCCCATAGTGCATCATTCAATTTCATGGACAAATCCTTTCTAGATCTATCGACGGTCTTTTCAAGAATTTGTTTAATTTCCCGGTTCGACACCTTCACTTGTCCACTCGTCTGAGGGTGGTATGCCATACCGATTCTATGATTCACCCCATACTTCTTCAATATGGCTTCAAACTTGTTTTCTATAAAATGACTCCCTCCATCGCTTATCAAAGTACGTGGCACTCCAAAGCGCGGGAAGATGTTTTGCTTGAATAATTTAGATACCACTCTTGCATCGTTAGTTGGGGTGGCAATGGCTTCTACCCATTTTGAGACGTAGTCCACCGCTAATAGGATATACTTGTTTCCCTTGCTTGACAGAAAAGGCCCCATGAAATCCACTCCCCAATAAGCAAATAGCTCAATTTCTAGGATGGGTTTCATCGGCATCTCGTTCCGTTTGGATATATTTCCAGTCCATTGGCATCTATCGCATTGCTTGACGAAGTCATGCGTATCCTTGAACATGGTCGGCCAAAAGAACCCGCTCTGTAATATCTATGCGGTGATTTTAGAGGCGGTGTGGTGTCCCGCAAGGCATATCATGACAATGTGAGATGATAGATATGTCCTCTTCCTTTGAAACACACCTCCGTATAATACCATCCTTGCATATCTTAAAGAGGTATGGATCTTCCCAGAAATAACTGCAGACTTCGTGCATGAACCTCCTTTTTTGTTGTGTGGCCATCCCGCATGGTTTTATCCCGCATGCCAAATAGTTCACATAATCCGCATACCAAGGAACTTCTCCGGGTCTAATGGCGAACAACCTCTCGTCGACAAAAGTGTCATCAATTGGTAGGCTTTTATCCTTCTCATCACGAACAAGTCTAGACAAGTGGTCTCCCACTACATTGTCTGTGCCCTTCTTGTCTGTGATCTCCAAGTCAAATTCTTGCAACAAAAGTATCCATCTTATTAATCTTGGCTTGGCCTCTTTTTTTCTTAGTAGATACTTCAATGTCGCATGGTCTGTGTGCACAATCACTTTGGATCCAAGGAGGTAGGAGCGGAACTTCTCGATGGAGTAGACAACCGCCAAGAGCTCTTTCTCGGTAGTGGTGTAATTTTTCTGTGCCTCGTCCAATGTTTTGCTTCCATAGAATAGTGCATGAAGCTTTTTGTCTTTCCTTTGTCCTAGCACCGCTCTACTAGCTTGGTCACTTGCATCACACATGAGCTCGAAGGGAAGACTCCGGTCCGGCGGTTGTATGATGGGTGCGGAAATGAGAGCTTCCTTCAATGTATTAAATGCTTGCAGGCACTCTCCTGAAAAGACAAATGGAGCATCTTTAGCAAGTAGGGCAGTGAGAGGTTGGGCAATTATGGAAAAATCCTTGATAAAGCGACGGTAAAATCCCGCATGATCAAGAAAGCCTCTAATGCCCTTAACATTAATAGGAGGAGGGAGTTTTTTGATTACCTTAATCTTTGCCTTATCGACCTCAATCCCTCTAAAAGAAACAAGGTGCCCAAGGACTATCCCTTCGATGACCATAAAATGATATTTCTCCCAATTAAGAGTAAGATTATTTCGTTGGCATCTTTTAAGAACTTTAGTAAGATTAGCCAAGTATGAATCAAACTCACTTCCATATACAGAAAAATCATACATGAAGACTTCCATAATGTTTTCAATATAATCAGAAAAGAGGGACGGCATGCACCTTTGAAAGGTGGCGGGAGCATTACAAAGTCCAAAGGGCATTCTACGGTAGGCATATGTGCCATAAGGACATGTGAAGGTAGTCTTTTCTTGGTCATCTTCATGCAAGGGGATCTGAAAGAATCCCGAATACCCATCCAAATAGCTAAAGAATTTATATTTAGCGAGGCGCTCTAGCATTTGATCTATGAAGGGCAATGGGTAATGGTCTTTCCGGATGGCTTTATTTAATTTCCTATAGTCAATACACATCCGCCATCCCGTGACAGTGCGTGTAGAAATGGGTTCTCCCTTATAGTTTTTTATAACGGTCATCCCTCCCTTTTTTGGGACGACATGGACAGGGCTAACCCATCTATTATCGGAGATAGGATAGATAATGTCGGCTTCAACCAATTTAAGGATTTCCTTCTTAACCACCTCCTTCATGTTAGGATTTAACCACCTTTGAGGCTTTATGGAGGTGGCTTCAGTGTCTTATAAGTGGATTCTATGCGTACAAAGCCTAGGGCTTATTCCTTTTAGATCAGAAACGGTGTAGCCAAGGACATCCTTATGACTCCTAAGGACATCTAACAATCTCTCAAGCTGGTCATGGTTGAGGTGGGCAATAACAATTACCGGATAGGTCAGTTTATTACCCAAGAAAACATACCTTAAATTCGGAGGTAATTGTTTCAGCTCTACCTCAGGGGGCGCTGTACCCCCTACTTCCTCTTCCTGTAAAAGCATGGCGTCTTCAGTCACGCCTGAGTTTAGTACCTTTTCTGGGAGTGGGCTCTCGTATGCCGGCTCAGATTTGCTTCTTGGTGAGGACGGTGCATCGGAGTAGACACGGCACAGCTCCGCGTTGACGTGATGGGGCTACCACTTCGCTCTGATCCACACCTGAGATCAAGAGATGTGTCAGTGGGTTCATAAATGTAAGAGGGATGATCGTAAAGTGTACTTCCCTGAATCTCGGAATGCCAAGTGGGGTCCTCAGGAGTGTAGTACTCTTCGATGCATGCTCACTGTCTTCAAAGTTTAACCTGCCGTCCCTCACATCGACTTTAATGTTGCCCTCGATAGTCCATTCTGGAGAGATTTGATACCTCACAAAGCTAGCAAATAGTTGCTTAATGGGGTCCTCGATATCAATGGCAAAAGCCCATGTGGTTTGGACCTCATCAACAAGTTCCTTCAGAAGAGCTGCGAAGGAATCATCATCTCCCGGGCTAGACTCAGTTCTCATAATCGAGTCTCCCATGTCACCTGCTTAAGATTCTATGGAAAATACTGGGAGCACGTAAATTGGGCACCAAACAAAGTCAAAAAGGAAAAAGAAAGAAAGAATGTGAGATATAACCGGGTAAGAAAAGTCGAACACTGTCAAATACGCTTCCCCGGCAACGGTGCCAAAAACTTGATCGCGCCCGGATATACACCCGGAAAACGACTTGTAGTCTTACCGCAAGCGCACGGTGTAGTGGCGAGTGGGTATCGAACACAGGGAGGACAAATGACAGTATCTTACTTTGATTACCTAGCTATCAAGAGAATAAGAATAGTTTTGGTGTAATCGTCACAATCGTTCAAATAGCAAGAAATATCAATATAATAAATTGTCTAGGGATAGGAATTTCCCACTATGGACCGTCTCTTATCCTTATGAATCATAAATTTCATTGTTGCTAAGCTAGAATGTAGGTGAATTAGTCGCAACTTAATGTAGAACTAAGGTCATGCTCTCGCGCTATTGCCGGTCTATAGCAAACCTAGAATAGAACCCACTCTCGTGCAAACTCTACCCTAAGCCGCTAACGTGAAGATCAACATCATCGTCTAATCACATCTCGAGCCCACTCTCGTGCAAACTCAAGCTACGATCTAGGTTATGATAGTTCGTATTCGTCCAATCTCTTGCAAACGAACATTAGTATAGATTTATAATAAAAATCCTAGCTTTGGTTCAATCTCTTGCAAACCAAATCTAGAGAATTTCAATTATCAATCTAAATCGAATATCTAGGCCTTCCTATCAATTGGGATCCAATCTCTTGCAAATCCCAATCGATATGAATTCCTAGCTACTCGTAATAAATCAATCACAACCTAACCAATATCAATTCTAGCAACAATTCTATAAATTCATCACAATTCAAAGATCGGGTCCATAGTGTTCATCCCCATGCCCTAGAACAACAGAACTACTCACTAATCATCATGAAAATCTCAGAAATAATAGATGGAATCATAGCACAATTCATTGCAAGGAAGAAACAATTCATAAAAATGAGTTTTTTAACAAGAAAGAACAAACCAACGTTGTCGCCAATGATCTCCAGCTGAGATTTCACAAAAGAATAGCCGTCAAAAACCTAATAGAAGTCTCTAAAAAATAATTCAAGTCTCTTCTAAAACTAGGGTAAAAACTAGGTTTAAATACAAGCCAAAATCGTCCAAAAAAGCGTGACAAAACTGCCCCTGCGCAGCCCAGAATTCGCATTCTTAGCAGCAGTCGGAGAGGGTCACTCTGCCGAGTGACCCTTGTCACTGGGCCGAGTGAAAAACCCTGTAAAATAACAGTAACTTCGGGGTTCTCATGTGTCTGTCTCTCTGACTGACTCGACCGAGTAGGCTTTTTTACTCGGCCGAGTGTCATTCATGTTCGACCGAGTGGGCTTCCTCAGAAATTCCAGTAAGTTGGGCCTTTCTCTAGACGAATTCTCTGTACTACTCGGTCGAGTGAGCTTTCTCACTCGGCCGAGTAGACTTCCTTGCTCGGTCGAGTAAACGCTGAAAATTTGATGTGTGTATCTGTTTTACTCGACCGAGTATAGCTTCTGACTCGGCCGAATGAGTAGTGTACTCGGCCGAGTAGGCTGTATCTTGGCTCCTTTCTTCTCCTTTTCACCTCCTCATCGCTCCTATGGAATTCCTTCTTCTTCCGCTCATCCTCTATCGATGATAACTCCTCAAATAAGTCATAGGCGACACTCCGAAGTGCATGAAACTCCTTTGATCTCATTTTCGTTCCAAATCGCTCCATATCTCCTGAAATACGATAAAAACAAGAAATAGTGAAAAGCATCGTGATATCATCGAATAATCATGAAAAACGTGATAGGCGATCAAAACGTCATGAAAGCATGCAGAAAAAAGGTATAAAATATGGAGTGATCACATGTGCCTGTCAAATGAGCTTCGGTTGCTTGCTCCAAAAGTTCAAGAAAGTGTCAAGAATTATTGACTTGAGCTGTGCACAATGGTCGCCTGTAGAAGGCTGGCCAGGCGCCTGGTGATCACCAGTCGACTGTTCTGCCTTCAGCAGTCGGCTGTTGGAAAGC
Source organism: Scilla litardierei (assembly GCA_030789695.1). Lineage (NCBI taxonomy): Eukaryota > Viridiplantae > Streptophyta > Magnoliopsida > Asparagales > Asparagaceae > Scilla > Scilla litardierei. The sequence goes on along the minus strand of CM061142.1, from coordinate 339,267,307 downwards.
CAGAGACTCTAATTGGAGTTCATGGCATGAGGAACCTATTGGGTTGGATTCTATGATAATCCTAAAGCTCACTAAGATGGTTATATGCATATGCAGGAATAAGTAAGCCATCGATCAAGGCATTACAAAATCCTAGACTCAAAAATAAAAAGCAATTAAATGAAATAATACATGGAATTCAATTGCATCTCTTAGAGTCTAATCTTCAAGCTCTTGATGCCTTGATGATCCCCATCATCTTCAAAGCTTTTGTACCTCTTGATGATCTTCTCTTCATCAAGATCCAAGCATTGGCAATGCTCTACTTGATGTCCATCCTTGCACCAAGCATTTAGTCTCCAAAAAGATATTCTCCATTTGAATAAATATGAGACTAAAACATGAGAGTCATTAGCAACAACATAATTTTGTGATCATCGTCAAAACAATATGGGTCTAAAACACCAATACCTATCAGATATCAGGCAGTTGGTATCTAAATTCTGTCTATGTTCCTTTCAACATGTCTTATGGGAGGCCAATTTTTGTGCCGACGCACTTGCGACCTTGCGTTGTCATTTGGATGAAGATCTACTGATTTGGGACCGTTCGTCGGCTTCTTTATCCCAATTACTTCTTATGGATATAAAGGGAACGAGTTTTCATAGGGGGTTTTCCCTTTGATTTGATGTAATTTTATTCTGATGTATCAAAAATATTTAAGCATTAGTGATCTCTTCAACAGGACGTACACCAAGTTTTGGGTGAAATCAGTATAAATATTGTTGTTAAGTGCATGTTTATCCTTTATTTGCATTATTTTCATATATATTGTTATGTTGCAGGTTTTGTAAAGAACATCATTTGCTTTGTTCATTGGTCCAACGTTCTTAGAATTTCACCGAGCAATTGCTTTCTTGATAATTTCGCTAGGCAATTGCGTTCTTAGATTCTTGAAATTTTCCCACACTTTTATTTACAAGTTTGTCATTACCTAAATGTATAAACAAAATTACTTTTTTATACATCGGTTATATGGGTTCACCACGCAAAAAATAGAAAGAAAAAATCACATGTTTTCTTCACCTCAAGCGTTGTAGCAAGCTCACTTGCAGAGGACGCAGCCATCGCGAAAGCATCGAAATATTGTTGTAAAATACAAAAATTTCTGTGTGATTGTTTTTTATTGATCAATAGAAATTTTCGTGTGTGGTGAAGGAAAACCCACCACTAATCCTTCTCTAAACGAAAATTGCATCACATAAGACAAATATGGTTTATCTCCAAGCAAAAGCATGGGTTTTAAGCAAAACCCACCACTAATCAACAACAAGGACAATTGGATCAGTGAAAATTTAAAATTTTTACAAAATCATTTCAAAGAAATCATATGATTAAGAAATTTAGCATGTTTCCGTCTTAAACGAATGTAAAAATTAAAGAAATTTAGGAAAAATCGAGAGATCATACCTTTATATAAAGAAGGATTGAAGTTTTTCTTGTTTTCGTTGATCACTAGAAATTTTTATGTGGTAAAGGAAACAGCTGGCGAGGGGAGGGGAGAGGAGTGATGGAGGGAGATGAGGTTAAAATTGGAAATAAGAGTGGTGTTTAATAAAAACAAAAATGTTAATGCCGTGAATTCAAAGGTGGGGTGAATTCTTAAAAGCTTACGGTGAAATCAACAGAGCTCTTCTTAGAATGCTAATTTAGCCTTAATTAAAATATTACTTTTAAATTTCTTATTTAATCACAAAAACTGCCATTAGTTTTATCTTAATGCATCACATGAATATATATTTACTCATCACACACAACAAGCAAAAAGTTTGCTTGTTGTGTTGTGCGCAATGAGTAAATGTTTTTTATTAAGCAAAATTGCTCACCGCACACAAAAGTTAAAAAATTTGTATTTTGTGCGCGGAGCGTAATTTTTCTCACATCATAAACTTTTACTTACCGTGCACAACCAGCAAAATTTTACCAACAAATAACAGGCAAAATTTTTGCCTGTTGTGCGCGGTAAGTAAAAATATTTTCAGTGAGCATAATTACTCGCCACGCACAACAAGCAAAAATTTTGCGTGTTGCACGGCGAGTAATTTTGCACATATACAATATTTTTACTCAACGCGCAAAACAAGCAAAAAATTTTACGTGCACGTGTGCGCAGAGAGTAAATTGTTTCTCTTCATATATTTTTACTAACCGCGTACAACAGGCAAAAATTTTGCATGCTTTGTGCACTGAGTTATTTTTATACTGTGCATCAAAGTAATATGTTAATGTATCTAATAGGTCAATGTTTAGGTCGATGTAGCATCAATATCAGATATGTCAATTGTGACTTGTGCATTAATGTAGCATCAATGTACCTGATATGTCAATTGTGGAATGTGCTTCAATGTAGTTTCAAAGTAGCATATATGTCAATTTTGGATTGTGCTTCACTATATCATCAATGTACCAGAAATGTCAATTTTGGTCTGTGTTTCAATGTAGCATCAATGTATCAGAAATGTCAATTTTTGAATGTGCTTCAATGTATCGTTAATGTATCAGATATGTAAGTTGTGGATTGTGCTTCAATATATTCACTGCATCAGATATATCAATTTTGGACCGTGCTTTAATGTATCAAATTTAATGGCAATGTATTATATATAAATAGGTATGTATTCCATCATACTACAACAAAAATGCACATAAAAGTACAGTAAACCACAAAGAAGATATAGAACCAAAACAAAACCACATAATTGGGGACATATCAAGCACTATCATATGGCTTGACTACCCAGATGTTGTTAATGTATTGTTCATCCTATAATTGATACTGACAGTTTCTCTTATGTTAATTTTATTGGCACTGGAAAAATAAAAACTTGTATCATTATGTATATCTCCATAATTCCTTGCTTGTTCTTGCAGCCTTAACTTTAACTTTGATATTTCATATTGCAACTCTCTGACATATTCATTTCCACGGGGACATAATTCCATCTGATCAACCCAAACAAAAAAATTACATCCATTGCTCTTGTTGTAATTGATACAACCATAAAATCGTCTCCCAATATTTTCCATTGTCATTGCAATCCTAAGCGGAGCTTTTCGGGCACAAAAGCAACTGAGAACTGTCCTCCACATTGCATTACTATTTTCCTCTGCCATGATATGCAATTTCTTCACATAAAAATCAACATAATTTCACTTAAACCCCGAAATAATCAATTAAAAATATTCAATGGTCATTTTTATAGAAGAATAATTTTACGGAGTTTGTGTTGGGAGAAGCAGATGTTAAGAAGATGATAATAAGTTATGATTAGATGAGGGCTCATGGGTAGCCCTTTATAGAGGAATGGGAATGGCCCGTGAACTTACATGAATGTAAGGGTACACATGAATCAAAATAGGATTACCCGTGTATCAACATTGTGTAGTGGTGTAAGAGATGAGCCAACTTTATGTAAATCCAATTGGCAATGTAACAGAAATGTCAAATGTATCAGATATGTCAATGTAGCAGATATGTAAAATCAGTATGTCAATGTATCATATATGTCAATGTATAAGTATATCAATGTATCAGTATGTCAATTTATCAGATATACAACAAATTGGGTCAATTTATCAGATATACAACAAATATGATATACAACAAAAACATTGTATGGCTTGACTTCCCTGATGTCCAAAATTCATTTTCCAAAACAAATTTGCAACATTCTCAGTTAGGAGTCATAAACGAAGCTAAACACATTTGCAATACAATACAAATGAAGAAGATTTAGTGTCGAAACCCAGCGAAGAATGTGTTAGCAGATTCATGATCTCCCCAACGATGAATGTGACATAAAAATAGTGTCAGTAGAAGAAAATGAATAAATCTATACAATAAATTCTCCGTTGGGGTCATCGATGAATCTATACGACAAATTATCTGTTGGGATCATCGATGAATCTGAACCCATTTGCAACATAAATGAATAAGATTCATCAATGAATCTCAATGAATAATTTTGCATAAATATTGTGTTAGTAGAAGAAGAGTCAGTGATGAACCCACCGAAGAATGTTGAATAAATATTGTGTTAGTAGAAGCAGATTCACCTATGAACCCAACGAAGAATTTGGTAAAAATATTGTGTTAGTAACAGAAGAAGAGTAGATTTAGTTATGTGTAGAGGAGGGATCGTGGGCAACCCTTTATAGACGAATTGGACATGGATGGTGAGAAATAGCAAAGGTGCCAGTGAATCTATGGAAGAGTGCTCGTGAATCAACATAGGAATTGTGGTGCTCATTAGAGTAAATTAGTGAGCATAAAATTTTACTAGCCGCACACAACATGATAAATTTTGCATGTTGTGCGCGGGTAGTAAACTTATCTCAAAGGAACAAAATGACGCAATGCACACAACAAGAAATTTTTTATATGTTATTTGCGATAAGTAAAAATATATGCAATGAACATAATTACTCACCGCACAGAACATGCAAAATATGTACATATTGTGTTCATTAAGCAATTTCATATACACATAACAAAATTACTCACTGCGCCCAATGGGTAAACTTTTGCATGTTGTGTGCGGTTAGCAATTTTATATACACATAACGAAATTACTCACAGCGTACAACATGCAAAATTTTTGCATGTTGTGTGTGGTGATCAATTTTATATACGTTACGACTAATATCAACGAGCCCGAAGTACAACGGCCAACGGCCCGACCTCAAAGGAGTAGCCCACTAGAGAAGACGGGCCCGCCCAAAGGGGGCCCACGGACGGGGCTGAAGGCCCAGCCACTTCGCCCTCGGGGACACCCGACTGGCCCCCATTCGGTCGGATTAACCACCCCTCTGAATCCGCGATCCCATGATGGCCATTAACGGACCCGTTAATGGGCCACCCCTCCACTACGCGCGAGTGGGAGGAGGAGGAGGCGGATCGTGGGGACGTAACATGAGGCAGGACGTTGGGCAATCATGAAAGACCCTATAAGGGGAAGGCCAGGACGACGGAGAAGGGGATCGAAACTCAGGTAATCAACAGAGAGGTACTCCATCAACGACCTAGGCTTACGCCACTCCATTTCCTCCCTCCCCCTTTACTCGCGCCGCCTGGGTTGACGTTCCGGCTTCCTTGCAAGCCGGATCTCCCCCACCGAGTATCCTTTCAGACCTTGATCTGACTTAGGCATCGGAGGGGATTTGGCCGGAACCTAGGTCCGGCCTCCCTGACGAGTTTACTCATCTGTCCAGGAAGAAGATATCCGAGGCGCAGAGGCTACCCCTCAGCGTCGGTCGGCTACCCCTCAGCATCGGTCGGCAACCCCCATTGCAGTCATCAGGTGGACGGCTGCTCAGGCATCATCCCACTTGCAAGGCACCAAGGCTACCCCTCGATGCGAATCCGACCGAGTCCGAGCGCGACCCAGCCGAGGCCGAGCACTACCCAGCCGAGGCCGAGCACGACCCACCGAGCCGAGGCTTCCCCTCATCTCTCCAACGCCGAGAACAAGCGGGCTCGGTGAACCCAAGGGACCCCCAAGTAGGCCCCTTGACCACATTGACCACACAGTCGACGGTCAACGAACCGCGGTGAGAAAACACCCGTAAACATCTGGTGCCGTCTGTGGGAAGGAACTAACACCCACGTAAAACAACCACACCGACAATGACACGGCTTCGCCCCCCCGCGGCGGAGAAGAGGCGCGGCCCCGGTGGTGGGAACTAACCAATGCCGTGGCAAGTAGAGCGAAGCCGTGCCTCCAGGGCACGCGAGCCGGGCGGCGAGCTCGGATCGTGCAGAGGACAGTGCTGGGGAGACCGGCGGCCGACCGTTAGCTTCCCGGGGCAGTAGGACCAGGAGAACGTGGGAAAGGCTGGGATCGAGTGAAGCGTTGGTGGTATCCCTGATCGTGGATACCCCCGTGGTGCGGCGGCTGCTAGTCGACACCGGCAGCTCTTGCGACATCCTCTTCACGTCGACTTTGGAGAGGATGGGGCTGTGGGGCGAAGACTTGGAGCCATGCATAGGGCCCGTGGTGGGTTTCACGGGACACTCCGCACCTATCATCGGGGCGATCCACCTCCCGGTCACGCTTGGGGGAACACCCGATTCGGTGACGCTGACGGTGGAGTTCATTGTGCTGAAGGTCGGCTCGGCGTACAACGGGATCATCGGCCGCCCCCTCCTCAACGCTATCGATGCGGTGGTCTCGACGCTCCACCGGACAATCAGGTTTCAGACCCCAAAGGGGGTCGGGCAAATCAACAACGACACGAAGGGAGAGAAGATCTGCTACCACCTGACAGACGAGAAGGTCATCAGAGGGCCGGGCGATCCAATGGACTTACTCGACCTGAGGCATGGACCGAGACCCACCCCTGCAGAAGAACAAGAGCAGATCCCCGTCACGAATGTCGAGGGGAGATTCATCTCCATTGGGTCAGGGTTGGATCCTGACTCGAAGTGCAAGCTGGTCGAGTGCCTGGAGGCTAACCTGGACGTCTTCGCATGGTCGGCCGAGGACATGCCTGGCGTTGATCCCCGGGTGATCGTTCACCGATTGAACGTCGACCCCAACTTCAGGCCCGTCCGACAGAAGAAGCGAAACCTAGGTGGCGAAAAGATGAAGGCAGCCTCTGATGAAGTAGAACGACTCCTCGACGCCGGTTTCATCCGAGAAGTCTGGTACCCCAAATGGCTGTCCAATGTGGTAATGGTCAAAAAACCCAACGGGAAGTGGCGAATGTGTGTGGATTTTAGCGACCTCAATAAAGCCTGTCCCAAGGACAGCTATCCGCTGCCACGGATCGACCACCTCGTAGACAGCGCCTCGGGATACGAAATGCTCAGCTTCATGGACGCTTACTTTGGGTACAACCAGGTCCAGCTGGATCCTGATGATGAAGAGATGACAGCTTTCACGACAGACTGAGGGACCTTCTGCTACAAGAAAATGCCCTTTGGATTGAAGAACGCGGGGGCAACCTACCAAAGAATGGTCAACAAGGTGTTCGACTCCCAGATAGGAAGAAACCTGGAGGTCTACGTCGACGACATGCTGGTGAAATCAAAGGATCCTACTGACCATATCGCCGACTTGATGGAAACCTTCGAACGGCTACGAAGGTACAACATTCAGCTCAATCCCGCAAAGTGCACGTTCGGGGTGAGATCCAGCAAGTTCCTGGGATTCATGATTACCAATCGTGGTATCGAGGCCAACCCTGACAAAATTGAGCCACTGATTAACATGCGGGAGCCGACAACCATCAAGGAGCTGCAGAAGTTGAATGGCCGCATCGTCGCCCTCGGGCGATTTCTGTCCCGGTCGGCGAAAAGATCTCTCCCGTTCTTCAAAACTCTGAGGAAGGCCATCGCTGCGCCAGCCGACGAGAGGAAGACGATACCATGGGATGAAGACTGCTCCCGAGCATTTGTCGATCTTAAAGAGTACCTCCACAGCCCACCACTCCTCTTCAAGCCATGAGAGGGGGAATTGTTGAGCCTCTACTTGGCCTGCACGATGGAGGCGGTGAGCTAGGTGATGATCCGGGAGGACGACGGGGTGCAAAGGCCGGTATACTACACCAGTCATGTCTTAAAAGATGCTGAGGGGCGGTACACACCAATGGAGAAGTTGGCGTACGCCCTCGTCCTCTCAGCCAGACGGCTCCGACCCTACTTCCAGGCTCACACGATACTGGTCCTAACCGATTCGCAGTTGGAACAGAACCTCAAAAGGTTTGACCGAATGGGAAGGATGCTGAACTGGGGGGTCGAGTTGAGCGAATTTGACCTGCGATTCAAGCCACGCACGGCCATCAAAGGGCAGGCCCTAGCTGATTTCATCGCCGAGTGTACCATAGAAGAAATGACCCTCTCGTCGGAGGACGTCTCGGTAACGGGAACAAACCAACCTTTGTACTTACTTATGACTGACATCAATTTGGCTGGCCACTCAGGCGACCAGGACACGTGGATTGTTCACGTAGACGGCTCGGTGACCCGGGCGGGGAGCGGGGCCGGGATCACGATTCGATCTCCCGAAGGGAACGTCGTCGAATACGCGCTTAGGTTCGAGTTCCTGGCCACCAACAACGTGGCTGAGTATGAGGCCGCAATAAACGGCCTGAGGCTGGCCCGAGAACTCAGAGCTGAGTACGTACGGCTCCTTAGCGACTCAAAGCTCATCATCAACCAACTGCAAGGGAGCTACGAGGCCCACAAAGAGACGATGCAGTGCTACCTGGCCACGGCCAAGACTGAGATGTCCAAATTCAAAAGGGCCGAGACCCTTCACCTCCCACGGTCGGAGAATGCCCGAGCAGACGCTCTATCCAAGCTTGCTTCCTCATCGCCCAGGGAGTTGGGTCGCACCGTCTATATAGAAAACCTCAGGAGCCCCAGCACGGAAGAGAAGGAGGTGATGGCGATTGATAGAGACCCCACCTGGATGGACCCAATCATCTGATACCTCACCCATGGGGAAACACTGACCGATGTAGACGAATGTCGAACCTTGGAGAGGAAGGCGCTCTGGTACGTGATGCACGAAGGAGCCCTCTACAGAAGACGGTGGATAAAGACGGACGTCCTCCCCTACCTTAAGTGCCTCGGCCCCCAGGAAGCTGACTACGTCCTCAGGGAAGTGCACGAGGGGACCTGCTGGAACCACCATGGAGGCACAACCATCGCCCAGAAGATCTTGAGGCAAGGATACTACTGGCCGACCCTGATACGCGACGCGACAGAGTATGTCCAGAGGTGCCAGGAATGCCAAAGGTTCGCCAGCACCGGGACCATCCCCCCTTCATAGCTTGTCCCGGTCATCAGCCTGATACCTTTTACAAAGTGGGGGCTCGATATCCTGGGACCGTTCACGATGGGCCGAGGGCAAAGGAAATACCTGATCGTGGTCGTGGACTACTTCACCAAATGGATCGAAGCCGAACCTCTAGCCTCAATCACCTGGAAGAAGGTAAAGAACTTCGTATGGAACTCCATTATCTCCAGATTCGGAATCCCCCGTGCCATCATCACCGACAATGGAAAGCAGTTTGATTCAGCTGGGTTTAAAGACTTCTGCGCCGAATGGAAGATCAAGCTACTCTTCGCCTCGGTGGCGCACCCCCAAACCAACAGGATGGCGGAGGCCGCCAATAAATGCATCATAGAGCCCCTCCGCAAGAAAGTAGAAGGCGCCGAAGGGAAGTGGCCGGAAGAGCTTCCCGGGATACTCTGGTCTTATCATACGACCCACAAACAAGCCACGGGTGAGACCCCATTCATGCTCACCTATGGCACCGAAGCAGTGGTCCTAGTCGAGGTGGGCGAGGAATCCCTCCGCATCCGACATTTCGACAAGGAAAGAAACGCCGAGGGTTTGGAGCTCGGCTTGGAGCTCCTGGGTGAACGACGAGAACAGGCCTTGGCCACCATCATCCGCCAGAAGCAAAAGGTGGCACGCTACTATAATTCCCGCGTCAAGGAGCGGAGTTTTCGCCAAGGGGATTTGGTCCTTAGAAAGGCGGTCTTCTGTCCAGAGGTCGCACACAAAGGGAAGCTGGCAGCCAAGTGGGAAGGTCCCTACCGGGTGATCGAAGTTTTAGGACCCACTACCTATCGGCTAGCAACCCCGGAGGAAAAGACCCTCACCCATTCCTGGAATGCTGAGCATTTGCCATGGCTGTAGAAACCCTCCTAGAGTGGGGGGACCCCGCCAAGGGAGCGTCCGGATGGCACCACGTAAGGACAAGGGACGACCCCCGAACAGGCTGGCCCCACCACCACGATTCGCCTGGTCGGGAAACTCCCCGGGGCCGAATCTCGGAGTGGGCCGGCCACTAGGTGAGGATAGCCCTCCCAACCAACGAAACTACTCGAACCGGCCGCAAGCAAATCCCCCAGCGGACCGGCGAACCGACCAACCGTAAGGCCAGGGGTAGCCCCCCCGGGCGGGTCGGTCGAAGGGATGACCTCAGAGGTCGGCCTCATCTGCTAGTCAACAAGACATGGGGTCGCGCCCCAGGCTGACTAGCCAACTGAGCTGGGGGCAACTCCCCCGATACGGCTGCACGTTAACCGAGCCGAGGGTAACTCCCTCGGCCCGTCGACACGCCAATCAAAGTCGGGGGCAACTCCCCCGATACGGCTACACGTTAACTGAGCCGAGGGAAACTCCCTCGGCCCGTCGGCACGCCAACCAAGCAGGGGGAAACTCCCCCGATACGGCTGCACCTTAACCGAGCTGAGGGAAACTCCCTCGGCCCGTGGCACGCCAACCAAGCTGGGGGCAACTCCCCTGATACGGCTGCACGTTAACCAAGCCGAGGGCAACGCCCTCGGCCCATCGGCACGCCAACTGACCTGGGGAACAACACCCTCGGTAAGAACGCTGACTCTTCTCCGTCAAGAACTCAAAAGAAGGCTCCACCCCAAGGGAGGAGGTAAGCCATAACAAGCAAGGAAAAGACACTTTACGTTCGAAAAATACGAGGGGTTACACCAAAAAGCCCTGGTCCCGAAAAACTTAAGGACCAGGCTAGGGATCTAGGCACTCCCACCCTCGTCTTCTTGGGGGGGCCCTCAAGGCCATCAGCTGGAGGAGCGTCAGACCGCTCTGGGATCTCTTCCTCTTCATCGGAGTACGCTTGAAGCTCCTCGAGGTTGATCTCTGCGAGCGGGAACCTCTTTCGAACCTCGGCCAGACAGCGAGCGAAGCCCTTCTCGAACGCCGAGGACGTGGCCTTAGTGACAAAGGAAAGGGCGTATTCCTTCACGGTGTCCTGGGCAGCCTTGACAAGTTCCACATCCTCTAGCTCACGAATTCGACCCTCGAGAGTGGCCACCTACCGTTGGTGATTAGATCGGATCATCTCGATCTCTTTCGATCTTTCGTTAAGCTGAGATAGGAAGGCCCTCTTCTGATCTTCCGCCGCCTCCAGCAGGGCATTGAGTTCCTGGGCATCGGCCATGATAAAAGGGGGCGGATCGGCGCCTGCCTCAACCGCCACGCCAGGGGCCGCGGTGAGCACGGCAATTCGCTCCTCGGCCTTGGACTTCTCGACCAAAGCTAAGGCTTTTTCCTGGTCCGACTTCTCCAGGGCAGAGGAAAGCTCGGCCACACGAGACTCCAGGGAATTCACGAGCGCCTTGGACAAGTGATCGGCCTCCTCCCCGCCTTCCCGAGCCCCAGGAACGGGCGCCGCGTCTGCCTCAGCTTTGGAGAGAGCCACAAATTGGCGCCTCATCGAAAGCCCCACGGAGGATAGCTACACAAAAGAAGCGGGAGTGAGTTGAATATAACAGCGAAAGACTGGGTTAGGGGAGGAAACCCCACCTGCTGGCCGGCTTGTACCACAAAAGCGGCCAGACGGTCGCCACTGACCTCGTCCAAAGTAGCTCGGTCCGATGAGAGACTGCAGTTCTCGGCCACCCGTGCCGCCACATCGCAGCCAGAAAAGACCGACTCACCCGCTCCTATGGGGAAGCGGGGACGGAGAAGACCCTCTTCCCCCAGCGATAAATCCTTAGGGGCAGAGCGGAACGCCCCTAGATACCGCTCGTATATGTCAGGAAGAGGGCCCGGCTGCGGGGATGAGGGGCTAGCCCATGGCCAGACCACCTCGGCTGAGGATGACAGATCCTGGCACTGGGGCAATGAAGCACTGACCTCCCCGGGGACCTTCTTAGAGATGCCATGCTGGGAGGAAGAGGGGACTTTCCTCTTCGACTTCTCAGCACCAGCCGCTGGACGGTCAACACGTTGTTTCTTCCGGACCGCCAGCACATGATCCCCTCTCTGAGAGGCGGGATCCGGAACCCTGACTTGAGGAAGAAGGGCCGGAGGAATGGAGGGAAACCCACCTGCGCAGGGGAAAGTCTGTTGGATATGGAAGACGTTTGTACACCCTTGTGGGGGATGTACGAGGGAATACGGACCTCGAACGTCGCGCACACGAAGTCATGTGCAAAGGGAATCTGTTCCCTTGCGGAGAGGATCTCTGTATGAGCGGGAAAGTCGCATTATATATGCATAAGTGCATGCGACATATGGCTAATAAAGGGGGAATATCTTAAGCTTATGGTGTACCATGCATATGGTACAACTTAAGCTTATAATGTGCCATGTATCATGGTACACCTTAATTAAGTTGTTCCAAAGGAACAACTTACCCTAAAATAACTACCTTGGGGGCTATAAATAAGACCCAAGGGTAGCCATTTTCCTTACACATTTTTGCATGAAATTCATGCATGCATCTTCTTCATAGCGAAGCTCTGCAGAAATATTTCCTCTCCCTCCATCCAAGTTCTTAATCTAAAATAGAGATTTAGATTGTGGATTTAGTAGCCTTACTCCGTTCGTGAGTAGACTCGATCCGTCGTGGCGAATCCGAAGGCGAAGTTCGTAGACTACCGTGCAGCGTACGCAAGCGTAAGTCTAAACTTTATATTATCGATCCTAACTCTGTTTTGGACAGGATCCTTCATTGGTATCGGAGCCATATGGGTTCGCCCCGGTCAATCCACCGCCCCGTCGAAACTACGAACGAGTCGTTGTCTTTTTCACGAATGGGTCTCCTACTATTACGGATATAGTAGGAACGCTTCGTGACGGAGAAAACGCAGCGGTTGTTCTTTTTCACGTTAGGGTCTCCTATCATTACGGATATGGTAGGAACTCTCCGTGACGGGAAGAACCGACCGTTCACGTAGTACGTTATTCATTTTTGGCACACGGCCATTAGGAAATAACTAATTTCTCGACGAACGGGTGCTTCATCGACGAACGGGTGCTTCATCGAGGAAGATGATGGAAGTTATTTCCATCGGGTAAGAGGAAATTTGGTGCATGTGCACCATGGCCAAATGGGCTATGAAGGCCATGCACCCCCCTTCCACTTGCGGAGGGGGTTGGCTACGGCCAATAACCACCGGCGACCACCCCATCAAGGGGGTGGAGTGCATGCGGCCACCCCATCAAAGGGGGGAGACCGGCCATGGCTAAAGGGCCATGGCCGGGCAAGGCTAATAGGCCGTGGCCGGGCCATGGCCGGCCGGCCCTGGCCGGCCACGGCCAGGGCCAGAAGGCCCTGGCCGCGGCCAGGCCACGGCCAGGCCGCCCTGGCCGGGCCAGGGCAGGGGCCCTGGCCCCCGACCACGGCCAGGCCGCCCTGGCCGAGGCCAGGGCAGGGGCCCTGGCCCCGGCCAGGGGCCTGGCCACCCTGGCAGAGGCCAGGGCAGCGCCCTGGCCTCAGGGCAGTGCCCTGGCCTCAGGCCAGGGCCTGGCCGAGGCCAGGGCAGGGGCCCTGGCCCCGGCCAGGGGCCAGGCCGCCCTGGCAGAGGCCAGGGCCGGCGCCCTGGCTTCTGCCAGGGCCTGGCCGGCCCTGGCAGAGGCCAGGACCTGGCCGGCCGGCCCTGGCAGAGGCCAGGGCCTGGCCAGCCCTGGCCGAAGGGGCCAGGGCCCCTGGTCGGCCAGGGCAGAGGCCCTGGCCGGCCCTTGGCCAAGCCCCGGCCAGGGCAGAGGCCCTGGCCGGGAAGAAGATGCAGTCCGGAAAATTGGTCGACCAATTTTGTGTTTTTGGTCGACCAATCTGGCAGAAGGTCTGGGTCGACTGCAAATTTGTCAACTGACCCATACGGGGTGACAAAAGGCATTGGTCAAACTCGAATGTGTCGATTAGCCCATACGGGGCTAACCACAGTGCCAACTAGTTCATACGGGACTAACGTTTTAATGAAGTTTTTCATTGGGCTCTACTCCTTGAAGATTAGCCATAGTGCTCTACTTCATGCGAGATTAGCCAAGTCATTGTGCTCTACTCTTCGGAGATTAGCCAATGTACTTATGAAATTGTGCTCTACTCCTTGAAGATTAGCCGTAATGCTCTACTTCATGCGAGATTAGCCAAGTCATTGTGCTCTACTCTTCGGAGATTAGCCAATGTACTTATGACGTTGTGCTCTACTCTACGGAGATTAGCCAATGTATTTTCGTTTTGAAAAATACGTTTTTCAAAAACGCTTTTTCGCTGCTAAGTACTATAAGAGTACTAACATTTGATAAAGTGAGGGAGAAATATTGAAAGTTACTCTAGATGGTGATTGGAAACATAGTGACCTTTCCAATTCTAGAGTAACATCTTCAATATTTTTCGAAAGTAACTTATCAAATACTCATTTTCCGCTGCTAGTACTATAAGAGTACTATTGTTTGATAAGTGATGGGGGAATATTGAAAGTTGTTCTAGATGGTGATTGGAATCATAGAGACCTTTTCGATTCTAGAACAACACCTTCAATATTTTTCGAAAGTAACTTATCAAATATAATATAATTCCAAGTGGGATTTGAATTTTAGAACTATCCAAATGGGATATTCTATTATCATTTCAAGTGGGAGTTATATTTTGAGAATTTTTTATGCAATGTTTTTGATCGAACCTTCGGTTTTTGTCTTTTTGCAGCATTTTAAAAGTAAAATGTCTTCCGCTTCAAAGAATATCGTCGCTGAGTTAAACAAAGGTGAAAAACTCAACGGCGATAATTACAAACTTTGGTCCATTAAGATACAATACGTTTTAGAGGAGCAAGAAGTGCTCGAAACTCTAAAGAACGTAATGATTGAACCCGAGTTGGGCACTACGGCCCAACACCGAAGAGACAAGGAAGCTTTTGATGCTTGGTCTCGGAAGAATAAGATAGCGCGCATTACGTTATTAAGCAGTATGGCTGATGACATAATGTGCATCTTCCGAGAACATGACCTAGCCATGGACATATGGTCCAAGCTAGAGGAGAAGTTCGGTGGCACATCGGTGTCCAAACTTCGCGCCTTAACTATAAAGTTCGATACATATAAGAAACGTCCAGATCATTCCATAGGGAAACATCTGCGACATATGGCGAACCTTATCTCGGAGTTAAAGGACGCAGGTCATGTGCTCACAGATGAGCAACAAATCCAAGCAGTCATACGTTCCCTACCAAATGGGTGGGATCAGATGAAGATGCATCTCACTCATAATGAGAGCATCAAGACCTTCAACGATGTTTCCAAGCACCTCGAATTAGAGGAAGAGCGGCTTGCGGCTGCCAAGCCAGGTGCAGAAGTGCACATGGTTGCTAGTTCCTCACACGGGGGAAAGAAACGTAAAGATCGTTCGAAGTCTTCTAATGAACGTAATAAGCAACCTGAGTCTACCAAGGAACCCAAACATAAGGGTGGACACAAGAAATGGCACAAGAAGAAAGACTTGAAAAGGATCAAGTGCTTCAAGTGCAACAAGCTCGGTCACTATGCTCGTTCGTGTACGAGTGGAAGTGACGAGGTAACTTGTAATACTAGTTACATATGTGTTTCTAGTTCACTATTTCTTGTGGAATCTAATCCATTTAGGGATAATTGATTCAGGTGCCACCGACCACATAGCAAAGGACAGACGGTCCTTCGTGGAGTATCACCGGATACTCAAGGAATGAATTGGATCAATGTAGGAAACAACACACGTGTTGAAGTGAAAGGCGTTGGGACTCGCAAGCTTGTCTTGGACAACGGCCGCACTATCCTACTTCATGATGTTCTCTTCATTCCATATATTCAAAGGAATATTAAAATTGTGGTCAATTTATTGGGTCTTGGTTAATGGTTGGTTCCTTCATGTTTGTAATATGGACCTATTTTTTGTAATAATTCCTTTATTGGTTCTGGGTTATGTATTTAAAGGATTCATTGTAATAAGTACAATGTATGATTTCTCATTTCCTTATGACAAATTCTTTGACTAATGAGTCTAATATAATTTGTTGGCACTCAAGGCTTGGTCATATTGGACCAACGCGTATGGATAGACTTGCCAAACGTGGCCTTCTATCCAATGTTCAAAGGTTGAAATGTCGACCTGCGAACATTGCCTTGAAAGGAAATCTTGTCGCAAGCCGTTTGGAACCGGCACAAGGGCCAAGGTTCCATTACCGCTTATCCATTCGGACATATGTGGTCCGATGAATGTCAAGACAAGACGCGGGAGGTCCTATTTCATCACTTTTAATTGATGATTTCACCCGATTCGGTCATATCTATTTGATATCCCACAAAAGTGAAAGCACTAAACCTGCTTTAAAAACTATATGAGTTTAGTGGAGAATCAATTAGATCGCAAGATTAAGGTCATGCGAACCGATAGGGGCGGTGAATATCAATCAACAAGTTTAAAGGAACTTTGTGATGAAAAAGGCATAGTACATCAGGTAACTATGCCTTATACTCCTCAACAAATTGGTGTTGCAGAAAGGAGGTATAGGACTTAAATGAAAAATGGTCTGTTCAATGATGGCGCAAGCTAACTTGCCAATCACCTTCTGGGGTGATGCATTATTGACAACCGTTTTCATTTTAAACCACGTACCCTCGAAATCAGTTAGCTCCACTCCTTATGAGTTGTGGAACCAAAGGTCTCCTAACTTAAACATTTTACCTTGAGTTTGTGCATTCAACGCACATATTTCCTCCCATAAGTATGGCAAACTTGGGCCATGGGGAAGGAAATGTATCTTTAAACGATACGCATTAAACTCCAAAGGTTATGTTTTTGTTAGTCAGGAAGACAATGGTGTGCTAATTGAGTTTGAGTCGAGGGATGTCACTTTCTTGGAAAACGAGTTTCCAAGACAGGGCGAGATAAGTCAGGACTTATCTCTATTTGAGATTTGTGATCAAGAAGGATTACCTCATTCGAGTGGGAGAATTCTTGGTGAAAACGAAAATACTTTTTCAACCTTCACCAATGGATTATACGAATGACGATTATCCTATTCCATACGGGAATAATGATCCAAGTGGGAGCAATTCTAACAACATTTCAAGTGGGAGTGATATTAGAATTGATCTAAATTCAAGTCAACAAGGACTTGAAGAATCTCAAATATGCCGAATCATGCCCTGCAAATGACAAATGGATGGAAGCGATAAAGGAGGAATTGAAATCCATGAAAGTTAACCAAGTCTGGGACTTAGTTAACTCACCCAGAGGACATAGAGCAATTGGGAACAAATGGGTTCTCGAGATCAAGCATAAGGCTGATGGCTCTATAGATAGATATAAAGCTCGCCTTGTCGCGAAAGGTTTTACGCAACAGGAAGGGATAGACTACAAAGAAAACTTCTCACCTGTTGTGCGTTTTACCTTGATTCGCAATGGTAGCTTGCTTATACCCCGAATTACATCAGATGGATGTAAAGACTGCCTTTCTCAATGGAGAATTGGACGAGGAGATCTATATGGAACAACCAACAGGGTTTGTAAAAGAAGGAAACAAACATAAGGTTTGTAAACTTCGTAAGTCCATATATGGTCTTAAATAATCCTCGAGGCAATGGTATATACGATTTCAAGAAGTTGTCTTATCAAATGGATTTTTTCCATGCTTGATGAAGATAACTGAGTATATATCAAGAGGATTAAAAGCAAGTATATTATCATGTATCTATATGTAGATAACATTTTAATAGCCAGAAATGACAAGGGCTTTGTAATGAGTATCAAGGGCATAGGAAAAGCCGCATATATCCTTGGAGTTAAGATTTCAAGGAGTCGTTCGAAGAAACTTCTTTCTCTTTCACAGGAGACTTATATAAAGAAGGTTCTAGAATGATTTAATATGCAGGACTGCAAGTCCATTGATATTCATATAAGCATATGCGATAATTTATATCTGGAATCATGTCCAAAGAACCAAAAGGAAAAGGAAATTATGGAAAAAGTTCCATATTCCAGTGCAGATGATAGTCTTATGTACACTATGGTGTGTACGAGACTGGACATCTGTTTTGCCGTTGGAAATGGTAAACTGTTACCAATCCAACCCAGGGCAAGAACACTGGAAAGCGGTTAAGAGGATAATGCAGTATCTTAAAGGAACTGCAGATTTGCAAAAGACTATGATAAAACCAAGAAGGTGGACATAAGGTACATATCTACGCATGAGATGATAGAGGATCAACTTACGAAAGCGATCCCCAGAAATGTGTTTTATAAACACTTATCATCTCAAGGATTGCGTATGGGCTGAGTTGTACCAAATATATATTCCCATGTCTAAGAAATGATCAAAATTAATAAAAGAATAAGTTCTTTTTCCAACATTGCATATGAATTTCTTAAGAAATGTTTGTGTACATTTTTGAAATCTCAGCTGAATTGTGTGTATGTCGGACAGATTAAGGTTGGCTCTCTCACATGAGCAACCGCCTTATCTTATCAGATGGATAAGATAGAGATGAGACTAGTTTAAAGTCAAAATCATTAGACGAATGATTTAGAGTCATGACTTTAACAAGATAGTCGAATGAAAGATCTGCATCATATGGATGCTTACAAAAGATCTGAGATCTGTATCACAAGGATATAAAGATCTCATTGGATTTTTTAATCCTATCTGTCTTATGCAGGATGAGAGTCCGGGAATATTTCCTGAGTAGTAAGGGGACTCAAAAGATAGGCACTGTGGTGTCTGATCTTTCATCCGTACAACATCATTAAGACATACTCTCCCTGGGAAAGGAGTGATGTTGTAATACGTGTTCATACCACATATGCATTTCGACCACTGAGTTAGTAGCAATAGTGTTTGCTATTATGTGAGACTCAAAGGCCATACTGGTCTTAACTCTTACCCTCAAGGACTCCAATTGGTTCCTTTAGATTTGACGAGATGATCGCTATCTTAGCGTGTTACTAATGGGCTATGGTAATTCGGCTCGGCGGGGCACGTTAGAAAAGCGAATCAAGTCAAGATCATAAGGTTCGCAAGAAGAGGAAGATTGATTTCATATTTGCATTTGGACTTTAATGATTCAAAGCTGGCCAGCCAATTGTAATCCAGATGGGATTCAATTGTTGAATATAAAGTACAAGAAATGTGAAGAAATAATCTAGGGTAAAGCATGCGTTGAACTACTCAACTTTGCACCTTCGAGGTCGTTGTGTATCTCTAACAAGTGCACAACAACAGACTCTACGCGCATGACGGTCGCACGGTCTATTTCTCGGTATGATAGATGAAAGAACTAAGGGAAAGACGTTCTCTTACAATCCCCTCAAGTGTGAGTGGGAGATGTTGGATATGGAAGACGTTTGTACACCCTTGTGGGGGATGTACGAGGGAATACGGACCTCGAACGTCGCGCACACGAAGTCATGTGCAAAGGGAATCTGTTCCCTTGCGGAGAGGATCTCTGTATGAGCGGGAAAGTCGCATTATATATGCATAAGTGCATGCGACATATGGCTAATAAAGGGGGAATATCTTAAGCTTATGTTGTACCATGCATATGGTACAACTTAAGCTTATAATGTGCCATGTATCATGGTACACCTTAATTAAGTTGTTCCAAAGGAACAACTTACCCTAAAATAACTACCTTGGGGGCTATAAATAAGACCCAAGGGTAGCCATTTTCCTTACACATTTTTGCATGAAATTCATGCATGCATCTTCTTCATAGCGAAGCTCTGCAGAAATATTTCCTCTCCCTCCATCCAAGTTCTTAATCTAAAATAGAGATTTAGATTGTGGATTTAGTAGCCTTACTCCGTTCGTGAGTAGACTCGATCCGTCGTGGCGAATCCGAAGGCGAAGTTCGTAGACTACCGTGCAGCGTACGCAAGCGTAAGTCTAAACTTCATATTATCGATCCTAACTCTGTTTTGGACAGGATCCTTCAAAGTCATCATCAACCAACCCTACCAGCCATAGAACAGTGGCCACAAAGCTCTATCTTCGGAGCGATGAAGGGCGGCAAAACTCACCAGCGGGCCACGTGGTCTTCCGCAGGTTGAGGTCAGAAAAGAGAACGGAGACTTTCCAATCGCCCGGTGGGATCGCCAACAGGGCATCCACGGTCTCGAGCTCAGCCGCAGTCGGGTCACCCAGCTCTGATGCCAGCATCACGTCGGTGCTCCAGTAAGTTGGGAAATCCATATCCGACAGGCCGACAACGAAGAGATACTCCCCCTTCCAGAGCTTGACGGAGCTCGACAGCCCCAGTATCAGGCTCTTCGAGGGCTGAGCACTAATGTAAATCCAGGCCCCCGACTGATGGCGGCTCAGACGATAAAATTGGGAGAAGAGTCGGGGGGAGGGGACCACCCCCTTCTGAAGGCAAAGCACGGTAAACCCGATGACGAGCCCAATCGTGTTGGGGCAGAACTGGCATAGGGCCACGCGATGAGCACGCAGAAACTCAACGATGAAAGGATGAAGGGGGAACTGAAGCCCGAATTAGAAGCACACCTCGTACACCCCGACCGCCTTCGGACCCAGAAAGCAGATCCGCTCGTTAGGCTCAGGGGCCCAGATGGAGTATGGGGGTAGAAGGTAGCAGTCGCGTACATCTCCGGTGGAGGTGGCACAGAAGGAAGAAGGGCATCCCAGAACCTCCGGAGGCACCACCGAGGGGTCACCCTCCTGACTACCGACCACCGAGCCGGGGCTATCAGACGAGTCAAGATGGACTGCATCCTCTGGACGACCCGAACCGGGGGCAGGAGAAGACAACATGACGAGGAGTTGGAGCAAGATTAGATAAAGGAAGATGCTGAAGGAAGATCTGGCCACGTTCGACTAACGGATGTCGGTGCTCCCTTCCGGGTGCCCTTTGAATGACCCTGCGCACGGTGGAGATGAATGCAAGGGACACGTGGCGACATCAAGGCGACGGCGATGCTTCGGAAACAACACCAACGAGAGTTCGAACAGAGCGGTAATAATGACATTCATTTAATAGCGAAACCTCGACTGACGAACCTGTCGGATCATGAAAGAGTCACATCACCCGAACCAAACCGACGGAAGCCGAACGGTCCGGGCGATGGGGGCAATTGTTACGACTAATATCAACGAGCCCAAAGTACAACGGCCCACGGCCCGACCTCAAAGGAGTAGCCCACTAGAGAAGACGGGCCCGCCCGAAGGGGGCCCACGGACGGGGCTGAAGGCCCAGCCACTTCACCCTCGGGGACACCCGACTGGCCCCCATTCGGCCGGATTAACCGCCCCTCTGAATCCGCGATCCCATGATGGCCATTAACGGACCCGTTAATGGGCCACCCCTCCACTACGCGCGAGTGGGAGGAGGCGGAGGCGGATCGTGGGGACGTGACAGGAGGCAGGACATGGGGCAATCACAAAAGACCCTATAAGGGGAAGGCCAGGACGACGGAGAAGGGGATCGAAACTCAGGTAATCAACAGAGAGGTACTCCATCAATGACCTAGGCTTACGCCACTCCATTTCCTCCCTCCCCCTTTACTCGCGTCGCCTGGGTTGACGTTTCGGCTTCCTTGCAAGCCGGATCTCCCCCGCCGAGTATCCTTTCAGACCTTGATCTGACTTAGGCATCGGAGGGGATTTGGCCAGAACCTAGGTCCGGCCTCCCTGACGAGTTTCCTCATCTGTCCAGGAAGAAGATATCCGAGGCGCAGAGGCTACCCCTCAGCGTCGGTTGGCTACCCCTCAGCGTCGGTCGGCTACCCCCATCGCAGTCGTCAGGTGGACGGCTGCTCAGGCATCATCCCACTTGCAAGGCACCGAGGCTACCCCTCGACGTGGATCCGACCGAGTCCCAGCGTGACCCAGCCGAGGTCGAGCACTACCCAGCCGAGGCCGAGCACGACCCACCGAGCCGAGGCTTCCCCTCAGCTCTCCAACGCAGAGAACAAGCGGGCTCGACGAACCCAAGGGACCCCCAAGTAGGCCCCTTGACCACGTTGACCACACAGCCGACGGTCAACGAGCCGCAGTGAGAAAACACACGTAAACAATATACATATAACAAAATTGCTCAACGGGTACAACATGCAAAAATTTTGCATGTTCTGCTTGATGAGTGTTCCCGCTTCCCATTATACTTGGGAGCGATGATGCTAGCGGGTCCGCTTGTGCTTAAAGCAAAGAAGAGATACTTTTATTCATTTCTTCCTTCTTTGACTTAAGCACAATAAGCATTTATTTAGTTAGGCAGGTTTCTTGCATGCAAATATTCTTAGAACAGTACAAATATTTAATTCACTTTTATTCCAGAGTTTCAAAACAAGTACACAAGGTAGTTAGGCCTAGCATGGTCATACAATTTATAGAAATGCAAACACACCGGCAAGCTACAAATAATACTAATGAAAAGAACTAAGACAGCTCTCTCTTTATTCTTCAGCGGGGATGACCTCAGCGTCCTCGTAACTCTGGTCAGCAGGATCGTCCTTCAAGATGAGATCCTCAGAAGCGAGGTCCTCAACGTAACCAGTCTCTGAACCTAACATATATTTCACAATTACATTGAAATATATGTCAGCGAATCACTCGGCAAGATATTTAAAGTAATGAAATAAGGACAACTTGGGAAAGAACAAAAGAGCATTAGTACACATTTATGAATAATGAGCGCATAAGGTAAAGTACAAGCATGTATGAATTGCAATTCAAAAAGTAAAACAGTTGTATATTGAGTATTCAGTTATTTGTGCTCGTCATAAGTACATGTCCGGGTTGGTAGTATGTTCTTGATGCACCCTATCATCGGGGGTTTGCCGTGATACTTCTTGCCATCCCTAACCTAGAAAATGGCCAAGATACTTGCCTCCATTGGTGTGGTATGGAAGTAGCCGTAAGGTGGTCAAGCTACATCTACGAACCCTACTACTATGGACCAACCCCACCCAAGTGTCATAACCAGTCACCGACTAGTTTCCTTTCCATCTATAATTGATGGGTTCTCATTATGTTTCGAGGGTTGTGTCCTACCCTCTGTTCTGTTTTGGTTCAATTTGATGACAAGCAGATAAAGTTATTCTTTTACCAAAGAAACATTAACATGAGATGTCCATTTTTAAATCAGTTGCAACAGGTATAGTAAGAGCATGCAGTTCAGTTACTAAGTTGACGAACATGTTCAAAAATGAGATTTCAGCACTAGTTTAAGCAGTATGTCCCAAATTAAATTACAAATAAATACTTGCCTGGAGGCGATGGTGGATGTCCCAGTGGTTGTGACGGAAGGCGCGATTTATTTGTGACGTATAGATTCGCGTATGAGACTAACTGTTTAACGTTAACAAAATCATATTAATAAACTAATATTATGGAACTAATGTTATAAACTAACATTATTAACCAACTTACTAATATTATTAACCTAATAGTAAAACATCTAATTACTAACATTATTACTAACATCATATTATCAACATAATAATATATTATATTAACATCATTTTTAGTACTAACATGCTGGTCTTTTAATAACGCTAATGATATTAAACTAATTACATTATGTTTCATGTTGTTTTAACAAAAGAACTAACAAAATATCATATATTAACTCATCAACAAGGCCTCTGATATTACTAACTACTACAAATATTAATAAAACACACTTGGCACACTAACATATGTATGCACTGTAACATACAACCAACATATATCATTTTTATATATAATCAACACATATAACTACAAGTGTAAATAACAACTGTGTATATATAAAATGTAATATATCTTATAATAAACTGTATTGTGCTAACTTATACCAAATAATATTTTGTTGGGTTATATACATGCATAAACAAATATTAACGTCCTGATCTTTTAACAACTAATTATTAAACTAACAACTTACAGATTCTAACAAGACTATACTAACAAGACTAATTAGCATTATTAATATCTAACTAATATTAATAAAACTAACCAATACTAACATACAAAACTTACATGTTAGTGTCTAGGGGTGCTCCCGCAGGCTAATGACAGCGACGGTGCTCCAGCGTGGCATGGCGACGATGCAGCGGCCGTCCGGGTTGGCGTACGGAGTGGAATCGCATGGGCTGAGGGTTGTGGGCACTGTCGAGATGGCCAGAGTCAGAAGTCGGACGGGGCTTGGAGGGTGCTGGTCGGAGTGGTCGAAGGAGGGGTTGCACGGGCTGGAAGGAGGAGATCATCGGAGTAGTCGGAGGGACGTGGGGCTGTCTGCAGGCGCTGGGGAGATGGGGTTGCGCACGGTGGAAGGTTGCAGTGGCGAGGCTACTAGGGTTTCGGGAGTGTAGTAGGGCTATGGGTGGTCGGAGGGGAAGAGGCACTGGGTGTCTGGGGGCCGCGTGCGTGGAGGAGTTAGGGCTAGGGTTTCGTTGGTTGTTTGGTGTGGGGTGCGGCTGAGAGGGAGATGGGTGAGGGTTTAGTTTTGATAGGGAAGAGATGAGTTGAGGGATCCTAGGGTTTAGTTATTAGTTTTGTTTTGTAGAGCTGAAGGTGTGCGCAAGTTTTGAAGTCATGTGGATTTTTATTATTTGATTTGCTCTTTTGTAGGGTTGTGTGAGTGTGAAGGCCTGGGAAGTTTACATGCAACGAAAAATTGAAGAGGAGAACAAAGTGGCGGCTGGCTTTAGAATAAGTTAGGGTTTTTGTTTAAAATGGAAATGGTTTAAAGTTAGAGGAAAATAGAAAGAATAAAAAGTAATTATTATTAAGAATGGAGTTAATTGTCATTTATCCCCATTTGTCACATCAAAAAGAATATACCATGTGTGAAATAGAATAATGAGTGACATAGGTGGGATATATCAATATCCAAAAATTTAACATATGCATAAAAATGAACATATTCACAAGGTGCATATCTAATAGTGCAAATAAATTGCATATGGTAGCATATGGTTCAACATGAACACAAGAACATTAAACATTAAACATCGTCACATCATAACACATTAAGCATTATAACACATTAAGCATCATCACCCTAAGCATCATCATAACACATCAGATTACATGTCATCAAATGGGTTCAAAATAATACCTTACTTTCTCACACACTAGCACAAAATTTGTGAGAATTTTGACGATTGTAGCAAATTAGTACAAAGCATAATATAGTTCATAAGCAAGCAAACAAACAAACAAACAACCTAACATCATGAAACTATTCTCCTCAAACTTCCTTCTGGAGCTTCTCAAGCTCATCTTTTACTTCTTCGAGAATCGTATCGGTGATGTCGTACTAATTCATCATCGTCTCTTTGAGATTCGCAATCTTTTGAAATATATCATCCCTCAAGATATTCATGCGATTATTCTCTTAAATCTCCATTTTCTCAAGCTTAGAAAAATGACCTTTTGGAATGAAATCATATAAGGTGGCATGTCATCTGAGAATGAGGTTTCGCCTTTTTCCATGGGTTGCGTCTCTTCTTCTTCTTCTTCATGTGATTCGAGGTAGATTTTGTATATTTATCCCCCCATTCTGTGCTTCTTGTGTACAATTTGTGTTCATTTTGACTCTGATACACGCATTTTTGATGATATCTCTTAATATTGGAGCTTATCGTATACTTATACAAAAAACACAATTTTTACTGCTTATTAACATATTTATCTTTGTCTCCTATTATTTTTAAATTGAAGACTGTAAAGTCCCGATTCCAATGCATATTTTTCCAGAATTTTTGGAGATCGGAGAAATTTTCTACGTTTTTTGGGAGACAGTGTGTCAGTGCTGAAAATTTCTGCTGATTTGGGCCTTAGTTGCGGGTTTTGGTCGCGGATCCGATCCGTTTGGGCTGTTTCCAGACCCAAATTACTGAGTCTATTTCTAGGGCTTTCCTCTTCTCTTTCCCCCAATTCCACTCTCCTTCTTCTTCATTTCTAGGGTTAGAGCTTGGGGAGCAAGAAGCTTGGAGGAGCACAACTTGTGGGGAAGTCTTCATTATTAGAGAAATCTTTAGTGATCTCTTTCCTTTATCTTGTGTATTTGATTTAGATTGTTGTAATAATATTGGATGATGGTTTTTAGAGATAAAGATTTCTCTTTTATTATTTTTGATGGGCTAGATCCCATTTTGTGTGGTTATTTAGTGATTTGTGATTGTGTTGGCTATAAGTTCAATTCTTGCATGATTTAAATTTTATGTGGATGGATTATTGTGTTATACCTTTGACTTAGGGACACTAATGGATCATCCCTAGAGTGGAGCAAGCCTAGGAGGAACCACTCTATATTGTTTTCATGCCATTAGTTCAATAATCCACACACTACTTTTATTGCACACCAGTTCGATTAAATGACACATCCACCGATTGCTCATTCCTTAGATGGAAAGCCAATTGAGTTATATTCGGATTGAACCCATATGCCTGGCAACCACAATCCCATATACCACACAAGCTTCATCGCCTATTTGTCTCTCTGATTCCTCTACAGTATAGTGTCGATTTGGAAGATGGTTTCAAAACCCACATTTTTACACACTTTTCCACCGTTAGCTTAGTTGGCAGTAGAATCGCCATTATCCCTCCTTTTAAGATTGAATTTGCGATTGTAAAATGATTTGTCCCCCGTGATCCGACCCAATCTCACTGGAATTTATTACTTGGCGACATCCTATTCTTGGGAGTAGCGCTCAACACAAATTGAGACGAGTCATCATGTTCACCTTCTCCTTCTTCACCTTCTTCGTCTTCTTCATTGCCCTCTTCTTTAAGGCCCGGATCCATACTAAGGTTCATTCTATTAAGAGCTCTGGAATCAAAAAGGGTCATGGATTCAATGAAGTGGGTTTCTCCTTCAATATTGATGCCGACGGAGGCAAAGATATAGGTGAGATAATATCCCTGATGGAGAGGGGAGTTGGGTTCACAGAGATTGAGCTATGGATAATGTTGTTGAAAATGATTTGAGACCAATTAACTCTAATCTTTGCTAGCATGGCATAGACGCATCTAGCTTAGCTGGGTGAAAATACGGCTCTACTACCCTCCTTTTGATTAATATTATATGAAAGGATATTAGCGAGGTTCTCGCATTGGAGGTGAGGTGGCTAGTGGGTAGGCTTGCATTATAGAATTTTCCTCTTTTGAACATGAGGTTAAGGACATCTTTGTCCGTCATCTAAATTTCACGGAGTAATGCCCTCATACTCGAAATACCAAGTCTAAGTCCTAGGTTTTCAACAAAGAGATTGATGTTGGAATCAAAGACTTTGGTTGTGATTCTTGATTCTCCTGTTGTGTTGGATGCATACATGGTCATATTAGTATAAAATAAGTTAACTAGCCTAGGAAAGCACTTGCATTTGTTGCGGTGCAAGAATAAGTCCGTTAAACCTTGATAATTGAAGTTCATATGAATTCCATAGTTCTCAAGGTCACTAATCTTAACAAACCTTTCATGAAGAATTGTCCTATGAGAGTTGATCTCAAAAGCGGAGATGAGGTTCGGTTTGATGAGATAAGGAAGGATGAGTTCCTTCTCTGAAAGAGTTTATGAAGAGGATTCTTCGATCCTTTTCTCCTTGATTGAAGCCCCTCTAACCATAGCTCTAAAATTGAATAACTAGACAGATGAAATGAAGATGAAATGAAGATGAGATGAAGATATACCTAGTAGATGGTTTTCCTCTGAAAAATTCTTCCCCAAACACTTTGATCTCCTAGAATCAATCTGAAATTTTCAGTTTTGGAGAGGGATATAAGGTTATAGTCGGCTATGAGAGAGATGAATGTGACAGGGATAAAACTAGGGTTTTACTTCTAGTTCTAGTGAATCATAGCCCTAGGATTCAAATCAATGGTTAAGATCTCTCCTCCTTAATGGGTGTAAGTGAAATAACATGGTAAAACCCCAATAAGAAGACCTAAAACCCGATATTAAAAACTAATAGTCGGCTGCTTTAAAATAACAATACTCACCCACATAATCGATTATCTGGAAAAATAGCCGACTATCTAGTAGTTTGGTTAAAAGTTGTTTTAAATCCAGTTGTAAATCATGACAAACATATTTATACACCCACACAATCATTTAACATATAATTACTAGTCATAACCCATGCTCGTAGGGCACGGTTCATTTAAGATATTCTCTCGTCAAAATCTTAGTTCCCATTAAAATTAAAAAACAACAATAGTTAATTAGTTCCCTTAAAAAATTTAGTTCCCCCAAAAGTTACTTCCACCAGAGAATTTTGTTCCCCCAAAAATTTTAGTTCCACCAAAAATTTAGTTTCCTTCTAATTTAACACGTGCCTTATGAGTTCATTTAACATATTCCCGCTCAAAATCTTGGATCCACTAATTTTAAATGAATAACAATAATTATAGATACATCTTAGGGACAATACCCGTATATTTATAGATATATCATTTTAAAAATATTAGATTGTTAAATTTATTTCAAAAATATTTTTTTCGGCCAATTCAAATCATAAATTATATGAGTAATAGCCCGACAATGAATGAATTTATAAAGATTTGAGCAAAGTTGTAATTTGCAATTTGAATGTGTAATCCTATTCTACAAAAGTCCATTTGATGGTCTCGATGTTAACATTGTCATGTCATCAAAATGTCGGTAGGATAAGCGTGTTTAGATTGTCACGGCAGTAGGATGGCAAAGTTTATCCGTACGCTTGAACTATCATTGCCATCCTGAAAAATGGATACATACATAGACCAATTAATGTCGATGCCAGCCGAGATTTCGGACCCTGATTTAAACACTACACTAATTATAATGGCACTAACCAATTGCCCTTTTTTACAGATACCAAACTATATATATCAGAAAAGTTACACGATGTATCCAATTTTAAACCGATCTCAAAAAATACAATCGTGAAATGTCATCAACAATTGCAATGGACTTCCCTGATCACTTAACATATGCATGCATCATAACGTGCAATGGAATATCATAGTTACATCTTTCAAACATGTGTCTGATTGTTCAGAAGTCTCGCAATCAAAATTAGTGACAAATCCTGATCTACAGATAGAGCATGACAAACTTAATCCACAGTTGAATCCATGCAAGCAAAACAACAGCTTAAAGCCATAAATGTATTGGTCTTTTTGATCAGAGAGCTAATAACATTCTTGAAAGAAGTCTATTGAATAAATAAAAAATTACTGAATGATGCCATTTAAAAAAGATGATTTTATGCATAGCAAAGATAAGAAGCTAAAACAATATATTAACCCCCATTTAGCAATGTTAAAATAACATTCTCTAAAAATCAAAGTAACATTCATTCCGAATCAAATTGAATACACTCACGATTCTACCAAATAGCACTTGCAAACTAACTCCGATTAGAAAAAACTCAGTACAACCACTATTGCAGAACCACCATCTAATTGCTATGAAACATCTTAAAATTATACAGTGAAGATCACGGTAATAATTGATGGAAAGACCATAACATTCTCTAGTTGGAAATATCTATTCCCTCTTCAACTTGGAAAGCACCTTCTTCCGATGTCTGAGCATGTAAGTAGACATGTCCGGGCTACCTATCAATCCATCCCAAACGAACAAAATAATTCAGCAGTGCACAATTGCTACAAACCCTAAATAAATAAAATAAAAATCAATTAACTCATTAAAAGAAAATACTATAAATGCAAAAAAAGAACAACATCGAGTATTCTCCTGGAATGGTTAAGAGTTTATAGGTCATGGATTCATCAAGATTTGGTAATTGATGGCACAAATGTGATGTGCACATTAAAAGGAGTTCAAAAATGTCCCCACATCACTTCTTTATCCATGCTAGAAAACTAAGAGGGTGTCATCTAGAAAACTAAGAGTGTGCCATACCTAATTGTTTTCTTTAATAATTGTTCTCAAGAGTACAAATAATCGATGTAGTGATTCTTAATCGCACGATGGTAATTGCAGGAATTCGTATTATGATGGCTTGGGCATCAAGAGAGAGAGGCGTTTCATTGCCAATACCTTGGCATATTTGGAGATAACTCTTTGCCACTGATGTGTTCTGAGATTTTGGCTGCTCATTGGTGTGTTTTTCAGGATTTCTTTTTTCTTTCATTTCCTACATGGATATCTGTTTTACCAAGGAGCCTTATTATAGAAGTTAAGTTTCATTGTAAACATTATGGACTCCTATATTTTGATAATAAAATTCATTTCACTCATTCCAACAGATGTTGTAGTCGCTATACATATGTACAGATCAAGTTTATTTATGCGATTCAGTCAATGGATAAAACACAAATGGCTAAAAAGGATTGGATCTCTTCAAAATTGATTGTAGCTGACTACCTAGCATCTTGATAAGTTTTATTATTTTTGGAAGAGTTTGTTGTCAAATCTTGCTTCATCTGAAGGGGATATATATGTTAAGGTTGTATTCCTTTGCTGACTTGTGGCAATATATTTTCACACATTGACCATGTAACACCCATAGACTTGTTGGTTTCCACTACGCCGAAATTGTGTTTTTGTTTAAGCATCTTACTGACCACAAAAGGTGGGATGTATTTAGTACATGAACTTGTCAAGCCCATATTTGTATTGGTTTGTTAGACAAAAGAGTTCATCTAACATCAACTTGCTCAATAATCAGTTTTTTTTCATCCATCTAGGATTCTGAACTTCAGCCTTCTAAATTATATTTTTCTATTGTAGCTAACCATGAATTCATTGGACATTGCTTCAACAGGACATACATGCTTTTGTGGACAAATAGATATTGACCATTGCCATATGTTACGAATATTCAGGTACATCAATCTCATGTTCAAGTTGCCGAGCTATTAAACTACCTCAATGTTGTTTTCTTAATGATATAGAATTTTTCATGAAATAAAATAAAAAGGAAATGTGGAGAAATCCAAAGCAGTGGTAACCTTTACTGCATGTTATTCTTTATTTCTATAATCATTTAAACATAAAGAGAGGTTGTGTTTCTCAGCCAACATAGATCGAATGAAACATTTCTCGCAAACTTCTGGAAGCATTATTTACATGAACAATGGCGATCAAATTTTAAAATTTCATTATTCTAGAAATAAAAAGCTTAATCATTTCTCGCAAACTTCTGGAAGCATTGTTTACATGAACAATGGCGATCAAATTTTAAAATTTCATTATTCTAGAAATAAAAAGGTTAATTTATACATCATGTTATAAGCTAAATATGATTAATGAAATAAATAAAGGTTTGTACCACGACATGGTATTCTTGTAGTGGATGAGTTTATGTCCGTTAGAGTGGTGACTTTGCATTTACCTTTTAGTCAGTGGGATCTTTCCTAAATGTTTATATTATAAAAAATAATAAAATTTTGGAACAAAATTTCTACAAAGTTACAGCATATGACTCATACTCTTGAATCCACAATAACTTGTACAATTCTGTTCCCCTCATTATTCTTACACTCTCAAATACCAAAGTGCTCTCCCCAAGTCATGCTTAATAAATCTAACGTCAATAATAAAATGAAATATGAATATTACCTCCAATTCAGTAAGGATTTCTGACGTGCCTTTGCCGGATGCACAGATGAGGAAAACAAATCAAATCTTCTTCGAGTAATGAACGTTCCACTCAAACAATTCATATAGAATAGTACAACATTACTTTTAAAAGAGCACCAAAATTTTATAATACCATTTCAAAGAAATTTACCCTGAAAAAAGTGGTTCCAATGGCACGGATCATTTAAAATATTTCCCCCTGAAAATCTTAGATTCCCTAATTTCAAACAAACAATAATAATTAAAGCATAATAATTGTTATTGAGTTGCCCCCAAAATTTTAATTATCCCCAAAGTTTAGTTCCCGCAGAGAATTTAGTTTCCCAAGAAAATTTAATCCCCCCCCCAAATTTAGTCCCCTTCAAATATAACATGTGCTTCACATATTCTAAGCTTCAAATATAACCCTCTACTAACTCAGTTTAGTTCCCACAGAAAATTTAGTTTCCCAAAAATATTTAGTCATCCCAAAAAATTTAATCCCCTTCAAATATAACATGTGCTTCACATATTCTAAGCTTCAAATATAATCCTCTACCAATTCAAATTATTTCAACAAATTTTACATTTTCATCAGACACACATTCAAAACTTCTTTTTCTCAAATTTTAATATTTGGTCAAATGGCTACAAAAATTTTGAACTACAACTGACTCCAGCATCACAAAAGTTTATTTTTCTTTCCCATAACGTTCAAGCTTTTACAAAATTATCACTGAAAGAAAGAGACAAATACAGCACCTTGGATAAAGGAACATGTCAAGGATGTAGCACTTGGGCTTTAAGGTGTCGAACTCCTCCTGGGAAAACAACGGGGCCAAATTCCATTTGATCCAAATTCTAATCACATGTTGACAAACTATCATAAATTATTATAAAAACTTGCCTTTGATAAACCATCATGAATTATAGAATTCATATGCATACATACATACCATTCTATAAATTAATGCATTGAAGCCTAAGTTTTGTCCAAAACTTTGATTTATTTTACTCACTTGGCCATAAATTTAGTCAAGGCACATCCCAAAAATAGTTCATTCGCATGAAAACATATGTTAATGGCATGAAAACATATGTTAGTGTATTATTTAACCCTTTGGAACTTTGTGATGTATTTTCCTTTTTTGTTGTTACTGCCAAATGTAGTTCCATTATCCAAATCCTTTCAAATGTAGGTAATATAATAATGTCAACCCATTAACAATAATGTTGCCACATTTTTTATAAAATAAAGAAACTCACTGCTTCTGCTATGTCCAAGACATTGATCCAATTATCAAACATGTTGCTGAGCTGCTCATGTGCCTCTTCTCTCCCCAAATGTCATCTGAACAAAAATAAGGAAAAAATATGTACAATGAACTAATCACATTCTAGAACAACAGAATTGAGGACTCTTACAGTTCCAAGCGTGATTTCGTTGATATTGATGTCGGAATCACGCAACTTTCAATATTGTACGTCTGGCATAAAATCTTGCAGCATTTGGCATAAAATCCATTGCATTTCAGTTGGCATAAAATAACTTAGCATCTGACATAAAATAACAAAACAACACAAAAGGTCAAGAAAAATAGGAAAGAAGAAACATGCTTTATAACCCAAACCAAACTTATCATCCAACAATCTACAGCTATGAACAGAGATAATGTAGAAGAAGAATACACAGCATTTCAGTTGCTAACATAGTATTGGTTCTTTAAAGACACATTCACAAAGAACTTGGGCTTTCACTAAATGACCCAAAAATGTAATCTCGAGATCTCACGATGAAGCTCGAATCCAGCGGCAACAACAGAACCGTGACATTTGTCTTGCCCTGAATGATAGTCAAGCTCGCTCTTTCGTCGTACAACTGAACTCCGTTCCCATTCAACACGCTGTTCAGATTCACCTGGCTCTTTGTCGATGGAAAAAAATTATTTGATCTAGCATCCATCAAATGAACAAAATTCATCATGTTATAACATATCCATAACAAACAACATTTAGGAAATGTATCAGGGATCCATTATAAGATTTAGAGCTCCCTCTTGCTAAAAAATTGGAAGAAAACAACAGGTACAAATGTATTAATGTTATTTTATTCTAGAGTATTTATTAGATTAAGCACAAAGAAACCTTGTTTAGTTTCTCTCCCCTGCCACGGACTTGAGCCAAGCCGGCCAACCACCACATGCTCCGCCTCAAACCCATTTGACACAAGATAGATCAGATGATTGGGTTTCTTCTCATTCTTATGGTGTCCAGCTCCATTCTTTATCCTATCAACCGATAAATTAGACAAAAAGATCAGCCCATTTTGAATCCTGCAAAAATGAAAAGAAAGATTATGAGGGGAAAAGCAATAAATCCAAAAATGTATACAGTTAGCCATTATCCCAGGGGGGAAAAGGAAACGTCTTTTTCTTGAACCGAATCGAAAAAAATACCAAACCAGAAAGATCTCCCGACTAAATTCAAGAAGAATCTTACTTTTTGAGACTTAATTTGAGACCTCTTCAAATGAAAGAAACCTTGATGAAGAGAACTCGACCGATTGATATGCGGACCTCTCTTAAACCCTCAAACGTGGATGTACCTTGCTGGAATATTTCACTTACAGAGAGGAAATGACAGGGTGTGTCCAGTATATCCAGAATTACACAACAAATTTCAAAAATTTAAGCTTTCCAACCTTGGATACGAGAACATGTGAGGCTTTAAGGTGTCGACCTCCTCCAATGTACATAACATCTTGTTCACCTCTCAGTGTCGCAACCACATGGGCTCGATCTGTTGCTTGCTATCACACGCGGAGCACCAGACGCAAGCCGGAGATCGATTTGAAGGACACATAGAGATGAAGGGGGCGATGAGCACAACCGAAGGGGAGAAGTTGTGCACCGGTTAGGATTTGCATCTCTGGCGGAGCAGCAAAATAGAGATGGAGGAGGGGAAAGAGTTGTGGACGGGACTTGAAAATGGATATAAAAATGGATATTTGATGATTGGCTTACTTTTTTTCTTTACATCAGGATGGACCTGTAGCAAAAATGGATCAAAGAGATATCTTGGGGTGAGTTTTGCCCCCAAAAATTCCATAATTTAGGGACAGAATCAACCTGCAAAAAAGGATAGAATTTGATCGTTTAAGCACTGAAATTGCAAAAAGATCGAATTTTGATCAAATGGATATATCTCAAAGTGCCATTTTGAGACAGGAAAAAAAGTAATTGAGAAAAGGAAGGGAAAATTGAATAGATAGCAAATGAGGGTTTCAGGAAAAAAAATCAACTGGGTGAACATCCTCCCAAGGTGGATCGCTTCATGGCTGTCTTCATTGCTTGGCTCAATGGCTGTGTCTTCAAGCCGACTAACCTGCTACGTCTTCAAGTCCGTGGTAGGGGAGGGGGCGCGGCTGTCTTCATTGCTTGGCTCAATGGCTGTGTCTTCAAGCCGACTAACCTGCTGTGTCTTCAAGTCCGTGGCAGGGGAGGGGGCGGGGGGGGAGAGCGAGAGAGAGGGAGGGAGGGGGGGGGAGAGAGCGAGAGAGAGAGAGAGAGAGAGAGAGAGAGAGAGAGAGGAACGCACCATGGCTGTGTCTTCATTGCAGAGTGCAAAATATTGCCAAGAGTTTTTCTCGGCTGAGGGAGAGAGAATGCCGGAGTTGCAAGCTGGCGTTTTCCCGCACAAACTTTTGTTTTCAACTTAACTTTGAACTGGCTCAGAGTTTTTTGTTTCCCCCTAACTAATTTCCCCCCATTTACAATTTTCAAACATTTTCGTCCAAAGTTTCCCTCCAAAACTTATCCTAGCCATCAACTATTATTTGTCCCAGTCAGGTTTTGCTTGTCCACGTAGGACAAATGCCGCCACGTTGGACAAAATTCAAAATATGCTCTCTTTTATAGAATAGATACTACTGGAAAGTTAATTTACAGAGTATTACTATAGTCAAAAATAATTTAACTCAATTTTCTTACAACTATCTCTTTTTGCCTCTGTTTGTATGCAAGCAAGATTTTGAGACACTTTAACTTTTCCTTGTATTTGTTGATACCTGAAAACAAATAATTTAGGTACCCTTTTCTTTTGGGTCCAGGAGATTAGAAGATATTAAGATCTCATTTTAATAGAAGCCAAACCCAATATGGTTTTGTACTCCCATCACAGATATAAGTATAATTTCTATTAAAATGAACATCATGTGGAAATTCATTTGCATACATTTGCTTCACTTTGTTCGTGCCGCTTTTAGGAATCCACATTCTGATGTACATGTAATTTAAGTGAGAATTCCTAGCATTCTTGTCTATATGCTTAGGGTTGGATTTTTTATATCCTAAGCCAGTCCTATTCCCTGGAGCTTTTTGTCCATCAATTATGTCATCTAGTTTACCTTTTCCTTTATTGAATTTTCCAACAATTTTAGATAAATCATCAAATTTTCTCTTTTTGGTGGCAACTAATGCATCTAGGTCATTTATCCTAGACTTCGTTGCATTGACCTCATCCAAAAGGGATTTATTCTTACTAATCAGCTCTTCATTTTCTTTCTCAACTTCCGCCTTTTTATTGGTGCAACTCTTATATTTCTTATTTAATTTATAGTGCTCTCTAATAATATTATCTTGAAAATTACATAATTCTTTATTTGCATCTTTAATATAAAAATCGGAATCGCTACCACTATCATTATCGCTATCACTAAGTAGGTCATCATCGCTATAGTGATTCGAAGATGTGTCGGAATTTATTACTTTTGATGAAGTCGATGTCATGAAGCACATGTGTGCATGCTCTCCTCTGGGTTCATCATCGTCATCAGATGATGATGAGGATTCGTCTGAACTTGATACATCACTTTGGTCGAAGCCTGCAAGCGCCCTTTTCTTTGGCTTTATCGGCTTTTTATCTCTTCGACTATGTCTTCTATCTCTTTCCTTTTCTTTGCCCTTTCATTGATCGTGACTTTGCTCCATGGGCAATCCCTTCGAACATGTACTGGCTTATTGCATCCAAAACAATAATATCGTTAGTGAAATGGGATTTACGTTTGTTAAACTTACCTCGGAGGAATTTTCTGAATTTCCTCGTAATAAAGGCTATCTCGTCTTCTTTTCTTTCGAAAGGTTCTGAATCCGAGCTTTCTTCATTTGCTTTAAACGCCTAGTTTTTCTTCTTTGGCTTCTCCTCAATTTGTTTGTCCTCTTCCAACTCAATCTCATTGGCCATAATATTTCCAATCAACTCCTCTAGAGTGATGGTCTTCATAGTGTTGGGTTCTCGAATAGCCATAGTCTTTCCTTCCCATTCTGGGCAAAGTGATCTGGCAATCTTCATTACCTGATCATATTCAGGGATTCTCTTACCTTGTCCTACAAGCTCATTAGTAATGTTAGTAAAATGAGTATTAACATTGCTAATACTATCTCCTTCTTCCATTTTGAAACTTTCAAATTTAAAACATAGCATTTTATTCTTGATTCCTTTACCTTCTCTGTACCTTCATGACTTACCTCTTGAGTATGACATATTTGATGTGCCGTTATGCATTGCGACACTCGGTTGAATTCGATACCTATCAGAGTGTAGAATAAAGAGTTCATTGCTTTTGCATTTAGATTACCTTGTTCTTTTTATCTGTAGTCGATTTTTCCATTTCAGCCTCTGGTTGTGTGTACTTATTTTTAGTGATGGTCCACACATCAATGTCTATGGATTGTAGGTGGATCATCATTCAAATCTTCCAATTCGCATAGTTTGCTCCATCGAACAAAGGTGGACGTTGAGTGTTGAGTCCTTTAGTATGGTGAGAGGTTGATGCCATCACCTTTTAACCTTGCTCTGACACCAAGTGTTGGATCCTGTGGATGGCAAACAACACTAGAATGGGGATGAATAGAGTTGTTAACAATTATAAACTTTTTCGATAAACAACAAACCTTATATGTGTTGCCTAAGTTACAAATTGAGTTGCCTCGAATTAGAACTTAATCAATGATATAATTTGCTTGATCTGAGATTAGAATGACCGTGGAAAATAAATGATTCATGCAACAACAATAAAAGAATAAAGGAGTCAAATTCATAACGTAAACACACATCGATTTATCCTGGTTCGGATACGTAAATCCCACTTGCCCACTGTATCCTACTGCAGCAACCAATCCACTAGCTCTACTCGAGAGCAAACCTTGCCTCAACACAAACGAAGTGGACTTCATACAATCACTGTAATGCCCTGAACGCTACTGCACAAGTACTAGAGGGTGGTGAATAGTACTTTAAAATAATCAAGAGTCTAATTCCTAATTATTGTGCAAATACGAACAACTATGCGGAATAAAATAGAACAACAAGAGAAACACAATGCAAACACACGATGTAAAGGGTTCGGATCCACCCAAGTCTCCCCGACTTGTTCCCGGTGATCCTACGTCCCAGACACCCGGATCCCTTCCAGCTACTTGAGTTAGAATCCACTAACTCAAGGTTCCACTAAACAACTTCTTGTAGAAACTACTACAAGATCAAACAATACAATGAATGAATTGTGACTCCCACAAACCGGGATCACAAAGTTCTCTCACAACCCGAGAGATAAACTTATAATAAATAGTTTAAATGAAATAAACAAAACTCATCACAAATTCATATGCCTTGAGATACTTACGAACTAGGGCAAGGAAGGAATATGAGAAGGAGTGAGCATGAAACCCAAGCACCAACGGGATGAGCAGTCGAAAATGTCTAGGTTGAACATCTTGATCGTGATTCAGTTCAACGAAAGAATTATCACACAACGCTCAAGATCTGAAAATCTCTTTCGAGAAGTTAGGTCACAAAAGTGAGAGAGATTTTTGAGAGAGAAAGCCTTGGAAATTGATAGAACGAATTCGATGCCAATTAGATCTGAATTTCATCTCATATTAGAAATATTTCCATGTTAGAAACGAGTCAAATAGATATGGAAAGAATCAAAACAGATCAAAATCAAAACAGATCAAGAAAAATCGTGGAAATAAATTCTCCAACGGCTGGAAAATTAAAGCAACTTAATCGGTCTAAGAAGGATCACTGACCGATTAGTTTGAGAACTAGTCGGTCGGTGAACCTTCTTGGACCGACTAGATGGTTGACAGAGAATATATCAAAATAAGGAGGATAAACTAGTCGGTCTAAGAAGAAACATCGACCGACTAGTTTGACAACTAGTCGGTCGGTGAACCTTCTTGGACCGACTAATTGGTCAACAGTAACTCGGCTGAATAACACAAGTAAGACTAGTCGGTTCAAGAAGGATTTCCAACCGATTAGATTGACATCTAGTCGATTGGTCCTTCTACTTGAACCAACTAAGATGCACAGAAATTCAAACGAAGAAGCGATAAGCTACGGAAAACTTCCTAATGGCTTCTAAGACAATCCTAGAGATAAGATACGATATATAAGAGGATATCGAAGGCAAGTAATACTCAAGGCTTAACATTCTAGAAGAAAATGAAAATAAACAATACACACCGTCTTCCAAAGCTTCAATATAAAGATTCTGAATCCCTCGACTTCAATAATACTCCTTGAGCTTCAATGAAGCTTCAGGCACATCGTTCACGCACTCTAAAGAAGTCTTGGGACGTCGCTTGAGATCTACAAAGTAATTTGGCGACGATCTTCATAACTGCGCTAAAAGATAATTAGTACCCAATATTTATGTTTGTTCATCATCAAAACCAAATCAGGGGAATCAATACTCAACATTCTCCCCCTTTTTGGTGATGACATACCAACATAAATATAAAACAATAATAATGAGATAAATGAAATTTACTTACTCCCCCTGCATTGATGACTCGTTAGTTCCATATTAAATATTAAACATAAGAATCAAGCAGAAGAGTAAAGTATAAAACACATGATCCATTTATTGAAATATAGGATCGGAATCCATTTTTATATCTTCACTCCCCCTGAATCGAACATATGAAATTAGATTCACGGTAATTGTTTAAATTATCATTTAGCACATAGTCATTATTAATTCTCTCCCCCTTTGGCATTATCCAAAAAGAGAGGGAGGAAGCCAACGACAATAACCATGGCCAAAAGAAATAAACAAGAGAGTTGAAGAAAACGACGACGGCCCAAATGACACCAAGGAAAACATCGAAAACAAAAACAAAGTGTGCCAACGATGCCATAGTCGAAAAGAGAAATCATCAAAAACAAAATCAAATCCAAGTATTTATGAAAGGAACATACTCTCCAATATCAACATTTTTAGTGAATTGAGTGCATGGAAAACAACTCATGGCCAAAAGAAATAAACAACTCTCTTGTTTATTTCTCTCCCCCTTTGGCATTATCCAAAAAGAGAGGGAGGAAGCCAACGACAATAACCATGGCCAAAAGAAATAAACAAGAGAGTTGAAGAAAACGACGACGGCCCAAATGACACCAAGGAAAACATCGAAAACAAAAACAAAGTGTGCCAACGATGCTATAGTCGAAAAGAGAAATCATCAAAAACAAAATCAAATCCAAGTATTTATGAAAGGAACATACTCTCCAATATCAACATTTTTAGTGAATTGAGTGCATGGAAAACAACTCATGTTTCCATATACACAAAGCTTTATAATCTCTCTCTCAACGAGATGGATCATCCAAAGAGAATATAGTGAAAAAATCTCAATGGAAGTATATGTATAACAACAATATTGCCAGCCAACACAAAGCTATCCAATTAATTTACATTACCAACCATGTGCCCAGTGATATGATCTGCAGCAAGAGGTATATATATATGTGTGTGTGTGTGTGTGTGTGTGTGTGTGTGTGTGTGTGTGTGTGTGTGTGTGTGTGTGTGTGTGTGTGTGTGTCTATACATGTGTGTGTGTGTGTGTGTGTGTGTGTGTGTGTGTGTGTGTGTGTGTGTATAACCAGCAAAAAAGAGATAATTTTCTTTGCCGCCCGTATCTTTATCGAGATGTGTAGTAGTGCTCATTGGTGTCTTCTTGCTAGAAGCATTCTCCATTCCAAATCGCTTTAGCAGCTCCACCGTATACTTGGTTTGGTGTATGAAGATTCCATCGTTCATTTGGCGAATTTGGAGTCTTAAAAAATATTTGAGCTCACCCATGTGGCTCATCTCGAACTGATCCTTCATGACATTAGAAAACTCTTCGCAAAGAGTGAAGTTAGTAGCACCGAAAATGATATCATCTACGTAAATTTGAACTAAAATGATATCATGATTAG
The DNA here is from genome assembly GCA_030789695.1 of Scilla litardierei. NCBI lineage: Eukaryota > Viridiplantae > Streptophyta > Magnoliopsida > Asparagales > Asparagaceae > Scilla > Scilla litardierei. The sequence continues at coordinate 339,226,730 of CM061142.1, read as the reverse complement.
CATACTTAACAAAAAGTGTTGAATCAACCTCACCCATTTTGAAACCCAAATCCAAAAGAAAGTTCTTTAGGCGGTCATACCAAGCTCTAGGAGCTTGTCTCAAACCATAAAGTGCTTTCTTAAGTTTGAAAACGTGATTTGGAAATTTTTCATTTATAAAACCCGGAGGTTGAGAAACATATACTTCCTCAACGACATCTCCGTTTAAAAATGCACTCTTTACGTCCATTTGAAAAAGTCTGAAATCTTTATGACATGCAAATGACAATAAAAGCCTAATAGATTCTAATCTAGCTACAGGTGCAAAAGATTCCTCGAAGTCAATACCTTTTTCTTACCTGTAGCCTTGAGCAACTAACCGGGCTTTGTTCCGGATGACATTTTGGTTCTCGTTTGTCTTGTTCTTGAAGATCCACTTCGTTCCTATAACGTTGTGGTTCTTCGAAGGCAATGGAACTAGCTCCCAGACCTCATTCCTCTCAAACTGAATGAGTTCCTCTTCCATGGCTAGGATCCAAGAACTATCTTCGCACGCCTCGTTGATATTATTTGGCTCCACTGAAGAGACAAAGGCACAGTGAGCGAAGAAGTTGACTTGAGATCTTGTTTTGACACCAGCTTGTATGTTGCCAATGACTTGCTAATGGGGATGGTCACGAACTGTTTGAAGCCGTCTGGGAACACCCTGGTCACTAGGAATATTCTCAAAAGAATCATTAGTAGGGTTAGTTTTAACAGAATCAATAGGATCAGATTTACCAATAGAGTCACTAATTACTTCCATAGAATCATCGTCATCGATAGTTCTAGGATGGACAATTTTCATTAAATGAAACATGAAGAGATTCCTCGATCGTTGAGGTTCTTTTGTTGTATATCCGGTAGGCTTTGCTACGGGAGGAATATCCAACAAATATCCCCTCATCGGATCTTCGATCAAATTTGTCCAAACTACCATACGTGTTCTTGATAAAACATTTTGCACCAAAAACTCTAAATTGTTTAACTTGAGGCAACCTACCAAACAACAATTCATAACAAGTTTGTTTGGTGTCGGGCCTCAAGAGTATCCTATTAAATATATAACAAGCGGTGTGTACCGCTTCTGCCCAAAATTGATGGCCAAGTTGGCTATCATCAAGCATAGTGCGAGCACATTCCACTAGCGTCCTATTCTTTCTCTCAACAACACCATTTTGAGGGGGTGCGCGAGGGAAAGAAAAGGTGTGAGTAATACCAACTTCATCACAGAAATTTGAGAAAGACTCGTTCTCAAATTCTCCTCCATGATCACTACGAATAGTGACAATGGTGGTTCCAAAGAGATTTTGTACTTTCTTAACAAATACTGTGAAGTTTTCAAAAGCATCATTTTTATTAATTAAAGTAAATACCCAAGTAAATATAGAAAAGTCATCAACGATGACAAGTCCATATCAGGCATTCCCTAATGAAGCAACTCTAGTTGGCCCAAAAAGATCTAGATGTAAAAGCTCTAGAGGCCGTTTAGAGGATATGCTTTTCTTAAGTTTGAATGACGATTTTGGAAGTTTGCCTCGTTGACACGAGTCACAAAAGCTTTTCTTTTGAAAGTCAAGCTTATGGAATCCTTTTATAGAATTTAGCTTGGATAGTTTGAAAAGTGTTCCGAAATTCGCATGACCAAAACGTCTATGCCATAATGTTGCTCACTTGTGTCGATAATAAGACATTGTTCATGGGAATTTGGAATATCTAATATATATAAGTCCTTGTGGTGTGTGCCAGAGAACAACACACTATTATTATCATATCTTAAAATATGGCACATTCTTTTCTCAAAGCTAACTTTGTAACCCTTGTCACAAAATTGGCTTATAGAGATTAGATTGTGATTTAAACCTTTAACAAGGTAAACATCATTTATGAGGGGTTTAGATGGGTTACCAACTTTTCCAACACCAATGATGGTTCTGCTCTCGTTGCCTCCAAAGACCACTCGGTTTCCATTTTCAATGGGCACCACTTCGGATAACAACTGAGCTTTACCTATCATGTGTTTTAAGCACCCGCTATCAAGTATCCACCCATTCTTGGAGCCAAATTTTGATTTGTTGCTCTTTTTCTTTTTCTTGAGTACCTGAAGATAAAAATATCGTATCATGGTACCCAAGGTCATTGGGTCCTAAGAGATTAAACCTTTGGAAGCCAAGTCCAATTGGACTTAGACTTCCCAACATAGTCATCATTGTGCACAACATTCATGAAATAAGAATTAATATACTCTTTTTTCTCATGCATGCTAGTGTCCTTCTGGCCCCAAATAGTGGAAGTCTTGGGAGCCCTATTCTTATCGGGAACATGCACTTGTGGTTGATTTCTACGTGGTGCATGTGTTCTACGAGAAAGCAGCCTAGTGTATGCATGATGTTGATAAGAATGTGTCATATGATGAAATGGTGGTGGTAACATATGATACGGTGCATGATGATAATCATTCATATAATAATGATGTGGGTGAACGTATGCATGTGGGGGAACACGTGCGTGAGTGTGTCTCACTTGGTGTGCACGTGCTCGTGGATGTGGAGCATAGAAATCATCATAAGTGTGAACTTGTGGAGTAGGAGGTGTGTTCCTACGTGGCATAGTATTTGTGTACATAAATACGTGACCCTTCTTTGGAGGTCCACCCAAAGTGGGTTTCTTTCCAAAGGGGGACGTGTACTTAGTGGAAGTACCATTGGTAGATGAACTACCCATGGGGTGTTTACTCCCACTAGTTGAGGCATCGGAGGATGGTCTTACAAAGGTGGTGAAGAATTTGGATGAATTTTCCTTTTTATAACCTAAACCAATACGATGATTGGCTGGAAGTAAGTCATTCAGAATATAATCCAAATGGTCCTTGCCTTTGTTGAATTTTTCAATTCGGCCTATTGTGGACTCATATTTCTCAGTAAAAGAAAGTATTGTAGTATCCAAAGTGGACACTTGTGTTGTGAGTTCACAAACACGAGACTTGATATTCTCATTCTCAATACTCAAAGTTGAGTTTCGAGAAATCAAATCCGCTACCTTGTGTTCATCCGAATCCTCAATGTTAACATGTTCAAGTTGAGATTTGAGATTTACAATCTCGGTTCTCAAGGCTTCAACAACGGTGTCGTTGTTGGTGATGATAGGCTTAGGTGTGGTTTGAAGACTAGTTAACTCATCTTTGATCTTAGTATATCTATTTACCAATTTAGAATACTTAGACCAAATTTGTTCATTAGCTAATCTTAGGTCATCCATGGTTACCTTTTCACCTTCATCCTCGCTTTCATCTGAAGCGGTCTCTTGATCATGTTGCTCTCTTGCCATGAAGCACATGTGTGCTTTCTCCACTTGTTCATCGTCTGACTCTCCACTTGAGGAGTCCTCTTCCGAGTCGGTGAATGTACCGACAAGTCATTTCTTGTACGCCTTCTTGTACTTTCGTGACTTGCCGAACTTGGGTGCCTTCCACTTCTCCTTTTGTGTGTTAAGAGGACAATCTACCTTGATGTGTCCTGGCTTGTTGCATTTGAAACACAAAGAAGCAGAGGCATTAGTAGAACTAACTTTAGATTTGTTCTTAAAGTTACCTTTTCGGAAGAACCGGTTGAACTTCTTTGCCATGAGGGCCAAAGATTTCATGTCCAACTCGTCTTCCGATTCTTCACTATCGGTAGGTGTGGTAGGGACGGCCTTGAAAGCAATCGCCTTTTTCTTTGGCTCTTCGTGCATCAAGAACGCCTTCATCTTGTCCTGCATCTTGATCTTGCTTTCCTTTCGTACCTCATAAGACATTAAGGTACCCATTAGTTGAACAACAGTATATTTGGACATATCGTTACCTTCCTCGATAGGGTAGGTTCGTTTTTCCCAACTTGAAGGAAGTCCGTCAATGATCTTAGCGACTTTCTCTTCTTGGGTATAGATCTTCCCAAGGGCTTCCAACTCGTTGGTTATATCTACGAAGCGATCATAATACTCCTTAATTCTTTCACCCTATTCCATGTGAAACAACTCGAATTCTTTGTTAGCAACAGTGAGTTTAGAATGTTTTACCCTGCTCGTTCCTTCGTGTAGGATGAGAAGTTGATTCCAAATCTGATATGCACTCTTACAGGTGCATATCTTGTTGAAATCTTCAGGCTCCAGTGCACATTGTAAGGCATTCATTGCCTTGACACTGTTCACCTCTGCGGCGACCTCCGCAGAAGTCTACTTCGTGAAGTCTTCTTTAGTGGGCTCAACATACTCCGTTAACGTGGCTCTCCAAACTGATGTGCTCCAGAGGAAGGTTTCTATCCGGCATTTTCAGTACCCATAGTTGGTACCGTTGAAGTGAGGAGGCCTAGTTGAGGAGTGTCCTTCCATCACTGAAGAGGCTCCTTCACGATTCTTGAAGGTGCTGTAGTCGGAAGGTGGTCGAACGGCCTTGTTGTCGTTGTTTGTCATAGCTATGAACTTGGCTCTGATACCAAATGTAATGCCTTGAAAGCTATTACACAAGTACTAGAGTGGGTGAATAGTAGTTTAAAATAATCAAGGGTCTAATTCCTAATTATTGTGCAAACACGAACAACTATGCGGAATAAAATAGAACAACAAGAGAAACACAATGCAAACACACGATGTAAAGGGTTTGAATCCACCCAAGTCTCCCCGACTTGTTCCCGATGATCCTACGTCCCAGACACCCGGATCCCTTCCAACTACTTGAGTTAGAATCCACTAACTCAAGGTTCCACTAAACAACTTCTTGTAGAAACTACTACAAGATCAAACAATACAATAAATGAATTGTGACTCCCACAAACCGGGATCACAAAGTTCTCTCACAATCCGAGAGATAAACTTATAATAAATAGTTTAAATGAAATAAACAAAACTCACCACAAATTTCTATGCCTTGAGATACTTACGAATTAGGGCAAGGAAGTAAGATGAGAAGGAGTGAGCACGAAACCCTAGCACCAACGGGCTGAGCAATCAAAAATGGCTAGGTTGAAGATCTTGATCGTGATTCAGTTCAACGAAAGAATTATCACACAACGCTCAAGATCTGAAAATCTCTTTCAAGAAGTTAGGTCACAAGAGAGAGAGAGATTTTTGAGAGAGAAAGCCTTGGAAATTGATAGAACGAATTCGATGCCAATTAGAACTGAATTTCATCTCATATTAGAAATATTTCCATGTTAGAAATGAGTCAAACAGATATGGAAAGAATCAAAACAGATCAAGAAAAATCGTGGAAATAAATTCTCCAACGGTTGGAAAATTAAATCAGCTTAATCGGTCTAAGAAGGATCACTGACCGATTAGTTTGAGAACTAGTCGATCGGTGAACCTTCTTGGACCGACTAGATGGTTGACAGAGAATATATCGAAATAAGGAGGATAAACTAGTCGGTCTAAGAAGAAACATCAACCGACTAGTTTAACAACTAGTCGGTCGGTGAACCTTCTTGGACCGACTAATTGGTCAACAGTAACTCGGCTGAAAAACACAAGTAAGACTAGTCGGTTCAAGAAGGATTTCCAACTGATTAGATTGACATCTAGTCGGTTAGTCCTTCTACTTGAACCAACTAAGATGCACAGAAAGTCAAACGAAGAAGCGATAAGCTACAGAAAACTTCCTAATGGCTTCTAAGACAATCCTAGAGATAAGATACGATATATAAGAGGATATCGAAGGCAAGTAATACTCAAGGCTTAACATTCTAGAAGACAATGAAAATAAACAATACACACCGTCTTCCAAAGCTTCAATATAAAGATTCTGAATCCCTCGACTTCAATAATACTCCTTGAGCTTCAATGAAGCTTCAGGCACATCGTTCACGCACTCTAAAGAAGTCTTGGGACGTCGCTTGAGATCTACAAAGTAATTTGGCGACGATCTTCATAACTGTGCTCAAAGATAATTAGTACCCAATATTTATGTTTTTTCATCATCAAAACCAAATCAGGGGAATCAATACTTAACAATCACCTAGCCTCACTCGCTAGGAATCTTCAGCACCTAGTTATACTCAACTAGGATTTCCCCTTAACACGAGTTTCCCTTATAATCACGAGAAATTACAACACAAGTCTTCTTCAAAGACTTACAACAAATATAAAAAGAAGTACAAAATTTTCCTATAGCCAATAGTATATGTGAGTGAAACATGGCTAAAGAAAATTAAAGTTTTTTTGATCAAATATATGATATCGATTAAAACACGTTGATCAAAAGAAAACTTTTTCTTGAAAATTGATTCTCTAAAATATAGCTCTTGGGTTTTAGAGATTAATAGTCAAGTATTTTAATCTTTGATAAAAATATGAACTTTAAACTTCGTTCAAAGATTAAAAATAAAAAGACTTGTATTTGAATCTCGAAAGAAATCGTTTTAAGCTTGGAGATGAAAATAAACAAGTATGAAAAAGTCTAAATAAGATAATTGAATAAGATCTTTAGAAAAGATTAGAACACAACTTAAAAATAGTATCCTTTTGAATTTAGAACACAAAGAATAGAGCTTGGGAGCTTTTGAGTAGTAGAGAGAATATTTCAATTAGAATAATGTTGTTTTAAACTTCTGAAATTCACATCTATTTATAGGCAATTAGAAGCTTGAAATGCTCAAAAACAACTTGAAATCAGCTCTAAGAGTCAACTCTAACGGCTAGCAAAAATCAAGGGAAATTTCTAAGTTGACCCAGATATTCAGCTATTCTACCAAATAGTCTGCTATCAGCTCCATATAGTCGTAGTCGGCTATGTGATAAAATAGACGACTATTATTTTGACATAGAGATTTGAGAAAATCTTTGTAGGAAATAGTCGGTTATTAGTCCAAAAAAAAGTGGGCTATTTTGGGATACCCTCAAATTTATACTTAAAATAATTCAAAACAATTCTATAAAAATTATATTATAGAAATATATATAGTAATGTATTTTAAAAACATTTTTCACTAAATTATGGAATTGTGTGTGTAACATACTATGGCTTTACATTTCTATACAATTACTCACACAGCCATAGCTTTAGCTCTTCATGTTTATTCTTGATCTTGAGCAAACTTCTCTTGTTCTCAGTTCTTTATTTGATTTACGATTTAAGATCATTATATGCTTCAAGTTGTAGAGTTCTTGATTGTGGCATTAGGTTCTCCGATTTGCATCACAATGGCTCCAATCAACAAACAAATCTATATACACTTGAAATAAGATTGTTAGTCCATATATCACGTTGTGCACATCATCAAACCCACTAGGGTTGATCTCAATATCCCAATAGTGGCATTGCACATCTACACTTCCTTCAGAAATTTCAAAATTTCTCTTAGCCTCACCAAGCTATTAAACAAGTCTCTCAGTGTATTCATCTACATCCCTCTTAACCTCCCGATATATGAATGTCCCTCGACTTACTTTGCAGTTGGATGGTTGTGGATGCCATATACAACTGTCGAATTCCATTTATCTTTGCACAGCCCATTAGCCCTCAAGAAGAAGGGACATTGACACTTATTACTTCCAGTTTCTTTTTTGGACTTTTCTCCCTTCTATGTGCCCGATACTTCCCGCTTCTTTCACAACAAAAGTAATGAGTTAAGATTCTATTGCCTAATGTACTCATATTCGATGACTTTGTATACCACACTCCTATGTTCACTACCAACAACCTTTATCCAATTAACAAGTTCTTTTTTACTTTTTAAAATTTTCATAGTTGTAAACTCCTTTGTAAAATCTTCATGAACATCTGAGCTTTCTACATTAACCTGAATTTTACAGTACACATACCAATCTAATCAATTAATTTTTTACGTTATTTTACAGTAAAACATACCAATATGGTGAATTTTTACAGTTAACATATATCAAAAATTTCATACCTTTGATTGTTGTTCCTCTTCATCAACAAGCCTCTTAATTTTATATAAGTCCATCTTAATCTGATTAATTTATCTGTAATCATGTACCAACTATACATTTCAACAATCAATTTCTTCAAATAGTAATAAATACCCAATTAATTTCGAGCATTTCATTTCTTACCAACTTTACGTTGAATTGACCGGTCCTTCGACTATTTAAGGGGAAAAATTCATAAAATCTGTTGATATGGCCGTAGACCTTCTTTTGATCTATGTAGGAAATCTTCTAGTCTCTAGTGATCAACGAAATCTTTGAAATTCTTTAGAAAAAATTCAACCCATAGCTTGTTTGCTTTTTGTGCCTTTGTGTCTATCTGTTTGCATTCGGGTCTGTTCGCAAATAGATATGGTTTTGTTTTCGTTGTTGTGCGCATTGAATAATTCGTTTCTGTTAAGAAAAATTACTCATCGCGCACACCATGCAAAATTTTTGTCTATTGTGCGTGGTGAGTAAAAATTTATGTATTGAGTAAATTTACGTACTGCGAACAACAAGCAAAACTTTTACATATCGTGTGTTGTCAAAATATGACCGGCTGTGCACGGTGAGTAAAAAGTAATGAAGAGAACAAAATTACTCACCATGCACAACAGACAAAATTTTTTGTTGTTGTCGGCGCATGCAAAAATTTTGCCTATTGTGCGGGGTAAGTAATTTTTGTTCTCCTCATCACTTTTTACTCACCGTGCACAACTGTTCATTTTGTAAGGATGTATTTCTGGGGTTTTAAAAAGGTCAATTTCGTTACTGTTCAAAAGTAAAGCGGTCATGCACAGAGCAAAACGATATGTTCGCACAGCAATTCCCTTATTCGGCTTCTTTCATGCTTAAGTTACAACCTTGGTGAAGCAACTTGGAATAAGAAAAAATAAACGAGCATATATATTATGGGGAAGATACTTCCTCTTAGTAAAAGAGCTATTTATGGATGGGCAAGAGGTATCTTTGTAATTTCTCCCACTGGTATTTTTATAATCTCAGTTATATGCACGTTCAAACTGAGGTGCGTCCTTTTACACTACAAGATTTCATATGCAAACAATGTTTGTATTTACAAGCTGGCCACTATTTTTAGTACGTAATTTTCCTCTCCACACAACATTACGTACTCGAGCCCCGAATGACTTTGTCCACCACCGATCCTCCTCTTTCACCTCCTCCTTCCTCTCGTTTCCTTCGTAATCTACACCACTCCATTCTCCTTCTTCACCACCTCCTCCACCATCCTTCGATATTTCATCATTATTCTCATTCATCATCATCATCATTCTCATCCACTTTTTCTCTGGCAAAAACCCCAGCAGGAAACCAACAAAAAATTAATTAATGCTGTGAAGGAGAAACAGGTTTGGAGAAGGTTAAGATCTAGGAAGCCCCTAGCCTCCTTTATATAGTATTCATATTTGTTACTCATGTGGGTGAATACCCAATAGGCCCTATGGGTCCTATTCATAACACTTCCCCTTATCCAACCAACATGGTATACTCGACTTATGAATCTGAATGATTCATTAGTACTAATGAGTATCTTAAAGGGTGGATACTTCTAAATCCAAGTTAGGGATGACTGCCTCGTTAAAAACCTTTAGCTATAGAAAACACTATGGGAAAAACCAATAGCGAAGGAAAAAGAGTACATCACTCCATAACTTTCCCTGATTTGGGGATGTGTCGAGGGGTGGATACTTCTGCATCCAGAGTTAATGTGGTTTCCTCGTTAAAATCTTGACTATGAAAAACCATGTGGGAAAAACCACTAGCCAAGGAAAAAGAGTACAACTCTACAGTTGACTCCCCCTTATCTGATCAAGCTTCAGGCTTGCAGATATCCTATATATCTATACATTAATCTCCTATGCGTCTATACATCCATCTCATCTACAACATTCCGAAAGCAAATGTAAAGTACAAACATCACTCATATATACAAGTTTCACTCATATAAGGCAGTAGCGAAAACTAAAGGAGCGCTGCGAACTTGGTAGACAGCTCCACCTCTCAATCGCTATTGTCTGCGAGGTACTTCAGGGCCTGGCTTTGTATATTCTTGAACTGCTTCTTGGATGATGAGCATCTCAGGATGGTAGGAGGATGTAAACTTGGGAGGATTTTGTGTAGATATTCAGGAGGTGGACGTCCCTTTTATGCTATTCATCGCGATGATCTGTAGCCTTCATATGCAAATACATTTAACATGGAGGATTTTTCCTCGACCCTTGGAGATAGCACAGAAGCTACTTATCTCTGGTCCAGTAGTGCGCTGCAGGCGCTGCACTGTACCTGGCTAATAGCTATATTGCTAACACTCAAAAGAGATGCATGCAGTTGGCCAGGTAAAAGAGTGTTTCAAAGACACTTAAGGTACTTCTGGACCTTATATATTCTTTCCCTCTTCCAGCTAATGGAAAGGGGTCTTTTAATGTGTATCCATACAACCAAATAGGTGTATTTAGTGGAGAATGATTTTCAAGTTTCTTCATCAATCATCATTGTATGAAGTTTTCATCTTCGGGATGATTAATAATAGTTCATCTTCAGGATGATTAATGTCATCTTCAGGATGATAGTTCATCTCCAAGATGATAGTTCATCTCCAGGATGATAGTTCATCTTCAGGATGATTAATGTCATCTTCAAGATGATAGTTCATATTTATGATGATAGTACATCTTTAAGATGTTGTATTTTGTTAGCCAAGAATTTATGCCTAGCTAGGACTTTCATATTATATCATATCATATTTGACAGATAGGCTTTAACAGATATTTCGGTATTTTCTCTTCAGGAGATCCGATAATATTTTGAGTTATTAAAATAATCTCAATTCTTTTAATTTGCTCTCTTAAAAATAATTCTGTTTTTAAGAGGTGCAAACAACAACCTTTTAGTATGAGTCCTTTAAGCATCTCTGTCTAGGTTGTCTTTTCTTTAATCATATTTTTAATATAAAAAATTGTATACATGCAGTTGAAAAATTTTTATATAGGTGATGTTGTTACATCCAATAGCAACATCAACCAAAAATTTCCTCTTTTTGTCATTCATTGGATTACTCCTTTACATAAACCAGTCGATGCATCAGATTCATCTTGTAAGTGAGTTCAGCTCATCTTACTTGATTACTTCCTGGTTTGAGCGATTTATACCTCTAAAGCTATACTAAAATTAAAATGCTTATAGCTAACGATTTTATTATAATTCTCCTACAATACTCAATTATCCCACAGGATTTGATATCATTTGATATCAGGACTTCAGGTCCATACACCCTATATTTCATAAGTGAGTCCAGCTCACCTTATTATTGCCTCATTCCATATTATTATAATTTGGCCAGATCTTTATGTTTGCTTCAGGCAAAGCAGAGTTGTGGAAACGATATTTTATATTTAACTGGAAAAATGAAATATGAGAGAATTTGTTGACAAAATGTGTTCTTTCTTGCCCAAAACTCACACCGTACGTACTATAATCATTTGATTTCTCCTAAAAATGTCTCCTTCACGACGTGTTGAAGAAGTGAAGGTTCTGGGATGGGTAAAGGATATAGACAGCTCCCGAATGGGTCCTTAGCAACCAAGTTGCAATAAGGTTCTGGATTTGAGCTCACTTTCATGTTGTGGTATTGCTATTTCGGTCTCCAAGAGTATATTTCTCTCTTTGGAGCCTAAAGGTATGTCCTCTCATCTCTTAAGGACATCCACTTTTGCTGCTAGTGGATTGCATCTATGTCAATCCTAGCTGGATTATTTGCAGCAGGGATGCAAAATTTTGACAATATTTAAATTGTCGGTCTGATTATAATCAGAACAAATGTATTTACTTTTTAAATGGTCAATTTGAGCTTCAGGCTCATAGATGATTTGAACTAAATAGGGAATTGAAGGATCTTCAGGATCCTCATTACCATTAACACACAATCTATAAGATGTGTACTAATGCCTTACTCATACGAGATCTCGGAATCTATTCATCAAAGGTGGTTAGTCCTAATGAATGTGTTCACTTTATGGCACCATGACGGTTTATGTAGTGTTGCTTCAGGGATACGGACACAACGTTGTGGACGTACCATCTTTAAGATGTGCTCTAAACCCATTCTTAGAAAATGTTTATATGCATTGATCAGTCTCATATAAAAAGGTTCGAATTGTGTGTTTGGCTGAGTGTACGCAACCACTGTTGCTAATTATTTATGATTTCCCATTTGTATCCAATGTTACCACCATTTTTTTAAAAAAAGGTGGTTGGATAATGACCACTTTTAGAGGATATATTGATGAGTACACTAAAGGTACATCATCAGTCATATTAAGGGAGTGGACAAAGCCTATTTATATCCCTTAAATACTCTCAAGAGACCTAAAGGTCTTCATTATCTTTAATGATGATAGCAAATATATCATCTATATATTTTTGAGGATGTTATGAGGGTCAATGTCCACATGAAGTGGAAATGATTTCATAATCTTTTTGCCCATTTAAATGGGATAAAGAAAATGTACCCATCTGAATAAACTTTGTTTTCTTCAGATATATAGGATTTCTTTAAGGAAACATCAATCCTGGGCAGCATGTTTATCGTTCCTAAGTTAGAACTTGGACGATTTTGGACACTTCAGGTGTTCCAATTTTTCCTCTTTTAAATTTGTTTTGGGACAAAGCTTCAAGCTTTATTTATTTGAGAGTAATAGACATCCTCTTTTTAGAGTATTCAGGCTTAAAAGTCTTGAATTTTAAAATAGAAGTCACAGAAAAGGTTTTCTAAATGATTTGTACTGTAAAATACTTTTTAAAAGTATATATAAACACTTAAACTCACTAAGAAATATGTTATGGCAACAGATTAAAAATTGCATTTATAAAATTTATTTGTCATCTAGGAGTGACTAATTATACAATAAGTAGGTCGAATTTCGTCGGTTTAGACTAGCAATGTATATTTATTTCAATGGCATAAACTAATTACTTTTCATATTGCAAAAGCATTATGAGTACATATCAGAGCTTCTGGTTCTGATCTTAGTTTGCCATTTCCTACACCATATCGAGGTATGTAATATTTTCCCTTATTTATTATTTCAGGTCATATTTGATCCTGAACTTCTCCTGATTTCAATTTTCCTTATTTATAAAGGACAATGAAAAATAGTCTTACTAAGAAGACATAAGCAGGTGTTTGAGCAATTTATTTTATACTTCCAACTTTCTAATTAATTAGAGACTTTTAAAAGTCTATTTGAATGCTCGAGTATGGCTTCAGGCCATTTTCCTGAGTCGTTCAAATTTTATGTGGATAGTTTATCATGCTCAAAGGAAACAAATACGTGGGTGAGTAATATATTTCTCACTTATTTAATAAGTCACGACTTCAGGCGTATGCTTATATTCAATGCTAGATTAAAAAATCTTTCCTTGTAAAAATAAAGGAGAGTACTCTTTTAAAGAGTTTAGCGATATTATGGAAAATTTCTGTTGTACGTATTGGTTTATATAGACCATAGATCTTACAGATCTATATACCACTAAGTGTGCATCTTTTATAAAGATAGCAGTTATAATTTTCGCATAATCCATCGTATTTGTTTTGTTTTGACATTTACTATGATTTAAACTTCAGGTTCAATTTTCAACAAAGGTATGATATTTAAACTTGTTGAAATATTATTTAATCTATTTGTGCCATAATATTTAATCTTAGTATGAATATTAACATGAAAAACAGTTATATACGAAAATAGACTAAGTTTTAACATGCAAACAAAATATTAAATCTATTGTGCATTAATCTAGTTGTTCATAAGATGTCTTGGATTTTTATGACGCATACCCAAAAATTTCATGGGAATTTAACCCCAACAAAGAAATTTTTATGGGTATGTGGCGGCGGCGGAGGCTTCTGGCCGTCCGCGGTATGCGCCGTGTCAATTAGATTATGTTCAGAAAAATTTAAACTGAACAACATGTCATTCATCGTAACGACAAATAACATTTTATCCTCCAAAATATTAATATTTATTGCAACCCCCTCCCAATTACTTTCCTGATGTTTCCGGAATTTTCCAGAATTTTTCCCAATTTTTTAGGATTTTTCTGGAATTTCTGGGATTTATTCGGTAATTTCTGAATTTAATATATGTTAAAAATATATATTGTATAAAGATTTCAGAAATTAATTAAAATAATATTTGGCCAGCGGGCTTCGGGCCTGTTAAGCATGTTTCCTCTTTATTTATGTATATTTTTACACTTTTTGAGGGCTGTAGGCCCAACAAATTAGAGGAGTACTAATATTATTTATTAAAAATAAATTAATTTATGTCCGCGGGCTTCAGGTCCGTTAGGATACTTGTTTTTTGATTTTCAAGAAAATCTATGGGCTAAGCCCACTCAACAAGTTAAAATTAAGTTAAATTTAAATTATATTTTAGTGTGGGCTTCAGGCCCATCAAGAAAAGGGGGGAAACAATTTTAATATTAATACATTAGTATTTATTTGGTGGGCTCAGGCCCAATATGGGGTTCTAACATAATATTAATCAACCAATTTGACTTTTTCCTTATTAGGCTGCTAGCCCAAGAAAAGGCACATGGGTGTAAAAATTCTGAGAATTATTTTTGTTTGGGCTTCTAGCCCAACCAATTTAATTTCAGATTTATTTTATTTTATTTTTTTAGTTGGGCTTTTAGCCCAACAGCCCAAAATGGGCTTCCCCAAACCCTAACCCTAATTTTGGGTTAGTGTTTGGGGAGGGGTGCCATGAAGGGTTTTCTGGGACCCTTAGGGCACAAAAACTCTATTCCCGTCCTAAGTCGGACGGAACATAGACAGAAAAGCAGCGAAAAAACAAACATGTTAATCTAATTAACATTTAACTCTAAGGTCCAAGACCCTAATCCAAGATCTATGCCGACTTGGGATGGGTCTGACCATCCCAAGAAGGATCTAGCCTACTGCGATTAAATTAAACTAATGCTAATAAACACCTACCCGGAATCTCAACCTTGGAGCAGGCGAGATGTTCCGCACCGTCTTCTGAGCCGCTCCCATCCCACGCCGAGCCGCTCCTCGAACCTCTCCCCGAATCGCTTCGCATCCCGAGGCGAGCAATCCTCGTGCCGCCGAGCCAACCACGCACCGAAGAAAGTTTCACGCGAGTGAAACCTCGCCTAGATTTCGGATCTGAATCCGAACTCCTTTGCGGCTTTGCCAGAGCCCTCAAGAGTAAGGCAGAAATTTAGGGAGATAGAAGAAATATTAATTTAAGCTTAGATCAGAGCGTGCTCCAATATTTACGAGAGCCGCTCAGATCTAGAGCTTGGGACGAGTTTTGAGGAGGAGAGCATACCCCTATTTATATAGGCGGCTGACTGCTCCCCTTTACTCAAAATCCGATGTGGTACTATTAATTGGGTTAATTAAAATCAAGTTAGTTTGCACTTCACAAAGTGCAAACTTTCGTGAATTTTAACTCACTCACCGTTGAGCTTCATGATTGATACAACCTATCAATACGAAGGGCGTTCAACGGTGAACGCATAGGAAAAAACCGTTCGTCAATCGGAGTTCGTTTGACCCTCCAATTGATCGCCCAAAGATCAGCCCAAGACTAGTTTTTCGCAAAAACTGAGCCGTCAAAACTGCCATTAATTCTAGGGTTCTGCACCCTGAGGTGGGGCCCAGCCTGTGGGCCCCACCAGCCAAAAGGGGCTGGCTGGGCGCCTTCCAGACCTAGGCACGGATGTCCAGGCCTGGCGCGGGCACCCAGGTGCCCAGGCCCGTGCGACCAGGCGCCTGGCGCCAGGCGGGCGCCTGGGTCGGGCGCCCAAGGCGCCCAGGCCCGCCTGGGCAGCCCGCCTGGGCGCAGGCCCAGGCGCCCAGCGCCTGGGCCTGTGCCAAGGCCCTGGGCCTGGCTCCCTGGCTCAGCCAGGTCTGGCCAGGCGTCCAGGGCAGACATGGTCTGGCCTGGGTCAGCCTGGTCTGACCCGGTTTGATCTAATGGGTTGTTTTGGCTCTAACTTGAGCATTTGGTGTCCGATTTGGACGCCGTTCGAACCTGGGTTTAGACCGGGACATTCCCGTCTTACCCGTGAACTTTTCCTTGCATTTAAATCATTAAATATTGTTTTAAACAATTTAAAACACATTTATCTCTTTTGCATCAAATGCAAAATAGTCCATATCTAGGCTTTAAATTATCATATTGCATCAAATGCAATTATTCCATCCCTTGCATCAAAAATTCAAAATATTCTCCCTAACTAATTTCTACCTATTACTAGACGAAGGTTTCACGTGCTACCCTAATCGTTATTAGGATTTTAATAAATTATTAACAACGCTAGAAGCGAAGTCCTTTAATGAAAATTAATTATAACAATTAGAATTTGAAAATTCATTTAAAGGACTACCCTAATCAGGAATTAGGTCTTTAATATTGTTGTTAATGATTTATTAAAGCATAGCATGTCATTAAAATTCAAGTAATAAATTTTAATCATTTTTAATGGCTAACCTAAAAGGGTGTCTTGTGTTATCAAATAAGGGACAAGATTAACAAGCCATAAAAAATAAAGCTACACTAATTTATCGCATAAAGATAGTGCACAACTATTTAACATTTAAATAAACTAAGTTTATCGCATAAACTATTTTTGCATGCAAACATAAATTTAACAATTAAATTTAAAATATGATTTTGAAATTATTTTATTTTTATCTCATAAAAAAAAACTTAATTTTAAAATCACTAACTTTGCATGCTATTTAAAAAAAATTTATCGCATAAAAATTTTAATCTTTAAAATCAGTTTTAAAACTATCTCATAAAATTAAAACACCATTTTAAAGACTTTCATGCTTAAAAATTTATCAAATAAAAAATTTTAGGCATCCAAAACTAATTTAAACTTTTAATGATTTAAAATTAGTTTTAAAATTATCACATAAATTTTAAAACGTCATTTAAAAAAAAAATTTCCATGTTCAAAAATTTCATTAAAAAAAATTTTAGAACATCTAAAACATTTTTAAAATTTATCTCATAATTTTAAAAACATTTTAAAAGTATTTAAAAGCATTCTTAAGTTTAAAATTAATCGCAGTACCTAGATCGCTATGCAAACCTAGGCTGGGCGTTCCCTTAGGGCACAAAATTTCTAGTCCCGTCCTAAGTCGGACGGAACATAGACAGGAAAATCAAAAGCAGCGGAAGAAAAACTATGTTAACTAAATTAACATGCAAGTTAAAACAATTTTAACTTGGCCCTAAGGTCCAAGACCCTATGCCAAGATCTATGCCGACTTGGGATGGGTCTGACCATCCCAAGAAGGATCTAGCCTACTGCGATTAAATTAAACTAATGCTAATAAACTACTTTAACCACATACCCGGAATCTCAGCCCTGGAGCAGGCGAGATGTTCCGCGCCGTCTTCCGAGCTGCTCCCGTCCCACGCCGAGCCGCTCCTTGAACCGCTCCCCGAACCGCTCCTCGAACCGCTCCGCATCCCGAGGCGATCAATCCCCGTGCCGCCGAGCCAACCAACCGCCGAAGAAAGTTTCACACGAGTGAAACCTCCGCCTTGATTTCGGATCCAGAATCCGAACTCCTTTGAGGCTTTGCTAGAGCCCGCAGGAGTAAGGCAGAAATTTTAGGGAGATAGAGAAATATTTAATTTAAGCTAAGATCCGAGCGTGCTCCAACATTTACGAGAGCCGCTCAGATCTAGAGCTTGGGACGAGTTTTGAGAAAGGGGGGAGACCCCTATTTATATAGGCGGCGGACTCTCCCCTTTTCTCAAAATCCGATGTGGGACTAAAAATAGAGTTAATAAAATCAAGTTAGTTTGCACTTCACAAAGTGCAAACTTCCGTGAATTTTAACTCACTCACCGTTGAGCTTCAGGATTGATACAACCTATCAATACGACAAGCGTTCAGCGGTGAACGCATAGGAAAAAACGGTTCGTCAATCGGAGGTCGTTTGACCCTCCAATTCAGTGTCCAAAGATCAGCCCTAGGCTAGTTTTTCACAAAACTGAGCCGTCAAATCTGTTCTGCCCTAGGGCAGAATTTTCTGCACAAGCGGGACCCACCAATCTGACTGGGCGCCCAAACCCAGACTTGGGCACGGGCGCCCAAGTCTGGGCGCGGGCACCCAGGCGCCAGGCGCCTGGCGCGGGCGCCCAGGCGCCAGCCTGGCGCCTGGCGCCAGGCGCCCAGGCAGGCGCCTGGGCCGGGCCAGGCGCCCGGCCCAGAACGCCTGGGCGCCCAGCGCCCAGGCGTCCTGGGCCGCCTGGGCCCAGGCCCAGGCGCACAGCGCCTGGGCCTGCGCCCATGCGCCCAGGGCCATGGCCTGGGCCGGGTGCCCAGGCCCAGGCGGGTCTGGGCGCCCAGGCCCAGGCCGGCTTGGGCTTGACAGGGTCTGGCCAGCAGGCCAGACCAGGTTCAGACTAGTCTGCTTGGTCTGGCCTGATCTGACCCTTTGGGCTGTTTTGGGCATAACTTGATCATTTGGTGTCCGATTTGGACGCCGTTCGAACCTGGGTCTAGACCGGGACATTCCCGTCTTACCCGTGAACTTTTCCTTGCGTTTATTTTATTAAATATTGTATTAAACAATTTAATACACATTTAATCGTTTTTGCATCAAATGCAAAATAGTCCCTATCTAAGCTTAAATTACCATATTGCACTAAATGCAATTATTTCATCCCTTGCATCAAAATGCAAAATTTTCTCCCTAACTATTTTCTACCTATTACTAGACGAAGCGTTGCACTCTGTGTGAGACCCTACAGCCTGACCCTTACAACAGGTTGGGCTCGAAGCCCTATACGGCAGTGACCACGAGCAGTGGTTGCCGTCCCTGCTTCAGGAATCATCATTATGTGGTTGACTCATTGACATGAGTATTGTCGGGACCACCTGACTGTTTCCGTGATGAATTCCGTAGTTATAGTCTTTTCGTCTAAACTGTGTCGTGTAGATCAAGTCTGGGGTACGATCAAAACTGTCAACCCCAATAACTTGACTCCGGTTAGTTTCTATCGATCTTTAGTCAACTAATGTTGGACTTCTTCCAACATACTCTGCGCAGAGTTTTTACTAAAGACCAAACTAACTCTACGACACTAACTCCCATTGACCGGGAGAGACGAATCCTCTCTTGGTCATTACTCGCCTCGTACGTTTCAAGTGACACCCAATCAAAAGACCTTTCGACAGGCCTTGCCTCGAAGCTAGGTCAGTTGATCTAAGTGGCACCGTTCACGCACAGGTCCGTCAAAATGACCTCAAGTCAAAAGACCAACTATCCTATCATCACTCAGAGTTATCACTGACAGATTGGTCAATATAACCATATGATAACTCTAGTGGATCGTTCAGTGAACTCATTCTAATGAGCACCTGTGTCTCGTCTTCGACTTCGCCAAGTCTAGCGATCATGAGATCACCGCCACCGCTAAACGGTGAAGACTAAGACACAATGGTCTATCCGATGTTTCGATATCCTTGTCTCGAAACATCTACGACCACGAACCATTTCAGACTTATGCTACAGACGGTCAAACGTTTCTCCATGATCGAGATACTCATCTCGATACCCGTTTGACCTTGCATAAAGTCTCAGGACTTTACCTAAGTCGATATCTAATTATAAAATAACTTAGATAAATTATTACCAAACAGCTTACTGTTATTTCGAACAAGATGTTTGTGCTATTCACACAGGAATAAATGGCCTCGAGGGCATAATATTCCTACATCTCCCACTTGCACTCAGGCCCATTTATCTCGATATCTAATATCGTTTTACACATAAGTTTTCCCGACTTCATGTGATAGAGCCTTCGTGAGTGGATCTGCTAAGACCGTCTACACTATAGACTTAAGGGGTTTCTATGTTTATGTTAGACCAACCATTTGAATCTCATTCAGATAATTCACTTGGTCTATCGGAATCTATAATACTTTATTTCACTGGATCTTATCCAGTTCATCGTATCTTACGATAATAATTTTAAATTAGTTACTGGTCATTTCAAATGGTTCATATCCATTTCTGATAAATAAGCAAACTCTTTGATTACTTAATCAAAATATATGTTCCATCTCTTTGATGTCTCGCATGTAATTTACACGCTCCCACTGACCTTGAAAATTCTCTGGCCAATTCATATAAGTTGGTCCGTCTAAATCATATTTAGAAAAACGAACTTATAAGTGAATGCTGCAATTTTCATGGTCAACTTAAGCGTTTTACATCGGCTTTGGTCCGAGTAGATCTGTACACATCTGTTGGCGAAACCGGTTTCATCATAATCCGTTTTAAAGAAATTAGGATGAAAACCGTTCCCGTCCAACAGTATTGTACTTCACTATTTTCTTTTCTGCACCAATCTTTCAACTTTAAAGATTTACTTGCAGTAAGTGAGGAAACATTTTCCTTGGGTACGTAAACTAAATTCTCAAATTTATTTACGCACACGGACCTATTCAGATTGCATCAAGTTTTAAATCGGAGTTACTACTCCGAATTTCATCCTAGAAGTTGATTAAGTCATCATCAGGTATGATGTCTTAACTCGACTTTTCGTCTCACGAAATTCGAGTAATAATACAACTTCCTTACGATTGATTTATTGAATATATTATTGACAATGTCCTCAAAGAACATTATCAAAACATAGGCATTACTATTTGGGACTTAACCCAGAGGGAGGAGTTAACTCAGAGTCACTTATTTATGGATCACACCAAGTCTAACTAAGTGTGATTCATACCTTTTAACACTCTGATGTGTTAACAGACTTGACCTGAGAGAAAATCACATTTTCTTTTAATTACACAAGATTTTATTTAGCTAAGTATTTGACCATTCGATCTAATCGAATCAGTTTAAATACTTTAGTCATTTCGTTCTTTATTTTATCAGACTTGTGTTTCATCAAGAACACGTGTCTTAATAAAATATACGAATAACTTATTTTGTTAAAAGTAGACTCGGGTACATCAGTATGTACGAGACTGAGTTCGACAACTCATTCTCCCACTGTCTCACAGATGGGTTTCGGCCATTGTATCTAAGAGGCTAAGATTCACAAGTGTCCGTAGACTTCATAATACGAGAGGTCAGACCCCTCTTTATGTGACTTGTGAAGCTTAATCTCTAGATACGGCCTAGTCTAATTTTACCATATAAGTTTGCTACTATCTTGTGTATTTTATATATTAACATTTAATATATATTTAGTTATTTACAAATTACTTAACGCAAAAACATTACTTCAGAAGCAATGTGACGACATTCGTCAAAATGTGTTAAACGTCTTTTGTATAACAATTCATTCTGAAATCGTGACATCAAAATATGTCACATTTTCATTTCCTCCTACTTATGCCTGTACTAATGATAAATTAAACTAACTTTCTCAATTGACTTTCCGAAGTGCCTTCTTCCTTTTCTAAATCATATTTAGATATCAACATAAATAAATAGCTTTGCAAGCAACTTATGTATCCAAACGCTTGAGCTTTGCAATTTTGAGTGTAGCTCAAGAAGTTGCTAGTCTCAAGATCCGGTTGGGATACATAGTCTTGCACCGCTCATGCACTCGTATTCGAGTCAAACGGTTTGATCGAATTTTCGAACTTTGCGGATCAAAATTGTTTGTCCATACAACCTTGAGGGTAGCTCGACAAGTTGTAGGGAGAAACATACTTTGAATGTCCTATATGTTCAAGCTGCCTCATATAGAGACGAGTGACATGTAGCGTTAATTTATTTGTTGGACACAGAACTTAATGAAATCATATTTCTTAAGTCTGTTCTTTTAGAAGGTCATTTAATTTGTCAACGAGAATATAGTTTAATTCTATCAACTAGAATTTAACTTTGATATTCAATTTATCAACCTGTTGACCAATTAACTTATTAAAATATTATATTTTAATTCCTACGGTAAACATAGTCTTGCCCTAGTTTTAGCATATGTTCAATATTAAATATAGGTAGATTGGCTTTTATCTATCTATATCCTCCCACTATTTTTACGAACGTTTTAAAACTTAATAACGAACGATTTAATCGAATTAAAATTAATGGGTAAGAGTTCCAATCACCTTGAGTCTAAACAACCTTGAGTGTAGCTCAACAAGTTGATTGACTCTGTGATCGGAAGATGACTCTTCATCGATCATATCGGATATGACTCTCTTAATCGGTTTTTGCCCCTAGCCATTCGTGATCATGAGTGTGCTCATCCAAATCACCATGTCTAGTCTAGTCGGACCCTTGTTTTCGTGTCTAGCCTGACTTGCCCCTCAGCTCGGTGTATGCACGACACGTCGGTTTTTGTCAGGTTTTAGACTACATCTTTGACTTAACTTACGCCGGCGCTCGGGGTACGAGACGACGGTTAGGGTTAGTCAAGATTTCATCTTATGTATTTAAGGAGTTGGTTTCTACAGGGTGCCATGTCACAGCTTGAGTGTATCTCAACAACTATAACACGGGCCCTATAGTTGCTAACCCCTAAAACAAGGAGGGCTACGGTTAATCTTGAAAAAGATCATTAACGTATTTGACTTAGATATAGTCCAGGGTGTCATACAATCGTGATTCGCGACATTGCGGTCCAGCGGAACTCGGCCAGGGAATTGACTAAGCCAGGATCACTACCCCTTGGACTAGCAAGGGTTGACCCAGAACTCTTAGCCAAGCACATTGACTGGATCATGGTCCATTGAATGAAGCTTGTCATTTTTGTATGTATGCCATAGACTAAACAGCTTTTATTAACAACTAATTAATCCTATCAACTAGTTGAATCCTTAAATTCAAAATTTTAGGATGTGTTTAATAACTTTTATTAAGTCCTTATCAACTATAAGGTTCACGTGCTACCCTAATCGTTATTAGGATTTTAATAAATTATTAACAACGCTAGAAGCGAAGTCCTTTAATGAAAATTAATTATAACAATTAGAATTTGAAAATTCATTTAAAGGACTACCCTAATCAGGAATTAGGTCTTTAATATTGTTGTTAATGATTTATTAAAGCATAGCATGTCATTAAAATTCAAGTGATAAATTTTAATCATTTTTAATGGCTAACCTAAAAGGGTGTCTTGTGTTATCAAATAAGGGACAAGATTAACAAGCCATAAAAAATAAAGCTACACTAATTTATCGCATAAAGATAGTGCACAACTATTTAACATTTAAATAAACTAAGTTTATCGCATAAACTATTTTTGCATGCAAACATAAATTTAACAATTAAATTTAAAATATGATTTTGAAATTATTTTATTTTTATCTCATAAAAAAAACTTAATTTTAAAATCACTAACTTTGCATGCTATTTAAAAAAAATTTATCGCATAAACATTTTAATCTTTAAAATCAGTTTTAAAACTATCTCATAAAATTAAAACACCATTTTAAAGACTTTCATGCTTAAAAATTTATCAAATAAAAAATTTTAGGCATCCAAAACTAATTTAAACTTTTAATGATTTAAAATTAGTTTTAAAATTATCACATAAATTTTAAAACGTCAAAAAAAAAATTTCCATGTTCAAAAATTTCATAAAAAAAAATTTTAGAACATCTAAAACATTTTTAAAATTTATCTCATAATTTTAAAAACATTTTAAAAGTATTTAAAAGCATTCTTAAGTTTAAAATTAATCGCAGTACCTAGATCGCTATGCAAACCTAGGCTCTGATACCACTGTTGGGAAATTGGGCGTTCCCTTAGGGCACAAAATTTCTAGTCCCGTCCTAAGTCGGACGGAACATAGACAGGAAAATCAAAAGCAGCGGAAGAAAAACTATGTTAACTAAATTAACATGCAAGTTAAAACAATTTTAACTTGGCCCTAAGGTCCAAGACCCTATGCCAAGATCTATGCCGACTTGGGATGGGTCTGACCATCCCAAGAAGGATCTAGCCTACTGCGATTAAATTAAACTAATGCTAATAAACTACTTTAACCACATACCCGGAATCTCAGCCCTGGAGCAGGCGAGATGTTCCGCGCCGTCTTCCGAGCTGCTCCCGTCCCACGCCGAGCCGCTCCTTGAACCGCTCCCCGAACCGCTCCTCGAACCGCTCCGCATCCCGAGGCGATCAATCCCCGTGCCGCCGAGCCAACCAACCGCCGAAGAAAGTTTCACACGAGTGAAACCTCCGCCTTGATTTCGGATCCAGAATCCGAACTCCTTTGAGGCTTTGCTAGAGCCCGCAGGAGTAAGGCAGAAATTTTAGGGAGATAGAGAAATATTTAATTTAAGCTAAGATCCGAGCGTGCTCCAACATTTACGAGAGCCGCTCAGATCTAGAGCTTGGGACGAGTTTTGAGAAAGGGGGGAGACCCCTATTTATATAGGCGGCGGACTCTCCCCTTTTCTCAAAATCCGATGTGGGACTAAAAATAGAGTTAATAAAATCAAGTTAGTTTGCACTTCACAAAGTGCAAACTTCCGTGAATTTTAACTCACTCACCGTTGAGCTTCAGGATTGATACAACCTATCAATACGACAAGCGTTCAGCGGTGAACGCATAGGAAAAAACGGTTCGTCAATCGGAGGTCGTTTGACCCTCCAATTCAGTGTCCAAAGATCAGCCCTAGGCTAGTTTTTCACAAAACTGAGCCGTCAAATCTGTTCTGCCCTAGGGCAGAATTTTCTGCACAAGCGGGACCCACCAATCTGACTGGGCGCCCAAACCCAGACTTGGGCACGGGCGCCCAAGTCTGGGCGCGGGCGCCCAGGCGCCAGGCGCCTGGCGCGGGCGCCCAGGCGCCAGCCTAGCGCCTGGCGCCAGGCGCCCAGGCGGGCGCCTGGGCCGGGCCAGGCGCCCGGCCCAGAACGCCTGGGCGCCCAGCGCCCAGGCGTCCTGGGCCGCCTGGGCCCAGGCCCAGGCGCACAGCGCCTGGGCCTGCGCCCATGCGCCCAGGGCCATGGCCTGGGCCGGGTGCCCAGGCCCAGGCGGGTCTGGGCGCCCAGGCCCAGGCCGGCTTGGGCTTGACAGGGTCTGGCCAGCAGGCCAGACCAGGTTCAGACTAGTCTGCTTGGTCTGGCCTGATCTGACCCTTTGGGCTGTTTTGGGCATAACTTGATCATTTGGTGTCCGATTTGGACGCCGTTCGAACCTGGGTCTAGACCGGGACATTCCCGTCTTACCCGTGAACTTTTCCTTGCGTTTATTTTATTAAATATTGTATTAAACAATTTAATACACATTTAATCGTTTTTGCATCAAATGCAAAATAGTCCCTATCTAAGCTTAAATTACCATATTGCACTAAATGCAATTATTTCATCCCTTGCATCAAAATGCAAAATTTTCTCCCTAACTATTTTCTACCTATTACTAGACGAAGCGTTGCACTCTGTGTGAGACCCTACAGCCTGACCCTTACAACAGGTTGGGCTCGAAGCCCTATACGGCAGTGACCACGAGCAGTGGTTGCCGTCCCTGCTTCAGGAATCATCATTATGTGGTTGACTCATTGACATGAGTATTGTCGGGACCACCTGACTGTTTCCGTGATGAATTCCGTAGTTATAGTCTTTTCGTCTAAACTGTGTCGTGTAGATCAAGTCTGGGGTACGATCAAAACTGTCAACCCCAATAACTTGACTCCGGTTAGTTTCTATCGATCTTTAGTCAACTAATGTTGGACTTCTTCCAACATACTCTGCGCAGAGTTTTTACTAAAGACCGAACTAACTCTACGACACTAACTCCCATTGACCGGGAGAGACGAATCCTCTCTTGGTCATTACTCGCCTCGTACGTTTCAAGTGACACCCAATCAAAAGACCTTTCGACAGGCCTTGCCTCGAAGCTAGGTCAGTTGATCTAAGTGGCACCGTTCACGCACAGGTCCGTCAAAATGACCTCAAGTCAAAAGACCAACTATCCTATCATCACTCAGAGTTATCACTGACAGATTGGTCAATATAACCATATGATAACTCTAGTGGATCGTTCAGTGAACTCATTCTAATGAGCACCTGTGTCTCGTCTTCGACTTCGCCAAGTCTAGCGATCATGAGATCACCGCCACCGCTAAACGGTGAAGACTAAGACACAATGGTCTATCCGATGTTTCGATATCCTTGTCTCGAAACATCTACGACCACGAACCATTTCAGACTTATGCTACAGACGGTCAAACGTTTCTCCATGATCGAGATACTCATCTCGATACCCGTTTGACCTTGCATAAAGTCTCAGGACTTTACCTAAGTCGATATCTAATTATAAAATAACTTAGATAAATTATTACCAAACAGCTTACTGTTATTTCGAACAAGATGTTTGTGCTATTCACACAGGAATAAATGGCCTCGAGGGCATAATATTCCTACAGGTCACACTCTGTGTGAGACCCTACAGCCTGACCCTTACAACAGGTTGGGCTCGAAGCCCTATACGGCAGTGACCACTAGCAGTGGTTGCCGTCCCTGCTTCAGGAATCATCATTATGTGGTTGAATCATTGACATAAGTATTGCCGGGACCACCTGACTGTTTCTGTGATGAATTCCACAGTTATAGTCTCTTCGTATTAACTAGGTCGTGTAGGTCAAGTCTAGGGTACGGTCAAACTGTCAACCCCAATAACTTGACTCCGGTTAGTTTCTATCGATCTTTAGTCAATTAATGTTTGACTTCTTCCAACATACTCTGTGCAGAGATTATACTAAAGACCGAACTAACTCTACGACACTAACTCCCATTGACCGGGAGAGACGAATCCTCTCTTGGTCATTACTCGCCTTGTACGTTTCAATTGACACCCAATCAAAAGACCTTTTGACAGGCCTTGCCTCGAAGCTAGGTCAGTTGATCTAAGTGGCACTGTTCACGCACAGGTTCGTCAAAATGACCTCAAGTCAAAAGACCAACTAGCCTATCATCACTAAGAGTTATCATTGACAGATTGGTCAATGTAACCATATGATAACTCTTGTGGATTGTTCAGTGAACTCATTCTCTAATGAGCACCTGTGTCTCGTCTCCGACTTCGCCAAGTCGAACGATCATGAGATCATCGCCACCGCTTAACGGTGAAGACTAAGACACAATGGTCTATCCGATGTTTCGATATCCTTGTCTCGAAACATCTACGACCACGAACCCTTTTAGACTTATGCTACAGACGGTCAAACATTTCTCCATGATCGAGATACTCATCTCGATACCTGTTTGACCTTGCATAAAGTCTCAGAACTTTACCTAAGTTAATATCTAATGTTTACTACATTATAAAATAACTTAGATAAATTATTACCAAACAGCTTACTGTTATTTCGAACAAGACGTTTGTGCTATTCACACAGAGATAAATAGCCTGGAGGGCATCATTCTCCTTCATCTCCCACTAGCACTCAGGCCCATTTATCTCGGTTTCTTATACCGTTTTTACACTTAAGTTTTTCCGGCTTCATGTGGTACAGCCTTTGTGAGTGGATCTGCTAAAACCGTCAACACTATAGACTTAAGGGGTTTCTATGTTCATGCTAGACCAACCATTTGAATTTCATTCAAATAATTCACTTGGTCTTTTGGAATCCATAATATTTTTATTTACTTGGATCTTATCCAGTTCATCTTACCTTACGATACTAATTTTAAATTTGTTATTGGTCATTTCAAATGGCTCATATCTATTTCTGATAAAGTATCAAACTTTTTGATTACTTCGTCAAAATATATGTTCCATCTCTTTGATGCCTCGCATGTAATTTATATGCTCCCACTGACCTTGAAAACTATCTGGCTAATTCATATAAGTTGGTCCGTCTAAATCATATTTAGAAAAACGAACTTATAAGTGAATGCTCCAATTTTTATGGTCAACTTGAGCGTTTCACATCAAGTTTGGTCCGAGTAGATCTGTACACATCTGCTGGCGAGACGATTTCAACATAATCCGTTTATAAGAATTAGTATGAAAACCGTTCTCGACCAATATGATTGTACTTCACTTTTTTCTTTCTGCACCAATCTTTCAACTCAAATATTTACTTGCAGAAAGTGAGGAAAAATTTTCCTTTGTGCACGTAAACTAAATTCCCAAATTTATTTACGTACACGGACCTAATCTGATTGCATCAAATTTTTAAATCGAAGTTACTACTCCGAATTTCATCCTAGAAGTTGACTAAGTCATCATCAGTCATAATGTCTAACTCGACTCTTCGTCTCACGAAATTCGAGTAATTATACAACTTCCTAATGATCGATTTAATGAATATCTTATTGATAATGTCCTCACAGAACATTATCAAAACCTAGGCATTACTATCTGGGACTTAACCTAGAGGGAGGACTTAACTCAGAGTCACTTACAATGGATCACACCAAGTCTAACTTAGTGTGATTCATACCTTTTAACACACGGATGTGTTAACAGACTTGATCTGAGAGAAAATCATATTTTCTTTTAATTACGCAAGATTTTATGTAGCTAAGTATTTGACCATTCGATCTAATCGAATCAGTTTAAATACTTTAGTCATTTCATTATTTAATTTATCAGACTTGTGTTTCATCAAGAACACGTGTCTTAATAAAATATACGAATAACTTATTTTGGTTAATCTAGACTCGGGTACATCAGTATGTACGAGACTGAGTTCGACAACTCATTCTCCCACTGTCTTACAAATGGGTTTCGGCCATTATATCTAAGAGGGTAAGACTCACAAGTGTCCGTACACTTCATAATATGATGGGTCAGACCCCTCTTTATGTGACTTGTGAAGCTTACTCTCTTGATACTGCCTAGTCTATTTTGCCATATAAGTTTGCTACTATCTTGTGTATTTATATATTAACATTTAATATATATATTATCGTTATACATATTATTCATTGCTTCAGAAGCAATGTGACGACATTCGTCAAAATGTGTTAACCTTTTGTATAACAATAATTATGAAATTGTGACATCAAAATATGTCACATTTTCGTTCCCTCCTCCTTATGCCTTTACTAATGATTAAATTAAACTAACTTTCTCAATTGACTTTCCGGAGTGCCTTCTTCCTTTTCTAAATCACATTTAGATATTTAAATAACCCAACATAAATAAATAGCTATGCAAGCATCTCATGTATCCAAACGCCTGAGAGTTGCAATCTTGAGTGTAGCTCAAGAAGTTGCTTGTCTCAAGATCCGGTTGGGATACATAGTCTTGCACCACTCATGCACTCGTATTCGACTCAAACGGTTTGATCGAATTCTCGAACTTTGCGAATCAAAATTGTGTGTCCATACAACCTTGAGCGTAGCTCACAAGTTGTAGGGAGAAACATATTTCAAATATCCTATATGTTCAAGCTGCCTCATATAGAGACGAGTGTCATATAGCGTGAATTTATTTGTTGGACCCAGAACTTAATGAAATCATATTTCTTAAGTCTGTTCTTTAGAAGGTCATTTTAACGTTAACGAGAATATAGTTTTAATTCTATCAATTAGAATTTTACTTGATATTCAATTAATCAACCTAATTTGACCAGTTAACTTATTCAATTAAAATATTATAATTAGATTCCTTCGGTAAACATAGTCTTGCCCTAGTTTAGCATATGTTCAATATTAAATATAGGTAGAATGGCTTTTATCTATCTATATCCTCCCACTATTTTTACGATCGTTTCAAAGCTTAATAACGAACGATTTAATCGAATTAAAATTAATGGGTAAGAGGTCCAATCACCTTGAGCCTAACAACCTTGAGTGTAGCTCAACAAGTTGTAAGACTCTGTAATCGGAAGATGACTCTTCATCGATCATATCAGATATGACCCTCTTAATCGATTTTTACCCCTAGCCATTTGTGATCATGAGTGTGCTCATCCAAATCACAATGTCTAGTCTAGTCTGACCCTTGTTTTCGTGTCTAGCCTGACTTGCCCCGCTCGCTCGGTGTATTCATGACACGTCGGTTTGGGTCAGGTCTTAGACTACATCTAGCCAGACTACATCATTGACATAACTTACGCCGACGCATGGTAATACGACGGTTTGGATTTAGTCAAGATTTCATCTTATGTATTAAAGGAGTTCGTTTCTATAAGGTTGCCATGTTACAGCTTGAGTGTAGCTCAACAACTATAACACGGGTCCTATAGTTGCTAACCCCTAAAACAAGGAGGGCTACGGCTAATCTTGAAAAAGATCATTAACGTATTTGACTTAGATATAGTCCAGAGTGTCATACAATCATGATTCGCGACATTGCGGTCCAGCGGAACACAGCCAGGGAATTGACTAAGCCAGGATCACTACCCCTTAGACTAGCTAGGGTTGATCCAGAACTCTTAGCCAAGCACATTGACTGGATCATGGTCCATTGAATGAAGCTTGTCATTTTTATATGTGTGCCATAGACTAAACAGCTTTTATTAACAACTAATTAATCCTATCAACTAGTTGCATCCTTAAATTCAAAATTTTAGGATTTGTTTAATAACTTTTATTAAGTCCTTATCAACTATAAGGTTCACGTGCTATCCTAATCGTTATTAGGGTTTTAATAAATTTATTAACCAACGCTAAAAGCGAAGTCCTTTAATGAAAATTAATTATAACAATTAGAATTAAAAATTTATTAAATGGACTACCCTAATCAGGAATTAGGTCTTGAAGTGTTGTTAATGTTTTATTAAAACATATCATGTCATTAAAATTCAATTAATAAATTTTAATAATTTCTTAATGGCTAACCTAAAGGGTTGTCTTGTGTTATCAAATAAGGGACAAGGTTATGCATAGCCATTAACATAATATTACACTAATTTTAACGCATAAAATAAAAGTGTACAACTATTTGACAATTAAAATAGAACAATGTC
This sequence comes from Scilla litardierei, assembly GCA_030789695.1. NCBI lineage: Eukaryota > Viridiplantae > Streptophyta > Magnoliopsida > Asparagales > Asparagaceae > Scilla > Scilla litardierei. The sequence goes on along the minus strand of CM061142.1, from coordinate 339,195,890 downwards.
TATCACATAAACAATTTTAGCATGCAAACATAAATTTAACATTTAAATTTAAAATATGATTTTAAAAATATTTTATTTTTATCTCATAAAAACTTGTTTTTAAAATCACAAATTTGCATGCTACTTTAAAAAATTTTAACCTTTAAAATCAGTTTTAAAATATCTCAAAAAATTAAAACATCATTTTAAAAAACTTTCATGCTTAAAAATTTATCATATAAAATCTTTAGGCACTTTAAACTAATCGCATAAATTTTAAAAGATTTAAAATTAGTTTTAAAAATTATCACATAAATTTTAAACGTCATTTTAAAAAAATTTCATATTCAAAAATTTATCACATAGATTTTTAAATATCAAAAACATTTTTAAAATTTATCTCATAACTTTAAAAACATTTTTAAAAGCATTTCAGGTGTTTAAAGAAATCGCAGGCTAGATCGTAACACAGACCATGCTCTGATACCACTGAAGGGTTTTCTGGTACCCTTAGGGCACAAAAACTCTATGACCGTCCTAATTCGGACGGAACATAGTCACAAAAAGAATTTGCAGCGGAAGAAAAATCTAGTTAATCTAATTAACATGCAGTTCAAACAATTTTAACTTAGCCCTAAGGTCCAAGACCCTAATCCAAGATCTATGCCGACTTGGGATGGGTCTGACCATCCCAAGAAGGATCTAGCCTACTGCGATTAAATTAAACTAATGCTAATAAACATATACCCGGAATCTCAACCCTGGAGCAGGCGAGATGTTCCGCACCGTCTTCCGAGCCGCTCCCGTCCCACGCCGAGCCGCTCCTCGAACCGCTCCCCGAATCGCTCAGCATCCCCAGGCGAGCAATCCTCGTGCCATCGAGCCAACCACGCGCTGAAGAAAGTTTCACGCGAGTGAAACCTTCGCGTAGATTTCGGATCTGAATCTGAACTCCTTTGCGGCTTTGCCAGAGCCCTCAAGAGTAAGGCGGAAATTTAGGGAGATAGAAGAAATATTAATTTAAGCTTAGATCCGAGCGTGCTCCAACATTTACGAGAGCCGCTCAGATCTAGGGCTTGGGACGAGTTTTGAGGAGGAGAGCAGACCCCTATTTATACAGGCGGCTGACTGCTCCCCTTTACTCAAAATCCTATGTGGTACTATTAACTGGGTTAATTAAAATCAAGTTAGTTTGCACTTCACAAAGTGCAAACTTCCGTGAATTTTAACTCACTCACCGTTGAGCTTCATGATTGATACAACCTATCAATACGAAGGGCGTTCAACGGTGAACGCATAGGAAAAAACCGTTCGTCAATCGGAGTTCGTTTGACCCTCCAATTAATCGCCCAAAGATCAGTCCAAGACTAGTTTTTCGCAAAAACTGAGCCGTCAAAACTGCCATTAATTCTAGGGTTCTGCACCCTGAGGTGGGGCCTAGCCTGTGGGCCCCACCAGCCAAAAGGGGCTGGCTGGGCGCCTTCCAGACCAGGGCACGGACGCCCAGGCCTGGCGCGGGTGCCCAGGCACCCAGGCCCGGACGCCCAAGCGCCTGGCGCCCAGGCGCCTGGCGGGTGGCCTGGGTCAGCCTTGCCTGACCCAGTCTGATCTAATGGACTGTTTTGGCTCTAACTTGAGCATTTGGTGTCCGATTTGGACGCCGTTCGAACCTGTGTTTAGACCGGGACATTCCCGTTTTACCCGTGAACTTTTCCTTGCATTTAAATCATTAAATATTGTTTTAAACAATTTAAAACACATTTATCTCTTTTGCATCAAATGCAAAATAGTCCCTATCTAGGCTTTAAATTATCATATTGCATCAAATGCAATTATTCCATCCCTTGCATCAAAAATTCAAAATATTCTCCCTAACTAATTTCTACCTATTACTAGACGAAGGTCACACTCTGTGTGAGACCCTACAGCCTGACCCTTACAACAGGTTGGGCTCGAAGCCCTATACGGCAGTGACCACTAGCAGTGGTTGCCGTCCCTGCTTCAGGAATCATCATTATGTGGTTGACTCATCGACATAAGTATTTCCGAGACCACCTGACTGTTTCTGTGATGAATTCCACAGTTATAGCCTCTTCGTCTTAACTATGTCGTGTAGGTCAAGTCTAGGGTACGGTCAAACTGTCAACCCCAATAACTTGACTCCGGTTAGTTTCTATCGATCTTTAGTCAATTAATGTTGGACTTCTTTCAACATAGTCTGCGCAGAGATTATACTAAAGACCGAACTAACTCTACGACACTAACTCCCATTAACCGGGAGAGACAAATCCTCTCTTGGTCATTACTCGCCTTGTACATTTCAAGTGACACCCAATCAAAAGACCTTTCGACAAGCCTTGCCTCGAAGCTAGGTCAGTTGATCTAAGTGGCACTGTTCACGCACAGGTTCGTCAAAATGACCTCAATTCAAAAGACCAACTAGCCTATCATCACTAAGAGTTATCATTGACAGATTGGTCAATATAACCATATGATAACTCTTGTGGATCGTTCAGTGAACTCATTCTCTAATGAGCACCTGTGTCTCGTCTCCGACTTTGCCAAGTCGAACGATCATGAGATCATCGCCACCGATTAACGGTGAAGACTAATACACAATGCTCTATCCGATGTTTCGATATCCTTGTCTCGAAACATCTACGACCACAAACCCTTTTTGACTTATGATACAGACGGTCAAACATTTCTCCATGATCGAGATACTCATCTCGATACCTGTTTGACCTTGCATAAAGTCTCAGGACTTTACCTAAGTTAATATCTAATGTTTACTACATTATAAAATAACTTAGATAAATTATTACCAAACAGCTTACTGTTATTTCGAACAAGACGTTTGTGTTATACACACAGAGATAAATAGCCTGGAGGGCATCATTCTCCTACATGCCAGCCGCCGGCTGCGCCGGTAGGCGCGGCCTCTCGTTGCCTCTGCTGGGCGTGGCCTTCGCGTCGATATGTGCGGCTGGTGGCCGCGCCTTCTAGGCGCGGCCCCTGCCGTGCCCGGAGGCACGGCTAGGCATTTTTTGCTGGAATTTTGGCCGGATTTTACGTCGGATCTATCGGATCTTTGGCGGGGAGGGGCTATCGATTTCAGGTCGTTCATGTGTTTATCAGATTTTGATTTTTAAATTATGGGACATCATGAACAATATTTTGCACAAAATGATCTAATAAAATCTACCAAATAACAGATAGATTACATAAAAATTAAATTTTTAATCAGTTTTTGCATATAAACAATTAAGTTTTTGATCTAATAAGCTAGATCCATGCATAAACAATCATCTATTTTATTCTAGATCACATAAAAATTGAACTTTTAATATGTTATCAGACCTAGAAAAATGTTTAGGCTTACCCACTAAATCTGACCACCAGATTTAGCGAAGTTTGATGAGGGATGCCCGAAAAGAAACTCTGCATCGTCTTACGAAGCTCTGCATCACGAAAAAAATTTGACGGAGCTTCCGCCGGGCGCCTTCCTCTCACGAGCCGTCGCTTCTTCCATCGAGCGTGATCGTGCTAATAAAGTGTTGTGAAGGAGAAACATGTTTGGAGAAGGTTGAGATCTAGGAAGCCCCTAGCCTCCTTTTTATAGTAATCATATTGGTTACTCATGTGGGTGGATACCCAATAGGCCCAATGGGTCATATTCATAACAATTAAAATTTTAAACAAAATCAAACTAAAAAGCAAATGAAAAAAAATCCCAAATTTAAATCTAGATAAAAGAAAACAATCTGCTCAAAACTTAATACCAACGAAGGATAAATAATCCTCGAATATTACTACCTAACCAAACAATAATGGTGATTAGGTATGCATGCTTGAGTACATATTCATATCCTCAGGTTTGAGAACTCTAAAACATTGACCAACGAGGATGAGCTTGATGGGTACATTTTTTGATATTTTTATTTTAATTGATTTTTTGGAAGAGGAGATGATGAAGATGAATATGTGGATGCGGAGGAGGATGAGGAAATGAGATAGAGGGGGTGGTTGGGCTCGGGAGGAGGATGAGGAGAAGGAACCTAGCAGAGGAGACAGTGGTAGAGCCACATGGGGGCAAAGGGGGGCAATTGCCCCCACTGATTTGAGTTGGAATGTATAACTAGTATGTAGTGGCGTAGCCCAAGGGCAAGAACAAATAAAACTTATGCATATGCTCTAACATGATGGCTTACCCTCTCATTTGGTTAAAGCATGACCTTGGTAACTTCAAGATCCTAAGATCGAATCCTACTTAGGCCTAATTTTAAAGTAATTTAATTTTTTTTTGTCATTAAATTCTAAAGTGAGTTGCTATGCAAAAAGATCTAATTGCTTAGTAAGGATACAATTTAATTTGTCAGCTAAAGCCTAAAGGAGTTGTTGTGCGATTTTTTTGCAAGTATCTAAATTGTTTAAGGTTTTATGCTTTTTATTCATAATTTTCCCGATAGTTCTGGAAGATTTTGATATTGTAATTTGTTTTGAATTTGATAATTTTTTAGGGTTTACGCCTTCTAGTTATACATCCAATTGACGACATGACTAATTGCATATGCTTCAATCTATGATTACTTTGATTTACATGAATTAGGTTTTTTCCTTTTCGGGTGTATTTTTTTTTGGCTAAAATCATTGATTTGTCAAGAACGGTCTTTCTTGATTTATTCGATCCGGTATTTCGCTCTAATTATTTTAAGATTTTAGTTTGGCTGTGTTTCCATTCAGTATAAATTAAGTATTTTAGTTTTTTAGTTTTTTGCAGTAAAACTGGGTTTTGCATTGTATTTGGTATTTATTTTAATATATAATTAATGTTTTTCGATATATTTCTTTGATTTTTAATAGTGATATCATGTCTTTGTTTATAGTTTGACCCAAGTAAAACATTTATTAGGAATGCGTTTTTCATTTTAATTTTTTAATATTACCATGTGTTAAATATTATAATTTTTAGTTTGACATCATTAGTATGCTAGTTATTTCTCTGGAAAAAATTTCCAAAGCAGCACCCAAAATAAGTATGATTATTTTTTAATTAGTTACATAATTACCTAAATGTTATGAAGGGACTCTAAAGACCTTTGGTATCCACCATCATTGTGGAGAGCCTTGGTATTCATCCCTTAGTAACCGCTAATTCTTATATATATATATATATATATATATATATATATATATATATATATATATATATATATATATATATATATATATATATATATGTGACCTATGGTTTCGCCATAGTTATTCGATTCTCAACAGGTTATCAGCACGATGATGCTCTCAAGTTTTTTTTTCGCGTTGGCTCAAGAGAGAGACGATACAGGGAAGTGTGCGGAAGCTCTGCCGGATCGTGACCGAAAAGTTTTTGTAAGACGATGATGCAAATGCTTCGTAGGACACACACGGATCTAGAGGTATTTCTAGATTTGATCAATTTTTTTTATCATGATCATGGTGTTGATGTCCTATATCTAGTTTAATTTAGATCAAAATCGCATTTTTATGCCATATATCTAATTTTCTTGATCTAAAACGTGATTTTAAGGATCTAGAGTCATAATCACAATGTAAATACTTGATTTATTTTTAAAATCTTGTGCAAAAATCTAATTATCGATGCCATTGAGAACGAAAATCGATCCCGGCCTGAAGCCGTCGCACCCCAAAACCCCAAACCTCCATGGGTCCCGGCTTAAAGCTTTTGGATCCAGCCACCAAAAGACCATCTACGCCTGAAACGATCATGGATCCAAACCCGCATCTGAACCAAAATCCACCAGCAGGTCTTTCTGCCCTTTGGGTCGCCCTCTCATCCTCTGGGCTCTCGCCCTCAACCAGGCCAACTTGCGAGAGTGCGGAGGACAATGACTCGGGACTAGGTTTTGGGTTGAGTGTGGGCCAACTTCTGGGATCTTCTTCATCGTTGTTGTAGGTCGGGCCCATTGGGCCCCTACTAATTAAATTGAAAAGTCGCTGGGGCCTGGTTATGTGCAAGTTGGTGGGCCCTTGGGTTCTCTTCTTGTAACTCACTTGGTAACTTTAGATTAGTTGTGTAAGCTGTGGCTTGGTGTAGTTTTTGGAATCTATGTTAAACTCAGATGCCAATTGATGTGCAAAAAAATTAATAATAAATAATAATAATAATAATTTATTTATATATTTATATAAATAATAAAATCAGAAATTCCTTATAAATTTCCTAAAATCCCATAAAAATCCAGAAAAATCAGGAAATAAATTGGGAGGGAATTGACATCATATAAATTTTTTTGGGGGATAAAACGTTGTTTGGGGAAATTGATAAAATATGTTTTCGGGCGTGTTCAGTTTTAAAAATATTTTTTGAACATGATCTGATTGACCCGGTGCATATCGCAGGCGACCCGAAGCCTTCGCTTCCACCACATACCCGATGAAATTTTTTTGTGGGTTAAAAGTACCACAAAATTTTCATAGGTGGGTCATATAATTCAAGGTATCTTAATAACAAACAATTAACGCACAATTGATTTTAAATCTGATCTGCATACATCACTATGGTTTTCATCATGGATATAATTAATTCATATGTTTTCATATGAATTACCTATGATGAATGCTATATACATCTGCATGATGTGTTAAATTGTGTATTTATGCTCAGATATATAAATTACTAGTCATAACCCGTGCCCGCGGGCACGGTTCATTTAACATTTCCTCCGCGAAATCTTTGTTCCCCGGAAAATTATTTACACAGCCAAAATTTAACAGAACAATTAGCGTAAAAATATTTAGTGGCGCGGGCGTCTTCGGCGTGGACAACAAATTCGGCGTCGAACAACAAATTTGACGTCCTCGCCTTTGGCGCAGAACAACAAATCTTTGTAAAAAAATTTAGCAGGGCATCTTCGGTGCGGGCGTCGGAACAACAAACATTAGTTTATTTTTACGCTAATTTGTTGTTCCGCTAAATTGTTTTACGCTAAATTTTTTATTTTGTTTAGTTTAATGGATCATGATTCTCCATAATTTTTCCCAATACACTTTTAATTTCAAAGTTTAGGTTTCCAATGCACTTTCCCCCCAAATTTATTCTCCACAATCTTTCCCAATGCACTTTTCCCACCAAATTTAATTTCCACGCTCTTTTCCAAGACACTTTTAATTTCAAAGTTTATGTTCCCAATGCACTTTCCCCCAAAAAAATTTCCAAAATCCAATCTCAACCATTGATTTACCAAGATCAAATCTCTGCCACTCTTTATCTTGTCCTAGTCAGCCCTAAAATTCAAAAATCGTTGTCAAATGTATAATAGATGTATTATGGCACACGATTAATTATAATTTTCAAAAATTTTAAAAATCATATCTATTCTGACAATTGAACCTGAAGTTCAAATTTTTATGTCAACACCCTTTTACTCAACTAAAATGAAAATAAAAAACAAGGGATTATGCGAAAACTATTTATGCGATCTTCTTAAAAATACGCATTTGCGGTATATAGATCTCTCAGATCTATGGTCTATATAGACCAATATGGACACCATAAGTTTGTCATTTCACCGCAAACTCTTTTAGAGTAATCTCACTTTACAAGGAAAGATTCTTGAATCTATCCTTGCATATAAGTTCACTTCTGAAGTCGTGACTTGATATATACGTGAGAAATACATTATGAAATTCGCACCCACGTATTTATTCCATTTAAGAATGTTTCTCTATCCACATAAAAACTGACTGACTCAATAAAATAATGGCCTGAAGACCGTATAGGAGCATTCAAATGGACTGTCAAAAGTCCCACATAAACTCAAAAGGTGGAAGTATATAAACAAGATCATTCCCTAGTATATGTCTCCTAATAGAGACTAATGTTCATTCTTCCTTATAAAAATAACAATATGGAATACTGAAAACAGGGGAAGTCCAGGACCAACGATGTCCTGATATATAAAGAGACAGGAAAGATATGATATACATCGACATGGAATTAGCAACGGCAAACCAAGATCAGACCCAAAAGTTCTGATAAGACCTATACTGCTAATTGCAATATGAAAGGTCATTAAATTATGTCATAGATAATATATACAAAGCTAATCTAATGACGAAATTTGATGTAGCTATTTATACTAAGCTATTCCCCGAGAACACATAGACTTTGAAAAACTATAATTAGTTGCCATAACATAATTAATAGGAGTATGTTTCTAAACTTATTAATATGCGTATACTTTTTATAAACTCTTTTTGTTTATATGCATTTAATTCTACTACAAAATTTTATACTTTATTTTTAGCATATGTTAAACAATTATAGATTGACACCTTAAGATGTATGCTATTAAAAGCATTTCATCCTAAGAATATTCTAGTATAAAACTATTTTGGGATGTCTGATTTGAGATTTGGGCTTTGCTAGTCTGAATACTCTTTATGATGATGCTCAGTACTCTCTGAAAAAGGAACTTATAAAGTTTCGATGGATATTCGTCAAAACGAAATCTTACTAAATGACTCAAGAATATAATGGCCTTAAAGACCTTACTTGAGCTTTCAAATGGATTTTCAAGCTTCCTAGTTAAATTCAAAAAGAGGAATTAAATGGACCCCTGAAGTGTCCAGAATCGTCTAAGTTTTAAACTTTAGAACGATACAATTTACCACCCTGGATTGATGATGCCAGACATCATTAACCAAGCCTATAATTCTGAAGAACATGAATTTTCTTCAGAAGGGTGTGTTTTCTTTATCCCATTTAGCGGGAAAAATGATTACGAGATCATTTCCACTATACGTGGACATTGACTCTCAAAACTTCATCTAATCGAATTTAAGATGATATATTTACTATCATCATTAAAATAATAAGACCTCTGGGTCTCTTAAGAGTACGTGTAGGATTAAAGTGGACTTATTCACTCCCTACATAGGGCTCATGATGTACCTTGGTATACCCATCCGTAAATTCTCTAAAAATGGTCATAATCAAACTTTTTATCCAATCATAGTCTATCTTTTTCAGAGCATATATGACACATTACTTTATGGAGGGAACATTGGATAATGCTGGGAAATCAACCATAATTTACAACTGGAATAAAGTTGAACACCCTGGAGTTTGTGTTCACACCCAAAAATGGGTTTATGAATAAATCATTAAAATGATTTAAACGGATTACTCATCCGTTACAAATCCAACTGCTGGTGACTGCATGGGAACATGCTATTACAATGCAAACCATCAAAATGCCTCCTTAGAACCTATTTATATGAGCCTGATCATCTCATATAAACAGTTTCCGAGAACCCCTAACGAGGGAAGCGTTTAGAGCGCATCTTATAGGTTGTGCCATGATGAGTATACATCCCCATATCACCACTATAAACCATCAAAATGCACTCTAAACAGGGGAAGCATTTAAAATCACTTCTCCTAAGATGTGCATTGATGGGCATCCTTTAAAGATTCGATGAGATCCTGAAGTCATTCACATCTTTAATTCCCCAGTATTAGGTTCAACGGAAATATTATAATCATCCATGAGCCTGAAGCGCAATTGACCATTTCAAAACATTAATACCTATGATCAGATTATCATGAATTATGGCGAGATTCTGAAGATCCACACTTATGAAACTGGTAAATAGTTATCAGACATAGTTACTGACAATATGAATATTGTCAAATTTTCACACATCCCAGCTACTAAAATCCAGCTAGGATTGACATACCAAATATAATGGATGCAATCCACCAGTAGTAGAAGTGGATGTCCTCAATGGATGAGAGGACATACCACGAGGCTCCAAAGCGAGAAATAACTCCTGGAGACCCTTAAGCAATACCACCACAGGAAAGTGAGCTCATCTCAATATCATCTCCCTTTTTAGAACCCAGAAGAGATGAATCTGTAATAAATTGAATAATGTACGTACATGGGGAGGTGTTTGGATAGAAAAAACACACTTTTCGACAATTACTCACATTTTATTTTGCCATTTAAATGATAAATATCGTTCCACACTCCGTTTCCTGAAGCAAACGTAGAGATTGGCCAATAATATGGAACGAGGCAATAATAAGTTGAGCTGGACTCATTTATGAAATGTGAAGTGTTTGGATCTGAAGTCCTGATATTAAAAGGATATCAATCATGTGGGGGTAACCGAGTATTGTATAAACATAAATATAAATAAATAAAACCGTATGCTTAAGCAATGCACTATAGCTTAGAGGGTTATTTCGTTGAAACCGGGAAGTAATCAAGTAAGATGAGCTTGACTCACTTACAAAATTTTATAAACCGATGCATCAGGCTCCCTGGTTATAGTTGTGAAAAACATGCGATTGGAAAAAGAAATTTTGGGTTATGTTGTTATGGATGATGTGACAACATACCCTTACGAATTTCCTTTATTGCATGGATGGATTTTTGGGACATCTATACTATGAAATTATCATCCTGAAGATGAAACCATCATCCATAAGATGAATGGTCATCCAGAAGATGAAACCATCATCCATAAGATGAATGGTCATCTAGAAGATGAATTATCATCCTGAAGATGAAAACATCATGCAGAAGATGAATTATCATCCTGAAGATGAAATAATCATCCAGAAATGAAACCATCATCCATAAGATGAATGGTCATACAGAAGATGAATAATCATCCAGAAGATGAATAATCATCCAGAAGATGAAATTATCATCTCGAAGATGAAAAATGTGTGACATTAAACTTCATACACCCGAAGTTGATGAAGAAACATGTACAATTGCAATCCATTAAATACACATATTGGTTGTATGGATGCACATTAAGGCCCCTTCCGTTCGCTGGAATATGGAAAGGATATCTTAGGTCCTGAAGTGCCTTACTTGAGTGTTTTGGTACGCTCCTTTATCTGGCCAACTGCACACGCATCTTTAGAGAGCGTTGAAAGTAAATCTGTTAGCCAGATACAGTGCAGCGCTTGCAGCGCATCACTGGACGGAAGATATGTACCTTCTACGCTACCTCTAAGGGTCAAGGAGTATCCTCTATGTTAAATGTATTTGCAGATACAGGTTACAGATCATCGCGATGACTACAACAAAGGAACACCCAACTCCTGGAGACCATCAAAGCATGCTTCCAAGGCAACATCAATCCTACCATCCTGAGAGGCTCATCATTCAAGAAGCAAATCATGAGTATGCACGGCCAGGTCCTGCAGTACCTCGCAGACACAGTGACGACTGGGTCAGAGACGTGGAGTTACATATCGAGTCTGCAGATCAGTCCTCTTTAAAAGAGCTCCCTCAGATTCAGTAACTGCCATATATGGCTGATACTTGTATAGATGAGCGATACTTGTATAGATGAGCAATGTCTTGTATTTTGTACTTATTCTCGAAATATTGTAAGAGATTGATGTATAGTTGCCTAGGAGATCTGCAAGCCTGCAGCTTGTACAGATCAGGTGGAGTCAAATGTAGCGTTGTACTCTTTTTCCTTGGCTATTGGATTTTCTCATTGGGTTTTTCGTAGCTAAAGGTTTTAACGAGGCAACCTCATTGACTCTGGATCCAAAAGTATCCACCCCTAAATACTTCCACTAATCAGGGAAAGTTATAGAGAACTGTACTCTTTTTCCTTGGCTATTGGTTTTTTCCACTTGGTTTTCCGTGGCAAAAGGTTTTAACGAGGTAGTTTTTCCTAACTTAGGATTCAAAAGTATCCATCCCTTGTGATACTCATAAGCACTATGAATTCTGGAGTATTAATATAACGAGTTTACAAAGATGGATGGATAAGGGGAAGTGTTGTACATGGGCTCTAAAGACCGTTGGTATCCACCATCATTGTGGAGACCCTTGGTATTCATCGCTTAGTAACGGCTAATTCTAATATATATATGACCTATGGTTTCACCATAGTTATTCGATTCTCAACACTAAAGGTATATTTTTAGATTTAATAAACTTTCATCATTACAGAAATTGCAACATGGTGATATATGTTTGATATGAAGCCCATGGTAGAAAGTCAATAGTAAATATTATTCTTTGTATCATCAAAAAAAGAAGATTTTTTCGTTAAATTTTTGCCACCACTACGAAAGTTTTCTGGTTTCGCCATTGAGAGGAAGGGGGATTTGAGCTAGCTGGCGGCAAAGACGAGGGGGGAGAGAGAGCAGGGGAGGGCAACGAATTTTTAAAAGAATATAATAAGTCTGCTATGGTCTATAATACCAGGTTACATTGTGGTCAGATGAGTTATGTCCTTTATGTTGTGAATGGAAATACCAGAGTCGGTTAGGATTGCGGGTATCTTAGAGATACGCCCATATCTTTGTATCCTATCTTTCCACTCTCCTATCCTGCCTATAAATAAAAGGCCGAGGGTTCCTCCCATAGTAGTTGATTCATAACACGTTATCAACACGAGCCTCTAAATTTTTCCACAAAAATTTTTTTTCGATCGTTGTGAAGACAAAGGGATATAGGAGATCCACGTGCGCGGTGCAAGGCTTTCTCAATCGAGCGTCGTCATCTGCGTAGGGCTTCGTTCAATCGTCGCTATATCCGGAGGACGGATATAGAAGTAAAAATAGCTTAAAACGATGTTTTTATCATACGTATGATTGATCTACCCATAGATCTCGCAAGATCGATATGGAGATTTGCTATATCGCCTAAAAATGACGAACTTTTCGTCCCAAAAATCAAAATTTTAGGGTTTTTCCTTGAATAAACCCTACCTCATGCCGCCGCAGGCCTCGCCGCCGGCCTTCCTCCCCCCTCCGGCCGCACCCCCCTGCAGGGGGCGGCCGGCGCCTCCCGGCCGCACCCCCTGCAGGGGGCGGCCGGCGCTTCCCCCCCAACCGCCCACGAGCGGCGGTCATGGGGCGGCGACGGCTAACCATAGCCGCCGCCCCTACCTATACTGGGCCTGAAGCCCAGATTCAACAAAAAAAACTTTTTTGATGCCTTGCGGGCCTGAAGCCCGCAAGTAAACTGTGGGCCTCGGGCCCGCAGGCTTTGTTTCAAAAAAAAGAAAAAAAGAAAAAAAGAAAAAAAAGAAAAAGGGGGAGGCTAAAAATATGCCTTAAAAGGCTTTTTGGGCTTAAAATTGATTAAAATGGCATTTTTGGCGACCTAAAAATTCATGAAATATCATGATAAATCATGGGGCTATAAGGTGACTTTTGGGATGCTTTGGGGATGAATTAAAAAGGAAAACTTTTTCCTTTTACAAAGAACATGTCATATTATTGGGCTCTTTTCCAATCTCTTTGGATAAACCCAACTAGCACAACCCTTGCATTAAATGATTTCCTCTGTAAAATCATTATTATATGCTTTGCATCATTTTGGCTTATTCTGCGGATAAACTGTGTATGGTTGTGCATATTTTCTTAAAAAACTTAATAATTAGGAAGATCCTGCGACCGCTCTGCCGTTAGTCAGCTAACCTAACGGCGACGTTGCCCAGTGGTCCAATAATTATTAAGTAATTAAATTGTTTATCCATCTCTGCAAATATTAATGCCTGTGATGCCTATGATGAAAATGTCTGGTGAAAATTTTTGATGAGCATAAAATTTCTGCATGGTTGGCTAATTGCGGTTTTTGGATTGGCTGTTTAAATCCCACATTTTATTTTTCTACACTTTTCTTTTACTTTTGAGAGAAATTGTAGTGAGGAAATTATGTAAATGTCCAAGATCAAAGACCTTTTTCCATGGAGACGACGGCCACAATTGAAACTAAAGATCTTATATGGGACCCACGGGGGTTTCCAAAGTCGTAATTTCTTTTTAAAGCTTTCATTTGTGTAATATGGACTGTAATGGGACTTTGGACTCTTATTTATGTGGGACTGGCCGATCCACGCAATTAGCCCTTCATATTAAAATTGCTTCCCCATGAAAATGTTTATGTTTAATTATTAATTCATACATATTTGTGCTCTGCTAGATAAAATGGCTAAAATCGCAAGTGTCGATTTTGAAGTGCTGGATGCATCAGGAAGAAATTATCTGAGCTAGCAGCTCGATGTGAAGTTTTATCTGCGGGCAAAGTCCCTCATTTCTACTGTGACTAATAATGAAAATGTAAGCAATATAGAAAAGGCGCAAGCCATTATTTATATACGCCGCCATGTGGACAAGACCCTAAAGGCTGAATACCTTACGGTCGAAGATCCACTTGAGCTGTGTACTGCCCTTGAGGATAAATATAAACATCGGAAAGATGTTATACTACCAAGTGCACGATATGAGTGGGAGAACATGAGACTGCAGGACTTTAAGTCCATAGCTGAGTACAACTCAGCTCTCTTTAGCATCACCTCACGCCTGAAGTTGTGTGGTGAAAAGTCTCAGAAGATCACATGCTGGAAAAGATGTATACGTCCTTCCATGAAAAAGATGCGATACTAATGCAGTAATACCGCGAACGCAAGTTCACCAAGTATTCTGAGCTGCTGTCATGTTTACTCATGGCTGAACAAAACAGAGAACTTCTCCTCGCCACTCACAACGTGCGCCCCCTGGCACTGCCCCCCTCCCAGAAGCTCATAATGCATCTTCTTCTCGAAAGAAGAGGGACAAAAAACGAAAAGAAAGATCACATAAACGGGGACAGAACAAAAGGGCTAGGGGCCAAGTCCGGCAACGAAGAAATGAAAGTAAGCGGAAGTTCACCTGACACAGAAATGACATCAATAGAAATGATGCACCCCCACCCAAGAGGGAATGGGAAGACCAGTGCCATAGCTGTGGCATGAAAGGCCACTGGTCCAGAGTGTGCAGAACTCCTCAGCATCTCCAGGATTTGTATAAAGAGAACAAGAAAAATAAAGCTGAAACAAACCTGATGACCTCTGATGCTCCAGTCAAGTTTACAGCTGACGACTCCGAACATGATGACCTGCTTGATTAGCCTTCTATTTTTATCTTAGCAAACTGTTTAGAACATTTCATGTTATGAGAGCTTTCATATTATGTAATTTGATTTTGAATGAAAATGTTTTCTCTGAAAATGTGTACATATAATTCATCTCTTAATAGATGAACTGCTCTCATAACTGATTAGTAGACACTAAACACATACGATCTTTCAATAAAAAGCCCAACATAAGGGCCATATTGAAGATGCAGGGAATGTAACATTGTTGCCCCCAAATGACACAGAAACAAAAATAAAGGATGCACTAACCTCTCCAAATTCCAAAAGAAACTTTCTAAGTTTCAAGGACATCCGTTTCAACGGATTCTATTTGGAAAAACAAATGTAAATGAAAAACAAATTACTGTATGTAACGTCTCAAGAAAAAAGGAGTAAAATCTATACTTGAACGTTTTGAGAGTGTTACAGGCCTCTACCATACAAAGATTCGGAGAGAGGAAGTGGATTTAAACGGAGCACCTGAAGTGCCCGACATCAGCCAAGTTTTTAATCTGGCATGATAGACTTGGCCACCCTGGATCAGTGAGGATGCACTGCATCTTATCCTATGGGTATGACTCGAAGAACCAGAAGATTCTTCAGAAGGGAGAATTCCCTCGCATCCCTTAAAAGGGAAAAACAAATTACAAGGCCATCTCTATTAAAATCTGACAAAAGAATCTCCACGCTTCCTCGAAAGAAAAATAAGGAGATTGATGTGGACAAATCCACCCCCCTAGTGGGCTATTATGGTACTTTATTGTACTGGTAATTGCATCCTCAAATACTCGTATGTGTGTCTACTAATGACCCGTAACCTAGCTTTTCCAAAGCTATTAGCACAAATAAAAATGTTGCGGGCACATTTTCTAGACAATCAAATAAGGAAAATAAGTCTGGTAAATGTTGGGGAATATACCTCCCGGTCATTTCAAGTATACTGTACGCCCCATTCCCACAAATACCTTGTATGGCATTCCATACCATGGGAAAGGAAGGATGGAGCCTGACAAGCCGTGGTATTACACCAAGCGTGAAAAGAAAATACACAATAAGCAGGCCACTGCAAATGCTGGGATCATACATCACACACATATATATAAGAAAGAAGCAACACATACTGCCATCACAGAAAGTACATATCTACAGAACTACATAACCAAAGCGCGTACTACACACCAGCATGAAGTACAAAATGAACTGACTCAAGTACATATGAGAAGTACTACAAGCCACCAACACATACCACTGCTACAGAAGACAACTCGCTCACCACTCGACCCAACTCACACTACAGACACAGCCCAAAAAGAGTGGTGTCCAAAGTCAAAACTCACGTCTAAGGAATCTCCTGAGGGAGATTATGCTCTGGTGTCCTCTGCTCAAGACCTGAATAGTAAAATGAAAATGTCAAAACGTACCCAGTAGGAAACTAACCAGGGTAGGGGAACTCATTTAGGGGTTATGAGTGTAAAGTCAATAAGAGCACAATTAACCAAAGTGAAAAGTGCAACACATAAGCGTCCAACAACAACACATATAAAGTTTATTAGTTAGCAGACATTAGTAACTCTTTGGAAGCATGTGTATCACCTAAAGATAAGGGCCTGGACTTCACCCCAAATTTTGGGTGAATATAGCACACGACGCAGTGGACACGGGCACTGCACGCCGGGCCTCTCAGCTCCCCCGTCCCTGGCAGGAGTGAGGCTCTCCACAAAACAACACAACCCCTGTATGTCCCCTCCACGCCCGGTAAAGGCGAGTGGGAAATAAGTATCACATATCACATATCACTTTCCCCACCTTCTGAGTCCAGCCCATTATAGTTAAGTTATACACAAACTTCCCACATCCCAATACTAGGATGTTCACCCGCCTTAGACCAGATCGAGACATCCCAGTTAACAAATCATGTGCCATATTCTTCAACAGTCATATGCAATTTCATAAAGTAATACATGGCACAACATTCTCATAGCTACATCCCAAGTTTCTTCAATTTCAAATTCATTTGAGCATTTTAACAAACATGTGGCATGCGTCATAAAATTAACATTGTCACAACATTAAAACTTAGCAACAATAGCATGTATGAACTTCCTTATAGATATCAACATCATTCATATAGATTGGTATGGAAAATTAGCAATTACTCAAGTTTCAACTTCATTCAAAATAGTCCAGCTTGCTGAAAATTGCAAGCACAGCTACAGAATCAGCTCATTTAATCAATGTTTGTTGTGAATTGGACACAACTCAATGAATAAAAGTGGAAGATATAGTAGTCATGGATTCACCCATAAAATTTCATGCAGAAATGTAGAGTAAGCAATTTATGGTGATTTATTTGGTGCAGCATGTCCAAACTGTTTTTCAGACAGAATTCTGGGCCTGTATTAAAATCCAATTTTAGGCATGTTGGAGCCAGAATTTCGAAATATAAGCACTCTGATGAATTTATGGATAAACTTCTTAACTTTTCAACAAAACCAAGATAAGCAAAATCCATAAAGTGGGCAGGTAATAATCCTCATTTTGCTAAACTGTGTACATCTTGACAGAATTTCAGACATCTTGCAAACATGGTATTATTTCTCCTACTTATTGAACTCAACATATGACAAATTTTATATAAATTTGGGTTCGGTCTTCAAGATCTACATCTACATATTTTTTCAGAAAGTGATTCAAACTACAGACATCAGAATTGAAGTATAAACACACATACAGTATTCTGGTTTTCAGGAGAGGGTGGTTTGCTAGGAAAAACAAGGAAAAATTGAGTCTTTTGAGTTATTGCACTCATAATACATGAAATCAAGAACATGAATAATGTAAATAACATCATAACATACTCATGACCCTAAATAAAAATCCACAAACCTAGGTTAGAATCCTACCTCAAGCAAGTGTCTTTCTTTCACTCTTTTCTTTCTCCTCCTTCCACCCTTCTTTCTCTTGAAAAGCTAGGGTTTCTTCAAATTTTTTTGGGTAATAAAATTAGGGTTTGTGAGCTTGGATGAAGAGGAAAGGGGAGGGGAATTTCGTTCAAGTGCTAAGAGGGGGAGAGAGGGATATAGAAATGAGAAGAAAAGAGAAGAAAGTGAAAGAAGAAGATAGAATTTTCCAAAAAATATCTAGCCCTAGAATCCTCTTAGGATAAGCATGCATATGCTAAAATGACCTTAATACCCTTCCAAAATTACCCCTCAAATTTCAAGTATTTACAAGTTTGCCATTACTTTATGCACACAACTTGAGTGTGTACGCACATCAGTTTTTGTCAAAAAGACCGTTTTGCCCCTAGCCTTTCTAAAAATTTACGAGTGTGCCATTAAACCCATCCCTTTTCACACTAGCCCCTCACACACTAGCACACTCTTCCAAAATTTACAAGTATGCCATTACTTCATACACCCGCCTTTACTCTACACACACTTCCACCCATATGGCCAAATGACCAAAATGCCCCTATACTTTTCACGGAATTACACGATTGCCACGAGCCACATTTACGCCATATCACATCTTATCAACTCATTATACTCTCTCTACTCATGTATAGGGGACTACCGTATCAGTCGCCGTATATGGCTAAACAGGCCACGACATATACTGCTAAGTAACGAGAATAGAAAATGAACATATAGTGCTGCATGTTCATACCCAAAATGGGTCGGCAGAGTCACAGATAAGTAGACTCCAATGGATTGAGCGTCTATTAAATCTCGATTGCCTAAGGATGCATGAGGACATGCAAATTCTACATGCTACATCGTAAATGAAAATAAGACCCTCTAGAGGTCAGAGTCTCCAATACAACTTGCATATGGAATGCCACCGAACATTTCTCATCTGAGAATATTCGGTCGCGCAGTTTAAATCCCCATCGCACCACCACCGAGGACAAAAATGGGTCCTCAACGTCGCCTAGGTATTTATATAGGGTCTGACTCACCCTCAATTATAATATATCTAGAACCCCAAACGGGGGATGTATTTAAGGCACATCTTGAAGACTGTGATTTCGATGAGACGAGTTTCCCCAAAATAGGCCCAGATACTAGAAAATCTGGCGCAAAGAAAATTATAATGTGGGATACAAAAAGTTTGACCCACCATGATCCAGTAACAAAACAATGTGAAGATGAGATCCTGAAGATCCTCCACATATAGAAAAAGGTTCACCTGTTATCGAACTCATTTACTGACAACCAAAAGATTGTCAGATCACACATCCCTGCTGCAAAAACTCCAGCTAGGATTGACATCTCCGAGAATGGATGCAATCCACCAGCAGCAGAAGTGGCTAATCCTCAACGGAAAAGAGGCAGACCACTAGGCTCCAAGGACAGAAATTTTAAGAAAAAAGAAAAATATCTGGAGACCTTAAGACAATACTACCACATGACAATGAGCTCATGTCCACACCCTCACCCTTCCCGGAATCCACTGCAGAGGAACTGACAGGAAAAACTAAAATTGAAAGTAAATATTGTACGTACTGGAGAGGTGTTGAACAGAAAGAACATAATTGTCGACAATGTATTCACGTATCATATTGTCATATACATCGCAAAAGCGATGATGTTTATAAAATATCGTTACATACTCCGTTGCTAACATGCAAACGTAGAGATTGGTCAAATATGGAACGAGGCAATAAAAGATGAGCTGACTCACTTATGAAACGTGAAACGTTCGGACCTGAAGTCCAGACACCAGAAGGTGTCAAACCTGTGGATAAAATAAAGTATTGCACACAAAAGAAAAAATAAATATAAAATCGTATGCTATAAGGTGCAACCTATAGCCCAAAGAAAATTTCGCTGAAACTAGGGATCGAACAAATTAAAATGAGCATGCCTCATAAATGATGCATCAGTCTCCATATGTTATCAAAAGTGAATACCTTATGATTTGGTGAAGGAAAATGTTGGCTATGCCGTTATTGGATGTTGTGACGGCATACCTTCGTGGATATCTTGGTAAAGATAATTTCCATATTTCCTTAAATGCCTGAATAGACTTCGGGGCATCTATTCTATTGAAGAAAAACAATAGGAATAATGTACAACCAAGAGAATCGCTTGACAAAGCAATGATTCCTACCGAGTGTTGTCTTTGCATCTGCGCAAAGAGCAGGATTTGAGATCATAGTTGTAAACAACTCAAATCTCATCGGATCTCTTGAAGAGAAAACCGAAACATCTGTTTTAAACCTGACTTTTAAACATGAAATAAAAAGATCTAGGCAAATATAAAGTCATGGCTCATAGAAACATATGTCCAGAAGCGCGTTGGAGAAATTAAAAGGACCATTGTCATCCAAAGTGCACCTATGGCAGTACACTTTATGGATATACAAAAAGACCACTTCCGATCGCTGGAAGAGGGGGGATATAACTGGTCCTAAAGTCATTTATCTAAGTGCAATCAGGCACTCCTGGATAACTGCACGCGTCCCGATACAGCAGTTGCAGTAAACTCATTAGCCAGAGATAGTTGGCACCTAAAAGGGCCATTAGACCGGAGTTAAGCCTTCTGTGCTTCCTCTAAGGGTCAAAAGATTTGGACTTACATTATAAAGTATCATCCTCCAAGTTTATGCAATGCAGGTTACATGTCCGATCCCTATACTGAGAAATCACAGAACTGGTACCCACAGTGGGATGGCCATCTACTGCAGACCTGCAAAGTAACTTATGAAGGCAACGCCATCCTATCATTCCGAGATCCTCACCATTCCAGAATCACACCAATGGTGTATTTGAGGGCGCCTGGTGGTACATTACATCCCAGTGACGACTGGGATAGAGGCTGGTACTGTGGAGTTGACCACATAGTCTGAAGACCACATCAGAGGCGACGTAACTTATCACACCTCTCCAGAGTTCTGAATCCAGCAGCTGTTTAATTGTGATAACTTTGTAATTTGTGTATATTTTCAAAATATTGTAAATAGGAGTGAGGAGAAAAGACTAGAGATCTGAAAGCCTAAGAGCTTTTACAGATCAGGGGAAGTTGAGGGAATTTGTACTCTTTTCCCTTAGCTATGGGTTTTCCCACTGGGTTTTCCATATCCAAAGGTTTTAACAAGGCAACTCACATCAACTCTGGATCCTGAAGTATCCACCCCTCTGTGACGCTCAGAATCCAGAAGTATTCATGAGCAGAGTCACTTGTACCAATCAGGGGAGTTAAAGAGTGTTTAGACTCTTTTTCCTTAACTATGGTTTCTCCCACATGGTTTTTCGTAACTAAAGGTTTTACCGAGGCAAAGCTCACCAACTCAGGATCCTGAAGTATCCACCGCATGTGTGACTCCTATTACGCTCAGAATCCCGAAGTATTCTTGAGCAAAGTCCACACCTATGGCTGGATAATGGGGAGTGTTGTGAATGGAAATACTAGAGTCGGTTAGGATTGTTGGTATCTTAGAGATACGCATATATCTTTGTATCCTATCTTTCTACTCTCTTATCCTGCCTATAAATAAAAGGATGAGGTTCCTCCCTAATAATGATTCATAACACTTTATGTTGTGAGTGGAGGAGGCCTTTGGCCTCCCCACCATTATCCACCCATTACTCCACCACTCTTAATGTGGTGGAGACCTTTGGTATGCTAAAAGTCCCTTAGAATACCATATGAAATTATACATAAAGAACCATGGCTATTGGCCATGGTTACTCTTCTTCAACAATTCTATAACACGTTATCAGCACGTGTCTTCTGCAAAGATCAATGAGATATCTGAAAGCCTAAAACATACTTTTGAAATGAAAGACCTAGGCAAAACAAAGTATTGTCTTGGCTTACAGATAGAACACCTAAGAGGTGGAATCCTATTACACCAATCTAATTACACAAAGAAACTTCTACGCAAGTATCATATGGATAAATGTCATCCTTTAGGTACTCCTATGGTCGTAAGATCACTAGATGTACATAAGGACCCCTTCCGGCCACTGGAAGAGGGGGAGGACATACTGGGTCCTGAAGTACCATACCTCAGTGCCATTGGAGCACTTCTATATCTGGCTAACTGTACGCGTCCCGATATAGCTTTTACAGTTAATCTTCTAGCCAGACACAGTGCAGCGCCCACAAAGCGCCACTGCAACGGAGTAAAGCATCTGCTGCGATACCTCCAGGGTTCCATTGATCTTGGACTTTACTATCAAAGAGGTGCCTCCCCCAAATTATTTGGTTATGCTGATGTAGGTTATCTCTCAGATCCGCACACGGCAAAATCCCAAACGGGTTTTGTTTTTACCTACGGAGGTACTGCTATCTCCTGGAGATCGGTAAAGCAAACCACACCAGCTACATCATCCAACCATTCGGAGCTCATTGCGATCCATGAAGCAAGCAGAGAGTGTTATTGGCTACGATCCGTCGTCCAACACATTCTTCAATCTACTGGCCTGAAGACCGGTGATTTGGAGCCTACCGTCCTGTTTGAAGACAACGCTGCGTGCATTGCTCAACTTCAAAAGGGCTACATCAAGGGCGACAGGACGAAGCACATATCTCCCAAGTTTTTCTGGACACATGAGCTAAAGGAGGACAAGCAGATTGAAGTTCAGCAGATCCAGTCCTGCAACAACTTAGCTGATCTTTTTACCAAATCTTTACCAAAATGTATTTTTGTAAAACTTGTAAAAGGAATCGGTATGAGACAACTGAAAGACCTACAAGCCTGAAGCTTGTACGGATGAGGGGGAGTAACCTGTGTGTTGCACTCTTTTCCCTTAAGCTGTTGGTTTTTCCCATTGGGTTTTCCGCAGCTAAGGTTTTAACGAGGCAAACACGATTACTCGGGACCCAGAAGTATCCACCCCACTTCTAGCCTTAAACACTAAGACCAAAATAATGTATGGATAAGGGGGAGTGTTGTGAGTGGAGGAGGCCTTTGGCCTCCCCACCATTATCCCCCCATTACTCCACCACTTTTAATATGATGGAGACCTTTGGTATGCTAAAAGTCCCTTAGAATACCATATGAAATTATAAATAAAGAACCATGGCTATTGGCCATGGTTACTCTTCTTCAACAATTCTATAACACTTTCTATAACACTTTACATATTTTTATTTAAGGGGTTTATTGCCTCGGCGAACGAACAGTCCGATGTAATAAAAATTTAGAATTTTTCCGAGAGTAAGAAAATTGAGTGAAGGATTAAAGAAAATGAAACGAGAAAAAGGGACCGACTCTCTATCCCTCTTTCTTGCTTGTTCTTCTCACTCCTCGACCGCAAACAAAATAAACGAGAAAGAGAGGTATCAAGATCAGATCACAATTCTTGGGTTCATCGCAAAAAAATCGCGTTCTCATCGTGATTTCTCTTTCAGAAATTGTCAGGTTCGCCTCCTCTCGTTCGCGTTCAGTTTTTTTTTCTACAGACATCTCGTTAGCATTAGCTAATAGATTTAGCTGTTTAATTCCATACGACGGCAAGAACAAGGAGACCATACATACATATATTCATACATATATAATACATATATAAATGTATAATTGCTATTATATGGGATATGGGGTTAAGTCTCATATACAAACTTGAAAATCGTTCCATATTTTTTAGAAGCTGTTCATTTTGAACTTCATATTTTAAAACTCCAAAAAATCAAATATCAAGTGAACTCAAGAGTTTTTGCTTGGTCATCTATCCATCATAAATTTAATTGTTTCGCAAGAACCAAACTTTTTGCAACGGTTGATGAACAATCAAAACAAGTTTGGTTCTCCAAATATTTGATGTTTTGGAATATGAATATTAAAATAAACCGGGCCGATCATCAAAACATAGGAGATGGTAGAGTTTTCGAGGTATATACGAGGCATTAGTTCATGTGTTATATGATACCAATTATTCACACACACATATATGAAACACGAAAATGATGTTGTTTGAGGAAATCTTCTCTTGTGAGGTCAACAATTAAACCCTCATCAGTATTGTTAAAGTTGATCTTCATATTCTAAAACCCCAAAAAAATGAAAAGATATAGTGAATCTTAGGTTTTTTGGTGTTTAATTTAGAAGGTGAAAAATATTCTATTACAACAAAGTCGTTAAATTTTCAATGATCTAATGTATGTGCATACATGGAAATCATATATATTTTTGATCAAGGACATGTAGATCAACTTAAAACGGTATTGATCATTCAAAACATGGGCAAAGAGTTGAATTTTTGACCATAGCTGGAGAGGATTTTCTTATGTGATACTTTATTACTGCAGAATTTCAAGGAGAGGATGAACACATCACCTTTTACGTAGCGGAATGAGATCGAGATGAGGAATTACAATGTTTTGGATCTGTATTAGAATAACAAATAAAAACCAAATGCTTTTAACCACCATACCATTTCTTCTTCTCTTGTTTATTTGGAAGAAAAGAACGTAAACTTTTCTTCTGTGCCTAAGAACGTAGACTTCCAGGGATATAAATATGACCAGGGAGAGAAGTTTATATACGGTAGAAACTTGACGTTGTTTTTACAATGTATCTTCCCACAGTAGGATAGTTACGACATCACTTTTGCATTAGAAACCCTTAACTTCTCTTAATTTCAATTATCTACAAAGGTTAATTAAAATTGCACATAAGCCCCTTAATAATTTAATATTTATGTTTACCCCTGTGTCAAATCTGTCATGGGTGTACCCAAATCCAACATATCCCACTCGCACGCATGATAGGTTATTGCTACAGAAACAACACATGTAGACTTTTTTCAGTCGTGCGACCTATAAGCGAACATAAGCAATATTATTGTACACTAATTAGAGATACACAACTGTCCTCTATGTAATCAATCATCTAAAGTATTTCTGTCGCTTATATTACCCCATGTCTAGTTTGTTGTATCAGTTTAAGTATTCCCGATCCATCATTTATTTATTTTCTTTTTGAGGAATACATAAATACTTCCACATTGATGTCTCTAAATCACACAGATTGACCGGTCTTTGAGATCATCAAACTAGATATCAACAAACTCAGCTTTTTCTTTGCACTTAATACCTTAAGTCTTAACTCAGCTGCTTTCCTAGACATATCTTTTAGACCGAATCACTCGTTATAAAAAATATGCTAAAGTAGCTATCACCAAGATTGAGACTTTGAGTACTAGTCAATAAGTCAAAGGGTATTGTGAGAAAGCCAATCTTATAGGGACATACAATGGAAAGGCATGTATTCACTTTCTCACTTTTCATTATGGTCGACTCCAGCACATGTGGTATGAATCACATGCAACAGTGTATTGCGTATGTCTTAGGCGTAATTCAATCCAACACCGTTCAAATTTCAATTAATTGTACACATACATTTAACACTAATTTTTACAGCAATTTAATGCTATAAGAACTTGTGTCTGGCTTATGGCTTAGATAAACCGTGGGGAATCAATTCATCTCGGTCATTATTTGTAAATGCAGCTAGATCTATCGGCCATAGATCTCACTAGATCCCTGCTCATCTCCAAATCAAGAAAATCATGGCCATGATATCATCGAAAGGGATGCACGAGTGCAACGAACGATGGTGCTGGCCCCATTTCCGATCAACTCGAAGAGCTCATAGTCCTCGGTATAAATCGGTAATAAACATAGCTCTAAACCAAAGTTTCAACAGTAAATAAAACACCAGGCAAAATAACAAACAGATTGCACCCAGTTTCAAGATCAACCACAGATATAATAGAGTAACTAAAAACTGAAACTATATATTGAGTAGAGTTAAATACCTAAATCTAAGCAAAAAAGTTCTACATCCCAAAATTCCCCAAAACACTTCACTACCTCCACTACCAACTGTACATAATATGGCTCCCCACCACCATTTCTTCTTAGTCTACTCCTTGGATTTAGCCTTGGCCTGGTGAAAATTAGGCTCTGGGCTTTCTTCGACAACAGAACCGAGTGAATATTTTGCAAAACCCCCGTCACACTAGCAAGCAGCTTCCCAGCTCCTCATCGTTCCTCACCGCCAGCAACAAGTGCCTCGGGATGGTCTTGTTCTTTTTGTTGTCCATTGTTGTGTTCCCAACGAGCCTTAAATCCTAAATGGCTAAATCAGTAACCAAAACAAAAAAATCACAACCTTTAACTGAATAGATTAAATTAAACAAATCTTTGAAAAATTGATGGTGAAGAAGACCTCGTGGCGAGATACTCGAGGGCAGCGGCGAGGTAAACGGGAGCGACAGTGCCCAATTACTGAGCATTGCGGCCCTTCTTCAGGTAGCAGGTAAACCTTCCGACGGAGAATTGAAGTCCAACTTTTGCGGACCTTGAGTCCTTATGCTTGCAGTCGGCATCTACCTCCACCATCTTTGTACACATCATCTTTTTTATCCTTTGGCTCTTGGTCCTCCCTCTGAGTTTCTTGCTTGTTTTGTGACTTGAGTTTGAATTTGGGAAATGTGACGATTTGGGTCGAATTTATTAACAGGGACCTAGCGATCCACAAGAGAGGAGAGTTAACGGTTGAGATTGGAAGAAGTGAACAGTTGGGATTCTGAGGATTTTGGGAATCCATAGTGTTCGAGCTAATGGAGTGTTATCATGTAGTGACTAAGAGATGACATATAACAGGAGAATGACAGTTGGGATTTATGGTGGAGCGTTTTCAATAACAAAAACTCTTTTTCAAAGAATCCCACCCAAAATTTAAGATTTCCCTAAAATTTTTATAAAATCTCATCACAACCATTGATTCCTCATGATTAAATTCCAATCGCTTTTACCAACTATTTTGTCCTAGTCAGCAAACCCATTCAAAAACATACCTTATTTGTATAATAGGTAGATAGATAGATATATACTAGTCATAACCAGTGACCATAGGTCACAGTGAACTTAGAGTATCCACTAAAAAAATTCAACCCATTTAAAATCTTCAGCCTGAAAAGTTTGCTGCATCTTCAAAAACCCTACCAAAAAATTTGCAGCCACCTTCAAAATATTCCTCCCAATACTAATTTTAACAACATTCAAACTAAAATTTAGTTTTTTCATAGAATTTAGTTCGATCCAAAGTTTAGTTCACGCCTGATTTAGTTTCCCCTAACATTTAAAATTTTTAAATCCCTCTAGATTTAGTTCTAACCAAAATTTTAAATTTAAATTTAGTTTCATCCAGATAATTTAGTTCCCTTTAAAAATTTTACTTCCTCCAAAATTTAGTTCTCTTCAGATTTAGTTTCTCTCAAAATTTAAAATTTTAGTTTCCTAAAATTTAATTCCCTCTAGATTTAGTTTCTTCTAAAATTTTAGGATTTTTCTCCTAAAATTTTGACAAATTCTCATCCTACACATTAATTCTTCAAGATTCAATTCCGGCCGTCTTTCTACACATTCTTTTGTTCTAGTCAGCACACTCATTCAAAAACATCTATTAGTTGATGTATATATATGTGGGAATCAGGTGGCCAAGAGAAGAATCCTCTCCTTGGCCACCATCAAGGCCGCCTATCACCAATCAGGGTAGTGGGGCCCACACACCCACATATGGGGTCGGTGGCCTGGATGGTGGCCAAGGAGGGGATTCCCTCATTGGCCACTGATTTCCATTTATCACACACACACACTAGTCATAACCCGTGCCTGTAGGGCACTGTTCAAGATATTCCCTTGGAGAATGTGATGAAAGTGTGGCAGCGGTTATTTGGTTTTCCCTCATTTTGCAACAAATTTCAGTTTCCCCCATGTAGAACGTGAGGATGAAATAGGGCTGAGGTTATCTGTTTTTAATCTTTGGTTTATAAAAAAAAGAAGGCCATGTCCTAGTCACTGTGTACAGAAATTTGCGGAAGAAAAATGTTGATTGACCTCTTCCTTCAACGATCAATTCACTCTGAAATTTCAGAACTCAGTTCTACTCGTATAGAGAATTATTCATACTCACTTGCCATCCAAGAAACCTGCAGTCATAAAAGGCGCATCGATCCGTTGTCACACTGAGAGCTACTGCTTGCCCTGACCCCTAAACAGACAATCATCAAGAGCATTGCAACAACAATCACACCAACATAAAAAAAATATAATTTTAACAATAAAAACAGAAATTACCTACGGTGCGGAGTTCTCAAACGCAACATTCTCAGCAATAAAATCCTTTGCTTCAACATCACACTCCCACACCCAAACGTCCCAGTGCCAATAAATCGTGACTCCTAATTTTTTTTAAAAAATCATTTTTTGACAAAACGATCAATAAAATTAATAGAGATATGGAATGTAAGCAATATAATTACCTGATGGTGTTGGATTCGGTTTGCGGTGTTGTCCCAAGAGATGACAATGGATTCACGTTTGAGAGCGGCGATGGTGATGAAGTTCTTCGTTTTGGGAATGTAAATGGGTTCCCCTGTAGATACCTGGCAAAATCTAGATGACGGTACGGACCCAATTGCCCAACGGAACCGTGTCGATTGCTTGCTGAACCGTCCGGTAGTCGTCGGTGCAGTCGCTTGCGACACACAGCACGCAAACCGTCATCGGAATTTGGTTTGCTTCCGTTCGGTTTGGTTTCTTTCTGCCTGGGGATTTATTGATGCTTTGAATCGAGTCGATGATCCGCAAATTTGACCGAATATTTGTGAGCTTTCCACCAAATATTTGTGTTTCCCGTGACTGAATATTTGTGATCGTTCCCCCCAAATATTTGTGTTTCCCCTCAAAGGCAGCGAGCGGTTAAATTTTTTTTGGGATGAAATCTAAACTGGGATGAGGGTGTTAACTTTTTTTGTATTTTTGTGGGATGTGGCATCACAACATGCATATTTTTGTGTTAGTTTTATGGGATAAGTTGTTAACGTGGGATGAGAAGGAAAACGTGCATATTTTTGTGTGGGATGAGAAGCCTATGTCCTAGTCACCAAGCACAATCAGCGTTTTTTTCCAAGTCATATTTTGGGTAACACGTAGGACAAAATTCAAAAAAGGTCGTCAATTGTATAATAGATAGATGTATGTATGTATGTATCTATGTATATAGAGGAATATGGGCCTGAGCTGACAGCGCATGAAATTTTTCCTACATCAGCGATTTGGGGGCTTAAAAATATTATTTTAATTTTTTACAATGTGTTTTACAACTTGTTGGCTACATCACCACCAAATTTCATGCCAATCCAACACTTTTTGAGCCTCCATTCATACGTTTCAAAAAAACCGCTTCTGAAAACCAAACTGTCAGCGCAACATTTTTGAAACGCATGAACGGAGGTTCAAAAAGTGTAGAATTGACATGAAATTTGGTAAAGAGGTAGCCGACAAGTTGTAGAACACAGTGCAAAAAAAATTTAAAATAAATATTTAAGCCCCCAAATTACTTACATTCTTCCTGCGCTATCAGCTTAGGCCAATATTCCTCATATATATTTATCTATATTACATTTGATGATTGTTTTTGAATTCTAGGGATGACTAGGACAAGTTACCTAGGACAAAATGGTTGATAAAAGAACGGCTGAGATTCTTTAGGAATGAATGGATGAGATGGGATTTTATGGAAAGTTTTGGAGGGAAAAAACTTAAATTTTGAAAGAGAAATGTGTTAGCACGACTTGCAAAATGCTGTTTTGGGAACCGACAGACATTTTTTGAAACTTGAAAACCATTAGTTTTGGGAACCGACAGACACCATGTTACCTTTTGAAACTAAAACTTTTCAACATTTTAGGTCTTTAATGCGAAATAATTTTAGGTCTCTTTCTTAAGTCCAGTTTCCAATGTATTTTATTTTGATTAAATTCATGCTGTGTCATATGAGTTGTATCATGTTTCGCAGATCTCACCAATCAAAATATTTATTTTTTTATCCTGTGTGTTTTTATTATTAAAAAAAAATCTAAAATTAATATTCGATTACAACTTTTTAATTAATTATTGTTCTGCGCCGAAGGCGCCCACTAAATTTGATGTTCTGCTAATTTGTTGTTTTGCGTCGAAGGCGCTCGTGCCGAATTTGTTGTTCCGTAGCGAAAGCGTCCGCGTCGAATTTGTTGTTCCGCGCCGAAGGCGCCCACGTCGAAGACTCTGGTGCCCCTAAATATTTTTACACTAATTTGTTGTTCTGCACAATTTTGGCCGTGGAAATAATTTTTTGGGGAATAAAAATTTCGCGGGAGAAAATCTTAAATGAACCGTGCCCGCGGCATGAGGTATGACTAGTATATATATATATATGATCTAGGTTTCGGCTGGAACCAAAACGTTTCAGTCATTTTTGGGGGATTGATCCGAAACACTGCTTGAAACTCACTTTTTGCGTTCAATCGAAAAAGGTAGTAATTAACATTGCTTTAGTCATGAAATCGAGCTCAAAATCATAAAAACAAACGGATGCATGCTCAAAAAGAAATAAAAAAAATTAGTTGAAGCCAAAAGGGGGAAAAATAAAATCAAAAATAGTTAAAGCGGAAAAGGAGGAAAAAACTTGCCTCTTTCGCTATAAACCAGCCATCGACGACGTCGGGGAGTCTTTAGAGAGCTGTCTTCTTCGTCATCGTCGATGCGTCTTCGGAAAGCGTCGCCTGCAAAAATCTCGAAAGAACGATGCTAGGTTAAGTTTGATTTCTAAACGTGTATGGCATGTGCGCACATGCCACACACTGGGAGCAGCTGGCCAAATTACACACTTGCTAATCATCTTACATTTATATAGAAGTTTACCATACTTATGTGTTGTTGGCCCAATTACATGCGTATTTATTTACACGTTTGCCATTCTCATATGCTGCAAGCCAAATTACATGCTCATTTATTTACAAGTTTGCCATTCTCATGTGCTGCTGGCCAAATTACACTTTGATATATTTAGCAAAAAAGTGTAATATATTTAGCAAAAAATATTTAGCAAAAAATATTTAGCAACAAGTGTAATATATTTACATATATTTAGCAAAATGTGTAACTTGTAAAAAAATATTTGATGCATTAGTACTTGATAGTATTTGATAGGGTTATAACTATTTGACAGAAATTAAAATTTCAGAAACGAAATTAAACTCTGAAACCACTGAAACGAGCGATACTTGACTGTAAAATTTCAGAAAGACCAAAATTGAAACCGAAACCCTTTAATCTTGATAAATAAATAAATAAATAAATATGCCCATGTTCCGGTGCAAAATTTTCAAATTTTTTTCTAATGTTTAATCCATACATATAAATACATCACCTTAGGGGAATTAGGGGAATTAGACTCTCGATCAAGCCGTTACAAACTCAAGAGTTTCAGAACAATAGAATATTTTGTACAGATCCGATTAATGAACAAATATAGGCGATTTTCTTTGATATTTGGTATGTAGGTGTATTAATATGTATGAAACACATTCAACCATTTGGATCGTTGAAAACACCCATAAAACTCTTTTTTCACGCTTTTTGCACCGATGACTTTTTGCACATGAAAATTTACCTATATATGTAGCTTGTTGGAAATCAGCTAATAGCATAGAAAAGTTTCTACTCTATCAGCACCTAAAACTCAATTTTTTTTTTAAAATTTTTTTCTAAGGTGTTGTTCACATTCTTAAACATCAAAGCACCAAATATGAGTGAACCTTAAGGGGATTTGTCACTCGATCGGGTTGTTGCAAAAAGTTCTATTATTTTAAAATCGTTGAATTTGTAACTGCTGGATAAAGGGTCAATTAACATTGGATTCACTAGATGTTTGGTATGTTGGATGTGCAGAACACATCTAGAAAAAAATAAAAAAATAAAAAATGTGTATATTTGCTCTCAGCACGGGAAAATTTCCGCACATACACATTTTGCTTATATATATAACATATTTTCTGCCGTTAGCTAGGATTTCACTTTGACTTTGATAGGGGACTAGACTGGATTCTGAAAAATTGCTTGCTTCTTGAATCAGTTTATTCAGTTGAATGGTTTTGTGTGCTTTTGTTGCAGGATGTACTGAATCTACTGTAATTCCTGTATGATTTGTGAGAAGCAGCTATGAGCAAAGTTGATGATGTATGAAGTGGACTATCAGGCACATGCTTAATTGTTTTTTTGGATATACATTTGTTTTATGATCATGTTGCTAAATTCTGTGCGAAATGCAGGCCATGGACGATAAATCTCAGGAAACGGAACCTGCCGTTGGTACCTTTTTGTATTACTTAACATTTCCTAGAGTCACTAGCATGCACTACTTGATTTTCTCTGAGTTTGATTAAGAAGCATT
This sequence comes from Scilla litardierei, assembly GCA_030789695.1. NCBI lineage: Eukaryota > Viridiplantae > Streptophyta > Magnoliopsida > Asparagales > Asparagaceae > Scilla > Scilla litardierei. The sequence continues at coordinate 339,163,730 of CM061142.1, read as the reverse complement.
CATACAGTAAGGGTTAGTGATAGATAACATGTTTCAACCATGCTTTCTTGCACATATAATTTACCTACAGTAGCGTTTCCTTATTCGTACTCTCTGAACTAAATTACTCATGAATTTCATGGCACAATGACCGTGGATTAGTTTTTCACGAGGGTAAGTAGAATTTTAGTTCATGTTGGATTGGTGTTTATATGACTGCATATTTCACGCAGGTGAGGTGATACGAAAGGGAAGAGAAATCCTTTTCCAGGTAAGTGAATAAACATTGCGTATCATGGTAAATGAATTATCATTGTTGATTAATGATTGTAGTTTTTTCTGTAATACACTGTTATGTATGGAAATTCTAGATTTTGACTCAAGATTAAGAGATGTGGATCTTGAAAATATCTGGCGTGATAATTCATCATCATCTTAGCCTTCATCCCAAAAAAATTTGGGTCGGTCTCATGGACTCAATAGAAAGAATGTTGGATCTGTCATGATGATTATTGCAGAAAAATATCCTACCTGCATGCAGCTTCTACCATCTTCTACCGACCTGACCTTTGTATTTTTGAGCGACAACAAGTTTTGAGCGCTTTGGTTTAATGCTTCATGTTAAAGGTGAAAAAAAGATGAAGAGGAGCACACAAATTTTAGTGAAAGGTAGTTCATATAAATAAATGAAAATATTAAACATCTAGTAATGCAGGCTCCTCAGGAGCTAGAACAACACAAATATAATCAGGATTATGCTAAACATGAGAATGAATGGAGAATCCTGTTTCTCCGAGTGCTAAAATACATGGGGGAAAATGAAAGAAAATATAAGAAAAGATATGGGAAGGAAGAAGATCTAACTTAAAGAATCTGGTTGCTTATGCTGATTCATTTGATTCTATTGTCAAGTATTGGAACTCAACTCTCCCTCATTGTATCTATTACGTCGACTGGATTATCATAATTCGTAATCACATACAGTATATATAATTATACAGAACCCCTTTGAATGTCCGTTTTGGAGTCTTGGGTTTAAACTTATTTAACCAAGTATTTGGCTTTCTCTACTCGACGTGGTACTGAACTCATCTTGTAAGTTGTAATACTTACTCGTCCTATAGTCACCATGGAAATTGCACAGATAAATACACGAACACACCAGAATCTCTCTTTCTCTCTCTCCCTCGTGCGTAAATATGTTGTAGACTTGTGCGGCCACAAATAAGCTTGGTCTGCTTTAGATCTTATACTAGTTTGTTATGATAAATGGCCAATTTTAGTTTGGAGTGGCTAACATGCTTAGGAGTCCACTTGACCTGAAAGTGGAATATCCTATTGGAGTCTCCGGTGACCGGTCTAAACTTATTTATTTATTTATTTGAGAAAGTTGGGGCTAAACATATTTATTTATTTATCTGAGAAAGTTGGGGCTAAACATATTTATTTATTTATTTGGGAAAGTTGGGCCTAAATGTACTTAACCACATATCTTGCACTCTATTTGGGACCAAAATCATCCTCAAACATGCATTAATACCATTGTTTAGATGCTAGCCATTGAACTCAATAGAAATAAATATGTAACTAGACTATGATTAATTATCTTATATCGATATATGACGGCCGTGTATCGGTGTATTACATACATTTATGTAATGGATCGGGAGTAATGTGATCATTTATATTGCTATTTAGTGTGATCATTTTTATTGCTACTTGACAAGGAGCCGCTCATGAATGTTTGGTCACTGAATTTATCAAGAGGTTCCAGGGAGTTCCTTGTTTTTATATTTTTGGATCAATGATAATGCGATCATTTATATTGCTACCTGACAAAAATGAGCAGCTCTTGAATGTTTGGTCTTTGAAGTTATCAAGGTCTTATGGAGCTCCTTGTTTTGATATCCTGTGATTGAGGTGCAAACTGAAGAGACCGTATTTTCTGAATAAAGGGCAAATCTACAGCTTTGAGCCCATGAGGGGCTTTTTTGTAATTTTTGGTTTTCTAGGGATTTTCGTATTTTTCAGTTTTATGGGTTCTTTTGTAATTTCTAATTTTCATTTTAGTATTTATATGGAGTTAGGAGGATTAGGGATTTATTGTGTTGAATTTGAGAGAAATGAGCTCTTTTGTGGGGGCTACGGCTTCGCCTCGAATAGAAGCTTGGGAGAGCGGTTCACTTATCGAACTTGGCCAAGGGAGAGCGGCCTCCTCTCGAAAGGTGTCAAGTTATCTTTGTATCTCTTCTTATTTTAACTTTTCATCAATAAAAATTTCTTTCCCCCAATTCTTTTCATCAAACTCCCAAAAATCCAACATTTCTTATAAAAATCCACACTTTCTACCAAAATCCTAACTTTCTATATTAAAACTCTAGAAAAATCCTATCAAGTGGTATTAGAGTACGACGTTCCATGGTGACGGTGGCGACATCTTTCAGATTTGAGGTTAGGGCGTGGGATGCAAAGATAGATGCGAAGATGGATGCTTATCTGCAAACCCTAATGCAACAATTTGCGGATTTGAAGGGGGTGATGAACTCAGGTTTGAAAGGAGATCCAAATCTAGGACAAAAGGCGTCCCCTTTGGTGAAAAAGGAGAAAGAAGAAGAATCCAGAGAAGGGCATCTATCCAACGTGAGGGAGGATTTTGAAGAAGCCGAAGAGGACTCCACGAGTGGGGGACCTTAGCCATCCTCATCGGGGCCCTGCACCTTGCTGCAGGACAACCTCATCCTTGCAGGCTGCCCGTAGGGCCTGCTGGGCCCACTACAGGACCTAGCTGAGCCCAGTTGGGCTCCGCTGAGCCTGCCCTTGCCATGCGGGCCCAGTTGGGCATATCTGCAGTTTCACGTGCATGCCAGGACTTGTTTGTAGTCTTTCGAGGCCTATCATGGCACATCGACACTCTGCGGGCCTCCAATGCCCATGGTTTGCACATGGATGACCTCCTGAGCATTGGCATCAGTATTTTAGGTGTGAAGAACCGTCGGCCAGGCTAGATGATCACTATGACATTCGTCCGGTCATCGTTGATGGTTGTGGAAACCAATCCAATCCTTTTGATCCCGAAAGGGGCGGATGCCATCAGTTGGACAGGATGGCCTACGCATTTTATGCACCACATTGAAGACAAGGTGTGTTTTTGGGGGCGAGTAATGATGGATCTGGAATTTTGGCCAATTAGAAGCGTTTTCGTAATTTTTGGTTTTCTAGGGGGTTTAGTAATTTTCAATTTTAGGGGTTATTGTACTTTTCTTATTTTCAGTTATCATTTATATGGGGGTTAGATGGTTAGGGATTCTCATACTTGATTATTGTGAGACTTCATAGAGGTTGAGATTTCCCTCTTTTATTAGAGAGCATGGCCCCCTCTCGAATCGGCTGCTTGGAAGAGAGTTCATCTTGAAAGAAATCATCGTTATCCTTTGTTTCTCTTTATTATTAGTTCTTCATCAATAAAAATCTCTCTTTTATCCTGCTGGGCTGCCTGCAGGGTCCGTTGGGCCCACTTTGGCTTGCCCGTAGTTTCGCGGGCCCGTCAGGGCCTGTTCGCAACCATTCGGGGCCTGTCATGGCCTGACGACGCTTGTTGGGGCCCGTTTGGCCTGACGACAGTTCTACGGGGTTCCATGGCCCAAGGTTTTCAGTCGGACGACCTTCCGAGATTCAGCGTTCGTATCAAGGTTTGAGGTCTCGGTTTCGGTCTCAGTATCGCTCTCCGAAAATTTAGATTTCGATATCGGTATCGCCCGTTTCGACGGTTTCGAAAGTGAGTTTCGGTTCGTCCGTATCGATAATTTCAAAAATTGAAAGTTATATATAACTAACAATAGTAGTTAAAATTTGTTACTAATAAGATAATGACAAACTAATAAAGATAATTGGTAACTTATAACATAATTATGAACAATATTAGTTAAAAATATGCTATTCACGTTAACCATTTAGCTAAAAAACACTCTCGTTCGTTACAATATGACAAACTTGTAAATAATGTGTAATATGTTTAGACAAATGTAGGGTATGAATAGCGTGGCAATATCTCAATTTTGGGTTTTTAGAGAATTTTTATTTAATTACACATTCTTCTTCCTCCATTTTCGACCGATACTGAATGGTATCGGCCGGTATTGGTCGAAACTGACCAATGCCGTTCAGTATTGGCTGATACCGAAACTGACCCCCTAGTTTCGGTCTCGTTACCCACCAAGACCGAAACGATATGGCCGATACCCAAGGATATCGGCCGAAACCTCAAACCTTGATTCGTATTTTTGGACACGGAGAACTTTTCGATGAGCTTGACAACTACAGTAGCCTCCTTCCGGGATTCGTGATGGACGGTGGAGACCATGGGTGGCCCTACGACGGTGGAGGAGATGCGCAATGTGTCGGCAAGGCCAAGAGAGGTCCGCAAGAAGGCATCAGCCTTTTCAAGAGTCATGGCAAAGGCGATAGAGACTAATTCTAACCTTTTGAGTTCTAAGGAGGCATGCAACTCATTTGGAGCGGATGTCTCACGTACTTCATACACCATCTTGAGGACAAGGTGGTTTTGGGGGCATAGTTACGATGAGACTGTATTTTCTGAATAAAGGGCATATCTACAGTTTTGGGCCCATCTGGGGCTTTTTCGTAATTTTTGGTTTTCTTGGAGGGTTTTCAAAATTTTCAGTTTTAGGGGTCTTTTTGTTATTTCTTATTTTCAGTTTAGTATTTATATGTGATTAGGAGGATTAGGGATTTATCTCGTTGACTCTGAGAGAAATGAGACTCTTTTGTGAGAGGTTGCGCTTCGTCTCGAATAAAAGCTTGGGAGAATGGTCCACCTCTCGAACGTGGGCAAGGGAGAGCGGCCTCCTTTTGAAAGGGGTCAAGTTATCTTTGTATATCTTCTTATTTTTAGCTTTTCATAAATAGAAATCACTTTCCCCCCAATTCTTCTCATTAAAACCCTAAAAATCCACATTTCTTATAAAAATCCCACATTTCTTATAAAAATCTCACCTTTCTATCAAAACCCTAACTTTCTACATCAAAAACCTAGAAAAAGCCTATCAAAATCATTTTGAAGAGTCATTTTAGCTAAGTGGATGGCCATCCCCATGCACCCATATCCATCGAACTTAAGCTATGCTTGAGTCTCTTGTATTTAGGATGAGATAATACCAGCTCTGGCGCTTGAACAAAGAATCTTTAAATGTTTAATGCTATGGACAAAGAATCTTTAAATGTTTAATGCACCCATAGCGTCAATTTTTTCTTATCATTTGTTTATTCTGCAACCATTTAGGCAAATAACTTTTGGTCAATGGAGCAGTGAAGGGGGTTTCCGCCAAAAAACGATGCATGCTGGTGTATGTGCATGGAACAAACATAGGCGAAAAATAAAATTTACCTAGCACCATTGAGATTGCGGTGGAGGAGGAGGGAAATACGATCATTAGAATGGAATATGAAAACCTGCCCCAAGTTGTTAGACGTGTGAGTGTTTTGGACATTCTTCTGGCCAGTGTCCCTTCAAGAAAGTTTGGGTGGAGAAAACTAAATCATCTTTTGTGGATGATAAGGTTTCTGAAGCTATTGGTGATGCTTCAGCTACATGTGGAGGTCCCTCAGCTACAAAGAACCCAGTTGATGTTGAGTACACTGCGGCAGTTGTTTCTGATGTTGTTCCTTGTATTTTGGAGTCTGGTGGTCCATCTTCTTTGCACATTACGGAAAATGTCCGTATTGATGATCCAGACAATGTTGGTAATGAAGATGAGGCTGATGAAAACTATGAGGATGAGTGGATGGAGGAGTTTGATGGGGATGCTACTATGGAGAATCAAGAGTGGGAGGAGGAAATGCGCCGCCTTGCACCATCATTGAAGTCTATTAAAAAGAAATATATAGATCTCCCACGACGGAAAAGTTTAAGAATTCCACGGAGTTCTAAATATTAGGACTCCCTTGCTGAGTTGAGATGTTAGATAATTTATGATTGTTTTCATTAGAGTTTTATGTTTGGATCATTCTGTAATCCAAAATTGTAATTGCTGAGTTATACGAATAAAGTTGTTAACCCTTCTATATATATATATATATATATATATATATATATATATATATATAAGCCCAAGAAAACCCTAAAACACACCTAACTCGACCTGGGCCCAATCTGGCAGCCCAGTTAGCTCGGCCATCTTGACACAGGCTCTCGACCAAGCACATTGCACAGTTCTGCCCGATCACAATTTCCAGCATAGATTCGCCAACTTGCAGAAATTTCCTAGTACTCATCCGACATCCGTTTCCTAGGTTCTTGACGGCGTTGGAACCAGTATGAAGTCTACTGTGTGGAAACATATGAGAAAAATAGGGTAAAATCTTGGATGATAATAGATCTTCAACTAGTGAAGGGCTGTCTAGTTTTTTGCACTTTCTACTCCGCTCGGCCGAGCGGAAGTGTCGCTCGATTGAGCACGCACTCTGGAACGTGGGGGGACTCGCTTGGTCGAGCTAAATCAACAGAGAAATTTAGGCCAAAATCAGTGGGGTCGCTCTGCCCGAGCACATGGGTTGCTTGGCCGAGCGGCTTGGGCTGCTGCTGCTCTCTTTTCTCCTTCTAGTTGGTGACATCAACTCGGCCGAGTGCTTGATGGCACTTGGCCGAATCGTCTGTCTTTTGACAGCTTCTTTGCTTTCTCATCATCATCTTTTTTCTTGCTCTCTTCTAACAGCTTAAACTCCTCTAGCATGATGCCATAGACGCTTTGGCATCGATGCTCGTGTCCATCATCCAGTATTACTCTAAATCGCGCCAAAGTTTCTTAAAATCCACAAAACACTACGAGAATCAAATATATCGTGAAATACGCGATAAAGTATAGAAAAGTGAACTTTGGGCTATCAAAATGAGATGAAAACATGCAGTAAAAACATGGAAAATATGAACACATCAAAATCCCCCCAAGTTTACATCTTACTCGTCCTCGAGGAAGACTAGTAAGAAGCAAACCCGGAGAGAAAAGTAAGAAATGAAAAATAAAGAAAGATGCTAGATCATCAACTCATAGCATCCTCATCATTCATAAACACACAAGATGAGAAATAATCAACGACCACATATTTTACTTGAAATTTTAACCTCGCATCATAATGTACATGTCATGGATTTGAATTGAAGCATAATGAACTAATCAACCAATCATAACAGAAATTAAAGTATTCATCCTATCATATATTAGCATGTAATATATTAACTTATGATAATAACTCAAAATCCATGAAAGATTCTCTAACTGTCATATATGTATCATAATCAAATCAACAAGCATGCATATCATGTTATAATTTGTTATTCATGAAATGAAATAGAAAACTCAACCAATCAAGGCATCACCACACTAATAACCGTTTCTTGAATCCTAGGAATCCATCAACCTTGTCCATGCCTTTATCTAAATAGAAAAGGAGGTAGAGATATGGAATTTTGTATTTTTGTATTTCTGGCTATTTTTGGCTTTTTGTCTTGAAAACTTGCGTAAACACAATGGAGTGCAAGGAGCGGTTCATGCAAAACCCAGATCAGGCGATCTTAGGGCATCGGGTTACAAGGAACCCCAAGGACCTTTATTTAGGATATTTTATTTGATTTTTATATTTTTGTGATTTTATTCTTGGGATTTTTGCAAACTCACGTAAACACGATGGAATACAAAGGTGGTCGTTGACCATTTATTTGGCGATATACAAAAGAAAAGGAAAAACATAAAATCTAGATATGGACTCGGTATCAGAAATATCTTACTCATCAATACTTAGAGCGTCATGGGGTTATCTTATCTCAATTGGATTACTACTCATACATGAAACATATTTAATTTCTCACACAAATCATGCAAATATAGTTAAAATTTCGATTTATTACATTTCATTTTCATTTAGGCCGTTTCAAGAATATGAATCATGAAAATATGAGCACTATTATGAAAAGCATATTGCTATCCTACTCAAGAAATATAATCTAAAACTTTCACTTTCTATTAAGAGTTCGGAAAGATAATCCATTCATATACATTTCATAATTAAAGCACAAGAGATTTCAAATATGAAGTGATAACTTGTGGGTATACAAATGGATAATGTGTGTAGATGTTAAACATGAATAACAATCATAGAAGAAAAATCATTTGTAGCAAAAATAAATAAAGATAAAAACGACTCACAAGTACACATTATGATGCATGAAACACACAAAAAGAGAAAACAAAGAAAAAAGAATTTTTTTTTTAATTTTTTAAATTTCTAAAAATCCTACAAATTAAGTAAAAATGCAATCTGATGCAACTAAATGGCATGGAAATGCACTCCCCCATGGTAAATGACACATTGTCCTCAATGTGATCATAAAACATATGAAGGAACAACTGTATAAGATATCGGGGGTGAGTGAAATATGATGACATGAATCCCTAATGCAAATAAATGCACATACAATGATGCATGGATCGCCTTCCCCTAAGCTAAACCAAATAATCCCTTTTATTTGATTCAATCAATAATGTCACGGCTTTGAAAAGCGTAATCAAGTCAAATGAATAGGAAAGTAGGATTTAGTATGAAAGAAGTGCTCGATGGTGAGCAAAAGGATGTGCCACATCAAAATATGAAGATGATAGCAATCAATATAGCACATAAAGGGTTGGGTGCAAAAGATTATTGTTGCCGTCATATGAGGTGATATTTATTCTAAACTAACTAATCAAGCAAATCTATACGGTCCTCTCGCTGTCAAGAGGATTCATGTTTATTTAAAACAATAAAATTCTACACTACTAGATTAGAATACACCTGATTCAAACGGCAGATCCAGTATCTTCAGCGGTGCATCCAGCTGTCCTATCCAAGGTTTGAGATTTTGTTCCATACCCTTGGGTATCGGCCGTGTCGTTTCGGTCTCGGTGGGTAACAAGACCGAACCTAGGGGTCAGTTTCGGTATCGGCCGATACTGATGGTATCGGTCAGTTTCGGCCGATACCTGTCGATACCGGTCGATACCATTCAGTATCGGTCGAAGACGGATGAAGAAGAATATGTAATTAAATAAAAATTCTCTAAAAAACCAAAAATGAGATATTGACACGCTATTCATACCCTACATTTGTCTAAACATATTACACATTATTTACAAGTTTGCCATATTGTAACTAACGAAAGAGTGTTTTTCGCTAAATGGTTAACGTGAATAGCATATTTTTTAACTAATATTGTTCATAATTATGTTATACGTTACAAATTATCTTTATTAGTTTGTCATTCTCTTATTAGTAACAAATTTTAACTACTATTGTTAGTTACATGTAACTTACAATTTTTGATACTATCGATACGGACGAACCGAAACTCACTTTCAAAACCAACAAAATGGGCGATACCAAAACCGAAACCTAAATTTTCGGGAGAGATACCGAAACCGAAACCTCAAACCTTGGTCCTATCAGCACCTTCCGTGGCTTCGCCAGCTGCGTGTAGCCACTAACACCAACGAACTCTAGTGATGCATCCCCTAGCATTCCTCGTAGGTGTCCACCCGTATCATGCGAAGAACGGAATTTATCGGTCCGTTGCGAAAAACCTCTCCCTAAATAAATGTTTTCCAAAGAGGGTCATCAACATAAATAGTTAAATTTAAAAATGGTTGATAACACTTCCCTAGAAATAAATCTATACTCTCAAGCTCCATTTCTGCTCTCTCCTCGGCGTCATCTCCAAGCTCTCCAGATAACTCCTGAACAAATGTAAACGTCGCCTCATCAGGCGACTCCTCGCTGTGCTTGTCAGGTTCTTTAAGCAGTGACACGTCCAAGCATACCTTAGGTCATAAGTGTGTATGTGCTGCAAAAGGTACGATGTGTCAAATACATCTGAATCAAAATAAATATCAAACAGAGTACATGTTTCAGAGATGGAGTGGACAAAAAGGTCTCATTGAGTGGGAGGAATAAGCTCTGGTGGATACTCCTCTGCCGCAGTGAATGATGGAGGTGGCTACAGAAGCTCAACTGAAGGTGTGCAATACTCGGGCTCCATGTGAATATCTGTATTCTCATCCTGAATAATGTCCTCAACAGTCTGCTATGGCTCCACTAGCACGACTTCCTCAACAACGTCACGTGGTGCTGCAGGCTGCTATAACTCATGTGACTGGTCGGGGAGTGACGATGGCACACACTGGCTCTGTCGCGACACCTCCCGAGTGTCTCATCGCAGTTCTCTCATCAGAAGTGGATGTATCAGTGCCAGTTGTCGTAGCCCCATCTTTGGTGGCAATTTGAAAATGCATAGTGTCTCTCCAAAGCTGAACGTGAACGTCCTCCTCAATTGTACCTGCAACTGAGACACGGTTCATAATAAAATTTATAACTTCTCGTTCGAATGGCTCAGCTGCCGTAACGACTAATGAACCAGTAGAGCAAGCGTCCTCCAACATGCGTGCCAAGGCTGCTGTTGAGTATAGATCAGTGAAGGTAGTCACCTTCAGCCTCCTTACGAACTCCAATGAAGGTCCACGTAAGCTACCAGTGAAGTAGCCAAAGAGCACTGAGTCATCAAACCCATGGTCGGGCACTTTTTGCAGCAAATCATCGAACCTGTACATGGCTTTACAGAAGCATTCTCCGTTGGCCTACTTGAATGTGGCAATGTTTGCTTGGTCTAGACAATATTGTATAAGCACCTTCACTCCAAATGTGGATGTCATTGTTGCACCAAAATATACCTGATCACTCAAAGATAGATAACCTGGAAAAGAATGTCAGTGGCGCAAGAGAGATAAAGATAATAATGAAGTGGTGGGGTGGGGCAAAATCTCTTTTTATTTCTTTTTATAAAAAAATTTTAAGTGTTTTATTTTTTATTTTTTTTATTTTTTCATAGTCAAACAACCTAATTGTGATAAATAGGTAATTTGGCGAAACGCCTCCCCGGCAATGGTGCCATTTTTGTGACTACGAGAATGCGCACCCCCAGAAAGGTATGCACACCCTGCCCAAAAGTGCAAGGGTGTCATAGCAATATATGTCCGATGAGTTCGGAGTCGAATCCATAGAGAGGCGGTGCTATACTATCTATCGATTCCTAGGTTGGTTAGGCTTCGGGTTTTATTATAGAGGTGAATTACGGAAAGTCGTAATGACGATGGATGTGAAAGACGAGTGTGTCACAATCAACAAAACACAACCAAAGACTCCACACAAAAGAAAACAAATAAAACATATAAAACAAATGGGAGAAAGATCACTAGTGTGTCAGTATCCCCAATATTGTTTTGGGCATGGAATGAAGTTCTTACATATTTAGTAGTTGAATTGTCTTAAGTATAAATCGATGTTAGGAAGGGACCTTTACTTGGTGCCACTCTCATGATACACCACATAGGTTGTATAGAGGTGTAACAAACGACTCTAGAATTAGTGCTACTCTCGTAATACACCTCACCTAGGATGACGATTTTACAACCATATTCAAGTGTGTAAAGAGTTATCTAAACTAGTTCCACTCTCGTGATACACAGTGTCAAGAGAAGTCCAATCACCCATGTGATAGATTATTCACAACAGAACTCAAGAAACTCATTAATTCCTAGCTATGTTTAGCTTTGTCAATCTCTTGATAGCTATCGATGCCACTCTCGTGATACATCTCGCTAAGATCAAGATCTGGTGCCAATCTCTTGATACACCATCACTATTAAAGATTAGGTCCTAACAATAGGTTTCAACCTAACCCTAGCAACGAATCTACTCCATCATAGCAATTATAATATAGAAATCGATACAATTCAGTGCAAGCATGAAAGACATTCAATCAAAGATAAAAACGAGATAATAACAAAGAATTAATACATAGCTTCAATATAGAACTCCAATCCCATATCCAATCTTCAAGTAATACAATCTTCAATCCAAGATGGGGGCAGATGGCATAGCCTAACCGCTGAAAATCCGTCCAAGTACAAGATATGGGATCCCCCCACAATGACGGCTACCCAAAAAATGTGTGTGTGTGTGTGTGTGTGTGTGTGTATAACCCCAAGAAAACCTTAAAAACACACCTAACTCGACTTGGGCCCAATCTGGTGGCCCAGTTTGCTTGGTCATCTTGACACAGGTGCTCGGCCGAGCACATTGCATAGTTCTGCCCGATCACAATTTCTAGCACAGATTTGTCAAGTTGCAGAAATTCTCTAAAACTCATCCGACATCCGTTTTGTACGTTCTTGGTTGCGTTGGAAGTGGTATGAAGTCTACTATCTGGGAAAAATATGAGAAAAATAGTGTAAAATCTCGGATGATAGCAGATCTTCAAAGAGTGAAGTGCTGTCCAGTTTTCTGCATTTTCTACTTCGCTCGGCCGAGCGCAAGTGTCGCTCGGTCGAGCATGCCTTAGCGCTTGGTCAAGCGCCTCTTGAGGCTCCAAAACACAGCTCTGGAACGTGGGGGGACTCGCTCGACCGAGCGGACTCGCTCGACCGAGCGGACTCGCTCGACCGAGCGGACTCGCTCGACCGAGCGGACTCGCTCGACCGAGCGGACTCGCTCGACCGAGCGGACTCGCTCGACCGAGCGGACTCGCTCGACCGAGCGGACTCGCTCGACCGAGCGGAATGGCCGCTCGGTCGAGCTAAATCGACAGAGAAATTTAGGCCAAAATCAGTGGGGTCGCTCAGCCCGAGCACATGGGCTGCTCGGCCGAGCGGCTTTGGCTACTGCTGCTCTCTTTTCTCCTTGTTGGTGACATCAGCTCGATCGAGTGCTTGATAGCGCTCAGCCGAACTGTCTGTGTTTTGACAGCTTCTTGGCTTTATCATCATCATCATCATCATCTTTTCTTCTTGCTATCTTCTAACAGCTTAAAATCCTCTAGCATGATGTCATAGACGCTCCGACATCGATGCTCGTGTCCATCATCCAGTATTGCTCCAAATCACACCAAAGTTCCTGAAAATCCACAAAACACTACGAGAATCAAATATATCGTACAATACACAATAAAGTATAGAAAAGTGAACTTTGGGCGATCAAAATGAGATGTAAATATGCAGTAAAAATATTGAAAATATGGACACATCAAAATCCCCCAATCTTACCTCTTACTCGTCATCGGGGAAGACTAGTAAGAAGCAAATCCGGAGAGAAAAATAAGAAATGGAAAGTAATAAAAGACGTTAGATCATCAACTCATATTATCCTCATCATTCATAAAAAAATCAACAACCACATATTTCACTTGACATTTTAACTTCGCATCATAATGTACATGTCATGTATTTGAATTGAAGCATAATGAACAAATCAACCAATCATAACAGAAGTTAAAGTATTCATCCTATCATAGATTAGCATGTAATATACTAACTCATGATAATAACTCAAAATCCATGAAAGATTCTCTAACCGGTATATATGTATCATGATCAAATCAACAAGCATGCATAGCATATTATTATTTGTTTATGAAATGAAATAGAAAACTCAACCAATTAAGGCATCACCACACTAATACCGCTTTCTTGAATCCTAAGAACCCATCAACCTTGTCTATGTCGTTATTCTAAATAGAAAAGGAGGTAGAGATATGGAATTTTGTATTTTATATTTCTGGCTATTTTTGGCTTTTTGTCTTGCAAATTTGTGTAAACGTAATGGAGTGCAAGGAGCGGTTTATGCATCCCAGATCAGGCGATCTTAGGGCATCGGGTTACAAGGAACCCCAAGGGCCTTTATTTAGGACATTTTGTTTGATTTTTTGTAATTTTGTGATTTTATTTTTGGGATTTTTTCAACCTCAGTAAACGCGATGGAATGCAAAGATGGTCGTTGACCATTTATTTGGCTATATAAAAAAGAAAAGGCAAAAACATAGAATCTAGATATGGACTCTGTATCAGAAATATCCTACTCATCAATACTTAGTGTCATGAGTTTATCCTATCTCAATTGAATTATTACTCCTACATGAAACATATTTAATTTCTCACTCAAATCATGCAAATATAGTTAAAATTCAGATTTAATACCTTTCATTTTCATTTATGCCGTTTCAAGAATTTGAATCATGGAAATATGAGCACTATTATGAAAAGCATATTAAAAAATGCTATCCTACTCAAGGAATATACTCTAAAACTATCACTTTCAATTAAGAGTTCGGAAAGATAATCCATTCATATACATTTCATAGTTGAAGCACAAGAGATTTCAAATATCAAGGGATAACGTGTGGATATACAAGGGGATAATGTGTGTAGATGTCAAACATGAATAACAATCATAGAAGGAAAATCATTTCTAGAAAAAATAAATAAAGATAAAAACAACTCACAAGCACACATTATGATGCATGAAACACACAAAAAGAGAAAACAAAGATGAAAAGAAAAATGAAATTTTTTGAAAATTTAAAATTTCTAAAAATCCTGCAAATTAAGTAAAAAATTCAACTTGATGCAACTAAATGGCATGGAAATGCACTCCCCTATGCTTAAACGACACATTGTCCTCAATGTGATCAAAAAAATAATGAGGAACAACGATAAAAGATATATATGGTGAGTGAAATATGATGACATGAATTTCTAATGCAAATAAATGCACATACAATGATGCATGGAGATCCTTCCCCCCAAGCTAAACCAAACAATCTCTTTCATTTGATTCAATCAATAATGTCACGACTTTCAAAAGCGTGATCGAGTCAAATGAATAGAAAAGTAAGATTTAGTATGAAAGAAGTGCTCGATGGTGAGCAAAAGGATGTGACACATCAAAATATGAAGAACATAGCAATCAATATAGCACATAAAGGGTTTGGTGCAAAAGATTATTGTTGCCGTCATATGAGGTGATATTTATTCTAAAGTAACTAATCAAGCAAATCTATTCGGTCCTCTCGCTGTCGAGAGGATGTGTTTATTTAAAACAATAAAAATTCTACACTACTAGAATATAATACACCTGGTTTAAACGGTGGATCCAGTATCTTAAGCGGTTCTTCCAGCTGCCATATCAACACCTTCCGTGTCTCCGCCAGCTGCGTGTAGCTACTAACACCAACGAACTCTAGTGATGCATCCCCTAGCATTCCTCGTGCGTCCACCGGTATCCTGTGAAAAACAGAATGCATCGGTCCGTTGCGAAAAACTGCTCCCCTGAATAAATGTTTTTCAAAGAGGGTCATTAACATAAATATTTAAATTTAGGGGTTTTCGTATATTCATACCTTAAATCTTGCATATTTTGATATATGTCCCTTAATTCTTCGTATTTTAAGTTTAATCCCTCAAATCATTAACTATAGCCAAATTAGGCCCATGGTCTAATTTTTTGTTAAAAACTTCGTTAATGCTGGCGTGGCTGTTAGTGCTGACGTGTCCAGCCTTTTGCGGCGGCAGCGACGGTGATGAGGGGGAGGAGGAGGGGCGTCAGCGGTAAGGAGAGGGGATGAGGGGGATGAGGGGGATGAAGGGTGAGGAGGGGGGATCGGTGGCAGGGAGGAGGGGGAGGAGGGGGAGATCGGCGGCGGGGAGGAGAGGGATGAGGGGGGAGATCGGCGGCGTGGAGGAGTGGGATGGGGAGATCGGCGGCAGGAAGGATGGGTATGATGTTGAGGAGGAGAGGATGGGGTCGGCGTCAGGGAGGAGGGGGATGAAGGGGATGAGGGGTAGGAGGAGGGGAGATCGGTGGCAGGGAGGAGGGGGATGAGGGGGGATCGTCGACATAGAGGAGGGGGGAGATATCGGCGGCGTGGAGGATGGTGATGAGGAGGGGGGAATATCGGCGGCGTGGAGGAGGGGGAGGGGGGAGATCGGCGGTGGGTAGGAGGGGGATGAGGGGGGAGAGCGGTGGCGGGGAGGCGGGGGAAGAATGGGGAGGAGCCGCCCCCGCCACCCTCCCCCTCCTAACCGCAGTCCCCTCCTCCCCAACCGCCTCCCCCTCTCACCACCACCACCACCCCCCCTCGCCTCCCCAGCCTCCGCCTCCCCGCCTCCCTCCCCATTAGGGCTTAGTTCTTAGTTAATTAACACTAATTGTTAATTAATCGTTAATTAATCTAACTATTTAATAGAATATAGGATGTGGGGACTATTTAGGTTAGCAGCTTAAGATTTGAGAGATTAAACTTAAAATACGAAGAATTAAGTGACAACTATCAAAATATGCATGATTTAAGGGGTGAATATACGAAAAACCCTTAAATTTAAAAATGGCTGACAACACTTTCCTAGAAATAAATATCTACTCTCAAGCTCCATGTCTGCTCTCTCCTCGGCG
Source organism: Scilla litardierei (assembly GCA_030789695.1). Classification (NCBI taxonomy): domain Eukaryota; kingdom Viridiplantae; phylum Streptophyta; class Magnoliopsida; order Asparagales; family Asparagaceae; genus Scilla; species Scilla litardierei. The sequence goes on along the minus strand of CM061142.1, from coordinate 339,147,425 downwards.
TCCTTTTCAAGCACTCCAGGTAACTCCTCATCAAATGTAAACGTCGCCTCATCGGGCAGTGACACGTCCGAGCATACCTCAGGTCCATAAGTGTATGTGTGTTGCAAAAGGTACGATATGTCAAATACATCTGAATCAAAATAAAAATCAAACAAAGTCTATGATTCAGAGATCGAGTGCGCAAAAAGGTCTCCCTGAGTGGGAGCAATAGGCTCTGGTGGATACTTCTCTATCGCAGAGAATGGTGTAGGTGGCTGTAGAAGCTCAACTGAAGGTGTGCAATACTCAGGCTCCATGTGAATATTTGTATCCTCATCCTAATAGCTTCCTCAATGGTCTGCTCCGGCTCCGCTAGCACGGCCTCCTCAACAATGTCCCGTGGTACTGCAGACTGCTCTAACGCATGTGACTGGTAGGGGAAGTGACGACGGCACACACTGGCTCTGCAGCGACACCTCCCGAGTGCCTCATCGTAGTTCTCTCATCAGAAGTGGCTGCATCAGTGCCAGTTGTCGTAGCCCCATCTTTGGTGGCAATGTGGAAATGTAGAGTGTCTCCCAAAAGCTGAACGTGAATGTCCTTCTCAATTGTACCCGCAGCTGAGTCACGGTTCATAATAAAATTTATAACTTCTCGTTCGAGTGGCTCACCTGCCGCGACGACTAATGAACCAGTAGAGCGAGCATCATCCAACATGCGTGCCAAGTCTGCTGCCGAATATAGATCAGTGAAGGTAGTCACCTTCAGCCTCCTCACGAACTCCAATGAAGGCGCACGTAAGCTACCAGTGATGTAGCCAAAGAGCACCGAATCATCAAACCCATGGTCGGGCACTTTTTGCAGCAAATCATCGAACATGTACAAGGCTCAGAAGCATTCTCTGTTGGCCTGCTTGAATGTGGCAATGTTTGCTTGGTTTAGACAATATTGTATAAGCACCTTCACTCCAAATGGGGATGTCATTGTTGCACCAAAATATACCTGATCACTCAAAGATATATAACCTAGAAAAGAACGTCAGTGGCGTAAGAGAGAAAAATAATAATGAAGTGGTGGTGTGGGAAAAAATCTCTTTTTATTTCTTTTTATAAATATTTTTTTCAAGTGTTTTATTTTTTTATTCTTTTTATTTTTTCGAAGTCAAAGAACCTAATTGTGATAAATAGGTAATTTGGCAGAATGCATCCTCGGCAACGGTGCCATTTTGTTGACTACGAGAATGTGCACCTACAGAAAGGTATGCACACCCTCACCCCCAAGTGCAATGGTGTCTGAGCAATATATACCCGATGAGTTCCGGGTCGAATTTACAGGGATGCGGTGCTATACTAATAGATTCCTAGGTTGGTTAGGCTTCAGGTTTTATTGTGGAGGTGAATTACGAAAAGTCATAATGGCGATGGATGTAAAAGGCGAGGGTGTCACAATCAACAAAACACAACGACAGATTCCACACAAAAGAAAACAAATAAAACAAAGAAAACAAATGGGAGAAAGATCAACCTAACCCTATCAATGAATCTACTCTATCATAACAATTATAATATAGAAATCGATACAATTCATTGTAAGCATGAACGATATTCAATCAAAGATAAAGACGAGATAATAACAAAGAATTAATATTAAACTTCAATATAGAACTCCAATCCTAGATCCAATCTTCAAAATACAAGCTTCAATCCAAGAGGGGCCGATGACATAGCCTAACATCTGAAAATTTGTCCAAGTACAAGATAGGGTATCCCCCTACAATGACGGCTACCCAAAATATATGTATAAACCCAAGAAAACCCTAAAAACACACCTAACTCGACCTGGGCCCAATCTGGCAGCCCAGTTAGCTCGGCCATCTTGACACAGGCGCTCGACCGAGCACATTGCACAGTTTTGACCGATCACAATTTCCATGTCAGATTCATCAGCTTGCACAAATTCTCTAGGACTCATCCGACATCCGTTTCGTGCGTTCTTGGCGGCGTTGGAAGCGGTATGAAGTCTGCTATCTGGGAAAAATATGAGAAAAATAGTGTTAAATCTCGGATGATAGCAGATCTTCAAAGAGTGAAGGGATGTCCAGTATTTTGCACTTTCTACTCCGCTCGGCCGAGCACAAGTGCTGCTCGGTCGAGCACGCCCTAGTGTTTGGTCGAGCGCCTCTTGAGGCTTCAAAACACAGCTCTGGAATGTGGGGGGACTCGCTCGGTCGAGCGGGATGGCCGCTCGGTCGACCTAAATCGACAGAAATATAAGCCAAAATCAGTGGGGTCGCTCGGCCCGATCACATGGCTTGCTCGGCCGAGCGGCTTGGGCTGCTGCTGCTCTCTTTTCTCCTTCTTGTTGGTGACATCAGCTCGGCCGAGTGCTTGATGGCGCTTGCCCGAACTGTCTTGTCTCTTGACAGCTTCTTGGCTTTCTCTTCATCATCTTCTTTTCTTCTTGCTCTCTTCTAGCAACTTAAATCCCTCTAGCATGATGCTATAGACGCTTCGGCATCAATGCTCTTGTCCATCATCCAGTATTGTTCCAAATTGCACCAAAGTTTCTGAAAATCCACAAAACACTACGAGAATCAAATATATCGTGAAATACGCGATAAAGTAGAGAAAAATGAACTTTGGGCGATCAAAATGAGATGAGAACATGCAGTAAAAACATGGAAAATATGGACAACCCTGCTGGACTAGGTCAACGGGCACACGTGCCTTGGGGAAGGGGCACAAGCCTAGTTTGTGCGCGCCCCACGAACAAATCTATGTTGCCTTGGCAAGGCCGCAGTTGTTGCTAAGCACCCTGGCACCTCGAGGTTAGGTGCGCATCAACGCCGTTTGCTCATCAAGCACAGGAGACCATTGGTGACATCGTTCTGCCCCCTTTCGACCCTCTCTGCTTTCCCTCGATTTCTTCACGTCTTGCTTGATGTCGCAACGAGTGCTGTCATCGTGGATAGCACACTCAAGCCTGCGCGTGTATGTTGACTGGCGTATGCCACCGATCGCATGTGCATCAGATGTCCCTGCCCTGACCACCCTTACTCATCGTCAACCCCGTCGATGCGTGACGTCAGGATGTGCCACAAAACGGGCTTGTGTTAAGATTTTAAGATTTAAAAATTATTTTAATTTTAGAAAAATTAGAAAAATACCAAAAAAATAAATGACTCCTAGATCTAGAGTTTGATAAATTCTTTTATCAAAAATAACAGCACAAATCTTCAAACATGGCATAATTAGATCTAAGCATAAAATTTCAATTGCATGGCAATAATATTTAAGATCTATAATATTAATCACTCTACACAATTATCATGATTTTAGATTAAGATATTTTTCATAAAATTAGATCTAGCAGTCCTATAATTAATTGTTAAGGAGAAACAAAAGCACATCAATTTATTAGGTATTGTTCTAAGCTCTGATACCAATTGTTAAGGTTTATAAAATCTTATCAATTATGTAAATCCAAAATTCCTACTGAACAGTGTTGGAAACATAAAGTTTCTCTTCCCATAAATTTTTTGATGATACAATCATATATATATGTATATATATATGTATATATATATATATATATATGTATGTATACTAACTCTTTGGATGCAGATTATCAAGCTTAAACTTTCACATATGACAATAATCAAAGTTACGTTGCAAGAAAAAGCATCAGAATACACATTGAAGCTCAAGCAATGAATTCATATATCTTGCGAAAGATGATGTAATTTTACTTTTTATTCTTACATAACTTTATATTGTTAAAGCCTTGATAATACTCTATCTTAGTTCTTTAGGACTCAGCCTCAAAATCCAAACTTCAGAAAAATTAGCAGACCAGCACTTTTTCCTAGTCGACTAATATTTTTGTATGAAAAAATAATTTTTTGGTCAAAATTAATTTTTCAATCAAAATATCATTTATGAAAATTTTTCAAAATTTTGTTTTTAGTCGACTAATAAGTTTTCATGGTCTACCAGACAGTTATTAAATAATTTTCTGCTTATTTAATGGCAGTTAGAAACTACCCTCGAACGTCACTTTGTCAGTTCCTAGCCGTTTTTGTCCGTTTGTGAAAGTTTATATCCGTTTTTCTATCAAAAGGACACTTCAACAGTCATTTTCTGACCTGGCAGCACTATTAGTCGACTAATAGTTTTGACTAGTCGACTAATTTTTGGAAAAACGTCTCAGAATTTTTTGAAAATTTAGGCAGTTATCCAACGTTGGAAAACTAACTTTTTTACTATAAATAGACCCCCAAACCCCTGCCTAAAAATCACGAAAATTCACTCGCTCTCTCTTTTCTTAAGGTGTCTTTCTCTTTAGAAAGTGTGTTTTCAGATTTCCATAGGAAAAACTCTGCAGAAATTCTGTCCCTATAGGAAGTCCAATTTCCAAGAGTGTTCTACCACAATTCATATCTTGAAACTTGGAGATTCCATCGCCAACCTTGCGCTATAATTCCGATATTATCAAGGCTATAGGTGATATGTTTCATACTCTTTCTTTTACTTTATTTGGTGAATCACTTGTTGAAGAGATTGTACAAGTTTGCAACACGGGGAGTGTTGGCATCTTTGTATGTTGATTACTTGCTGGGAGTAAGTGTTTTAGTGGATTCAAATCTCTACGGGGTATAGGACTGGACGTAGGATCACAAGGATCCGAACCAGGATAAAAATCTCTGTGTATTATTCTAGATTGTGATTTTTTTAATTTCCGCACTCTTATTGCATTTTTTATTAACTTTTAATTTTGCAATATCGTCGTGATTTAAACTATTCACCCCCTCTAGTGTATTTGGTGTGCTAGGAGATCTAACAAACAGGAATAAAAACAAATAGTGGAAGCGGTTGCCAGTGATAAAGATATTGCCCCCACAGATTGATATAGCTTGCCGAAGTAAATCTCCTTAAAGTGGATCAACATCACAAGATTGGATCATTGCTATTTCGCCCACAACATAAGAATAGCTAGATCTCTGTTAGATGACTTTTTTGGTGTGTGTTTGGTGAGAAGTGAGAGCTCATTTATATATGGCTTTCACTTTAGGATGATTTTCCGAAACAAGAAATCATAATCCACCGTAAAATTAGATCCAAAGGTCTATGAGAAGGCTATAATTATCCTGCTCAATAGGATGCTTGACTCGGACTTAATTAAAGGGTTGTTATGAATAGGATCCATTGGGCATATTGGGTATCCACCCACATTAGTAACCAATATAAATACTATAAAGGAGGCTAGGGGCTTCCTAGATCTCAACCTTCTCCAAACCTGTTTCTCCTTCACAACACGTTATCAGCACGATCACACTCGATGGAAGAAGCGGCGGCTCGTGAGAGGAATGCGCCCGGCGGACTCCGTCAAATTTTTTCGCGACGCAAAGCTTCGCGAGACGATGCAGAGTTTCTTTTCGGGCATTCCTCATCAAACTTCGCTAGATCTGGTGGACAGATTTAGTGGGTAAGCCTAAACGTTTTTCTAGATCTGATATCACACTAAAAGTTCAATTTTTATGTGATCTAGAATAAAATAGAAAATTGTTTATGCATGGATCTAACTTATTAGATCAAAAACTTAATTGTTTATATGCAAAACTGATTAAAAATTTAATTTTTATATAACCGTTCTATCTTTTGGTAGGTTTTATTAGATCATTTTGAGCAAAATCTTGTTCATGATGTCCAATAATTTAAAAATCAAAATCTGATAAACCCATGAACGGCCTGAAGCCGATAGCCCCTCCCTGCCAAAGATCCGACAGATCCGGCGTAAAATCCGGTCAAATTTCTAGCAGAAAAGACCAAATCTGGCAAAAATGCCTAGCCGCGCCTCCGGGCGTGGCAGGGGCCACGCCCAGAAGGCGCGGCCACCAGCCGCGTCTGTTGACGCGGCGGCTGCCGCGCCCTGCAGGCACGGCGGGAGGCCGCCCTCCCCAGCAGCTGGGAAGGGCCAGCCGCCAGTGGAGGCTGCCCCCTCCCCAAACCCTAACCCAAAATTAGGGTTATGGTTAGGGGAAGCCCATTTTGGGCTGTTGGGCTAAAATCCCAACTAAAATAATAAAATAAAATAAATCTGAAATTAAATTTTTTGGGCCAGAAGCCCAAACAAAAATAATTCTCAGATTTTTACACCCATGGGCCTTTTCTTGGGCCAGCAGTCCAATGAGAAAAAAATTCAGATTAGTTGATTAATATTATGTTAGAACCTCCTAATGGGCCTGAAGCCCACCAAATAAATACTAATGTATTAATATTAAAATTGTTTTCCCTTTTTTCTTGATGGGTCTGAAGCCCACACTAAAATATAATTAAAATTTAAATTAATTTTAACTTGTTGAGTGGGCTTAGCCCATAGATGCTTAACAGGCCGGAAGCCCGCTGGCCTAATATTATTTTAATTAATTTCTGAAATCTTGATAAAATATATAATTTTAATATATATTAAATTCAGAAATTACCGAATAAATCTCAAAAAATTTCAGAAAATTCCTAAAAATTTTGGGAAAAATTCTGGAAAATTTCTGAAACATCAGGAAAGTAATTGGGAGGGGGGTTACAATAAATATTAATATTTTGGGGGATAAAATGTTATTTGTCGTTAACGATGAATGCCATATTGTTCTGTTTAAATTTTTCTGAACATAATCTAATTGACACGGCAAATATCGCGGACGGCCAGAAGCCTCCGCCGCCACCACGTACCCATAAAAATTTCTTTTTTGGGTTTAAATTCCCATGAAATTTTTGGGTATGTGTCATAAAAATCCAAGACATCTTATGAACAACTAGATTAATGCACAATTGATTTAATATTTTGTTTGCATGTTAAAACTTAGTCTATTTTCTTATATAACTGTTTTTAATGTTAATACTCATACTAAGATTAAATATTATGGCATAAACAGATTAAATAATATTTCAACAAGTTTAAATATCATATCTTTGTTGAAAATTGAAACTGAAGTTCAAATCATATTAAATGTCAAAACAAAACAAATACAATGAATTATGCGAAAATTATAACTGCTATCTTTATAAAAGATGCACACTTTGCGGTAAATAGATCTATAAGATCTATGGTCTATATAAACCAATATGAACACCAGAAGTTTTCCATAATACCACTAAACTCTTTAAAAGAGTACTTCCCTTTATTTTTCAAGGAAAGATTATTTAATCTAGCCTTGAATAAAAGCTTACGCCTGAAGTCTTGGCTTAATAAATAAGTGAGAAGTATATTATGCACTCACGTATTTGTTCCCTTTGAGCATGATAAACTATCCACATAACATTTGAACGACTCAAGAAAATGGCCTGAAGCCATACTCGAGCATTCAAATAGACTTTTAAAAGTCTCTAATTAATTAGAAAATTGGAACTATAAAATAATTTGCTCAAACCCCCTGCTTATGTCTTCTTAGTAAGACTAATTTTCATTGTCTCTTATAAATAAGGAAAATTGAAATCAGGGGAAGTTCAGGATCAAATATGACCTGAAATAAAAAATAAGGGAAAATATTACATACCTCGATATGGAGTAGGAAATGGCAAACTAAGATCAGAACCAGAAGAAGCTCTGATAAGTACTCATAATCCTTTTGCAATATGAAAAGGAATTAGTTTATGCCATTGAAATATATGTACATTGCTAGTTTAAATCGATGAAAGTCGACCTACTTATTGTATAATTAATCACTCCTAGAGGACAAATAAATTTTATAAACACAATTGTTAATCTGTTGCCATAACATATTTCTTAGTGAGTTTAAGTATTTATATATACTTTTAAAAAGTATTTTACAGTATAAGTCATTTAGAAAATCTTTTCTGTGACTTTTATTTTAAAATTCAGGAGTTTTAAGCCTGAATACTCTAAAAAGAGGATGTCTATTACTCTCAAATAAATAAAGCCTGAAGCTTTGTCCCCAAATAAATTCAAAAAGAGGAAAAAATTGGAACACCTGAAGTATCCAAAATCGTCCAAGTCTTAACTTAGGAACTATAAACATGCTGCCCAGGATTGATGTTTGTTTAAACAAATCATATATATCTAAAGAAAACAATGTTTATTCAGATGGGTGCATTTTTTTATCCCATATAAATGGGCAAAAAGATTATGAAATCATTTCCACATCATGTGGACATTGACCCTCATAACATCCTCAAAAATAAATTAGATGATATATTTACTATCATCATTAAAGATAATGGAGACCTTTAGGTCTCTTGAGAGTATTTAAGTGATATAAATATGCTTTGTCCACTCCATTAATATGACTGATGATGTATCTTTAGTGTACTCATCAATATATCCTCTAAAAATGGTCATTATCCAACCACATTTTTTTAAAAAATGTTGGTAACATTGGATAAAAATGGGAAATCATAAATAATTAGCAACAATGGTTGCGTACACTCAGCTAAAAACACCATTAGAACCTTTTTATATGAGTCTGATCAACTCCATATAAACATCTTCTAAGAATGGGTTTAGAGCACATCTTAAAGATGGTACGTCCGCAACGTTGTGTATGTGTCCATGAAGCAACACTACATAAACCATCATGGTTCCATAAAGTGAATACATTCATAAGGACTAACCACCTTTGATGAATAGATTCCGAGATATCGTATGAGTAAGGCATTAGTACACATCTTATAGATTGTGTGTTGATGGTAATAAGGATCCTGAAGATCCTTCAATTCCCTATTTGGTTCAAATCATCTATGAGCCTAAAGCTCAAATTGACCATTTAAAAAGTAAATACATATGATCTGATTATAGTCAGACTGACAATTTAAATATTATCAAACTTTCATATCCCTGCTGCAAATAATCCACCTAGGATTGACATAAATGCAATCCACTAGCAGCGGATGTCCTTAAGAAATGAGAGGACATACCACTAGGCTCCAAAGGGAGAAATATACTCCTGGAGACCGAAAAAGCAATACCACCACAGAAAAATGAGCTCAAATCCAGAACCTTATTGCAACTTGGTTGCTAAGGACTCATTCTGGATCTGTCCATATTCTTTACCCGTCCCAGAACCTTCACTTCTTCAACGCGTCGTGAAGGAGACATTTCTGGGAGAAATCAAATGATTATAGTAGGTACGTGGTGAGTTTTGGGCAAGAAAGAACACATCTTGTCGACAAATTCTCTTATATTTCATTTTTCCAGTTAAATATAAAATATCGTTCCCATAACTTTGATTTGCCTGAAGCAAACATAGAGATTTGGCCAAATTATAATAATGTGGAATGAGGCAATAATAAGGTGAGCTGGACTCACTTATGAAATATGGGGTGTATGGACCTGAAATCCTGATATCAAAAATGATATCAAATCCTGTGGAATAACTGAGTATTGTAGGAGAATTATAATAAAATCGTTAGCTATAAGCATTTTAATTTGCTATAGCTTTAGAGGTATAAATCGCTCAAACTAGGAAGTAGCAAGTTAGATGAGCTGAACTCACTTAGAAGATGAATCTGATGCATCGACTAGTTTATGTAAAGGCGTAACCCAACGAATGGCAAAAAGAGGGAATTTTTGGTTGATGTTGCTATTGGATGCGACAACAGTACCTATATAAAAGTTTTTCAACTGCATGTATAAAATGTTTCTTTACTTTCCTTTTTTTCTGGGATATATATTAAAAATATGATTAAAGGAAAGACAACCTAGATAGAGATCCTTAAAGGACTCATACTAAAAGGTTGTTGTTTGCACCTCTTAAAAACAGTATTATTTTTTAGAGAGTAAATTAAAAGAATTGAGTTTATTTTAATAACTCAAAATATTATCGATCTCCTGAAGAGAAAATACTGAAATATCTCCTATATATCAAATATGATATGATATGATATGAAAGTCCTAGCTAGGCATAAATTTTTGTCTTACAGAATACAACATCTTGAAGATGTACTTTCATCATAAAGATGAACTATCATCCTGAAGATGACATTAATCATCCTGAAGATGAACTATCATCCTGGAGATGAACTATCATCCTGAAAATGACATTAATCATCCTGAAGATGAACTATTATTAATCATCCCGAAGATGAAAACTTCATACAATGACGATTGATGAACATGAAAATCATTCTCCACTAAATACACCTATTTGGTTGTATGGATACACATTAAAAGACCCCTTTCCGTTAGCTGGAAGAGGGGAAGAATATATAAGGTCCAAAAGTACCTTAAGTGTCTTCGAAACAACTGCATGCGTCTCTTTTGAGCGTCAGCAGTATAGCTATTAGCCAGGTACAGTGCAACGTTTGCAGCACATCACTGGACCAAAGATATGTAGCTTCTGCGCTATATCCGAGGAAAAATTCTCCATTAACATGTATTTGCATATGCAGGTTACAGATCATCGCGATGAATATCATAAAAGGGACGTCCACCTCCTGAAGATCTACGCAGAATCCTCCCAAGTCTACATCTTCCTACCATCCCTAGAAGCTTATCATCCAAGAAGCAGTTCAAGATATACAAAGCCAGGTCCTAAAGTACCTCGCAGACAATGGCGATTGAGACGTGGAGCTGTCTACCAAGTTCGCAACGCTCCTTTAGTTTCAGCTACTACCTTATATAAGTGAAACTTGTATATATGAGTGATGTTTGTACTTTACATTTGATTTCGGAATGTTGTAGATTAGATGGATGTATAGACGCATATGAGATTAATGTATAGGTATATATGATATCTGCAAGCCTGAAGCTTGATCAGATAAAGGGGAGTCAACTGTAGAGTTGTACTTTTTTTCCTTGGATAGTGGTTTTTCCCATATGATTTTCCATGGTCAAGGCTTTAACGAGGCAACCACATTGACTCTGGATCCATAAGTATCCACCCCTCGACACATCCCCAAATCAGGAGAAATTATGGAATGTTGTACTCTTTTCACTGCGCTATTGGTTTTTTTCCCACAGGGTTTACCATAGCTAAAGGTTTTTTAACGAGGCAGTCATCCCTAACTTGGATCTAGAAGTATCCACCCTTTAAGATACTCATTAGTACTAATGAATCATTCAGTATTCATAAGTCGAGTATACCACGTTGGTTGGATAAGGGGAAGTGTTATGAATAGGATCCATTGGGCCTATTGGGTATCCACCCACATGAGTAACCAATATAAATACTATATAAAGGAGGCTAGAGGCTTTCTAGATCTCAACCTTCTCCAAACCTGTTTCTCCTTCACAACAGGGGTCATATTAATTGAGCACCATCCTTTAACTGCCCAAATTGAGCGGTTTTGGGTTCGGGTTGAATCCCTCATTAATGGGTCAGGATCCAACCCGTTTACCCCTAATAGTCCAACAGAACTGCTTACGTTCTACTTTTCGTAGTTGGAGGGGTTCACGGTAAGGGTTTCCAAATCATAGCGTGCATTCTTTCGACTTCCTGATCTCAGGAAGCCACATGTGAATCTCAGAGGATTTCATGGAACTCAATTCTTATTGATATTTTCTCAGGTCTCTTCACCAAAACGAAAGAGTGAGCAAGTTGCTAGATATTTGTTGATGTTTCTCTTATTCTTTGATCCTGGAACTATCATGCAGGGTTATGCCTACGTACTCACACATCCTGGGATACCCACAGTGTTCTATGACCATTTCTATGGTTGTGGCGAAGCAATGCATGATCAAATTGTGAAACTGGTAGTCTACAATTACACCAATCTAAATCGCCTTCTCTTCTGCTCTATTCCATCTGTCTATGATCTTGCTTTGCATGCAGATGAACATTCGAAAGAGTCAAGATATTCACAGCCGTTCGGCCATTAGAATTCTGGACGCTAAACCGGATCTCTATGCTGCGATCGTTGACGACAAAGTGTGCATGAAGATTGGAAATGGGTCGTGGTGTCCAAAGGATGGCGAATGGACATTGGCTACCAGTGGCCATAACTATGCTGTCTGGCACAAGTAACATTCATGTATTCCATGTTAATACTACGTAGGAGTGGAAAATCTACAAGATAAAAAAAGTTCTCCGAACGAAAATGGAAAGAGAAATTAGTATTTAGAGGCCATGATGCAAAGGTTCATGCGCGTTGTTATGATGAACATAAGCATGCATCTTGTAATCTAAACGTTCAATACTTTCCCCCATGTTGTCTCTTTTTTTTCAAAAAAGGTTTCTCAAAGGAGTTCATTACGCATGTTCCAATATTTCCATGCATGATGAGTGTTTCCTTCTGGCTAGGAGCAAGAGTTTTGAGGTTTTTTTTGCCCCTTGGTTTTTCTTTAGTTTTTTATTCACCTCTGTTTTTTCATTGAGAGAAAGGACAGACCAAAGGGCTAGGCTCTTGCGTTTTTGATGCTGTTTCGAGGTTGGGCATTTTCTGTTCCTTGTTCATGCCAATGATGATGGTGTCGCAATGGGAATTTTTTTTTAAAAAAAAAACAGTTCCGCCAATGTCATTGGATTTGGGTTCTCTCTCAATCTATCATGTTCTGAAAGTTCAAATTTGTAATGCTGCAATATTTGGCCATAAATCATTTGGAGGAGCTTGATGCAGTGGGATAGGTAAATGTGATGGTAGTTAAAAACCTATCATGTTATGAGGGGAAGATCCAAACTCAACATGAAGTTGGTGAGCTCTCATAAATTAATTTAAAAAAGCATGACCTCGAGGATGTTGTGGTCCGCAAAGCCACTCATGAGTGGACGAATGAACATACAAACCCCAACATCATAGCAAAATACAACATGGGATAACCCTGGGAAAAAAAGCTTTATATCATGGAATCATGCCACCGAGGCTCACCATCTTGAAATTTAGTTGAAACAGCAAGAGTAACAGCCATGATGTGTGCAATGATGCGTTCACTGTGAGACGTTGTATCCGCTCGCTGCCATCTATAATTTTAGTCCTAATCCTAATTTCTGTAATAATTAATTGCTGTAATGATTTTAAATCGGACCGGATACAGGTCGGAGAAGGGATGGAGATGGAAAGAGGCGACGGGCGAGACCTGTAAGGCAATGGGCGAGCGACAACGAGCGCGAATGAGAGCAGGAGACAGTGACGAGCGATAGCAAGCTTGAATGAGAGGACACAGCTGAGAGCATATATAGGACCACGAATGGCGACGATGACCGACTCCTACGACGATTGCAATAGCTAGAGACAACGATGACGATGACGATGGTCGTGATGACGATTACAACGATGAGTGCGATGATTGTGAGCTAGAGGCGCTAGTGGTGGTGTGAGGTTAGGGACAAGAGAGGGAGAGGATCGCATATAGCTAGAGACAACGACGACGATGACGATGGTTGTGATTACGACGATTACAACGATGAGTGCGACGGTTGTGAGCTGGAGGCGTTAGTGGCGGTGTGAGGTTAGGGACAGGAGAGGGATATGATCGCATTTAGGAAAGGGTGATCAAAGAGAGAGAGAGGGTTTAGTGAAAAAAATGAAAATAAAAAATGAGAGAGAGGAGGGTTAATGAAAAATGAAAAATAGTAATTTTGTAAAGGCCCATATGGTCGGAATCCACCCAAAATGAAGGGTATTGAGCAAGCTTCCATAGGTCTTTTCCATCATAGAACCCAAGTCTTAGCAGGCGTGAAAACATCAGAAGAAGAAAAAGAAATCATAAAACGTTTTTATGAAAATTCTCTACAGAAAGAAAGCTCCTTTACATGATCTATACTTTCTAAGGAGAAGAGCGAACCGATCTCTCCTAGACACATCTAAAATATTTTCTGCAAAAATAAAACCATACCTTATGTTTTTGCCATCGCAAAAACTCTCTTAGGGATACCGCCCGAAGCGATCCAATGCCTCGTCAGGAGATGATGACTTGCTCCAGAAAGTTTTACATTAGCTGAAATCTTTGCCTCAAGCTCTGGATCAGATTTTGAACTTCCTTCAAGTTTTGCTAGAAGTTGAAAAGGAAGTAAAGAGGAAAAAGGAAAATTTTGGCCTCCTTTTAGATCTAGGTTTGCTCACTTTAATTTAGGATGAGCGCTCTTGATCTAGGCTTGGTGTAAGTTTTAGGAGGAAGATGGTCTCCCTATTTACAGAGGGGCTGAGCCTTTAGCGGAATATCATATCCGATGTGGTACAAATAAAACATAATTCTAATTGACTCAAAATTTTCCCCTTTCGAGGACTAAATTTTGGGCAATTAATTCTTCCTCTCTGTTAAGCCTAAGAATCAAAATGATATATCATTTTGAAGAGCATTAAACGGAGATCACATAGAAATAAACAGTGCTCAATTTAAGGTCGTTTGACCCTTCAAATGAGCCCTCAAAGTTGTGCCCAAAAAACTGCCCAAAGCCAAATTATCTGATTTGCTGAAAAAACATCTGCGACACCCACCAGTGGGACCCACCCACATCAGGTCAGGCATGTCCGATAGGCGGGTTGGGCGCCTGCCCGAAGCGGGCCAGGTACCCATGATATGGGCACAGCCCAGTCCGCACTGGGTTTTGGCCCAGTCAGGTGCCCGAGTTGCATCCAGGCCAAAAACTGGGCTTAAGCCTAGTTTCGGGCTTTGGCGCACCTGGGATTGTGCCCAGGCGCGCCCAAGCCCCAGAACTAGGCATGCGCCCAAGCCCAGAACTGGGCGTGCACCCAATCCGGTGCCTTGGGCACGCCGAGGCTTGTGCTCGGGCGCTCCCATGCCCACATTTTGGGGCTTTCTTTGCTCGGGCTATGTCCATTAAGTCTGGGACATTCCCGAACCCATGTTTTGGGCATTTTCTAAGCTCTTTAAGGCTCAATATTTGTGTCACATCATATGTGACCAAATTTCTCTTTGCAACCAATCTCTTATTACTTGGACGAGGATCTCAGACTGTGTGAGACCTTACAGTCTGACCCTACTATAGGTTGAACTCATAGACCCTGACGACAGTGACTGCGAGTAGTAGTTGCCGTCCATGGTTCGGTATCATACTTACGTGGTCTGTCCATTGACAAAAACATTGTCAGGAATACACTTGGCTATGTCAGTGATGAATTTCGCAGTTTTAATTCATTCGTCAACATTATGTTGCTGTGGATCATATGATATGGTTGACTGTCAACTCTTAATAGCTCTGTGCTCGATCAGCATTATTCGATCTTAGCTTGTCTTTGTTGGATCATATCCAACACACCTCGGCCATGGATTTCACTAAGGACCGTCCTAATTCCGTGACACTAACTTCCCACATACGGGAGTGACAAATCCTATCTGGTCACTACTCCACTCGTACGCTCCAAGTGTCACCCATCCTAAAACCTTTCAGCAAGCCTTGCCTCGAAGCTAGGTCAGAGATATAAGCCACACCGTTCACGTACAGGCTTGTATAATGGCCTCAACTCAAAAGACCAGCTTTCCTATCATCATTTGAGATCTACCATTGACAGTTTAGTATGTGCTATCCATGTAGTATCTCTCGTTGGGTCGTTCGGTAAACTCATTCTCTAATGAGCACCTGTGTCTCGTCTCTGATTTTGCTAAATTGAACGATCTTGAGATCATTGCCACCAATACTTGGTGAAGATAGAGCGCATAATAATCTATCTTATGTATCAATGTCCTTTCTCAAAGCATCTACGACTAGAACAATTTTGGACTTTGGCTACTAGGGGTCGAAACACTTCTACATGATCGAGATCCTCATCTTGATACATGTTCGACCTCGTACTAAGTCTCAGGACTTATCTAAGTATAAAATGCAGACAACCATTATGATTAAACTCAGATAAACATTACTAAATAGCATACCATCATTTTGAACAAATATGTACCAATTATAAATAATTAGCCTTTATGGCACACATTTCCCAACTTCTCCCACTTGCACTCAGGCCCAATGATCCTGGTATCACATACCACTTTTACACATGAGTCTCTCTAGACGATCACATGATAGAGCCTTTGTGAATGGATTTGCTAAATTTGTCTTCATTAGAGACAAGCCAGAGTTCTATATCCTTCTTCGATTCTATATCACATATGAAGTAATATCTACGAAGAATATCTTTGCAGCCTCGGTACATTGACCAAGTCCTAGTCATTCGCAAGAACCTGAGAATTGTCTTGACTGCTTTCAACGTCCTTCTCCAATGTCCGACTGATATCGATTTACTGCTCCGGGTGCAAAGGGAAAGCTAGTCTTGTACGTATCACAGTATACATGATGGATCCAATTGCCAAAGCACATGAGATCCATATTATACGATCTCTCTCCAAGTCAGTTATTGAAGACATCTTCTTAAAAGAGTTTACCATAATGGCAGGTATAAGACTGCCCTTACCATGCTAAACCACTTTAGCATGGTGTCTATTTACTAGGACATAGAGAGACTCAGCATCATGTAAAATCTGTCTCTACAGATTTATTTTACATAGGGTGTAAATGATGCTTCTCACAAGTCCTTTATGGAGAGTTTATTCGACGTTCATCCTTTTGATAGAGTTCAACATCTCAATGTTTGTTCATCATCAATAGTCATGTCATCCACGTACTATACAAGGGTGACTTAAGAATTACTAATGGTCTTATGCAATCTACATGCTTTCTTTTCGCTCTCATTGACCTCGAGATCTTCTAGATGAGTCATGTAACATTTACATCCTTTCGCCAGATTTCGTAGTCATTAGCGATAGCGAGTATAATCCGAATAGACTTGTGCGTGGCTACTGGTGAGAACGTTTTGTAACAAGTCTAGCCTTGAATGTTTCTATCTTTTCCATCTGCACCGATCTTTCTGTGTCCTAGTAAATAGGTCCCCACAATCCCCCTCAAAATCGGGTTCAAAAAGTCAATCAAAACACTATATGCACATTGGCATGGCTGTGTAGTGTAACTATGCAGAAATCTGGGCATTCTGTTGACTTTGCACGACTGTGCAAATATGTCATGGTCGTGCCAAATTTCCAGCTTTGTTGCCCTTACTTCCAGAAAATGTAGAAAATAGTCTCGAGCTCAGAAAAATTTGCAAAAATATCCTTTAAAGTCGGGAGAAAGCCATATTTGACTAAAAAATAAGAGAGAAGGCAAAAGACAGGTTATAAAGATCATATTTTGCACATAAAGAGATGATAAACTTTAACATTGAATTACATTAAATAAATGCATGGATTAGAGTCAAATTGAGCAAATAATATGCACAAAATACACATGAATGTGGAGGCTAAACATGCAAAAAATACTCTTATCAAACACCCCAACTAGCTTTTTTCTAGTCCGTAGCAAAACAAGCGACAAATTCGGATCATCCATATAAAGCACATCAAAACTCTTTCCATTGACCATGGCATAACACAAAGCATTATTTTTCACCATAGACTAACACATGATATTGATCGTCGTCTAGAAGACGATGCTAATAATACCATAGCGCACGGGTCGTGTGTAGCGCTAACGGGTCGAACAGAGCGTGGTGGATTGTGAGTACCGATTCGTGGTCTTCGAGTGAAAGCTACGCAATAAAATCGGTGATTGGTCGGTGAAAACAGAAAAAGTGTGGATCAAGGAATAAAACCTCTAGGGCGTGGGGAATCCCCGCCATTGGACTAGGGTTGGGGTTAGACTAGTAATCAATCGGTTGCCAGGTTCATTAAGACTCGGGAGAGGTCGTGTGACCTAAGGGTATTCCCCTATCCCCCACTCTTATGGCGTATGATTAGCTATTCTCTTATGTCATTTCATACCCCCCCCGCTCTCGCGATGAATGATAGGCCTACCAAACATATACTGATGTCAACTCTTGTCGACGCATCGGTGTACGTTGGGCACATTACGTTCGAGGATCATCCTCAATCTTTCTCCTGCCCACAGTAGCATTCGGAGATTATACCTACACTGGGAGAGCTCTAATCAGTGCTCGACTCTCATCGGCGACACGGATAGTATGGGTCATCGTAGGGATCGGATCCCTGGATTGGTCCCAACTCTCACCAGTGGCCAATCTGATCGCCCTGAGGGGATGGGGTCGAATCTACGATGATAATAATCATCTCAATGTACCCATAATCTCAATTGACCTAGCAATTAGGTTAATCAATTAGTTCAACCCATAGCTCTAATCCAATGGGGTTCATCCCATTGCCATAGAAGGAAACTATTCAGTACCCATTGCAGTAGAAGGGATTTCTAGCAATGGGTAAGCATCAAAAGCCATAGATTCAGAGTAGATTAGCAATAGATGACAAATTACATCAATGATAACAAAGAGAGAGAATTTCTATTGAGAAAAACTAAGCTATTACACTAATAAGTAACAAGAACAACAAAAATAACAAAGTAATGGAGTTTAGAATTCTCACAAAACTTCCCCAAACCATAGAAAATAACAGAAAAATGCTCAAAAAGAAGATCCTCTCGTAGGAGGAAGAAGGGGCGCTTATATACACACACCCAAAAGACCAAAATAACCACCAGACTTTGCCCTAGATGCCTCAGGAAACCAGGACGCGACCACGTAAAAGCAGATCATTTCACGCGACCACGTAAAACCAAAAAGAAGATCCTCTCGTAAGAGGAAGAAGGGCCAGCTATCATTTCACTGACTAGTCTCTTTTACGCTAAAAGCAAGGAAGGGGCCTAAAAACATGGCCCTAAGCAAGAGTTGGCAAGTTTCACTTGCCTGCAAGTACAACGTCTGAGAAACACTGTCCAAGAGCGTCCAGAATCACAATTATCCTACGTGCACAAGTCCACCGGCCTAAAGTCCATATTATTAATCTTGATTAGTGAATTTAAAACATTTGAAATACTTTAAAAACATCAATTTTAGTCTTGATTAACAGGCAATAGGTTGGGGGGTCCTAGGGGTGCAAAGCGTTACCTCAACACGATGCGAAAGCTACACCGGCGTCGGGTAGCGACGCCGGGGGTTGGAATAAGAGAACGCGCTCCAAGTCTTGATTCCAATATAGATTTCTCGCTGGAAAGTTTAGAGCATCAACCGGAGCAACGGTTCCAGATTCCAAAGCTAGCACGTGCGACGACGGGCTACGACGTGTCGTAACGTCGTACGCGGCAAGTCGTCGGAGAGAAAGCACCTAGGTGGGGCCCACAGTAGTCCTAGGGACCTATGTGGGACCCACAATACCTCTGGAGAACTTGGGGGCCCACTGTGGCAAGTGGTGAGACGGGTGCGGGGTTGTGACGTTTGCTCTCGGTCGGACACAGCCAAATGCGGGGGAACGGCTCGGTCGGTGCGGGGGTACGGGCTTGTGCAGCTGCGGGTGCGGTGCGGGCCTTGGTGCTCTCGGTCAGTGCGGAGTAACCCGTCGGTCGGGCGCTGCGGATGCGGGGGAGCGGGCGCTGCAACGTTGCAAACGTTGCAACGTTGCGGGTGCGGGCGGGGGCTTCGGTCGGGCACGGTGAGATGCGGGGCGACGGTGCGGGACAGCGAAGCGGGGTTGTGCGGTGCGGGGATGCGGGCCTAGCCCTCGGTCAGACCGAGGGCTCCTCTCGGTCGGAGCAGGAGGACGGGGCTGGCGGCAGCAGCGGGGTGCATGCCAAGGCTTGATGCGGGCTTGGCTATCGGTCGGAGCGGGCGAACGGAGGCCGTTTCTTCGGTCGGTGCGGCAGCTGTTCGTCGCAACGTTGCGACGAATCGTCGCAACGTCAAATTTGAGTTTTGGAAGTGGCTAGGGTTAATTTCTTGCGAAAATAGGTCTTCCTAGAGGTTGTTTATATAGTGTAGATGGGTTGACTAGGTCTAGGGCTAAATCTAATAGGATTAGAATTTCAAAAATATTTAAAATTTGAATCTCAACTTATCCAACTCACACAAGGATTTGGTGCGGTCCAAATGAGCTGGAAATTGGCTCAAAAATTCTTTAAAACGTTTAAAACTCAAATAAATTTTATTTGGCCGAAATTAATTTAAAAATTAATTATTAAAAATATTATAAACCTTGTTAAAAATATAAAAGTGGTCAAATAAACTCCAAAAATTATAAAATAAATATCGGGGTGATCGTGGTGACGAAAGTGAGCTAACTAAGAAGACTGATCTCAGTTTTGACATCGGACGACGAAACTAAAAATAGAAACGTCTCCCGTCAAAAGTGAGAATCGCAACGTCTCATCGAATAAGATTAAATTGTGGGAAAACGACTCGAGAAACGTCGTTCCAACTTTGTGCCACTATTTAATACTCTCAGAGACGTTCATAACGGCATATCATACTAAAATGTTCACAAACACGTGCACGGCCAAAAGCACGTGCACGAACAACGTACAGTGAAAAGTGGTCGTTACATCCTCCCCACCTTAGAATAAAGTCCGTCCTCGGACTTTCTAATATAGCTAGTCGCTCTAGTAACTACCCCAATCAAGTCATAATAATTCAAACCAGGTATAGTCATTACAGGTGCTCATATATGCACCTGGTAGTCAAACATTAACATTACCAACATGTATATATATATATATATATTCACGTATGTCATACACTTATACCTATTATAGTCAGTCAATTTCATACATGTATTTCAATCATATACATATATAAGCATACATCCCTTATATAACTACTACTTACCTAGACACAAAACAATATTTCAAATTCTCACATACGGATAGTCTTTCACTTAGCAAATACAATCATTGCTCTACGTATAGATAGCTACCTATGCACAAACAACAATGATACACTACTCCCTATATCCTCTAGTATACATGAAACACTTCCTCATGTAGTCACACCACAGCATTAATAATCAAGCTTCACTATATCTATTACACATTCACCTCTACTATAATTTCATAATATATAGTCATTCAAATGTATGCAAATAGTTCCCCATATATTTCATCACATACGGTCCTATAACTGTATTTACGACACGCCACATATACCGTAGTCATCAATACCTATAACTAAGCACATACTTACACGTGCATGGTGCACACCCATACACGCTAACTTTTCATTCATGTATACCAATCATATCATTATATAACTAGCACACCTACACACCTAGTTTTAGCTAGTACACATACATTCACACGAGCAAGTCCTTAGTAATTAACTATACCACAAGACCAACACCTATAACTATATACTGGTGTAGCGACCCACAATCATGTGTGTGACACAACCAGGCACAAACACTTCTATCACTATACATACATCAAACATTGCTATATTCAAACTACAAACATACATTCAATATACTTAGAGTATACCCACTCAAGCTTGAGTGAGACTCAGTACACATATCAGAATATTCTACATACGTAACACGGCATTCATACCTATACCAATACCACTTCCAATATATATATGTCTACCAATACAACCATATACATACCATAAGTCGATCACACTTAATATTTAGTCAGGTAATACTTACATAGTTCAATCACTCTATACACCATAATAATAATAATACAGACATCAGCACACGTATAATTATAATACACTCCCTGATACATGCATACGCATTCATCGTATAGTCACACACATGTAACATATATATTCACACCATAGCCTACTGCCTATAATTAGTATACTAACACATCTATACGTACATAATTAAGATGTGCAATAGTCGTGTATACCTCACGGTATGCACGCATGCAACATCCCGTAAAAGCAAGCAATACCAATCAAAATTATAATCCTACTACCATATGTACATCACATATATACTCAGGCAACAAAACATAACTACTTACGTCTAAGCACAATTCATATCCACGTACGAGCACATACTCACACGTACTAGTATATAGGTCATATAATAGGCCTACTCACTTAACTATACGTACACTTATTATTATCACTCCTAGCATACACATAGTCTTACCAATCATTTTATTTCAACCATTATAAGTATCTCTAACTACATACACTCCATTAGATATTCCAACACTAACTTCTATATACACAGGCATCCCTAGTATAGTATAGCTATCCACACAAAAATCTATAACTACTAACACACAACAACTTCATACTATCACGAATAACTCCGAGTGTATATACATATCACACAATAGTCAAGCATCAATATACTATGGGGGTATACTCATTCAAGCTCACGTACGTAACTCAGGTACATGCACCATGACAACATCACAAGGGTCCAAGGGTCTACTAACAACTAAGAGTTGACACAGACCTTGACGGGCACTAAAGCCTAAGCAATAAAGGGAGGTCGAGGTCGAGAGCGTGACGAGGGTAGGATCGATAAGCACGAATCCAGATAGGATGTATACAAGGAGACAGCTTGGTTAGACGAAACATTGGCTCAATGGTGATGTTTAGGTTGAGGGAAAAGGAGATGTAGTGACACTTATATATGATACAGAAAAGAAAATAGGGTAAATAACATAAGCTAAAATACGTGGAGTCTGAAAACCGTTGTACTTCAAAAGTTGGAATCCTTGTCTGTATAAAAATATTTGGCGATCGATAAAACGAGTTGTTCAAAATAAGTTTGAGTCGAGTATTCATAATAAGAGAAAATGGTCTATTGGTTTAAAAAAATCATTATAAAAGGAAGTAAAATCATTTACACGAATATTAAGGACGGGGTTTTAGAAATCTTATACGTCAGTAATTTAATATAATGTTGTCAAAAGTTTTGAAAGTCAAAGAATGAAATCAAGTAACGGAAGAATTTAAACTCATGTTAAATGCTTTCGAAACTTTTAGGCTATGAAAAATTTAAAATAATCAACATTGAAACTACTTTTAGAGAACCAGGGTTTGCCAAAAATGAGAAACTGATTTACACAAGGTTCTTAATATACGAGCACAACAAGTCTGGTACGGATATAAAAATAATTGGAAGTATGTATGGTGGGCGGAAGGATAATAATAATAACTTAGTAGTAGAATTATCGAAATCGATAGCAAAGCTTTAAAACCTAACTGTGGAAGGTCCAGATTAGGAAATGGTCATGAAATAGTAATTTTACAAAATCTGAAGTAGGGAAAACGATGGGCATAACATCGACTTGCTGAAAGCTGAATTTCCATGTGACTTGAAAAGTATATGAATGGCATAATTCAGGGAGGAAAATTATAAATCGAAATGGCAAAATAAAAGTACGGTTTAAAACAAAATTAATATATGAAGGGACAAGGTATTTTCATAGGTACGAAAAGCATAGGCTGGAAAAATATAATAAGCTAGTATTCAAAAATTTTCGCCAAAAGTTTTAAGAATTTAAATCAACGAAGGAGTATGAAATGTAAGAAAATAATTGAGCAAATTTAAACTTTAGGGAAAAAGGAAATCGAGAAATACTTTCAGAAGATTCAAAACTTGTAACGGAGAGATTCGAAGATTGGCGACGATCGTCATGAGGCGATCTCGTGAATCGAGGCAAGGAAATTGGTCGGATGATCAGAACATACATACGCCTAGGATATGAATCAGGAGAATCTATGGGGAAACCCCTACAGTCGACCAACTAAAGATTAAGAACTAAGCGCTAAGACTTTCTAAGGAGCTAGACGGTAATGAAATACGTTCAGCTTGGTCCGAAATCGATGAACCCAAGCGAACGACTGAAGGAAATTCTAGAAGTCTAATATGGTCAGAGGTAGACAAAGACAACTAAGGTAACTCCTGCGACGATTAAATCAATTGCTGACAGGGACTCTAACTAACAATCAGAGGCCTCTAACTAGTAAGCACAGACGTCTAACTAAGTCTTCTTATCACCTAGTGTCCTAAGAAAACGACTAGACTCAGGGCTTACGACTCGGATGTTGTAATTTATTTAATGGAAATTCCGTTATTATCGTTGTTCCGTTAATTCGCAATTACGAGATTGGACCTGCATGGGCCACCAACAAAACCTGTCACGCCCCGCTTCCCAAAAATATGGAGGCGAAGCGTGAGAAGGTCCGCTCAGACTTGAAGCTGCAAAGCTGCAAGTCCGATAAGCGTCAATCGAATTTAAAACTGCAGGTCCTTGCAACGCGAACGAAACAAAGATAATAATAATAAAATGAGACACAAAAGATATCTCAGAATATCCATAAAATAAGTTTCAACATCACAGAAAAAGCCATCAGGCTGAAAAGAAAAGAGTCTAAAGGCCCACAGTAGCCAACAAGAGTACAACGTACAAAGCAAAGGTGCCACGCACCGACAACTAACAACAAAGCCTAAAACAAAAGGAACTCAGCAAAGTCACCAAGAAAGGTCTCCGGTGTCCACAAAACTCCTCCTGGGCAATCATGGACTCAGACTCAGCGACAGCAAAACACCACGTACTCAGCAACGGTCTCTGGCTCAGGGTCTAACATGTGACATCCAAAAGAGCAAGGGGCACATGTCAGCAAGTCTACAAGAGACTTGTGCAAGGAAACTGAAAGTAGGCACAAGTAAAGCAACCTAGCAGTTCTAGCATGAATGCAATGACATGGCAGTTTAAGTATGAGTGCAACAAGTAAAGTAAAGTAAAGTAAGGTACGAGCATGGCATTTAAACATGGCATGGATGACAAGTTTTACAAGTAACACTCACTAGTACAAGACAAGTAAAGTAAGCACCTCATGCACAGAGTTCACGCCTTACAGCTAGAGTGGCTGATCGGGCCAACTCCTAAGCTGATTGGTCGCTCAACCCTACCCCTCCACGTGTATCGAGCCAGGGCCTTACCCCCGAACGGGAATGATCGCTTCTGGACCACGAGCCAGGAAGTGTTTTTAACAAGTATGGCGTAGGGGTGCACCTAGCCCGGGACAAGCAAGTACAAGTATGTAGCGTGTGCTACGAATGCAACATTCAATGCATGGATGACATGACATGGCAAGTAGTAAGGCGTACAGGTAAGGAAAGTAAACGTGACAGTTTAGTATGCATGAACAACAAGTTTAAAGGGTTGGATCTAGCTTCGTTGTCAAGCTAGATCAATTAGGTGACGGATCTAGTTTCGTTGTCAAACTAGATCAAGTAGGCGTCTAGCCAGCTATCATTTCACTGACTAGTCTCTTTTACGCTAAAAGCAAGGAAGGGGCCTAAAAACATGGCCCTAAGCAAGAGTTGGCAAGTTTCACTTGCCTGCAAGTACAACGTCTGAGAAACACTGTCCAAGAGCGTCCAGAATCACAATTATCCTACGTGCACAAGTTCACCGGCCTAAAGTCCATATTATTAATCTTGATTAGTGAATTTAAAACATTTGAAATACTTTAAAAACATCAATTTTAGTCTTGATTAACAGGCAATAGGTTGGGGGGTCCTAGGGGTGCAAAGGGTTACCTCAAAACGACGCGAAAGCTACACCGGCGTCGGGTAGCGACACCGGGGGTTGGAATAAGAGAACGCGCTCCAAGTCCTGATTCCAATATAGATTCCTCGCTGGAAAGTTTAGAGCATCAACCGGAGCAACGGTTCCAGATTCCAAAGCTAGCACGTGCGACAACGGGCTACGACGTGTCGCAACGTCGTACGCGACAAGTCGTCGGAGAGAAAGCACCTAGGTGGGGCCCACAGTAGTCCTAGGGACCTATGGGGGACCCACAATACCTCTGGAGAACTTGGGGGCCCACGGTGGCAAGTGGTGCGACGGGTGCGAGGTTGCGACGTTTGCTCTCGGTCGGACACAACCAAATGCGGGGGAACGGCTCGGTCGGTGCGGGGGTATGGGCTTGTGCAGCTGCGGGTGCGGTGCGGGCCTTGGTGCTCTCGGTCAGTGCGGAGTAACCCGTCGGTCGGGCGCTGCGGATGCGGGGGAGCGGGCGCTGCAACGTTGCAAACGTTGCAACGTTGTGGGTGCGGTCGGGGGCTTCGGTCATGCACGGTGAGATGCGGGGCGACGGTGCGGGACAGCGAAGCGGGGTTGTGCGGTGCGGGGATGCGGGCCTAGCCCTCGGTCAGACCGAGGGCTCCTCTCGGTCGGAGCGGGAGGACGGGGCTGGCGGCAGCAGCGGGGTGCAGGCCAAGGCTTGATGCGGGCTTGGCTATCGGTCGGAGCGGGCGAACGGAGGCCGTTTCTTCGGTCGGTGCGGCAGCTGTTCGTCACAACATTGCGACGAATCGTCGCAACGTCAAATTTGAGTTTTGGAAGTGGCTAGGGTTAATTTCTTGCGAAAATAGGTCTTCCTAGAGGTTGTTTATATAGTGTAGATGGGTTGACTAGGTCTAGGGCTAAATCTAATAGGATTAGAATTTCAAAAATATTTAAAATTTGAATCTCAACTTCTCCAACTCACAGAAGGATTTGGTGCGGTCCAAATGAACTGGAAATTGGCTCAAAAATTCTTTAAAACGTTTAAAACTCAAATAAATTTTATTTGGCCGAAATTAATTTAAAAATTAATTATTAAAAATATTATAAACCTTGTTAAAAATATAAAAGTGGTCAAATAAACTCCAAAAATTATAAAATAAATATCGGGGTGATCGTGGTGACGAAAGTGAGCTAACTAAGAAGACGGATCTCAGTTTCGACATCGGACGACGAAACTAAAAATAGAAACGTCTCCCGTCAAAAGTGAGAATCGCAACGTCTCATCGAATAAGATTAAATTGTGGGAAAACGACTCGAGAAACGTCGTTCCAACTTAGTGCCACTATTTAATACTCTCAGAGACGTTCACAACGGCATATCACACTAAAATGTTCACAAACACGTGCACGGCCAAAAGCACGTGCACGAACAACGTACAGTGAAAAGTGGTCGTTACAATTGCCCTCATGGTAAAGAAGTTCAACCGATTCTTCCGGAAAGGTAATTTCAAGAACAAATCTAAATTTAGTTCTTCTAACGCCTCCGCTCCTTTGTGTTTTAAATGCAATAAGCCAGAACACATGAAAGCGGATTGTCCTCAAAACAAACACAAGGAGAAATGGAAGGCGCCCAAGTTCGACAAGTCAAAAAAGTACAAGAAAGGGTATAAGAAAGGGCTTGTCGGCACATTCACCGACTCCGACGAGGACTCCTCAAGTGGAGAGTCGGATGATGAGCAAGTGGAGCAAGCACACATGTGCTTCATGGCTAGAGAGGAACATGATCAAGAGTCTTCCTCCGATGATAGCGAGGATGAAGGTGATGAGGTAACTATGGATGACCTTAGATTAGCTAACGAACAAATTTGGTCTAAGTATTCTAAACTAGTAAATAGATATACTAAGACTAAATATGAGCTAGTTAGTCTTCAAACCTCACCTAAGCCTATCGTCATCAACAACGACACCGTTGTTGAAGACTTGAGAAATGAGATTGTAAATCTCAAATCTCAACTTGAGCATGTTCATATTGAGAACTCGGATGAACGCGAGATGACGGATTTGATTTCTCGAAACTCAACTTTGAGTATTGAGAATGAGAATCTCAAATCTCGTGTTTGTGTACTCGCATTGCAAGTGTCCAAGTTGGATGCTTCTATGCATTCTCTCACCGAGAAGTATGAGTGCACATTAGGCCGAATTAATAAATTCAATAAAGGTAAGGACCATTTGGATAATATCCTAAATGACTTACTTCCGGTCAATCACCACATTGGCTTGGGGTATAAGATGGGAAATTCATCTAAATCGTCTACTACCTTTGTTAGGCTAACTTCCGATGCCTCAACGAATGGGAGCAAACACTCCATTGGTAGTTCATCTACCAATGGTGCTTCCACTTCGTACACACCCTCGTTTGGAAAGAAACCCACTTTGGGTGGACCTCCAAAGAAGGGTCATGCATTTATGTACACCA
This sequence comes from Scilla litardierei, assembly GCA_030789695.1. Taxonomy (NCBI): domain Eukaryota; kingdom Viridiplantae; phylum Streptophyta; class Magnoliopsida; order Asparagales; family Asparagaceae; genus Scilla; species Scilla litardierei. Next base: position 339,119,755 of record CM061142.1, on the reverse strand, counting down.
ATACCATGCCACGTAGGATTACACATCCTACTCCACCGGTTCACAATTATGATGATTTTTATGCACCACGTCCACGAGCACATGCACACCAAGTGAGACACCCTCACGCACGTGTTCCTCCACATGCATATGCTCATCCACATTATTATATGAATGATTACCATCATGCACCATATCATATGATGTCACCACCATTTCATCATGTGCCATACGCATATCCACGACATGCATCACGTAGAAATCAACAACGTATGCATGCTCCCAATAGGAATAGGGCTCCCAAAATATTCACTATTTGGGGCCCGAAGAACACCAATATGCTTGAAAAACAAGCATACATGAATTCCTATTTTATGAATGTTGTGCATAATGATGATTATGTGGGGAAGTCTAAGTCCAACTGGACTTGGCATCCAAAGGTCTAATCTTTTAGGACCCAATGACCTTGGGTACCATAGAATGATATGTTTATTTTAGGTACTCAAGAAAAAGAAAAGAAGCAACAAATCAAAATTTAGCTCCAAGAATAATTGGATACTCGATAGCGGGTGTTCAAAACATATGACGGGTGATGCTCAATTGCTCTCCGGAGTGGTGCCCATTGCAAATGGGAACCGAGTCGTCTTTGGAGGCAACGAGAGCGGAACCATCATTGGTGATGGTAAAGTAGGTAATCCTTCTAAACCACTAATAAGTGATGTTTACCTTGTTAAAGGATTAAACCACAATCTTATTTCAATAAGCCAACTTTGTGACAAAGGTTACAAAGTTAGCTTTGCGAAAGGAATGTGTCATATTTTGAATAAAGATACTAATGATGTATTATTCTCTGGCACACGCCATAAGGATATTTATATATTAGATCTTCTAAAATCACATGAACAATGTCTCATTGCCAACACAAGTGAACAATACTTATGGCATCGACGTTTTGGTCATGTAAACTTTGGAACACTTTTTAAGCTTTCCAAGTTAAATTCTATTAAAGGATTTCCTACGCTTGTCTTTCAAAAGAAAAGCTTTTGTGACTCGTGTCAACGAGGCAAGCTTCCAAAATCGTCTTTTAAACCAAAGAAAAGCATTTCATCTAAGCGGCCTCTAGAGCTTTTACATCTAGATCTTTTTGGGCCAACTAGAGTTGCTTCATTAGGAAATGCACGATATGGACTTGTTATCGTTGATGACTTTTCTAGATTTACTTGGGTATTTTCCTTAAGTAATAAAAATGATGCTTTTGAAAACTTCACAATATTTGTTAAGAAAGTACAAAATCTCATTGGAACCACCATTGTCACTATTCGTAGTGATCATGGAGGGGAATTTGAGAATGAGTCTTTCTCAAACTTTTGTGATGAAGTTGGTATTACTCACACCTTTTCTTTCCCTCGCGCACCCCCTCAAAATGGTGTTGTTGAGAGGAAGAATAGGACGCTAGTGGAATGTGCTCGCACTATGCTTGATGATAGCCAACTTGGCCATCAATTTTGGGCGGAAGCGGTACATACCGTTTGCTATGTGTTTAATAGAATACTTTTGAGGCCCGGCACCAAACAAACTTGTTATGAATTGTTGTTTGGTAGATTGCCTCAAGTTAAACATTTTCGAGTTTTTGGCGCAAAATGTTTTATTAAAAACACGTATGGTAGTTTGGACAAGTTTGATCCAAGATCCGTTGATGGGATATTTGTTGGATATTCCTCCTGTAGCAAAGCCTACCGGATATACAACAAAAGAACCTCAACGATCGAGGAATCTCTTTATGTCTCATTTAATGAAGGTTTTGTCCCTACTATAATTACTAATGATGGTGATTTCATGGATGTTTTATGTGATTCAATTGGCAATTCTAATTCTATTGATTGTATTGATACTAACCCCACTGATGAATCTTTTGAGAATGTTCCTAGTGATCAGGGAGTTCCCAAATGGCTTCATACAGTTCGTGACCATCCTCATGAGCAAGTCATTGGCAACATATTTGATAGTGTCAAGATGAGATCTCAAGTCAACTTCTTCGCTCATTATGCCTTTGCCTCCTCAATAGAGCCAAAGAATATTAACGAAGCGTGCGAAGATAGTGCTTGGATCTTAGCCATGGAGGAGGAACTCATTCAATTTGAGAGGAATGAGGTTTGGGAGCTTGTTCCATTGCCTTCGAAGAACCACACCGTTATAGAACCGAAGTGGATTTTCAAGAACAAGACCGACGAAAACCAAATCGTCGTCTGGAATAAAGCTCGGTTAGTAGCTCAAGGCTACCGGCAAGAGGAAGGTATAGATTTCGAAGAATCCTTTGCTCCGGTAGCTAGATTAGAATCTATTAGGTTATTGTTATCTTTTGCATGCCATAAAGATTTTAAACTCTTTCAAATGGATGTAAAAAGTGCGTTTTTAAACGGAGATGTCGTTGAGGAAGTTTATGTTTCTCAACCTCCGGGTTTTATAAATGAAAAATTTCCAAATCATGTTTTCAAACTTAAGAAAGCACTTTATGGTTTGAGACAAGCTCCTCGAGCTTGGTATGACTTAAAGAACTTTCGTTTGGATTTGGGTTTTAAAATGGGTGAAGTTGATTCGACTTTATTTGTTAAGTATTCGAATAATGTTATTATTTTAGTTCAAATTTACGTTGATGATATCATTTTCGGTGCTACTAACTTCACTCTTTGCGAAGAGTTTTCTAATGTCATGAAGGACCAATTTGAGATGAGCCACATGGGTGAGCTCAAATATTTCTTAAGTCTCCAAATTCGCCAAATGAACGATGCAATCTTCATCCACCAAACCAAGTACTCGGTGGAGTTGCTCAAGCGATTTGGAATGGAGAATGCCTCAGGCAAGAAGGCTCCAATGAGCACCACTACACATCTTGATAAAGATTCGGGCGAGAAAGATGTAGACATTCGTCTATATCGAGGTATGATAGGTAGTTTATTATATCTTACTGCTAGTACTACGTGTGCTCAGGTTCGTCCAATGAGCACTACTACGTGTGCTCAGGTTCTTTGAATGAGACACACTCTTAAAGACTTTGGTATAAACTGTGATACTTGCCCTATCATGGTGGACAACCAAAGTGCAATATGTCTCTCTAAGAATCCGGTACACCATTCCCGTTCTAAACACATAGATGTCCGTCACCATTTCCTAGATGATCATGTTGCTAAAAAGGACATCATTTTAGTGTACGTTGAAACCCAGAAGCAAATCGCCGATATTTTCACGAAACCACTCAAGGAAGACTCCTTTGTGCGGTTACGTCGAGAATTGGGGATTATGGGTGAATCCGAGATTTAGGATTCATATTTTCAATAATCTTGCATGATAATAATTTTCTTTATATATGCTCATGCTAGATTGGTTGAGATTTTCTGGATTTTTGGTTGAATTTTCGGAATTTACGCTCGAATTATTCATGAACGTCGTATTTAAGATTTTTGATGTTTTATGGGGTAGTATAATGATATGTGAGAGTATTTCGATGTTTCGTCCAAGTGCGCGTAGGAGAGAACTCAAAATTTCGACATTTCAAATCTTTGGACTCTTTTAGTCGGTCCTAGTTCATTGGCCGACCGACTAGATTGAGTTCTAGTCGGTCAGTGAATGAACTCAGACCGACTAACTCAGGCACTAATTTTGACTTTAGTTACTGTTTGCACTTAGTCGGTTCATGTTCATTGGCCGACTGACTAGATCGCAATCTAGTCGGTCAGCACTTGAACTGTGACCGACTAAATGCATCAGGGGCTATTGCGTCTTTTGTTCTCCCAATAGATTTCTTAAGCCCCGCACCGATTAGAATCCATTCTAATCGGTGCGAAAATCTCTCTCGGCCCCAAAACCCCTTCGACTTCTCACTCTCCTCCGCCGTTTGCCGCGTTTTCCGACCGTCGATCTCCCTCTCTCCTCCACCTAGGGTAAAGCTCTATCCTCTCTCTACGTTTTAGGGTTTCATTCTAGGTCTCTTCGTCGATTTCCTCGTTTTAGGGTTTGTTCTAGGGTTGTTCTTCGTCCTAGATTTCGATTCCTACTTCGATTGATCGCTGTCTCGTCTCGATCATGGCGAAGACACGTATCCCCATCCAACCCTCAAGTCCGTCACCCATGACCGTCGAGTCGCCTTCTACAGACCCCCCTCAACCCAAACGCCGAGCCAAATCGACCCATCCATCTTCCTCTTCGCCTCCTCTTAAGAAGAAGTGGACGGTGACTGCGAAGCCTAGAGCCCGATCATCTCAACCCAAGCCCCCGCCTAAGAAGTTTCGAGCTCCCACACCTCCCGGTGATTCTGATTCTGACGCCGAGTATATCTCTGAGTCTGAGCCTACCGATAGGGCTCCTACTCCTCCTCCTCGATCTAGCACTCGTCCGTCTAAGGGGAAGGCTCCCATGCCAGCGGGTGGTGTCGATATATCGTTATGTCGCGATGACCCGATGTGTCTTGCGGCATACAACCGTATCGAGCACTGTCCATTGATATTGGAGCACTTCGTTCAGTTCTCCGATTTCCCTCATCTCGTCGATCTTCTTTCCTACAGTGGCCTACTTGACTATCTTCGCCATGACCCCAAGGCGAACCCTCACCCGTACCCCCCGTCTTGTCAAATTATTCTATGCGAATCGTGTTCAGGGTCAGTATGACGACACCCATTCCATTGAGACGACTGTCTTGGGGACACCTATTGTCCTCACGGCAGAGATCTTAGGGGATTTGATATGTGTCTCATCTTCTGGCCTGCTCCCTGCCGATATCTCCGTGGATGATATCCATGATCTTGACCAGACCATGCTATCTGAGATGTTTCATGTTATCCCTCCCGCCATGATTGGCGTCCCCTCAAAATCGTTTAAGCCGAACGCTTGGGTCTTGAATCTTATTCTGAAGTCGTGCCTCCTTCCGAAGTACGGCTCCTCTAGCTTGCCCTCCCAGCCGTTCCTCAAGCTGATCTACGCTCTTTTCATGGGGAGCGAGATCAATTGGGCTCGTATCATCCTTGATAAGATGGACTCTTTCGAATGTATCCGAAAGTCCACCAAATCAGCTCACATCCCTTATCCTTTCCTTTTGACCCTCGTTTTTCATCACTTCGGGGTCCCTCTTCCTCCCGATGATGAGCGTCCTCTGGGTCCTCCCCTGAATGCGACGGTCGTCAAGAAGTCTCTTGCGGCGCTTCGTCACATTCAGAGGACTACCCCTTCTCCCACCGAGGGTACCTCTTCAGCTCCTCCTCCTCCTGCTCCTACTCTCGCTGAGTTTGCCGTCTCTCTGAGACGTGTGGAGTCTCGTGTTTCTCGTTCTGAGGAGATGCTAGCTCGCATTTGTTCTTACTTTGGCATTGAGATTCCTCCGTCTGTTTCTGATGATGAGGAAATGGATGAGGCTGACCTCCAGGAGATTGTTGGATCTGCTGCTCGTGCCCCAGAGGGTACGTCTGTTGCTGCTGATACGTCTGCTGGTGCTCCCGAGAGCACACCTGTTGCCACCATTCCTTCGATGGATACTTCTTCTGGTGCTCCCGAGACCACTCCTGTTGCGACTCTCCCGTCTGTGGACACTCCAGTTGACCCAGTGACCACCACTCCTTCTGCAGAGCCTGCTGCTGCTGCTGACCCTGCCTCCACCTCCTGAGCTTGCGTTGGAGGACTCTCACATGTGCACTTTGGATGATATATTTAGTCGTGAGAGAGTGGGGTAGGATAGTTGGTGGTTATGATTTTTGATGTATTTTTTGGATGTTCTGATGATACACTTTTTGTTGTATGTTCTTTTTGATGTCCGTTGTGACATATGTTGTATGATGTGCTCCGATCTTTCGATCGTGTTTATGTATGTTGGCAGATGTATACATTTTGTTGTACCATGTTATATATATATATATATATATATATATATATATATATATATATATATATATACACACACATATCGTGTTGACTTTTACTTCAGTGTGTACATTATTTATTTATTTTCTCTGATGTTGACTTCGTCGCTCGACGACCTTCTTGATTTAATAGAAATTATTTCTATGAAAACATAGAATTGTTTTCCATGCACTAAATTCATCAAGAATGTTGATATTGGAGAGTATGTTCCATAACTCAATACGTAAAATTAATTTGACTTTTGATGATTTTATTTTTCGATTATCGACTATGGTCTCGTTGGCACGCTTTGATTTACTTCGTACTTTCCTTTGGTGTCATTTGGACTGTGGTCATATTCTACGACTCCCGTGCTTTTATTTGTAGCCATTGTTGTTGTCGTTGATCTCCTCCCACTCTTTTTGCTAATGCCAAAGGGGGAGAGAATTAATAATGACGATGTGCTAAATGATAATTTAAAGCAATTTTCCGAGAATCTAATTTGATATGTTAGATTCAGGGGGAGTTAAGATATAAAAATGGATTTAGATCCTAAATTTCGATAATTGGATTCACATTTTATACTTTCCTCGTCTGCTTAATGCTTATGATTATTATTTAATATGGAATTAACGTGTCATCAATGCGGGGGGAGTAAATAAATTTCATTTGAATCATTACTATTGATTATTATTTATGTTGGTTTGTCATCACCAAAAAGGGGGAGAATGTTGAGTATTGATTCCCCGGATTTGGTTTTGATGATGAACAAACATAAATATCGTGAACTAACTCTTTATGAGTGCAGTTATGGAGATCGTCGCCAATATTCTATGTACATCAAAAGCGACGTCTCAAGACTTCTCAAAGCGCGCGATCATGTGCTTGAAGCTTCGTTGAAGCTCAAGGACCATTATTGAAGTCAAGAGATTCGATTCGAAGCTTTTGAAGACGGTTCGTCAAGTTTTATTTATAGTCTTCTAGCTTCGTTTCGTAGATTGTTAAGCCTTGAGTAGGTCTTACGGTTTAATCTTCATAACGCTCATATCTTAGAGCTAGGATCATATTAGAAGCCCATAGAAACTTTTTCGAAGCTTCGCGCTTCATTTCGCGGCTTCTTGGGCATCTTAGTTGGTTCAAGAAGAAGAACCAACCGACTAGATGGCAATCTAGTCGGTCGGCAATCCTTCTTGAACCGACTAGATCACCTTGCTAAATTCAGCTCTTTCACTGTTTACAGTTAGTCGGTCCAAGAAGGTTCACCGACCGACTAGTTGTCAAACTAGTCTGTTAGGAATCCTTCTTAGACCGACTAGTTGTGTATTCAGTTTCACAGCCTGAGCTACTGTTTGTCATTAGTCGGTCAAAGAACAACCGTCGACCGACTAGTTGAGAAACTAGTCGGTTGGAATTTGTTCTTAGACCGACTAGTGCTCCTTGAATTCAACCTATACTTTTTCAACTCTTAGTCGGTCAAAGAACACTCACCGACCGACTAGTTGTCAAACTAGTCGGTTGGCAAGTCTTCTTAGACAGACTAGTTCTATATTCCCTGAACTATCTTTATTGGCTGTGAAGCTGTTAGTCGGTCCATGTTGAATCACCGACCGACTAGTTGTGAATCTAGTCGGTCATTGATCCTTCTTTGACCGATTAGACTGCTTCAGAAATAGATCCGTTGGAGCATTAAATGCACAAATTTTCTCTCTCTCTCTTATCTATCCTATATAATCTTGAGTTGCTGTTTCATAGCATTCAAGGCTGATATTAATTACATTTTAGAGAAGCAAAAAGAAGCATTTTATTCTTATCTTTCAAGCTTTCATCTCTCACAAGAATCTCTCCTCACTCTTATTTCAAAAGAGAGATTCTCATTGATTGTGAGCCCTTCAAGCCAAGAGCTTGATTCTAGGTCACCAACTCCTCCCTAGGCTTCCATTGCTGGTCAACTTCTTGGAGCTTGGGTTTGGTGCCTTCTTCCTCCTCCAAAATCCTCCTTGCCCTAAAATCGTAAGTTTACTCAAGGCATAGGATTTTGTTGGTAAGCATTTCGTATTTCATTTACTTTGAATATTGCAAGTTTTACTCTCGGTTGTGAGAGTTGCGTGTGATCCCGGTTTGTGGGAATCACATTTTCATTTGTGTATGATTTGATCTTGTAGAGGTTTTCTACAAGAATTTCATAGTGCAAATTTGAGTTAGAGGTTTCTAACTCAAGTAGCCGGAGGGGATCCGGGTGTTTGGGACGTAGGATCACCGGTAACAAGTCGGGGAGACTTGGGTGGATCCGAACCCCTTATATCGTTTGTTTGCGATTGTGTTTTTATTGTTGTCACATTTTCATTTCCGCATTGTTGGTTGAGTTTGCAAGATAATTAGGAATTATCTTCTTAATTATTTTAAAATACTATTCACCCCCCCTCTAGTACTTGTGCAGTAGCTATCAGGGCATTACAGGTATATGCTCTTTATTTCACCGGTAGGATCTCCCGCAGAGTAGTCCTCGAGTCTTTGTCCATTAACTTTGAATGGTGCACTGTCATTTCCTTCGATCTCTATAGCTCCTCCGGGCTGTAAATGGCATATGGCAAATGGTCCAGACCAACGGGATCTCAACTTTCCGGGGAAGATTCGAAGCCTTGAGTTAAATAGTAAGGCCTTGTCTCAAACATTGAAGCTCTTCACTATAATGTGGGCATCATGGAAGACTTTGGTCCTTTCTTTTTCTATTCTGGAACTCTCGTAGGGGTCCCTTCTAATTTCATCAAGTTCATTGATATGGAGGAATCACCGTAATGCCGCGCTCTTATAGTCATAATTTAGAGTTTTGATGGCCTAATAAGCACGGTGCTCCAACTCTACCGGAAAGTGACACGCCTACCCATATACTAGTGATGGGGGTCCTGAAGGTCGTGCGATATGCCCATAGTGCATCGTTCAGTTTCATAGACCAATCTTTTCTTAATTTGTCAACTGTCTTTTCCAGAATTTGCTTGATTTTCCTATTTGATACTTCCACTTGTCCACTAGTTTGGGGGTGATATGCCAATCCAACTCTGTTGTGCACACCGTACTTCTTTAGCATGGCTTCGAACTTGCTCTCTATAAAATGGCTCCCTCAATTATCAACGTTCTAGGTACTCCGAAGCAGGGAAATCTGTTTTGTTTGAAGAACTTGACAACCACCCTTGCGTCATTGGTTGGGGTGACGATAGCTTCCACCCACTTTGAAACATAGTCGACGGCCACCAATATATATTTATTGCCCTTGCTGGATGGAAAAGGTCCCATGAAATCAACTCCCCAACAATCAAAGAGCTCGATCTCCAAGATGGGCTTCATTGGCATCTCATTCCGTTTGGATATGTTTCCCGTCCTTTGGCATCTATCACACTTTTTGACAAACTCATGTGTGTCTTTGAACATTGTAGGCCAATAGAATTCGCATTATAACATCTTAGCGGTGCTTTTGGAAGTGGATGTATGTCCTCTGCATGGCATATCGTGACAATGTGAGATGATAGAAGTGGTTTCGTCTTTAGAAATGCATCTCCGTATAATGCCATCCTTGCATATCTTAAAGAGATCTGGGTCTTCCCAAAAGTAGCTCCGGACTTCATGCATGAACCTCCTTAGTTGCGTAGCTAACCCATGCGGTTTAATACCGCAAGCCAAATAATTCACGAAAACTGCAAACCAAGATACTTCCAGTGGTCTAAACGCAAAGAGCTTCTCGTCGGCGAATGTGTCATCGATCGGCGAGCTTTCATCTTTCCCATCATGAATTAGCCTTGATAAATGGTCTGCTACAAGATTGTCCGTACCCCTTTTGTCTCTGATTTCGAAGTCGAATTTTTGTATAAGGAGAACCCATTGTATTAGCCTAGGCTTGGCTTCCTTTTTATTCAAAATGCCGCATGGTCGGTATGCACAATCACCTTTGATCTAAGAAGGTATGAGCAGAACTTCTCAATAGAGTATACGATGACCAAGAGCTCCATTTCGGTGGTGGTGTAGTTTTTTTGTGCTTCATCCAAAGTTTTGCTTGCAAATATATCGCATGAAGCTTTTTGTCCTTTCTTTGCCCCAACACTGGTCCAACTGCTTGATCACTAGCAGCACACATCAACTCAAAAGGAAGAGTCCAATCCGAAGGTTGTATAATTGGAGCGGAAATAAGCGCCTCCTTTAGCGTGTTGAACGCCTGCAAGCAAACATCAGAAAAAACAAAAGGCGCAACTTTAGCAAGCAAAGCTGTAAGAGGACGTGCAATTTGAGTAAAATCCTTGATAAAGCGACGATAAAACCTCGCATGACCTAGGAATCCTCTGATGCCCTTAAAATTAATAGGAGGAGGTAGCTTTTCTATGAATTCAGTTTTTGCTTTATCCACCTCAATCCCTCTCGATGAGACTACGTGCCCAAGAACTATCCCCTCAGTGACCATAAAATGGAAATTTTCCCAATTAAGCGTCAGATTATTTTGTTGGCATCTTTTTAAAACCTTGGTTAAATTAGCCAAACAAGAGTCAAATTTGCTGCCATACACAGAAAACTCATCCATGAAGACTTCCATGATGTCTTCAATGTAATCAGAAAAGATGGATGTCATGTACCTTTGAAAGGTGACGGGGGCGTTGCAAAGACCAAAGGGCATCCTACGGTATGCATAGGTTCTGTAAGGGCACGTGAAAGTAGTCTTTTCTTGATCATCTTCATGGAGGGGAATCTGAAAGAATCCCGAATACCCATTGAAATAGCAAAAATATTTGTGTTTAGCAAGACGTTCTAGCATTTGGTCAATAAAGGGTAAAGGGTAATGGTCCTTCCGGGTGGCTTTATTTAATTTTTTGTAATCAATGCACATGCGCCAACCTGTGACAGTTCTAGTGGATATTGATTCTCCCTTATCATTTTTACTACGATCATTCCTTCCTTCTTAGGGACAACATGAACCGAGCTTACCCATCTGCTGTCAGAAATAGGATAGATTATACCAGCTTCAAGTAATCTAAGAATCTCCTTTTTAACCATCTCCTTCATGTTGGGATTTAACCGCCTTTGAGGATCAATGGAGGTGGCATCAGTGTTTTCTCGGTGGATCCTGTGGGTACATAGCCGAGGGCTAATTCCATTTAGGTCGGAAATGCTATAGCCTAGAACATCCCTATGGCTTCTCAGAATGTCTAAAAGGCTCTCAAGTTGGTTGTGATTAAGACTAGCATTAACAATTACAGGATATGTTAATTTATCACTAAAAATGCATATCTCAAGTTAGGAGGTAATTATTTCAGTTCTACCTCAGGGGGCATTGTACCCCCTGTTTCCCTTTCCTGTTAAAACATAGCGTTCTCGGCCTCATCTTCGTTCTTTTCCTCTTCAGAAGATAGGCTCTCGCATGCAGACTTGAAATCATTACTCGGTGAAGATGGAGCATCAAAGTATATGCTAGGCGTCTATGCTCCCGAATCCAAGGAACTACCGATCTCCTCTTGTCCATGCCAGTCATTAAAAGATATGTCAGAATACAGATGGGTGTCACAAAAGGAGTCATCAAGTGAACTTCCCTGAATGTTGGTATCCCAAGGTTGTTCTTCACGAGCACCGAATTCCACGGCGCATGCTTCAATGCCTTCATTCATTGTGGGTTGAGGAATTTCGTCAGCTTGAAGATGTAGCTCATTGTTCTCAACACAGTCTCTAATGCTGCCCTCGATTGTTCCTTTAGGGGAGATTTGGTTAATAATGAAGTTGGTAAATTGTTGCTCAAGATGGTCCTCCATGTTGATGGCAATAGGTCCTGTGGCCCAGACTTTATCCACGAGTTCCCCCAGTAGGGATGCAAAAGTATCATCATGTTGCGGGTGAGAGTCTGTACTCGTCATTGTGTCTCCCAGATAAACCTGATCAAAACATGTAGAACAATCTGGAAGGTGACGTCAGTAAATGCATGAGTATTTAGTAAAGAATACAGAATACCGTTCTTCCCCGACAATGGCACCAAAAACTTGGTTGTCTCAGATAGTAACTTCGAAAACAATGTAGTTTTACAGCAATCGCACGTTTAAGTGGTAAGCAGGTATCGAATTACGGGGAGGAACTATTGGTATCTATATAGATTACTAAGCTATTGTGAAATGGTGGCAAAGAAATATTGGTGTCACAATCTTTCAATGTGTTGGTTGTAAGTCATATTTATAAGAATGCCTAGGGCTAAGGAATCTCCACTATAGATTTCAAGCAATCAATGTGAAACAAGAATTTCTATATTACTACTCTTGATTTAGGGTGAACTTGTCGCAACTAAATTGGGAACCAATGCACGCTCTCTCGCTACACAAGTCTATAGTAATCTAAACTAGAGCCTCGCTCTCGCGCAAGCCTAGTTTAAACTACTAGCATTATGATCGACAATAATATTCAATTCCAATTCTAGCTCGCTCTCGCACAACTTAAGTTCGAATCTAGATCGTGATAGTTCGTATCCGTTTTACCATCATACAAACGAATATAATTATAGAAATATAATAAAGATGCTAGCTTTGGTCGCTCTCACTCATCAATTCTAGGAAATCTCGATTATAGATCTAAATCGAATATCTAGGGCTTCCCTTAGATTAAGATCCTCTCTAGAGCTCTCAAGATCCAATAGAAATCCCTAGCTATCCGTAGTAAATCAATCACAATCTAACCCTTAACAAGTTTAGCGACATATCAATTCAATAGATCTCACAAATCATACTTTAAATCCATATGGTTCATCCCTTTGCCCTAGAGCAAAGAGACTACTCACAATTCATCATAGAAATCACAATAGAAATAAGATGTTCAATAGAATTGATTACAAAACTCAGATTTAGAGAAAAGTATAGCATAAAATATCAACTTGCAAAATTTTAGACAAACCAATTTTGGAATACAAGCTTCAAGAATAAGAAATTTAGATCCTTCTCTCCAATCCTTTTGCCAAAAGAAAACTAGAACTAGAATTAAAACTAAGAAAATTATTCTAAAGAGTTTCTCCTTGGGCTACCCTAAAAATGGGTATTTATAGCCGCCCAAAATATTCAGAAAATCCGGACAGATTTGCCCTTAAACACTGTAAACCCTAGAATTGGGAAACTGGCCGACGACACACTCGGTCGAGTGAACTGCTCACTCGGTCGAGTGCGAAATCTGTAGAAATTAGGGTTTTCAGCGTTCTGGAAGTTCAGACCACTCGGCTGAGTAGTCTTCTCACTCGGTCGAGTGAGATTCATACTCGGTCGAGTAGGACCTACTGCAGATCCTCAATAAAAACAGAGAAGCGTTGAAGGATTTCTTCACAATTTTTATCTCCACTCGGTCGAATAGGCTTTTCACTCGGTCGCGTGGAAATTCTCACTCGACCGAGTATATTCTGGCTCTTCTTCAGGCTAGATTGGGCGTGTAGCTTCACTCGGTCGAGTGGGCTGCTTCACTCGGTCGAGTGGGCTGCTTCACTCGGCTGAGTAGCCTGTTTCAGTACTCTACTTTCCTTATTCTCGCTTCCTCGTCGTTTCTTTCGCCTTCCTTCTTCTTCTACTCATCCTCCAGCACCGTAAGCTCTCTGATATCATCGTCAATGACGCTCAGGCACGCGTGTAGGCATTTGTGGCTCCAAATTGCTCCCAATTGCTCCATATTTCCTAAGCAATCATTATATGAGCAATCATTATAGGATGGAAAAATGCAGAAATAAAGTGTAAAATATGAGCATATCATTTACCCATGTAGAAGGCTTGAATAAGCAACCAGTCTGGCACGCCGTTGTAGGGGCGGATTCTTTGGAGATTCTTAAACCTCCCCCAAGCTTCATATAGAGATTCTCGCTCCGACTGCTTGAAATTGGTGATCTCATTGCGCAACTTAGCAGTTTTTCCTGGAGGAAAGTATTTCGTTAGGAACGCAATAGATAAGTTGTCCCATGTAGTGAACGTGTTGGGACTATGAGTCCTAAACCAATCTTTAGCTTTATCCCCAAGTGAGAAAGGAAATAATCTCAGCCTGATATCGTCATTGGTGATGCCATTTATCTTCTCCAAAAAGGTGTTGAGATGGTCGTTCGGATTCTCCATCGGGGCCCTTGAGAATTGGTCCCTTTGTACGATGTCACGGCCCGCTTCCCATTATACTTGGGAGCGAGAACACGAGCGGGTCCGCATGTGCTTAAAGCAAAGAAGAAGTACTTTTTTCCTTTCTTCTTTGACTTAAGCACAATAAGCGTCTGTGTATTAAGCTTGGCAGGTTCTTGCTTGCAAACATCAGAACAATAAAGAATATCATCATTACACTTCAACATCCAGATTACAAGTGCACAAATAAGGCCTAGGATGGCCATTACAACAGTTACACAAAAGGAAATACACCTGAATAAAATACAACGCAAATATTAATTTATTGCAGCGTTGCAAAAGCACGTCGTTCCTCAGCAGTGGATCTCAGCATCCTGTTACTCCTGGTCAATTAGCTCAGCCTCAGGGTATGCTCCTCTGCAAAATCTGTCTCAGAACCTGACGTATATTTCACAAGATAAACAGCATGAAAATATACGTCAGCGAGGTTTGCTCGGCAAGATTTAAAATGTTTAGGAAAATGGACCCTCGGCAAGATAATATAATAATATAAGTATAGTTTTGCAAAGTTTTGAAGAAGAGTAACACAATATGATCACAATAAATTAAAGCATGGGCAGCGTAAGAGAGCATGTGAGCATAGCAACGTGTAGTGTACGAAGTAGTGAGCATGGCAAAGTGTAGTGTGCAAAGTGGCGAACATGGCAAAGTGTAGTGTACAGAGTAACGTGTAGTAAGCATGGCATGTACATAGGAGCATGATAAAAGGAGTTAGCAGGTTACACAATTCATGATAGCATCAGCAGAAGTAAAATAGTGCGTCATTCAATCTCCAAATCTAGTGACAAGCCCAAAGTCCGAGGGCAGAAGAAACTACAATTACACCCAAACCAACGGGAGATACCTGTGGTTCTGTACTAACCAACCCCATCTGGGCGACGGTCAAATTTACCGGTGGGATGAAATCCAGCATTCCGACCTATACTACAATGGACTACCCCACCCAAAAGCGTCAATGTGTATCTGTACCGTTGAATGTATGCCATATGGCCCAATATGTAAGTGCCCAAAGGGCCCAATAGTCTGTATATGCCCCGAGGGCCCAACATCACATTTCATTTGGGGTGTACATTCCACAATTTATGGTATAACAAGCAATGAGGGCATTTTGCGTACATGATTAAAATGACAACAACATTTTGATAGTAAAAGCAAACCAACATGTATAATTGAAACTCATCTCCGGGTCCGTTGAATCAGTTCAAATGCGATTAAGCTACAGACTTTTAAGAAGTTATTATTTGACAGTATTAACGACGTGCGCTATATCTTAAAGTTGGCTTACGATAAAAATACTTGCCTGATGGAGCGGTTTTGGTGCCCACGTGATCGTAGGGGATGCACGAATATATCTGCGTCAATGTGTTTCAATATAACCAACTAGATAATATTAAAACTAACTAAAGTAATACATTAATAATACCTATATATTGCGTATGCATTTAGGAGCTGACGCACATCACATGCAGCTAACATATATATATATATATATATATATATATATATATATATATATATATATATATATATATATATATATATAGAGGAGGGATCAAATGACCCCCAAAAATAACCCCCAAAAATGACCCCCTATCAAAAATCCTATGCCCCCCATTTTTTCAGAAGATCCGAACCGTTCATCTTGATCTCCACCCTCTAAATACCTTACCCACCAATTTTCAACCTGATCCCATGTGTTTTGCCCGTTCATCAACCATTCGCAAAAGTTCTATTCATGTGAAACCGTTAAATTTGGGTCGGATGGATGAACGGGCAAAACACATGGGATCGGGTTGAAAATTGGTGGGTTAGGTATTTAGAGGGTGGAGATCAAGATGAACGGTTCGGATCTTCCGAAAAAATGGGGGGCATAGGATTTTTGATAGGGGGTCATTTTTGGGGGTTATTTTTGGGGGTCATTTGATCCCTCCTCATATATATATATATGTATATATATATATATATATATATGTATGTATGTATGTATGTATGTATGTATGTATGTATGTATGTATGTATATGTATATATATATATATATTATACTTTACTATATTAACCAAGTAAATTAACACATATATAATAATAATAATAATGTATTAGTTACGTATGATTTCACTAACACATATAATATCACTTACATGCTCAACTAACACATATAACAGGTGGTTACTTATACATAATAATACTATATAATAAACTACCATTTGGTTACGTATAATGCCACTCACCGATTCGAGCGTCGCCTTCATGCATACGGGCGCAACGACGGACAGTGGCGACAGTGGTCCAAGCGAGCAGGGGTGACAGGAGCTCCGGTGGTGCAGCACTCAGTGAGGGTCGTCGGAGGTCGAAGGAGGGTCAAAGGGTGGCGATGGCTTGGTTGACGGGAGAGGAGGTCAGAACTTGCGGGTTAGGGTATGCAGCAAGGAGGATGACGAGGTTGGGATGATGAGTACAGGGCTGAGGTTTTGTGTGCACAGTCGGGGGTTAACAGTTGAGGGCCGGTCATGGGCGATGTCGGAGGTGGCATGAGGCAGAGGGCAACATGTTTGTGGCACTGACGGGAGATGGGGGCATCGGAGTTCGACAGCGAAAGCTTGGGGATGTGGCGGTGGAGGCTGAGGTGGGATGTGGAGGTTTAGGGTTTATAAGGGGTGGTCGAGGATGGTGGCACGATGAGGAAGCGGGTCGTCGGAGCTTGGATGGTTGTCGGAAGTCGAGAAGGGCGATGCAGGTTGCTGGGTGCAGGGTTGTGGGTTGAAGGTGAGGGTTTGAGGAGGAAGGCAGATGGTGTTTGCTTGGGGACTGGGGTTCATTGTCGGAGAGAGGAGTCGGAGGTCTGGGTTAATGCTGGAGTTGAGGTAGGGGAAGGGATGTGGTGGATGCTGTTGGGCTTTGTGTGGGAGCTGTCGGCGAGCGGGGTTGGTGTCGGTGAACGTACGGTGTTTGGGAGGGGGTCGTGGGGTTGAGAGGGTGTCCGTGAGGTTTGAACGGAGGAAGGAGCTGTGAGGACGGAGGTTGGAGGGGGCGGACAAGAGGGGTGGAGAAGATGGCGACGAGGGCTGAGCGGGCTTGTGATGGGTGTCAGACGGTGGAAGGAGACTGTGAACGGCAGAGGGGGAGTGATCGAATGCTGCTTGGGGTTGAAGTTTGATGGGGTTCGTGGGCTTTTTGAAGGGAATGAGGAGAAGAAAGCGGATGTGAAGGGAATGTGCTGCATTGGGTTGTTGTGTTGCGATCCCCCCAAATCCGCATGTGTGGGTTAGGATATTGTGGAGATCGTGCACGTGAGTTGAGGATAAGGGGAAGTTGTTAGAGTTTTGAAAAATGAGTTAATTAGTGTCATTAAAATTAATTAAGGTAATCAAATAGTATTAGATTTTGGAAGTGATTTGTTATATATATATATCTATTATACATTTGACAGCGTTTTTTGAATTCTAGGGCTGACTAGGACAAGATAAAGAGTGGCCGAGATTTGATCTTGGTAAATCAATGGTTGAGATTGGATTTTGTGAAAAATTTGGTGGGAAAACTTAAATTTTGGTGCAAAAAGTGTCTTGGTAACCAAAACTTTGAAATTAGAAGTGTCTTGGGAAAGATTGTGGAGATTAAATTTAGGGGGAAAAGTGCATTGGGAACCTAAACTTTGAAATTAGAAGTGCCTAGGGGAAGATTGTGTAGATTAAATTTGGGGGAAAAAGTGCCTTGGGAATCTAAACTTTGACATTCAAAGTGCATTGGGAAATATTGTTGAGAAACATGATCCATTAAATTAAACAAAATAAAAAATTTAGCGTAAAACAATATAGCGGAACAACAAATTAGCGTAAAAATACCCAGAGGTTTGTTGTTTCGCACCCGCACCGAAGGTGCCCGCTAAATTTTTTTACGTTGATTTGTTGTTTTGGGCCAAATGCGAAGGCGAAGGTGCCAAATTTGTTTTTCGACGCCAAATTTGTTTTTCCGCGCCGAAGTTGCCTGCGTTAAATTTGTTGTTCCGTGCCAAAGGTGTCTGTGCCCTTAAATATTTTTCCGCTAATTTATTGTTCTATTAAATTTTGGCTGTGAAAATAATTTTTCGGGGAACAAAGATTTCGCGGGTGAAATCTTAAATGAACTGTGCCTGTGGGCACAGGTTATGACTAGTATGTATATATATATAGAATAATGGGTATCATACGCCATATGAGAGGGTCTCTCATATTCCCTCTCACATAAAGGGGGCAAGTACAACTCTCATATTGCGTATGATACCCATTATTCTCATATATATATATATATAATAAAATAGGGATGTTATCATGGGTTATTGGATAAGAGTTTTTGGATAAGAGTTGAGAAATTGGGTATAAATGAGGGGTGTTATTAAGAGAGAATTGGATAAGATAAGAGAAATTGGATAAGATAAGAGAAATTGGATAAGTGAAGAGAAATTGAGTTTGAGAGGAATTAAATTTTGGCGGGAAAAAGTGTTTTTGGGGACGACAAAAATTTAAACCGCAAACTTCATCTCCCCAACAAAACCTCAGCCTCAAACATCAGCCCGTGCACACACACTCTCTCTCTCCCCCTCCCCCACCGTAAAAAACCTCAGACCACAGCTTAGAGCTCCGACCAACAGCAAAGACGTCCTCCTCCTTCGCCGTTAACAACCACCCCAGAGAGCAGTGGATCTGCCTGACCCATGCACACCGATCCGAGACAGTCAAGGTCGACGCCAGCATGATGGTTGGCGCCTCCCCCTCCACCAGATCCCCGGCGGCATATGATTCCCCAGAGAGATTCCACATCAGGGTCATCATCGAGGTCTCCACGGGACTCGCTGCACATGGAGAAGGTCTTCACGGTGAAAAAGGGGGCCGATAACGCGGATCCGCCGTTCAAGGGGCCGATTTCGGGTGAGATTTCGATTGATGCATAATTGACAAATTGATTGAAGAGTAAAATTGAGTGTTGGATTTGTTTGGTAGGTAATTCAAAACACTCCAATTTCCTAAAAAACACTCCAGTGCCGATCTTTGTCGCTGCTATCTGCGACCTCCACCTTTAAAAACTATGGTAAGTATTTACTGATACTTCATCTTCTGAATCTTTGGAATGATTACGGATCTGCATAATTCGGGTTAAATTTGTTTGTTTAGAACTTTCGCTATTGAATGAATCTTTGGAATGAATTTCCTTCTGGGGTTGTCGAGTCAGTAAACGAGAATGGTACTTCAGAAACCCCATCTCCAGAGAACAATCTCTTGGTAAAAGTTCCATGGAGGGTTGTAAAATTTTACAGGACGCGTAAATCTCATAATGAAGCTTCTTCTTAATTCTTCATGGAGGGTTGGAATTGATATGTTTATTAGCCAATTTGAGAAGTCTGATGAAGAATTGGCTAGAATCTTGCATCGATGGAAGTCAAAAGGCCAGTGAGTTTGATAATATTTCGATTATTTTTCAGTAGCATATGAATTTTAATTTACTAAATTTCGATATATAGGTAATAATCTTAAATTTATGCCAACATAGGGAAATATTTCAGAGAAACATCAATAACATGCATGCATCCACTATTTTGAATTTCATGGCCGGTGGTATAAGAGTTGGCTTTCTTATTTCATGTGCTATAGACATCCGTCCTGTATAAGTATCTATGTTGCATGGATATTTCAAATGTGAATCTATACCTATATCTGATACTAGGATAATCTGATACTCCACCAATACTCATGGATACTTATTTTATTATGTTGAATCTTGACTGCTGGTGTAGTATTATTAGCAGGGCATTTGATTGTATCATTACTGCTTGATGGGTTCTATTGAGCAGCAACTTTTTTCATCAATAGGATGCTGGTAGGTGGCAACATGAGCGATGTAGTCAACTTCTACAACGAGTTCTAGACACACATCCTATAAACTCTGTACATATCCATTCATGTGTGCCTTTATGTTTCTGGTCATTTACGTTTAATCCTCTTATTTATAGAAATGGTGTCCTAAGATGTTTGTATTGCTATAGTGTCGGTTTCAAGAGTGTTTCGTTATTCAGCTGGATTTTGGCATGCGAAGCCTACCATTGCAGACGCCTTGCTTACCATGGCTTAACGTAGGGAAAGTCTACCACATCTGATCGTCGTATAAGAGATTGCCATACAAAATATTGATGCTATTGTGACATCACAAGTTCTTATGATTAATCAGAATTTTCTGATCAAGTGCATCATTCTTACATGTGTTATAATCAATTGACAGGCTTTCAATGTTGTTGTTTTTGCTAGAAATTGCTTTCAAATCCATAAAGTTTTGCATCTTGGCAATTAAACTGCAACGACAATCATCTATACCACCTGCACATCTTCTCCCGCCGGTGGGCTTTTGGTTTGAATTTGTTGTGTTATTGATATATAGGATTTAGCATGTTCTCGCCGGTGAGCTTTTGGTTTGAATTTGTTGTGTTATTGATACAGGGGATTTAACATGTGGTATGATTTGCATAATTAGGCTTATATCCTTATAGAGCTCGATCAAAGAAATGGACAGGTATTTGTTGCCATCATCATGTTTTTTCCATATTTATAGCACAATTCGGTTTTCAATGCCGATGTTTTTGCTGGAAATTGCTTTCATACCCTTAACGTTTGCATCTTGGCAATTAAATTGTAGCAGCAATCAGCCATCAATCCCCTTATCGCTGTTCCTCCCAACTGCTCTTTACTTGAACTCTGCCCTCCATTTCCAGAACTGAATATTCACCAGAACTGAAATGATGAAAATCAAAAGCAAAGAAGAGAAGATCTCCAGAAATGAACATTGCCCTCAATTCGGCTTTCAAAGCCGATGTTTTTGCTGGAAATTGCTTTCATACCCTTAACGTTTTCTAACTCATTGTCCGTTATAGTTTGCTACACTTTTAATGGTTGCTGAACATTTACCCCAAATATTTTGCAATTCACAGAGAGAGAAATAAGAGAGATGGAGGACCAAGAGAATGATGTGTACATCGGTGAGATCCTCGACAAGACCGACATGGATGCCGGCTTCGACACGATCACCCAAACCGACGAGGATCCCGTCAAGGTATAGCTAAGCCCTTTTTCTATTATTTTTCAAAATCTTCAAACACTAAGGAGATGGTGAAGGAAGCGATCCATTTTCGTGAGATGCATGCCATTGGTTGAGAAGGAGATATGAGGCGCTTCAAGTTGAAATCCCCCCTTTTCACTCACTCTTCTATTTATTTAGGTTTTTGAATTTTGTTTTGTACCTTGATTTTTTAACTTGATCCGATTTGGTGTTGATTTTTTTATCTGATTTGGGGGTTGATTTTAATTGTATGTGGTATTAACTTATTCCAAATAAATGACTCAAAGATTATAATTAGTCATTTAGTATAGTTATCTTTGATCATGGTTGATTTGTGTTATTGGATTCCTATAGTTATTTTTGATGATAAGCTTGAATTGGCGTTGAAGTTAGTAAATTTCATTTATAGGATTTTTTAGATATCATGATTTATCTTATTTATTTATTTTTATTCTTAATTTTTTGGCTGTTTGATTAACTTTTCATGATTTGAAAATCACACTGTTTTTCTGAGGTACACCTTTTAAGAAAGAACAATTTCTGAGATATATCTTTTAAAAAAGAACAATTTCTCTCTTCTAATTGTAGTGTATAGTGAAGATACATCTATTTCTATGTTATTCAGATGAAAGAACAATAGGGAAATTGTTAACTAGGAATAAAATCTCAAGGTAATTTTCCCTCTTTCCATAGTTGTTACAGACTTAAAAGTTTTTTCTCTTTAGTCTAATATTTCTTTAACGAATCAGTTACTGCATTCAATTCTCGAATTACATGTAAGCAAATACTTGCGAGAAATGATTTAGAAAAAGAAATAAACATTGACATCAGTAATTTCAGTCAAGATTATGACACTATCATGAAAGATGAAGCAATGTATTCTGAAGTCTGTCTCCAGTTGGTCCTTTGAAATCCTTTGATTCATATCAATCTATAATTGAGTATTTTATTCTTGAGATATTGGAACTCAAGGTTGTATGGTGTGGTGAACATAGAAAATTATTATCATAACAATTTTCTTTGTCTTTATATTATTTGGCAAAACCTTGCCAATTCATATGCATGATATGGAGCCTTAATTAAGGGTAGCTAAAGATCTGGGGTTAATAAGGCTTCCAGTTTTTTGAATTTTTTGTTTTTTATCATTCATTTTCATGCCCATTCATGTGTCGCCGTCTTAATTTGGACAGAAAAAATGAAAAAATGGCCTTGATGCAAAGCGGCCGATGGATCTTCTTGATGTGCCGAGGCTTCTGCCACCAACCTATGATACGAGCCTCGAGAATGTGGACATTTTAGAGATGGCTGTGATGAAGGGTATTCTCTTCGACCATCCTAGCTGACACATGTATGTGGGCTACGATGGCAAGGTATGCACATGTGTTTTGTTAAATTTTTAACACTTAAAAGAGATGATTTTTAACTGATGTAGTACCTTTTGTCTTCTTTTCAGCCATAGTAACCAAAGTGAATGAGTTTGGGTGGTTTGAGTTTTGGTTGGCTGCAGGAGGTTTGCATTTCCTTCTTTCCTATTGTTTTATGGTGCAATGTGTTTAAAGAAATTCTTCCCCCCGAAACACTATCACCAGATCGTAAGCGATTCCACCCCCTCTTTGCTCTAATATCACCTATTTGATCGATATTGAGCAGAATTTCTTGCAGTTTGGGTGATTGTTGTTATACTAAAGCGATTGTTGTTATACTGGATGATGAATCTTTCACATCTACATCACAATAATCAGATATTTTTATATGATCTTCAAATCTTCAAGGTACAACAAATCACAAACAAATTACTCAAAGGAAAAATGACAAACAACTTATTTCACTTAGAAATTCAAACATTGAACTAGATCTTAACACTTGATTTCAGATCCTTAATTAGACCGAGTCTTTAAAAAGGAAAAACAAAAAAAAGGCACAAACAATACCGTCAATTTTTAAGAAATCAAGTGATATTATAATCAAAAATTGTCATTTCTTTAATTGGATACCTACGTACATGTCATATTATCATTTATTCCAATTTTTATCTTATGTATTCTTTAATTGGATATCTAATTAAAAATTTACATATTCTAAATTTCAAGGATACATAAGTACATGTTTAATAAATGTTTCTGTTATGCAAATGTTATATCCATGCTAAGAGATGGATGTATTCAATATTTTTTTGTTCAGATAACTGGTTAAAGTCAGCATCATGTTGTTCTTTGAAATAGAGCAGGTCTCCCTTAGCTTAAGGCACGGAACATCACCAATGGATTTGTTTTGTGAAATTTCAGTGACCTCAAAGTGTTGTTACTAGCATTTTAAGAGAGTAACCATGATATAGATTTTGTAACAGTAGTGTTAGGAACGAATTCTATTCAGAATAAAAAATTACACTAGAAATGATTTCCATCTAATACAGCAAGTGTCTTATTTGTGGATGTTGATGCTCTATTGGATCCAATTTGGAGATGCTCTATAGCCAAAGCAGATTCAAGGAAATAATCATAATAAATGCCCAATAAAATTGGGCTTGCTAAACAAACACAGTTTGCGTAAGAGAATGCCAATGTTCGACAGTCAGTAATTGCGATATGCAAGGGTTTCAACTAGATATGCAGCATTTTGTGTTCTTATTGCTATCAACACACATCAACTAAAATTCCTAACCTGAAAACCTAAATCATATGATTCTGAACCAAAAAAGGTAAATAATATACTTTAGATGTCATATCACAACAATCGTAGCTTGATGTGTGCAAGAAATGGATAAATTAGAAAATTGACAGGTAACCTTAATTATTGAAATAAAAAATTAATGCTGGTAAACTGAGTTGTTTTTCATTCAAACCTATTCAATATTCAGAAAAAATCTGCCGTAGTTAAATGAAATTATGTGAAATCATCAATGATAATGGGAATGTAGGATTATTATGCATAAAAAAGTTATGGAAACAGAAAGATGAATTGTTTAGATATTGAGACAATTAATGCACAAAATTTACTAATAATAAATACATTGCTATGATTGTTTGTGAATATTTCATATGAATGAATTTGTGTATATTCTTGAACAATTTCCTGTAATTGCAAATTTTTATATAAATGAATGCAAGAGTATGGATATGTCAAAGAACTTCAACACCAAGGAGATAAGTTTTGACACTAATACTAATTTGGATATGCATTTTGATAGGCAACTCGCAAAGCTGTCGATGTCGATACATACTGAGAATTTCCCATTCTGTGCCATTGGGTGATTCGATTGGCTATGTCAGCTCTACAAGCCCAAGAGCGAGGTTCGTATCATTAATTCATTACTTATAATAGTTTATTTGTTTGTGTTAAATATGTGCATGACTTCATATCTTTGGCTTTGAATTATTCAGTATGAAAAATGCATTTGAGTGATATGTGTTAAATCTATATTATTCTGAATAATTCAAATGTTCAAATCCATATCAAATTTAATATCAAATATTCAGAAGACACATCAAATTTGAGTGATATGTGTTAAATGCATTTGGCATTTGCAAAAATATTCAAAGCCATCTCAAATCTGAATAATACTGAATTATTGTCCATATTGTATTATTCTGACTAATTCGAATGCATTGTTCATACTGATATGTGTTAAATCTGTATTCAGTATGAAAAATGCATTTGGATTTAACACATATCACTCAAATACAATAGAACTTTTGCAACGACATATTTTCCATATTGTATTATTCAAATTCATTCTGAATAATTCAAATGCTTACAGTATCTTCGCTTCATCGACTCAAAGAACATTGAAATCGTTGTCATGACATCTGCAAATAGCTAGCTTGCAAATAGCTAGCTGTACCACATTGTGATCAAAGGCTGCGAGGGTGTGAAGGTGGTCGGTGTGAACATTGTTGCATCAAGCAATAGCCCTAATACAGATGGTATTCATGTCCAGACGTCGAGAGATGTTAGCATTGAGCAGACTAATATCAAGACCATGGGCAACTGTGTTTCAGTTGGACCTGGAACAGTTGGGCTCTACATCGAGCGGGTCTGTTGTGGACCTGGACATGGCATTAGGTAGGTCTTAACGAATTTGTCACTTTATAGTAAGGATAACTTCAATTTGTTTTGGATAACAGCTTGGTTCACAATAATTGAAGTTCTTATATTACCTAGCAACAGCTACGATTGATGTAAGTAACAGCTACGGTTGATGTAAAAAATTAGATTAGGTCTCAGCTTTCAATTAGATTAGGTCTCAGCCCATATAACATCTTGATCATGTTGTAAAAAATTCTCTCAAAGTTTCACTCTATTTAAACCTCCCTCAGAAAATAATCAACAATCCACATAATATATGCATAGACTGGTCTTTCACTTTCTGGTCTTTCATCATTCTCTCTTCTGATCTTTTTTATAGCAGTTTTGTTGCCAGAACACTAGAAGTCTTTTACATTGATCATTTCTTGAACTTGCACCTTATGTTCTAAGATAAAGGCCGCCATATTTACTAATGAAGGAAGAGCGTTTGGTAGCAAGTTGAACCAAAACATAATATGTGGTAAATTTTTTTATACGGAAACAATCTGTAAGCATTTTCAATGAAATTTCTCTCCAAAAAGAAAGTTATTTGTTTTCATGTAAGACCAAATAGAGAAGTGTAAGAAGGTAAGTGACATAGAATCAATATTTATACATATTTAGATCGACTTACATTGTCTCCTATCTACTTCTATTTTAAATATTCTATTATTTTACTACTATTAGGCCCACATTTCGACTTTCATTTATTACTCTAGAAAATTTTCAAGCATTTTTCTTAAGATCAATTTTTTTATCTACAAGGTAAAGCAACTCTTCCAGTCATTTACACAGTGACAATAGACATAAAATAACTGAAAAGGATTCACTCTTCCAGTAATTATGGACTGTACGTTAAGGAGGAGGCAGTGCCTAAGCTTTTGGTTGATCGTGATAAGATTCCATATCAGCATCAAGGTATCATTTTGAGGATCGTTGTGAAGGTAAGAGCACAACTTTATAGCTCATTATGAAATCTTTACAATCATGCCGATTAATTCTGTTTATAGCTCAGCGGGAAAAGAGGAAGAAAAAGTTCTGTGGTTGCATTCGTGTACAAAGACTTGGGTATATTAAACAGAAGCATGGTTGCAATATATGGATCTCTCATGAACATCTGCAAATTAATTCAAGTTTATTGGTCCTGGACATCTACAAATTAAGTCAAGTTTGTTTGTTGTTATATTGCTAGCTCAAAAACTTGCGACTACGAGACAATGGATTCTGTTCATTATGTTGGTCATTTCATTAGTAGTTTTTGTTTAAAAATACCATTCACATTGTGTTTTAGATTGCGTCTATTCTTAAATGTGGTGTTCTGTTTATTGGTTAAGTTTGCTATTTACTTGACTACTAAACAAAAACTTGACATACATTCTTAAACCTGTTATCCTGAACACAACATGAACAGGTTGCTATTAATTTCATGTTCTATTCAGGTTGACTACTAAATGGTATTTGTTAAACAAAAACAGGTTGCTATTTAAAAAACAAAAACAGGTGGCTATTTAGTTCATGTTCTCATGTTCTGTTTCAGGTTGACTACTAAATGGTATTTGTTAAGCAAAAATAGGTTGCCAACATTAGACTTTTGTTCTCATTTTTTTCTCAGGTTGCCAACATAAGGATGCTGACTTGCTTGATGTTGGCATCAAAAGACTTGATGCTGAGATCGGCAACCTGTTTTGATGTTGACTTGATGATGCCAACATAAGGATGCCAACAAAAAACATGATTTGATGTTGCCAACAAAAAACTTGACTTGATGTTGGCAACAAACAGTTTGCCAACAATAGACATAAGTATGCTGATCTCAGGTTGCCATTTTTCTCAAATTATCTAAGAAACCATCCTTATGTTGTCAACTAGAACCATTAACTTCAAAAATTGGTTCTGATAATGCCATTTCATGCCATATATCTGGTTGAAGTTTGGTGGCAATCTCTTATCAATGAGAGCCCAAAAAAATTGATTGCCAACCTGTAGCTTGAAACGATAAAGAATGAGAAGCCAATGTTAGCTTAAGAAGTAGGGCATATTTGTGCTTCTTCGGTGCTGAGTGTTCTACCATATCTGTGTTATAGTCATAAAATCCTTCTAAAACCAAATTTGATATACAACAGAAACCTTTCATGTTGGGACCAGGTCAGCTACTATTTGCTATGGTATTCGGAATTATATTGTTTGGTTCTAATATGGAGGGAACAATTGATCAGTTTCATTGTTTCTTTATGTTTATTTTGTTGTTTATTTTTATTTAATAAGAATTCTGCTATTTCAAAGTAATTCACTGCAGAATTTTGTTTATGTGGAGATTGTCATTGTAATTATGTTGTTTATGTTGAGATTATCATTTAAAATTTTGTTTTAGAGTAATTCACTGATGTTTTAGAATAATTCCTGGAAGCTCAATTGTGATCTGAGATATTATAAGATAAAGGTATGTGAAAAAAAACTGACTTGAGCTTCTTTGATTCGTAATAAAAACTTCTTTTTTATTTTTCGATGAATTTATGAGATGTGTCTTTTCATTTCTAATTAATTAATGTTTATTTAGATCCATGATTAATTCTTCCCTTAATTCATTCAATATTTTTGTGGTATTTTCGTTTTCTTTTGTAGCTTAATGTGTGAATATCTCTCTCTCTTCCCCCTTCCTCCCATCTTGGAAGCTCAACTTTGACCTGAGATAAAGGTATGTGAAAAAATTGACTTGGGCTCCTTTGATTCTTCATGAAAACATCTTTTTATTTAATTTTTTGATGACTTTATGAGATGGGTCTTTTCATTTTCACTTAATTAATGTTTCTTTAGATCCATAATCACTTCGTCACTTAATTCTAAGAATTTGCTTTGGACCCACCCTTTGAAGATTCCTGAATTTTGGCGTTTTGTTTATAAGAATGTGTTAAACATGGGTTTTTGCTCTCATATCCATCAGGTTTGGAATCCCTTTTTGTATAGATGAGTTGTGCTTTTAGGAGGCTGATTGTGGAACTACTGGTAATTGGGGTTGAGATGGGGTTTATAATTATGGTTTTTTCAACCCTTGATATATATTGAAAGTTTCTTTTTAGAATTCACTTTTGGTTTTTTTTGGCAAAGGGTGGTTTTTACTTGAAATTAATCTTTTTATAGCTATAATAGAGTTTAGAATAGAGATCGGAAGCATAATTTGGTGCTAAGGTTATGATTGGAAAAATATGCCATGCTCGAAAAACTTATACTTCATATCTATTAATATGTAGATTATAATTTTAATACCTATCTCATATCTTATTGTCAGTTAAAGAATATGGTCATTTCATTTGGATCAAGATCCTGGTTAACATGTTAACTTCTTATATGATGATCAAAATACAGACTCCAAGTTGCTGGCTTTCATCATATCATAGTATTAGATAATTGCAATTAATGATTGAGATGTTTATTGATATGAATTTGATCATTTGACATTTTTTGTGAATAACTACATCCACAACAAGGTGGTTGATTTATCTTAGAGAGTGGATGTTCATCAAATAGACTTCTGATATCATTATTGTTGAGTTTTATTTCCAAAGGTGCTCCTAGAAATTTGATCAATTTCGTCTATGTAATGGGTTGGAGTTCATAACAAGAATTGCTAAGAAATTTTACATACATCACGGCTTAAATTAGCAACTAAACTCCTTAACACCTGTGGGACTGAGCACTCCATCAATCCAAACTATGGATAGCAACCAAAAAAATACCTTGGATGTTGTGCCTGAAATTTATAACATCACTATTTAATGTGAAAACTGGCAATGGCAGATGTAGAAACAGTCTTTCCCAAGTGACAAGTTGCATTAGGAACATGAAAACATTTGGAGGATTACTATAAGTGGAAATGAGTAAAACAATGCGTAAATTTGAAGAGAGATGGAAAATGATGAAAGAAAAATATTTTTTGGATGATAAGAGCTCGCTATTAAGCATGTATCAGAAAAAGCATGATTGGGACACTATCTATCTCAAAGGCACTTTTTTTACCGGTATGACAACATTACAAAGGAGCAAGATTATGAATTCTTATTTTTGATGGATATGTCAACACTCAAATTTCAGTAAGTAATTTTGTTAAATAGTATGATAAGGCATTACCAGATCATTGTGCTACTAAAATTTGTGAAGATTTTGAACAATGAATGCGATCATCGTAAAGTACAAGAAATATTTTCAAACAATGTTATACCAACAATATTTTTGACATATTCCCAAAAGTATATAAAGATAAAGAAGCACTACAGTTTTGCCAGGGATATGGATTTAGATATTATAAAATATAAGGTGAAATTAATTCAAAATGCTGACAAAAAATGAAAGGAGGCTGTCTTTGATGTCTTTTGGGAAGAGGTTACATGCACAAGTGCTATGTTTGAGACTCAAGGTATATTAAGTATGCACTGTGTGCGCATTTTGGTAGTAAAAACTGTTTCATTTGATATCTGATCGTTATGTTTTGCAAAGATGGACAATAAATGCAAGGCATCACTCATTTAAAAGGAATATATATCTAACTGGAAGAAATACTAGAACTAAGTCTGTATTATAAGATTTTGGGAACATGGAGCAATGGATAACAAGGCATTGGAAGAGACAAAAGCTTCTGAGGATATATATAATGATTTTGACATGGTTTTATATTTTTTTTGATAATTATTGAAAATAACAAAAGGGAGAAATGGCTTGAGACAAACGAAAATACTGGTTAAGGCAAACAATTGCTCTCACATATTGCATAGGATAAACGGGACACTGCAACTGCTATTCGTGATTCTGTTTAACATGCAAAGACCAAGTGTGGAGGAGGTTGACCAACAAAAGACAATAATTCAAGATTGTCTAGCGATAACATAACAGAGAAAGGAGAAACAGAAACGACAATGTCAAAATTGTTTTGAATATGGTCACTATATGAACACATGTAATAAACCTCTGAAAGCATGTAATAAACCTCAGGTATGACATCTTTCAATAGTAGTATTAAGTTAATCACCTTGACTTATGTTATTACATATTTTAACGTTTGGTCTACTATTAATGTACATATAACAAGGTCGGGGTAAATACGTATCTTCTTGGTAGGCCATAGTGTTAAATTCATTTGTTTGAATTTACATCATTAGGTTCATCCTATTTACTTGACCATCTTTTTATGAAAGAGCATTTTTGGGGGGAGCTAAATTCTCTTGGGGTAACTAAATTATCAGGGGATTTAATTTTTTTGGAAAATTTTCGGGAACTAAATCTGGATGGAACTAAATTATTGGGGGAGCTAAATTTTTAGGGGATCTAAATAACAATTATTGCACTTTAGTTATTGTTGTTTGTTTAAAATTAGAGGATCTAAGATCTTGAAGGTGGAATATTTCAAATTAACATGTGAACTAATTTAATGGATCCAAGATTTTGAGGTGGATATTTTAAATAAACCATGCCCTTAGGGCACGTATTATTTATTATGGAACTAGCTTTTGGAACTAAAATTTTTAGGGAACCAAAATTGTTTGGGTGGAACGACATTCATGGGAAACTAAATTTTGGGAGAGCTCAAATTTTTGGGGTACCTAAATACCAATTATTGCATTTTAATCATTGATGTTCTTTTAAAATTAGGGGATCCAAGATTTTGCTAGGGGATAATTTAAATGAACCGTGCCCTTCGGGCATGGGCTATGACTAGTGTGTATATATATATATATATATATATATATATATATATATATATATATATATATATGAGAATAATGACTATCATACGCCATATGAGAGCCTCTCTCATACGCCCTCTCACATAAAGCATTCAAGTACAAACAAGTATGTGGGCTTGTACTTGGGTCCTTTATTTGAGAGGGCGTATGATAGCCATTATTCTATACATATACATATATATGTATATGTATGGAAATCTTCGTTAGGATGGTAGATCTAGGGGATCAATTTAGTTACAATTTGATTTAGGAGAATCAAACATATTTGGTATATTTAGAGAAACAATTTAAGATACTTTGGATTATTAGAATTTGATTTATTAAGATCGCGATTTGGATAATCAATTAAGATATTTAGATTATCGGTTTAGATTTGGCCAAGATATTAGAACTTATTAGGATTTGGTTTAGATTTGGAGGAAGTAAATTTTAAGATGATCGAATTATTACGGTCTCGCCCCGACAAGCAACGTCAATCGAATGTTATAAAGAAGATACCATTGTGATCGCAAACAAGGAATCTGATCACAAGTTCAAGCTATAAGAAAATAGTAATAAAATCATAAGATAACTATTCAAATAAATTAACTAATGAAAATACGTACGTACAGTAACAGACCGTAACATCCTACCCACCTTATAAAAATTCCGTCTTCGTAATTTCTTAAGTTAGGTAATGATCGAGGAACTGCCTTAGACGAAATAAAGATGAGATCACATCATCAAGAATGCAGAAGTCATACATAAGAGGTAACAAGGCAAAGATAGACACATTTATGATATGAATCATTAAATGCGATGATAAAACATGGTTCAGACGTCGTCGTTCATCACGGGCTCATCGTCCCTAATTTCCTCGGCGACCATAGAGTAAGTTTGGTGCCGACTATGTTCGGGCTTGGCCTGTTGGGGCACTTGATCCTGAGGAGCTAAAGGTGGTCCAGATTGTGTTGATCCTGATACTGCCAGAGTCTGGGTCGCTGGATCGTTAGTGCGACGAGGGGAGTTCCTTACAAAATGGTCAGGAGCCCTGCACACTAAACACTGGTTCAACAACACACGACAATCCTTCTTGATGAGCTCACTAAACACCAGTTTGAAGTTGGTTGGAGAAAATTCCTGGTTAGTTCCATAGGGCGCTTGCTTCCACCAGTTTGAAGTGCCTTCTTACGCTTCATGATGAGCTCATGCTTCCTAGCAGCATCCAATACTTCCTGATGAGTGGTCGGATTCATCGAAGACATTGAAGCTTGGATGTCGAGTTCCAGACCCTGGAGGAACTGGTACGCACGATCTTCGGGATCTTCCACCAGGTGATGAGCGAAGCGACTAAGCATCGAAAATTCCACTTCATATTTGTCAATAGTCCGGTCGCCTTGCTCTAGGCCGACGAAACATTGCTGATGCTCCCTCTTTGCTGATCTGGAGAAGTACTGAGCATCGAATCTCTCTCGAAATATGGTCCAGTTAATAGGCTTAACCAGACGTGCTTCCACAGTATCCCACCAGTTTTGGGCATTACCAATCAGATGTTTCTTGGCAACTTCTACCCAGCCTGCCTGGTCGATGTGGGAAAGACTCAGGTCGTCTTCAGTGCTTCGGGCCCATTCTTCAGCTTCCAGTGGGCCTTTCTTTCTAGAGAAACTCTTCGGGTTCAGCTCTCGAAATTTCTTGGCTCCAGGTGCAGCTCGAGGAGGAGGTGCAGGTTGTACAGACTGTTTTCCTTGCTGAAACAATTGGTGTTGAATGTCCAACATTCCTCTCATGACACCCATGAGTTCGTTGATATCGGGAGCACCATTTCCATTCGTTCCATTCCCGTTGCGAGTGCTCGGTCTTCCTGCCATGCTGAAAAAGAAAACAAAGTAAACATTTGCATACAAGATTTATCTAAATAGTCTAGCTAATAATGACATCCCTATTGTTCCGAGTATTTCGCAGAATGCAGACCTGCATGAGCCACCATTAATACCTGTCATGCCCCGTTTCCCATTATACTTGGGAGCGAGAACGCCAGTGGGTCCACATGTGCTTAAAGAAAAGAAGAAGTACTTTTTTCTTTCTTCTTTGACTTAAGCACAATAAGCGTTTGTGTATTAGCTTGGCAGGTTCTTACTTGCAAACATCAGAACAACATAGAATATCATCATTACACTTCAACATCCAGATTACAAGTACATAAATAAGGCTTAGCATGGCCATTACAACACTTACACAAAAGGAAATACACCTGAATAAAATACAACACAAATATTAATTTATTGCAGCGATGCGAAAGCACGTCGTTTCTCAGCAGTGGATCTCAGCGTCCTGGTACTCCTGGTCAACTAGCTCAGCCTCAGGGTATGCTCCTCTACAAAATCTGTCTCAGAACCTGACGTATATTTCACAAGATAAACAACAGGGAAATATACGTCAGCGAGGGTCGCTCGGAAAGATTTAAAATGTTTAGGAAAATGGACACTCAGCAAGATAATATAATAATATAAGTATAGTTTTGCAAAGTTTTGAAGAAGAGTAACACAATATCAACACACTAAGTAAAGCAAGGGCATCGTAAGGGAGCATGTAAGCATATCAACGTGTAGTGTAAGAAGTAGTGAGCATGGCAAAGTGTAGAGTGCAAAGTGGTGAGCATGGCAAAGTGTAATGTCCAGAGTAACGTGTAGTAAGCATGCCACGTACATAGGAGCATGATAAAAGGAGTTAGCAGGTTACACAACTCATGATAGCATCGACAGAAGTAAAATAGTGCGTCATTCAATCTCCTAATCTAGTGACAGGCCCAATATCCAAGGGCGGAAGAAACTACAATTACATCCAAACCAACGGGTGCTACCCGTGATTCTGTACTAACCGACCCCGGTCAAATTTACCGGTGGGGGTGAAATCCAGCATTCCGATCTCTACTACAATGGAGTGCTCTACTACAATGGGCTATCCCACCCAAAAGTGTCAATGTGTGTCTGTACCGTTCAATGTTTGCCACATGGCCCAATATGTAAGTGCCCAAAGGGCCCAATAGTCCGTGTAAGCCCCGAGGTCCCAACATCACATTTCATTAGGGGTGTACATTTCACAATTTATGGTATAACAAGCAATTATGGCATTTTATGTACATGATTAAAATGACAACAACATTTTGATAGTAAAAGCAAACCAACATGTATAATTAAAACTCATCATCGGGTCCGTTGAATCAGTTCAAATTCGATTAAGCTACGTACTTTTAAGAAGTTGTTATTTGACAGTATTAACGACTTACGCTATATCTTAAAGTTGGTTTACGATAAAAATACTTGCCTGATGAAGCGATTTTGGTGCCCACATGATCGTAGGAGAGGCGCGAATATATCTGCATCAATGGATTTCAATATAAGTTACGAGGTGCTCAACCAATTAGATAATATTAAAACTAACTAAAGTAATACATTAATAATAATTATATACTACTTATGCATTTAGGAGTTGACGCATATCACATGCAGCTAACACACACACACACACCCCCCTTAGGTAAATATGAATATGGCCAACATCTAACTCTCCTTGTTTTTTGTGTTGCCGCAACTTCTCCCCTTGAAGAAGAAAATTTATATATAGGGTATTTCTAGGGTTTTTTGTGCGGCCAAGGAAGAGATGGGGATGAGTGAAATTCGGCTATTGGAGAATCCCTAAGTATTTAGGATTTGAACTTTGAATGATGGTTTGATTTGATCACTATGGAATTCATATAGGAATTCATATAGGAATAAGAGTTATAAAGGATAGCACATGCTCTCTAATTGATTCTCTCCTTAGCTCTCCACAATTGACCAAGTTCAATAGTGACATGTATAACAAATCTCCATCTATTTGAATAGGTCTTCCTTTAGGAATTAACAAGAGTGTCATTCCTAAAAACACATAGAACACACATCAATACGTTCACATGGGTTTGTCATCATCAAACTAGAATTCCTAGATCGTTGCACCCAACAATCTTCCCCTTTTGATGATGACAAACCAATACAAGACTTGAGCACTTACGATTCAGATAATACGTGTGTGTGTGTGTGTGTGTGTGTGTGTGTGTGTGTGTGTGTGTGTGTGTGTGTGTGTGTGTGTGTGTGTGTGTGTGTGTGTAGTGTGATGAGGGAGAATGTATGCAACAATATTACACTAGATATTCAAGCATACAAGCATGCAACCATATAACAATGAAGTGGCATGCTCCCCATATTTTCATGCTCCCCCTTGAACACATATTCACAAAATCAATAATTCATTAATGCTTCCCCTTAAACCAATATTCAGATATGCACATATAAGCATTAATGCACTAAATATTCATTATTTTCTCCCCCTTATGTTATCATCAAAAGCGTATATAAGCGAAGTCTAGCTCATGTCACATGCAAAAATAAAGTATTATAAGTTACAACTAGCACTTGCATGTTATTTTTCTTAAAATAAGCACTTCAAATTCAATGAAAAGAGTAACGTAGACTTCTACACCATCGTGTAAGTGTGACGATTAAATAATTGAAGTACAAAGATTTAGGAATCTACATAATTGAAGTACTTTGCACACATATTAAATAATTGAAGTACAACTAGCACTGCTATGTGTGACCTTGAAATCCTACAAGGTCTACTCTGTTAATCACCAAAGATTTAGGAATCTACACTTGGTTAAACTTATTTTCGTGTTCCTAAACTTGCAATTATAAGATGTATGACCAATACTATCACAAGTAAAGCACTTTGCACACATATTTTTGATATTAGTAGGCACATTGTGAATTTTATTAAATTTTGGCTTTTCAACATTTTTCAAACCAAATCTAGTCTATTCTTGTCATATAATTGATTTCCAAGAATGATATCTAGAGATTGTTTTCCTATGGAAAATTTCTTAATAGACAATTCAAGACTAGAGACTTTGGATTTTAATAATGCATTCACACACACAAGCAAAGTACATTTACTAATGAAAGCTTTCTTTTTTTCCTCTCCTTTCTTTTCAAACTCAATCACTTTTCTTTTAAGATCATTATTAACCAAGCAGAATTTATCATTAAGCTCTCTAATCACATAGTCCTTTTCAGTTTCCAGCTTAATTAAATCTTGCTTTAGCATATTAATATCATTCATCAAAGAGGGACACGAAAGACAATCAATTTTTTCAGGTGAGCTAGATTTTTCTTTTAACATGGTAATGGTGGATTTGCATGCAATAAGATATTCTTTCAGATTTTTAGTTTCTTCCAACATGTCACAATTTTGCAATTCAAAACACGCATTTCTATAGATTTCTACACTAGAATCTAGCTCATCAAATTCCTCTTGCATTTTCTTAAAAAGTTCAGCTCTAGTATAAGATGTTACCTCATCGTGTATTCCCATCAAAGCAAGATTGATTCCAATTTCATGCTCCTCATTCTCATCCTCACTATCCATGTCCCACGTTCACACCACGACTTTTTCTTTCTTGTCTTCAACATTAGCCGTCTCTTGTGGGCAATTTCTCGCATAGTGTCCTCTCCTCATGCATGTAAAACAATCAACTTTATCAGCAGTTTTCTGTTCAGAAATATTTCTAGCAGGATTATATTTATTAGAACGATTGAACATTTGTGCCATCTCAGCTCTTCCTTGCTTTGTTTTGATATACCTGCTGAACCCTCTTACCATAAGTGCATGCTCCTCCTCGTCTTTGTCATCCTCGCTAGCTTGAAGAGCTAGTGGTTTTGGAGCTTTTCCCTTTGCCTCAGGTTTCTCTCTTTCTTCAATATTCTACTGCTCAAGCTCGTGGGACATTAGATTGTCTATCAACTCCTCCACTCTCATTTGTGATAGATCTTTTACATCTTGGATAGCGGTGACTTTAGGCCTGAACGAGCTTGGCAATGCTCTTAAGATTTTTCTCACCTGTTCAAGGCTAGAGTATGGCTTACCCAGAGAGGTGGACTTGTATACAATGTCTGTAACCTTGCAAACATGTCCTTAATGGATTCTGATGGAGGCATGCGAAAGCTCTCATATTCCATACTCGGTAACGCAAGTCTGGATTCCTTTACTTGCGATGTTCCCTCGTGTGTCACCTCCAGTGTATGCCAAATTTCCTGCGCAGTTAAACATTATGAGATACGATTGAATTCAGCTTTATCCAAAGAGCAAATAAGCGCATTCATAGCTCTGTTATTCAAAGAAAAATGTTTCTTTATCATTGTCATCTTATTTATCTTCAGGTTTTAACATTTCAGTATCTCCAATTTTAAGCATAGGTGAACTATATCCTTTTTTAACAATATTCTATACATTTTAATCAACAGAGGCTAAGTAGATTTTCATTCTAGTTTTTCAATAAGCAT
The DNA here is from genome assembly GCA_030789695.1 of Scilla litardierei. NCBI lineage: Eukaryota > Viridiplantae > Streptophyta > Magnoliopsida > Asparagales > Asparagaceae > Scilla > Scilla litardierei. The sequence continues at coordinate 339,082,506 of CM061142.1, read as the reverse complement.
AATCTACACCATTAAATTTAGGGGGACGTGATATAGACTGGCCTTCAGCAAATGCAGAATCAAAAGTATTCATGGTCAATCTAGCATAGATCCTCTAACCTGCTCTGATTCCACTTGTTGGATCTGGACCTAAGTCTAGAGCGGGTGTGAATATGCTTATAAAAATTCTCGTGCAACCCACAAGAAATCACACACAGTTTATAATCACAAGCAGGGCAAAAAGTATGCAATCACAGAGTACGCACGGATATACCCTGGTTCGATCGTCCCACGACCTACTCCAGCCTCCAAGCAAATACTAGCATTAATATGTTTCTTATATACTACTACAATGAGTCTCGAGCCTCCGGTTACCCCATAGTACGTACCACACTCCCTAAGTGCAAAACACTATCAGCCTAGTAAATGCTCTATCTTAACAAGCCCTGCTTGTCAAGACCCTCTTGTCTAGTCCCCCAACTAAACAAGTCCCAAAAGAACACAAAAGTGGTAAAGTTTTCCTTACAGAGATCGTTATTACTACACACAAATAATAGTAAAAGAGTTTAGAGAATCTCAGTGTGTAGGCGTAGTCATCTTTGTCAATCAGCATGGGCCAGCTCTCGTCTGACAAGATGTTGATGTCTCGTTACGTCTGCAACTCAAGTTGCGGCCTAGGATGTCACCCATTTGAAACTTGCTGCACTTGCACTTTGATGGTGGCTATATGGAAGAAGTCACGGCCTTTGGGATCTATATGTCAGCAGCTAATAAGATGATGTTGGTGCAACTTGTTTGTTGTTGTTTATTTCGGCTGCACAATGCTAATTCTTGCATAGGGGTCTTGGAATCCCAATCAAAGATTGCGGCCCCCTTTAGGATTGAATGTTGATTGAAGGTTAGCACATGTGGAGAAAAAAACTAGTTGCGGCTGCCCCTTGCTAAATTGTTTGGTCAACAATGTCGGCCTCTTTCTCTTTGATGGCCTGCAAGAAAACAATAAATGAAGGCAAAACACCAATCAGAATATTATGAAGAGAAACTATACCCTTGTACTGCAAATGAAAACAAGTCAAAGTTACGGCAGCTTGATGATCTCCCCAACAATTTGGCACCTTGATGATCTCCCCAACAATTTGGCATCAAGCAAGCTGGGTCAAAAGTTGCGGCTTCATGTGGGTCTCTTCAAGGATTGCGGCTCCCTCTTCTTCTTGTTGTTGCGTAAGTCTCCTCTTCCCTTGCGTGAGTTAATGAAGGAGATGACCTTCGGCTTGCTGCTAAGGCAACTTGGGAGGATGATGTTCTTTGGCCTTGGGGTGAAGCTTGCGGCAATAGGAATTTTGCTTCAGGTTTGTCTTTGTAGCCGCAAGGAAGATGTAGAGGGTGATGGGGTGCCTTAGGGAAATATGAATATGGCCGACATATAACTCCCTGTTTTTTGTGTTTCCACAACTTCTCCCCTTGAAAAAGAACATTTATATATAGGGTATTGCTAGGGTTTTTAGTGCAGCCAAGTAAGAGATGGGGATGAGTCAAATTCGGCTATTGGAGAATCCCTAAGTATTTGGGATTTGAACTTTGAATGATGGTTTGATTTGATCACTATGGAATTCATATATGAATAGCAGTTATAAAGGATTGCACATGCTATCTAATTGATTCTCTCCTTAGCTATCCACAATTGACCAAGTCCAATAATGACATGTATATCAAATCTCCATATTTTTGAATTGGTTTTCCTTTGGGAATTAACAAGATTGTCATTCCTGAAAACACTTAGAACACACATCAATACGTTCACATGGGTTTGTCATCATCAAACTAGAATTCCTAGATCGTTGCACCTAACAATCTTCCCCTTTTCATGATGACAAACCAATACAAGATTTGAGCACTTTCGATTAAGATAATACATATGAAACAATACAAGCTGGGGTACACAGGTACTGTTCCATCAACTCTGACAGGTACCTGTGATTTAATTCTGTCTCGTTATAACACTTCTGATCCTGTAGGCGTGCTGGCCAAAGCAGCATTGTCGACCATAGTTTGGCACATTTGGAAGCAGAGAAACAAGAGAATATTTGAGGGGCTCAAATTAGAGAAAACCGGCTTATTCGAGGATATAGTGGCTGATGTCTTAATCTCCCTGCGTAATATAGATAGTGATGAAGCTTCAGATTCCATTCCCTTCTCAAATTGGGGGTTTATTGATGCTGGATAGCTGCACATTTATATAGATTATTTTAGTCGTTTTATTGTTTCATATGTAATTTTTGAGATGCCTAGTAGAGTAGATGTTAATAGGATGTAGTGGGTGACGGTGCTTGTTCCATATCCCCTCTCTTTCTATTATATTCTGCTATTTACTAGCATTGATGTTTTGTATATTATTTTGTTATTAATAAAGATAGCCTTTTACTCGTGTGTGTGTGTGTGTAAAATATACTCTACTATATTAACCAACTAAATTAACACATATATAATAATAATAATATTGTATTAGTTACGTATGATGTCACTAACACATATAATGTCACTAACATGCTCACCTAACACATATAACATGCGGTTACTTATATATAATAATAATAAATAATAAACTACAGTTTGTTTACGTGTAATGCCACTCACCGATTCGAGCGTCGCCTTCATGCATACAGGTGCAACGACGAACGGCAGCGACAGTGGTCCAAGCGGGCGGCGGTGGCGGGGAGCTCCGGCAGTGCAGCGCTCGGTGAGGATCGTCGGAGATCGAAGGAGGGTCGAAGGGTGGTGATGGCTTAGTTGACGTGAGAGGAGGTTGGAACTTATGGGTTAGGGTATGCAGCGAGGAGGATGATGGGGTCGGGATGAGGTGGACATGGCTGAGGGTTTGTGGGCATAGTCGGGGGTTAGTGGTTGAGTGTCGGTCGTAGGCGACGTCGAAGGTGGCAGGAGGCAGAGGGCGACAGGTTTGTGGCACTGACGGGAGATGGGGGCACCGAAGTTTGGCAGCGAAAGCTTGGGGATGTGGTGGTGGAGGCTGAGGAGGGCCGTGGGGGTTTCGGGTTTATGAGGGGTGGTCGAGGATGGTGGAGCGATGAGGAAGCGGGTCGTCGAAGCTTGGACGGTTGTCGGAAGTCAGGAAGGGTGAAGCTGGCTGCTGGGGTGTGGGGTTTGTTGGTAGCAATGATCTATGAACTTCGTGTTTGATGATAACAACCATGTATGAACGTTTCTAACGTGTATGTTAAGTGTTTCAGGAAAGGGAAAGCTTGGAGAGACTCATTGTGAGATGTGGCCAATATGATGGAGATATTCTACTTGGTTTGGTTCATATCTACTAGAGTCCATTCTTAATTTCAACCAAACCAAGTCCAAACTTCATATCCAATTGCAATTCCTCCTAGCAATAGGATTCCCTTATAGCCGCATTCAATTTTAGCCTTTGGATGAGATCTTGCCGCACCAAACCCTAAGCCTCCCTACTTAAATCCTCGCATTCATAGGGGCTGAAGGAGAGTTGGTCATATCAAATATCAAATGGGAAAAAGTCACGCAACCCAATTTAAATACCTTTAGCCGTGACCTAATTCTGAAAAAAGGGAAAAAAAAAATTCGTGAGCAGCCACAAGAAGGAGCAAGCCATTCTCTTTTCTGTTTGCAATTCATGAGAGCACATGCCAACAAAAAAAAGTCTGTCGCATTTTTTTAAGATCCCAACAAAAAAAGGGAAGAAGAGCAGATCCTTGTTTTCCTTTTGAAAGTCCCAAGAGCAGTGCATCTTCTTCAATCAAAAAGAAAATCTCAAGAGCAGTTTTTTTGCAATTGTTTTAGCAATTCCGAAGGTGCACATCTGTTATTCTCTCCAATCAAATTCCCAAGAGCCACCTCATTTTCATCTTCCCTTTGAAAATCAAAAGACATAGACCGAAATAATTCCTTCCTTCCCGCAACTTTTGACCATATTAGCAACACAGGCCGAAATTGTTTTAGCAATTTTTTTGAGAACCGCAGAGAGCCGCACCTCTCAAGAGCACACGATCTCAAACAAAGACCTTGTAAGGATGCCGGGGGAATTGGTGGAGCTGAGAGCTGACGAGCACTCATTGGGGGAGCAAGGAGAAGAAGTCGCAGCTACGGAGGGCGGGAAGAAGAAGCGGGAGGTAGCCGTTGAAGCAGAGAGATTAAACGAAGCCCTCGGATCGGGAGCTCAACGGGTCGAGGCCGTTAGTTCCTAATCTAATCGTAGCCGTCTGACAGATTACGTGTAGGAGCATGAGCCCTTGATGAAGGGAACCCAGTTAAGCTATATAGTACGTTGAAAATGCTGATTCTTTTCTATCCTCAGCTGCCCATGGGTCCCGAGTATTGTGGAGGAGGAGGCTCAAGATTCCAACGGCATCGAGCGCAGTTGTCAGAGCGAGGGGGCGATTTAAGGAAGATTTTATGAGTGATTGTATTATGCTGAATATTGATCGAAATTCCATTTCCGTGAGCTGTTAGCTTGCGTCCACATTTTCCTTTATTTTTCCAATTTATTCTTTAATTCGTTCTTCTTTGATTTTGATTTGTTGAATTCCTTGTTTTACTTACAAATTCAGCCCTAACTACTTGATGGGACGACCAAGGAAGAGGCCAGAGGAGGAGGAACACCCGGAGGAACAGCGGGGAGGAGCGGAACCCTCACATTTGGTATCAAAGCATCCATAATCAAGCCATCGGGAGGAGGACGATGATGAAGACAATGTCGTGGATGAGGAGACCTGGACTGAAAGGTTCCAACGGCTGGAAGAAGAACAGAAGGCGATCCATCGTCAGATCCAACAGCAATGGGAGCTATTGCAACAGGACCAGAAGTTGACACACCTCCGATTGGAGCAGCAGTGGAACTTGATGCAACAACAGCTACAACAGCAAGCCACCATCAACAATGCCCAGTTTCAGAGCGTTGCAAGTAAGATGGATGAACTCACTAAAGGACTTTTGCCCATAAATGCTTACCAACCTGAAGGGAATCACTCTTCACTCAATGCCGGAGATAGCTCCAATAATAGGCACTGGGAAGGAATTGGGGGCAGGGAGTGCCACCCCAAGAGTCTGAAGCTAGATTTTCCAATCTTTAAAGGAGGAGAAGAAGTTATCCCTTGGCTTAATCAAGTGATACAGATATTTGAGTACTACAATACTGAGAGAAGCTCATGGGTGAAAGTGTGCGGATATTACTTGAAGGAAGAAGCTCTACAGTGGTTTGATTGGGCGAAGATTAATGTGGATGGGTTTATGGTGTGGAATCAATTCAAAAAGGAGTTGCTAGCAAGATTTGGGCCTCCAGAGATGGAGAAACCCTTCCAGTGCTTTACAAAATTGAAGCAAGAGAGCTCAGTCAGAGAGTATTTGAAGAAGATGTAAGTGTAATTGGGTTTCTAGACAGACTACCTAAGGAGTATATCTTAGACAAGTTTATGGGAGGTCTCAAAGAAGAAATAAGATTTGAAGTTGCAGCTGCAGAACCTCAAGATCTTAGACATGCTATCAGGCTAGCGAAGAACTTTGAAGAGAAATTTTTAGCCTCAAAGAAATTCAGCAGGTCATCAAATATGGGGGGTGGACAGATTAAGCATACCCAAGCCACTACTATGGTGGGGCATGTCAACAAGCCTACTAATCAAGCTCCCGTATCCAGAAAATTGACAGAGGATGAAATCCAATACAAAAGGAGAAATCACATGTGCTTTGGGTGTGATGAAAAGTGGAGTAGGGATCACAAATGCAAAAAGTTATTCATCATGGAAGGAGTTTGGGAGAATGGAGAGCAGGAAGAGGAAGTCTTAGATGAAGAAGAACCGGAGAGTGAGAAGATCACTGAGGCTAAACAGATGGATGTAAAGGGAGAGCACCTGCACTCTATATCATTACAAGCCATGAGTGGAGTACCATCCTCTCACACACTCAGGATAGAAGGAAGTATAAAAGGGCAAGTGGTCCAGGTACTGGTAGACTCTGGTTCTACACACAGCTTTATACATCCCAAGCTAGCCAAGACTCTTGGGCTTGAAGTGGAAAGACTGAATAATTTCAAAGTATGGGTAGCCAATGGGGATCAGTTGGAAGGAGCAGGGATATGCAGGGATGTGCTACTCAAGTGCTAGGGAGTTACAGTCACAGTGGATCTTCTCCTATTACCCATGTGAGGAAATCAAATTGTATTAGGGGCACAATGGTTGGAACAGCTCAATGATATTATGATGAATTTTAAAAAATTACAGATGAAGTTCACCTACCAAGGGAGGGAATGGATTTGGCAGGGAGCTAAGGGGGAGACTCAGATTGTCAATGATCAGCAGATTAAGAAGACCCTAAGGCAAGAGGGTAGTGGCTATTTTATCCAATGGTGGTCTATAACATTGGCAGCTAGCCACATGAGAGGGAGGCCCAGGAAGTGTTAATACAACCCCAGGAATTGAGGAGTCTAATCAAGAGATATTCATCTATATTTGAGGAACCTAAGACCCTTCCCCCAAGAAGACAGTGTGATCACACCATTCCATTGGAAGCCAGTGCCAAGCCAATATGCATCAGACCATATAGACATGCCCATTTCCTGAAGGGGGAGATTGAGAAACAAATATCTGAAATGCTAAGCCAGGGAGTCATTAGAGCTAGCACAAGCCCATATGGCTCACCCATAGTTATGGTTAAAAAATCTGATGGGTCTTGGAGAATGTGTGTAGATTATAGAGCATTAAACCAGCAAACCATAAAAGACAAGTTCCCTATGCCTATAATAGAAGAGCTACTAGATGATCTACATGGAGCTTCAATTTTTTCTAAACTGGAGCTGAGGTCAGGCTATCACCAAATCAGACTCCAGGAGGAAGACATTTACAAAACTGCATTCAGAACCCATGAAGGGCATTACGAATTCCTCGTAATGCCATTTGGTCTCACCAATGCTCCATCAACATTTCAAGCTCTTATGAATCAAATATTCAGGTCTGTCTTAAGGAACTTTGTGTTGGTTTTCTTTGATGACATATTAATCTACAGTACCAGCCATCAAGCTCATCTAACTCATCTGGAAGAGGTCTCCAAGATACTGAGATCCAATCAACTATTTGTTAAACTATCCAAATGCAAATTTGCCCAATGCAGTGCAGACTACTTGGGATATGTCATTTCTGGAGAAGGTGTAGCAGTTGACCCTAAGAAGATTGAGGCAGTGGTGGCTTGGAAGGAACCCAAGACCGTGAAGGGCTTGAGAGGGTTTCTAGGGCTAGCTGGGTACTACCATAAGTTCGTCAAGGGCTCTGGGTGTATTGCAGCTCCATTGACCAACATGCTGAGGAAGGGGGAGTTCTTATGGAATGAAGAAGCTCTCAAGCATTTCAGAAGTTGAAGAATGCATTAGTGTCTGCTCCAGTGCTTACATTACCCGACTTCAGTAAAGACTTCACAGTTGAATGCGATGCTTCTGGGCAAGGGATTGTAGCTGTCCTGATGCAAGAGGGCAGGCCTATAGCATACTTGAGCTCCAAATTGAAGGGAAGAAACTTATTATTATCAACCTATGAAAAAAGAGGTACTGGCACTCATTGTAGCTATTAAAAATGGAGTCACTATCTAATGGGGAGGAAATTTGTCATACGTACTGACCATAGGAGCCTAAGCCACTTATTGACACAAAGACTACAGCTGGGAATCCAAAGCAAATGGCTAGTGAAGTTGCAACAATTTGATTACAAGGTTGAGTTCAAGCCTGGGAGGAGCAATTCAGCAGCAGATGCTTTATCTAGATAACCTGAGGGGGAGGACTTCCTACAGGAAGATTTTTATACCCTACACCACATTTCAGTAGTGCAAGCTGAATGGATGCAAGGCATCAAAGACATGGTTAACCAGGACAGTTTCTTCAAAGAGTTAGAACAAAAGCTGATGGTTAATGGAGGATTGGCTGATAAATTTAAGAAGGAAGATGGGGTGTTTTACTACAAAGGGAAGATATTGATAAATCAAGATAATAGAGAGGTTGTAGAGACCTTGATGAAATAATACCACAGCTCTCCATTGGGGGTCACTCTGATGCTGCCATGACAATCAAGAGGCTAAGAGAGGTTTTTTACTGGAGAGGAATGAAAGCTGATATCAAGAGGTTTGTCAAAGAATGTGATACATGCCAACACAACAAAGCTGAAAACATTGCATACCCTGGGAAGCTGTAGCCCTTAACAATCCCAAATCAAATATGGGAGGAAATATCAATGGTCTTCAAAGTAGGATTGGCTCCTTGTGGGGGGATCAGTGCAATATATGTGGTGGTTGACAGACTAACTAAGGGAGCACACTTTTTTGGGATAAAATACCCTTTCACTGCAAGACAGGTAGCTCAGATATTCTTTGATGGAGTCTTCAAACTGTATGGCCTGCCGAAATCAATAGTACGTGATAGAGACCCTATTTTCACTAGTCAATTTTGGAGAGAACTCTTTTCCTTGCAGGGCACCACCTTGGCAATGAGCTCAGCTTATCATCCACAATCCGATGGCCAAACGGAGATCACAAACAAGCAATTGGAGTGTTACTTGAGGTGTTACTGTAGCCACAAGCCCAAGGAATGGATGAAGTGGTTACCATTGGCAGAGTACTGGTTTAATACCACCTGGAAGTCATCCTCTCAAATGACCCCCTTCGAAGCTATGTATGGGAGGAAACCCCCAACCTTACTGAGTTATGTGCTGTATGCCTCTCTGGTACAAGGAGTTGATGAGGAGCTATTCTCTAGGGAAATAACTCTCCAGTTACTCAGAGATAATCTGAAGAAGGCCCAACACAGGATGAAGAAGCAAGCTGATAAGAGAAGAACAGAAAGAGAATTCAAGGAGGGAGATTGGGTCTACTTGAGATTGCCACCCTACCGACAGATCACAGCTACTATGAGAAAGCCACATAAACTTGCAGCTAAGTATTATGGGCCTTACCAAGTGATAGAGAAGATAGGACAAGTTTCTTACAAATTGAAAATGCCCTCAATATCAAAGATACATCCTGTATTTCATGTCTCGCAACTCAAAGAGAAGCTGGGAACCAGAGTGGTTTTACAAACGGACCAGCCATTCTATACGGAGGAGATAATAGATGAGCCGGAGGGAATTTTGGAGCGCCGAACCATCCAGCGGGGAAGAGCTTTAATTTCTCGAGTTTTGATCAAAAGGAGACAGAGGGGAGCTGATGAGGCAACTTGGGAGAATTATTGGGACTTAGTCAAGCGTTTTCCTGCATTCGACCTTGAGGCAAGGTCGAAAAATGGGGGCGGCAATGTAAGGATACCGGTGGAATTGGTGGAGCTGAGAGCTGACGAGCACTCATCGGGGGAGCATGGAGAAGAAGTCGCAGATGCGGAGGGCGGGAAGAAGAAGCGAGAGGTAGCCGTTGAAGCGGAGAGATTAAACGAAGCTGTCAGATCGGGAGCTCAGCGGATCGAGGCCGTTAGTTCCTAATCTAATCGCAGCCGTCTGACAGATTACATGGAGGAGCGTGAGCCCTTGATGAAGGGAACCCAGTTAAGCTATATAGTACATCAAAAATGCTGATTCTTTTCTTATCCTCAGCTGCCCATGGGTCCCGAGTATTACGGAGGAGGAGGCTCAAGACTCCAATGGCATCAAGCGCAGTTGTCAGAGCGAGGGGGCGATTTAAGGAAGATTTTACGAGTGATTGTATTATGCTGAATATTGATCGAAATTCCATTTCCGTGAGCTGTTAGCTTGCGTCCACATTTTCCTTTATTTTTCCAATTTATTCTTTAATTCGTTCTTCTTTGATTTTGATTTGTTGAATTCCTTGTTTTACTTACAAATTCAATCCTAACTACTTGATGGGACGACCAAGGAAGAGGCCAGAGGAGGAGGAGCACCCGGAGGAACAGCGGGGAGGAGCGGAACCCTCACAGACCTCTTCATCAAGGGCACGGAAAAAATCTACTTCACAATTTCCGAGAGCCCGGGCGAATTGAAGCAGGCAACAAAAGGGAGTTGCATAATCTCTTGTTTTAATTTTTACTTCCTAACTTACTCTTTATTAGTTTGCATGTGCTTGGTTCTCTAATTCCCTTACTTTCGTTTGCAGGTAGAGAAGCTGATTGCCGCAAACTTTGAAAAGGATACAAGCCGCAAGCTTTGAGAAACAGATCAAGAATTCACAAGCCGCAACCTCTTAGTGTCGTAGTTTCAGATTTACATCAATTTCAGAGGACCGAAATTTTCAAAGCATATTCCAAGGCTTGCTGAGACTACAAAAGGACTACTACTTGTCAGTAGAGATCTGACCATGTGCTGAACGACAGAGACGACACACCATTACTGAGCATTTCAAAAAATCTATTCATTTATCTTTGTATTGGTGTAGCGATCTTTGTAAGGGAAACATTACCACTACTTATGCTACATTTGGGGTCTTGTCTGGTGGTTGCTAGACAAGAGGGACTTGACTAGTTGGGACTAGTCAAGTGAGAGCTTATACTATTATTAGTTTTATTTCGCACTGTGGGAAGTGCAGGTGCTGAGAGCTAAGTTAGTATAGAGCATGTTCTCTTGATACAGGTCGTACTGGTGACACTTGGAGAGTGTGGATACTGAAGGCCAGGTGAGTGTTGAGAGGTGTTCTAGCTACAGGCTGTACCTTACATTATTAATATAGTATTTGCTTTCCGGGCTGGACGTAGGTCATGGCTGCTACCGAACCAGGGTATATCGCATGTGCATGCTATGATTGCTTTTCTATACTCTGTGTCTGATTGCCTGTGATTATAATTACGTGTGATTTCTCGTGGGTTGCGCGAGAATTTTTATATGCATATTCACCCCCCCTCTAGGCTTAGATCCAGATCCAACAAGTGGTATCAGAGCCAGTTTAGAGGATCTAGCCTAGTTGACCATGTCTATTATTATGTCTGATTATGCTTTTGCTGAAGGTCAGTCCATATCTCGACCCCTAGATTTAATGGGGTAGATTATGCTTATTGGAAAACTAGAATGAAAATCTACTTAGCTGCCGTTGATTATAATATATGGAATATTGTTGAAAAATCTATAGTCATCCCATGATTAAAATCCAAGATACGAAAATGTTGAAACCAGAAGATAAATGGGATGACAATGATAAAAAACGATTTTCCTTGAATAATAAAGCCCTGAATGCACTCATATGTTCATTAGATAAATTTGAATTTAATCGTATCTCACATTGTCTAACTGCACAGGAAATATGGCATACACTGGAGGTGACGCATGAAGGAACGTCGCAAGTTAAGGAATCCAGACTTGCGCTATTGAGTACGGAGTATGAAAGTGTCCACATGCTGTCATCTGAATCTGTCAAGGAGATGTTCGCGAGATTCACAGACATCGTATATAAATCCAGCTCTCTTGGTAAGCCCTACTCTACCCTTGAATAGGTTAGGAAGATCTTAAGGGCACTGCCAAGCTCATTCAGGCCAAAAGTAATCGCCATCCCAGAAGCAAAGGTTCTATCTCAGTTGAAGGTGGAGGACTTAATAGGAAACTTGATGTCCCATGAGCTTGAGTTGCAAAGTGTAGAGGCTATAGAGAATCCTGAGGAGAAGGAAAAATCTCCAAAGCCACTAGCTCTGAAAGCTAGTGAAGATTACGATGATGAGGAGATGGCACCGATGGTCAGAAATTTTTAGGAAATTCATCAGAACTCCTCAAAGAAGAGCAGAAATGAAAAACATGTTTAATCGTTCCAATAATTTTAATTCTGTTAAAAATTCTTTTGAGCAGACTGCTCTAACCATGTCATATGTTTTAAATGCAACAGGAGAGGCGATTATATGAAGCATTGCAAACAAGAGATCGCTCAAGTTGCTAAAGAAAAAGGAAAAGAGAAAATGATAACATGGGACATGGACAGCGAAGTTGAAAATGAAGAGGAGGAGAATTTAGCTTTCACCTCCCTCTGCTTAATGGGAGAATTAGATGAGATAACTTCTTGCACTAATAAAAGAGTTGATCTTATAAATTTATGCAAAGAAATGCAAGCTGAACTTGATAGACAATAATGTATTTCTGATGATATGCAAGATATTATTGTGAACCTAGAATTTGAGTTAGAAGGTTAAAAAAATTCTAATGGTGAATTACAAATAGAAAATTGTGACATGTTTCATGAAACAAATGATTTAAAAGAAAAACTTCTTGATTTTAATTCTACTATTGCTTTGTTGAAAAATGAAAAATCTAGGTTCCATGAAAATACTACTTCTCTTTCTTGCCCTTCCCTTTTAAATGACATTATCATGTTAAAACAAGATTTATTTAAACTCGAAGCTGAAAAAGATTGTGAGATTAAAGAGCTTAATAATAAATTATACATGTTGAATAACGAGCTTAAAAAGAAAATGGATGATTTTAAAAGGAAGGAAGAGGAAAACAAGATAGCATTTATAAGTAAATGTACTTTGCTTGTGGATGAGAATAAATTATTGAAATCCAAAGTTTCTAATCTAGAATTGTCATTAAGAAAATTTTCAGTTGGTAAACAATCATTGGATACCATACTTGAAAATCAATTTTATGGCAATAATAGAAGAGGACTTGGATTTGGTACTAAAAATGTTAAAAAGCCCATTTTTAAGAAATTCCACAATGTGCCTTCTATTGTGAAAAATATGTATGTAAAGTGTTTTACTTGTGATGGTGTTGGTCACACTTCTTATTATTGTAAATTTAGGAACACGAGCATAAAGTTCAAACAAGTGTGGGTTCCTAAAAATTTAATGACTAACACTAGTGGACCTTGTTAGATTCCAAGGTCACACATACTACCTTTCATGTAGGTGGGATGGAGAGTTGGCAAGGAGAAATGAAATGAAAGTCTCATTCTTTTAGCTCTTTAGCCAAACAGCGACGCGAAGGTATATCTTTCTCTTTGAACTTAATGCATACTTTCATAACTTTTTGTATGCGTGACTTTTTGTGAGTCTGTGCTAGTTTGCTTGAGTCATTTAAAAAAACTGATAAAACTTAGTACGAGACTCCATGCTTTCTTGTGTGCTTGAACCTTTTCTTGTTTGTGTGCTAGTAGTTGCATTGTTATGTGTGCATGATTTTTTGTGTGTGTGCTTGCATCTCATGTTTGCTTTAGTACCCCATCCATAAAAACAAAAAAATAAAAAACAAAAACAAAAAAATGTTGCTTAAATGTATATCTGTCTCGTTGTTTCATTAAAAAGGAATTCATGAATGATTTTCATATCTATGTAGAAATTGGTGTTTTATTTCTTTTGCAACATGCGCATGTTCATCTTTCTAAATATTCAGGGCTTATTCAATGATTGAAAATAACTTAAATTCTACACCACCTATCCCACTTCCACATGTATTATAATTGTTGCACATTTGGAGATATCGTTTATGAGGTATGGAAAGTGAATGTAGGAGGAAAACTTAACTGAAAATCCAAGGGATATGATATACCTTGCCACAGATAAAATTAAGCAAATAAACATGTTATGATTATAAACAAAAAATTGAAAAAGAAGAATAATTGCTCTGTATGAAAAATGGATACAATCCTTGGCAACGGTATTACCCACAAGTATCCAACATAAGCTTTATGGGTAAACTTTAGGTTGGTGTATTTACTCGTCAAGCAATGCCACCCCCACATCTAAGAGTCCTTTTAGACTATGTTTTGGGGTGTGGTACCTTGAACTCATTTTTAATGAGATGGGAAAAATCAATCCTAGGTGATAAAACGTTATATGGAAAATGTGGATTAGTTTTTGACTGGCTTCCGTAAATGATTCTCCTCATGTGCATTAATTTTAATCATCATAGGTACATGTTGGTGTTGAAGTCATAGTTGTTTAATTTCATTGGATTTTGACTTGATTATTCTCTGCTACTATACATGCAATTGTTGGTAAAGGCCTATAATGCTCTCTTTTTGCATATTATATGTTATTAACTTCGTGTTCAACTTTTGATGATAACAAAGGGGAGAAAATTTTGGGGAAGATTTGAGCATTTGAAGTATTTGGGCTTTGGTACTATTTTTGTAATTCTCGTGGATTTTGGGGAAGCACAAAAATAGGGGGAGCATGCAAATTGCTAACTTTACACATCATTGTTTGCACATAATTATATATCATTGCACGTCACCCTCAATCGTCACACTTTCACACACACCATTTGGAAATTAATTGCTCAAATCTTATACTTAGTTTGTCATCATCAAAAGGGGGAGATTGTTGGTAGCAACGATATATGAACTTCGTGTTTGATGATAACAAACATGTGAGAACGTTTCTAACGTGTGTGTTAAGTGTTTCAGGAAAGGGAAAGCTTGGAGAGACTCATTGTGAGACGTGGCCAATATGATGGAGATATTCTACTTTGTTTGGTTCATATCTACTAGAGTCCATTCTTAATTTCAACCAAACCAAGTCCAAATCTCAAGAGCAGTTTTTTTTCAATTGTTTTAGCAATTCCCAAAGGTGCACATCCATTTCTCTCTCCAATCAAATTCCCAAGAGCCACCTCATTTTCATCTTCCCTTTGAAAATCAAAAGACATAGGCCGAAATAATTCCTTCCTTGCCGCAACTTTTGACCATATTAGCAACACAAGCCGAAATTGTTTTAGTAATTTTTTTGAGAACCCCAGAGAGCCGCACCTCTCAAGAGCACAAGATCTCAAACAAAGACCTCTTCATCAAGCGCACGCAAAAATCTACTTCACAATTTCCGAGAGCCCAGGCGAATTGAAGCAGGCAACAAAAGGGGTTGCATAATCTCTTGTTTTAATTTTTACTTCCACACTTACTCTTTATTAGTTTGCATGTGCTTTGTTCTTTAATTCCCTTACTATTTTTTGCAGGCAGAGAAGCTGATTACCGCAAGCGTTGAAAAGGATACAAGCTGCAAGCTTTGAGAAACAGATCAAGGATTCAGAAGCCGTAACCTCTTGGTGCAGTAGTTTCAGATTTACATCAATTTCAGAGGACCGAAATTTTCATAGCATATTCCAAGGCTTACTGAGACTACAACAGGACTAATACTTGTCAGAAGAGATCCGATCATGCGCTGAACGACAGAGACGACACACCATTACTGAGCATTTCTAAAACTCTATTTATTTATCTTTGTATTGGTGTAGCGATCTCTCTAGGGGAAACATTACCACTACTTGTGCTACATTTGGGGTCTTGTCTGGTGGTTGCTAGACAATAAGGACTTGACTAGGTGGGATTAGTCAAGTGAGAGCTTATACTATTATTAGTTTTGTTTCGCACTGTGGAAAGTGCAGGTGCTGAGAGCTAGGTTAGTGTAGAGCAGGTTCTCTTGCTACAGGTCGTACCGGTGACACTTGGAGAGTGTGGGTACTGAAGGTCAGGTGAGTGTTGAGAGGTGTTCTAGCTACAGGCTGTACCTTACTTTATCAATATAGTATTTGCTTTCGGGGTTGGGCGTAGGTCGTGGGTGCGACCGAACCAGGGTATATCGCATGTGCATGCTGTGATTGCTTTTCTATACTCCGCGTCTGATTGCCTGTGATTATAACTGCGTGTGATTTCTCTTGGGTTGCGCGAGAATTTTTATAAGCCTATTCATCCCCCATCTAGGCTTAGATCCAGATCCAACAGGGTTGTGGCTTGACGGCGAGGGTTTGAGGAGGAACGCAGAGGGTGTTTGCTTAAGGACCGGAGGTCGTCACCGAAGAGAGGAGTCGGAGGTCTGGGTTGATGCTGGAGTTGAGGTAGGGGAAGGGAGGCGGTGGATGCTGTTGGGCTTTATGTGGAAGCTGTCGGCGGGCAGGGTTGGTGTCAGTGGCCGCACGGTGATGGGAGGGGGTCGTGGGGTTAAGAGGGTGGCCAGGAGGTTTGAACGGAGAAGGGGGGTGTGAGGTCGGAGGTTGGAGGGGGCAGACTGGAGGGGTGGAGAAGATGGCGACGAGGGCTGAGCGGGCTTGTGATGGGTGTCGGATGGTGGAAGGAGCCTATGAACGGTGGAGGGTGAGTAATCGGATGCTGCTTGGGGGTTGAAGTTTTATGGAGTTCATGGGCTTTTTGATGGGAATGAGGAGAAGAAAGAGGATGTGAAGGGAACATGCATGCATGGGGTTGTTGTGTTGAGATACCCCCAGATCCGCATGCGTGGGTTGGGATATTGGAGATCGTGCGCGTGAGTTGAGGATATGGGGAAGTTGTTAGAGTTTTGAAAAATGAGTTAATTAGTGTCATTAAAATAGATCCGGGGGATCAATTTGGTTAGAATTTGATTTAGGAGAATCAAAGATATTTGGTATATTTAGAAAAAAAATTTAAGATACTTTGGATTATTAGAATTTGATTTATTAAGATCGCGATTTGGATAATCCATTAAGATATTTAGATTATCGGTTTAGATTTGGCCAAGATATTAGAACTTATTAGGATTTGGATTAGATTTGGAAGAAGTAAATTTTAAGATGATCGAATTATAACGGTCTCGCCCCTGCAATCAACATGAACCAAAAGTTATAAAGAAGATACCAATTTGATCGCGAAGTCATGAGGATCGCGAACAAGGAATCCGATCACGAGTTCAAGCTATAAGAAAATAGTAATATAATCATAAGACAACTATTCAAATAAATCAACTAATGGAAATACGTACGAAATACATACGTATAGAAACATGCCATTACATATGAAGTCAACCAAAGATGGTTTGAGCTCGAAGTTGTCTGGCTCCACCGCCGGCCTTTGGACGCTAGATCTTGATCTGTTGTGAGGCATGGAATAATCCAGGAGCGACCTAGCTGGTGGTGGTTAGGGACCATTCTCGGGGTTGTGTACTTTCTCCATCGTCTTGAAGGCTTGTCTCCTCCTCCTTTCGGTGTTGAGCCTTCTTGCGGTGGATTCGATCTCTGGGTCTAGCAGACGCAAATCCGCAATGCCTTGAGATCTCCTGTGCATGGAAAGAGGGCTACACCAAAAAGAAATGTCAAAAGAATAAGAATCAATGAAAAAGAAAATATGAGCAAAAACAAAGAAAAATAAATACGTAGTCTCTCGATAATGACTAGAACCAATATCAAACTGTGCATCCCCAGCAAACAACGCCAAAAAAGCTGATCGTCATCTAGATGACGGTGCCAAAAAAGCTTATCTTCGTCTAGACAACGGTGCCAAAAAATTTGATCGTCGTCTAGATGACGATGCTAATAATATCGTAGCGCATGTGTCATGTGTCGCGCTAATGGGTTGAACACAGGGAGGCAGATTGTCAGTACCGATTCGTGCTCTTCGAGTAAAAGCTACGCAATAAAATTGGTGATTGGTCTGTGAAAACAGAAAAAGTGTGGATCAAGGAATAGAAGCTCTAGGGCGTGGGGAATCCCTGCCATTGGACTAGGGTTAGGGTTGGAATAGTAATCAATCGGTTATCAGGTTCATTCGAACTCGGGAGAGGTCGTGTAACCTAAGGGCATTCCTCTATCCCCCACTCTCGGGGAGTTTGATAGGCTATTCCCTTCATATACTACCCCCCTCCCCCGCTCTCGTGATGCAATGATAGGCCTACCTAACCTACACCGATGTTAACTCTCGTCGACGCATCAGTGTACGTTAGGTGCATTACGTTCGACGATCATCCTCAATTTTCCTCCCACCCACAATGGCATTCAGGGATTAGACTTACATTAGAAGAGCTCTAATCGGTGCTCGACTCTCGTCGGCCACATCGATAGTATGAGTCGTTGTAGGGATCGGATCCCCGGATTGGTCCCGACTCTCGTCGGCGGCCAATCCGATCGCCCCGAGGGGAGGGGTTGATGTGTCCATATTTTCCATGTTTTTATTGCAATTTTTCATAGCATTTTCATCGTCCAAATTTCACTTTTCTATATTTTATCACGTTTTCACGATATATTCGATTTTCGTAGAGAATTGTGGATTTTCAGGAACTCTAGAGCGATTCGGAGCAATTATGAGACATGGACACATCCGAGCTATCCGAAGCATCTATGGCGAGGTCCAATAGGTTTTTGACGAGGTAAAGAAGACAATTGGAGAAGAAGAGAAGAAGAGAAGAGAAGAGAGCTCTAAAGGTGTTGTATGCTGAAATTCCAGACTACTCGGTCGAGTGCTTCAGTACTCGACCGAGCTGCTTTGACCCACACCAAGAGCTCCAACGCTGAGAATATTTCATGTCACTCGGACTGAGTAAAGCAGCTACTCGGTCGGATCAACTCGGCCGGCTAAAACTCATTCAAACATGTAGCCAATATCGAGAAGCTCAAGAGCTACTCGACAGAGCACTATAGCTGTGTTGGATCTTGATCTAAGCCTAGAGGGGGGTGAATAGGCTTATAAAAATTCTTGCACAACCCACGAGAAATCACACGCAGTTATAATCACATGCAGGGTAAACAATAAGCAATCACAGATGCACAGCAGATTTACCCTGGTTCAGTCGCATCCATGACCTACGTCCAGCCCCAAAAGCAAATACTATATTAGAAATGTTACCTGGTAAAACATGTAGCTAGAGCACCCACTCTACACTCACCTGGCTCTCAGTACCTGCACTCACCAAAGTGCTTAACAAAACCAATCCTAGTATAAGTTCTCACTTGACTAGTCCCAACTAGCCAAGTCCCTCTTGTCTAGCACTCACTAGACAAGAATCCAAAAGTCACACATAATGCAGTAAAGTTTCCCCTACAGAGATCGTTACTACTACACACAAATAATAGTAAAGGAGTTTAGAGGATCTCAATGTGTAGGCGTAGTCGTCTCTATCAATCGGCACGGGCCAGCTCTCGTCTGGCAAGATGTAGATGTCTCATCTCGTCTCGTCTCCTCAGCAACTCAAGATGCAACACTTCTCCCTTAAAGTTGTTGCCCCCCACTTTAATGTTACAGCCAAGTGATCTCCTTACGGCTCTAAGCAATGTGGATGGAAAAACTCCTCGGTGCGGCTGCAGTGTGTGGACAGTGCGTGAGGCTGCTGTAGCATTGCGTGGATAGGGTGCAGCAGTGCGCGCGCAACTCTTCCCCTTTGGTGCTTGGGTGCTGCAACTTGCGGCCAGGGGTCTTGGATCTTCAACTTGCGGCTCTTGAGAACTCCCCCCTTGATGAAGCTTTGTGAAGATGCCAATGGAGATGAGGGGATTGATTGCTTGGTTTGCAACTTGCTCAAGGGTATTGGAGATTGGCTTCTTTGGACTTTAACTTGCGCAAGGGATATGGTCAAGCTTGGCTTGTTGATGTGGGGATCTTGCTGCTTTGAAGCTTGGAGAAGGTGATGGCTTGGTATGCTCTTTAGGCTTGGTATATTGCGCAAGATGTGAACTTGGCTCTTGGAGAGGATGAGCAATGGCCCTTGGAGAGGAGGAGATTTGGCCTAGGAGATGATGAAATATATGAAGCTATTCAGAATACAACTCGTGGTAAATAAATACCACTGATTAATACAGAGATTAAAATCAGAAAAATATCACCATGTTGTAGAGCACTGAGTTGTGATCGTCCTAGTGCAAATGGTTCGTCAATCCGAGCTCTGTGGAGAATATTCTGCACTTTTTAGCGTCGTCCGTCGAGCTCCTTACAAAGTTGCAGCCATGAAGCTTTTCTCTAGATTTGTAGCCGAATTTCTTTGGTTTCCCCTCTATCAAAATCTCTCTCTTTGAGTATGGGTTTATACATGAGAGAACGTGATATGATAGAATTAATTAGAATCTCATATTTGATGGAGATTGGAAGGAATCCTAAATTGATTAGGATTTGAGTGAATCTCTTTGGATATGGAGTTTGAATATGGATGGCTATGGAATTGAATTTGAGTAGCTATAGGATTTGAATTAGATCTCATTTAATCACCTTTGATTTGCATGAGATTCTCCATATCTCTCCATCTTTGACCAAGTCTCCAATTTGCATGGCATTAGGATTTGAATAGATTGTTTGGAGATTTGATTTGATCTCATAGTCATACAAATAGGAATAGGAGATGAAGAATGATTTGAATTGCAATGCTAATGGGATTAGGAATAGAATCATATCTTTGATTGATTTGAATCAATCCAAATTGATTTCACCATGGCTATCCACTATTGACCAAGTCCAAGTTGCTATATGAATAGCAATTTCTCCATCTTCCAATTTGCTATGTAAATAGCAATTCCTCCATCAATTGACTTAGTCATCACTTTGAAGATTTACAAGCGTGTCACTCCTGAAAAACACTTAACACACACATTAGAGCGTTCACACACGTTTGTTATCAGCAAACACGAAGTCATTGGTCGTTGAATCCAACACACGTTGTATCCAACAATCTCCCCCTTTTGATGATGACAAACTGTTATAAGATTTGCACCAACATTTCAAATAATACATTGTGACATGTGTGTATGAAGTGTGATAATGGGAGGATGTATGCAACGATATAACACTTGATGTAGAAGTATACAAGCATGCAAAGATGGAACACTAATGAGATACAAATAAGCATGCATGGCATGCTCCCTCTATTTTCATGCTCCCCCTTAAACATATATTCACTTATTCATTAATGCTCCCCCTTAAACCAATATTCAAATATGCACATATAAGTATTAATGAACCAAATTTTCAATGTTTTCTCCCCTTTTTGTTATCATCAAAAGCGTATACACGAAGTCTAGTTCATGTCACATGCAAAAATAAAGTATTATAATCACAACTAACACTTGCATGTCATTTTTCATAGAGTAAGTCAGTTCAAATTCAATGAAAAGAGTAATGTAGACTTATACGCCATCGTGTAAGTGTGATGATTAAATATTTAAGCACAAAGGGTGAAACTTTTTAGAAATCAACCAAAACCAATCCACATTTTCGAATATACATGATATCACTAGGATTGGTTTTTCCCATCTCATTAAAAATGAGTTCAAGATACCACACCCCAAAAGCATAGCCTAAAAGGACTCTTAGATATGCGGGTGGCATTGCTTGAGGAGTAAAATACACCAACGCAAAAGATTACCCATAAAACATATGTTGGATACTCATGGATAGTATACTTTCCATGAATTATATCAATTTTACATACGGAGCGATATTTATTCTTTTCATTTTTCTTGTTTCTTATTCAATTCTTTTGTGCTCAATTTTTATCCATGACAAATATACATCATATTCCTTAGATTTATCAGTTATTTTCAACCTACATTCACTTTCCAACATTTCATAAAAGGATCTCCAATTGTGCAACAATATTCAATCAACGTGGAAGTGAAGGTGTAGATGTAGAAATCAAGTTATTCAATTCATTAAACATGTTATGGCTACTTAGGAATTTTAACATGTTCATGTAGCTATAACACTAATACAATGATTTCTACAAGGACATGAATGACATTCAATAATACTACTTGAATGATACAAAGGAAAAGATAAACATTAGGCTCCATTTTTTTGGCTTTTTGACTTTTTCTCCTTATTTTATTTTTATAATAAACCAAAACAAACTAAAAATCAAGCAAACTAGCGAACACATAAAAAATAAGTCAAGCACACAAAAATCTATGAAGGTAGGCATTAAGTTCAAAGAGGGAAAAGATATACCTTCGCGTCGCCATTTGGCTAAGGAACTAAATAATGAAACGTTCAGTTCATCGCTCCTCGCCAAATCTCCATCTTACCTACACAGCAGATGTCATATGTGACCTTGAAATCTAACAAGGTCCACTCATGTTAGCCATCAAATTTTTAGGAACCCACACTTGTTTAAACTTTATGTTTGTGTTCCTATACTTACAATAATACGATGTGTGACCAACACTATCACAAGTAAAGCACTTTGCATAAATTTTTTTTAACAATTGTAGGCATATTGTGGATTTTCTTGAACTTAGGCTTTTCAACATTTTTCAAACCAAATTCAAGTCCATGTCTATTATTGCCATATAGTTGATTTTCAAGTATAGTATCCAATGAATGTCTACCAATTGAAAATTTCTTTAATGACAATTCTAGACTAGAGACTTTGGATTTTATTAGTGCATTCTCATCCAAAAGAAAAGTACATTTACTTATAAAAGCCTTCTTATTGTCATTGTTTAGCATGTTCATCTTTTCATTAAGCTCTCTAATCATGTATTCACTTTCAGTTTCAAGCTTAATTAAATCTTGTTTATACATGCTATTTTCCTTTAATAATGTAGGACAAATAAGACATTCAACTTTTTCATGCAACCTAGAGTTCTCTTTTTCCAACAAAGCAATGGTAGAATTACAAGCAACAGGTTTTTCTTTCAATTCATTTGTTTCATGAAACATGTCACAATTTTCTTGTTGTAGTTCATCGTTAGAAATTTTAAAAACTTCTAATGTGGATTCATGTTTTTTAGAGTAGATTCTATGTTGTCAATTTCATCTTGCATATCATTAATAGTACATCTTTGCCTATCAAGTTCTGCTTGCATTTCTTTACACAAATTCAGAAGATCAACTCTTTTAGTGCAAGATGTTACCTCATCGTGTTTTTCCATTAAGCAGACGAAGAAGTGCGCAACTTCATGCTCCTCATCCTCAGCTTCGTTGTCCATGTCCCATGTTAGCACCTTGGCTTTTCCTTTCTTCTCTGCAACATTAGTTGTTTCTTGTTTGCAATGCTTCATATAATGTTCCTTCCTATTGCATTTAAAATATGTGACATGTTCAGTACCAGTCTGCTCAGAAGATTTTTTAGCAGAATTAAAGTTATTGGAACGATTAAACATGTTTTGCATTTCTGCTCTTCCTTGAGGAGTTCTGATGAATTTCTTGAAATTTCTGACCACCAGCACCATCTCCTCATCGTCATCCTCGACATCTTCTCTAGCTTAAAGAGCTAGTGGTTTTGCTTCTTTTTTCTTCACCTCTGGTTTCTCTGTAGCCTCTATATTCTGCAGCTCAAGCTCGTGTGACATTAAATTACCTATCAAGTCCTCTACCCTCATCTGAGATAGATCTTTCGCTTCTTGGATGGCAGTGACTTTAGGCCCGAACGAGCTTGGCAGCGCCCTTAAAATTTTCCTTACCTGTTCAAGGCTAAAGTATGGCTTACCGAGGGAGCTAGACTTGTAGACGATATCGGTGAACCTTGCAAACATCGCTGAAATAGATTCTGATGGTAGCATGCGAAAGCCCTCGTCCTCTGTACTCAGTAAGGCAAGTTTAGACTAATTCACCTGTGACATTTCCTCATGCGTCACCTCCAGCGTATGCCACATTTCTTGCACAGTTAGAAAGTGTGAGATACGATGGAATTCAGATTTATCTAAAGAACAAATGAGCGCATTCATGGCTTTATTGTTCAAGGAAAATCATTTTATATCATTGTCATCCCATTTATCTTCAGGTTTTAACATTTCAGTATCTTTAATTTTAATCATGGGAGGACTATAACCTTTTTCAACAATATTCCATATATTATAATCAACAGCTGATAAGTAGATTTTCATTCTAGATTTCTAACAAGCATAATCTACACCATTAAATCTAGGGGTCATGATATAGATTGACCTTCAGCAAAAGCATAATCAATGGAATTCATGGTCAGTCTAGGTTAGATCCTTTAACCTGCTCCGATACCACTTGTTGGATCTGGATCTAAGCCTAGAGGGGGGGGGGGGTGAATTGGCTTATAAAAATTCTCACACAACCCACGAGAAATCACACGCAGCTATAATCACATGTAAATAATAAGCAATCACAGATGCACATCATATTTACCCTGGTTCGGTCGCAGCCACGACATACGTCTAGCCCCGAAAGCAAATACTATATTAGAAATGTTACCTAGTACAACCTATAGCTAGAGCACCCACTCTACACTCACTTGGCTCTTAGTACCTGCACTCACCAAAGTGATCAATAAAATTAATCCTAGTATAAGCTCTCACTTGACTAGTACCAACTAGCCAAGTCCCTCTTGTCTAGCACCCACTAGACAAGACCCTAAAAGTGTCACATAATACGATAAAGTTTTCCCTACAGAGATCGTTACTACTACACACAAATAATAGTAGAGGAGTTTAGAGAATCTCAGTGTGTAGGCGTAGTCGTCTCTGTCAATCGGCACTGGCTAGCTCTCGTCTGGCAAGACGTAGATGTCTCGTCTCATCTCCTCAGCAACTCAAAATGCGGCACTTATCCCTTAAAGTTGTTGCCCCCCACTTTAATGTTGCAGCCAAGTGATCTCCTTGCGGCTCTAGGCAATGTGGATGGAAGAACTCCTCAGTGTGGCTACAGTGCATGGACAGTGCGTGGGTTGCTGCTGCAGTGCGTGGACAGTGAAGGATCCTGTCAAAACAAGGACGTTAGGATCGAATAATAAAGTAGAGACTTACGCTTGCGTACGCGGCACCGTAATCTCTGAACTACGCCCTCCGATTCCTCACAACGGTCAGTACTTCGTCACGGAGGATCGAAGCAGTGTTTCACCGCCTAAATCTCTATTTAGAAGAGGATTTTAATGGAAGGGAGAAGAAGAACACAAGTTGCCTTATGCAAACTTATGGCATGGTTAGATAAGTGTAAATGCCTTACCCTTGGGTCCTATTTATAGGCTTTAGGGGTAGTTATTGTAGGAAATAACTAAATATAAGCTTATTAGCCTATATTAGCACATTTACTTATCCTCTTCTTCATTCACTTATCAAGTGCCTTTATGCACTTATAAAGTGACTTTTTCCACTTATCGAGTGGTCCTTTTCACACGAGAAAAGGTTCCCTTCGTGCACGCTTTCGTGCACGCGACATCTGAGGTCCGTATTCCCTCATACATCCCCTCATGGGTGTATTCATGTCGTCCATATCCAACATCTCCCACTCACACTTGAGGGGATTGTAAGGAAACATATTTTCCTTTAACTCTTCTGTTTATCATACCGAGAAATAGGCCATGTGACCGTCATGCGCATAGAGTCCGCTGTTTGTGCACTTGTTAGAGATACACAACACTCCTCGAGGTGCAAAGTTGAGTAGATTAACGCATGCTTTACCCTAGATTATTTCTTCACATTTCTTATACTTTATATTCAACAATTGAATCCCATCTGGATTACAATTGGCTGGCCAGCTTTGAATCTTTAAAGTCCAAATGTGAATATGAAATTAATCTTCCTCTTCTTGCGATCCTTTCGATCTTGACTTGACTTGCTTTTCTAACATATCCCGCCGGACCGAATTGACCATAGTCCATAAGCAACATGCTAAGATAGCAATCACCCAGTCAAATCTAAAGGAACCAATTAGAGTCCATAAGGGTAATGAGTTAAGACCCATGTGGTCTTTGGGTCTCACATAATAGTAAATACAATTACTATTCTAACCCAATGGTCAAATGCATACGTAGTATGAATACGTATTACAACATCACTCCTTTCCCAGGGAGCGTATGTCTTAATGATGTTGTAAGGATGATGATCAGACACCACAATGTCTGATTTTGAGTCCCTTTTACTACTCAAATAATCTTCTGGACCCACATCCCGCATAAGACAGATAGGATTTAAGAATCCTCTTAGATCTTTTGTAAGCATCCATATGATGCAGATCTTTCATACGACCATTTTGTTTAAGTCATGACTCTAAATCATCCGTCTGACGATTTTGACTTTAAACAGGTCTCATCTTTATTTTATCCGTCTGATATAATAAAGGCGGTTGCTCATGTGAGAGAGCCAACCTCAATCTGTCCGACATACTAGAAAATATAACTGATATTTTAAAATGTACACAAACATTTTCTAGAAACTCATATGCAATGTTGAAAAGAACTTATTCTTTTATTAAATTTGATCTTTTACAGACATGGGAATTTATATTGGTACAACTCAGCTCTTACGCAATCCTTGAGATGATAAGTGTTTGTAAAACACATCCCGGGGATTGCCTTCATAAGCGGATCCGCTATCATCTCATGCGTAGATATGTACCTTATGTCTACCTTCTTGGTCTTATCATAGTCTTTTGCAAATTTGTAGCAGATATCAATGTGTTTGGTCTTACAATGGAATTTTGGATCTTTGACATAGGCTATAGATGCTTGACTGTCGCTGTGTATTGGTACAACACCTGAGTCACTTGCATCAATTAGCCTGTCTAAGAATTTCCTAAGCCACACAGCCTCTTGGACTGCCATGCTAAATGCTACAAACTCGGCTTCCATAGTTGAAAGTGCGATGCAGGATTGTTTCTTGCTACTCCAGGATATTGCACCAGATCCGAGTAGAAAAACATATCCTGAAGTCGATCATCGCTCATCGAGATCACCCGTCCAATCAACATCAGTGTAGCCTTCGAGCCTCAAGGCATCTCCTTGATAGCATAAAGCATAGTCCGAAGTTCCTTTAAGATACCGCATTATCCTCTTAACCGCTTTCCAGTGTACTTGCCCTGGATTGGATTGGTAACGACTTACCATTCCAACGGCAAAACAGATGTCCGGTCTTGTACATATCATAGTGTACATAAGACTACCAAATGCACTGGAATATGGAACTTTTTCCATAATTTCCTTTTCCTTTTGGTTCTTTGGACACGATTTCAGACATAAATTATCGCATTTGCTTATAGGAGTATCAATGGACTTGCAGTCCTGCATATTAAAACGTTCTAGAACCTTCTTTATATAAGTCTCTTGTGAAAGAGAAAGAAGTTTCTTCAAACGATTCCTTAAAATCTTAACTCCAAGGATATATGCGGCTTCTCCCATGTCTTTCATCTCAAAAACTGATGAAAGCCAAGCCTTGATATCCATCACAAAGCCCTTGTCATTTTCGGCTATTAAAATGTCATCTACATATAGAGACATAATAACATACTTGCTTTTAATCCTCTTGATATATACACAGTTATCTTCATCAAGCATGGAAAAACCATTTGATAAGATAACTTCTTGAAATCGTATATACCATTGCCTCGAGGATTGTTTAAGACCATATATGGACTTACGAAGTTTACAAACCTTATGTTCGTTTCCTTCTTTTACAAACCCTGTTGGTTGTTCCATATAGATCTCCTCGTCCAATTCTCCATTGAGAAAGGCAGTCTTTACATCCATTTGATGTAATTCGAGGTCTAAGCAAGCTACCATAGCCAGAATCAAGCGAATCGAGGTAAAACGCACAACAGGTGAGAAGGTCTCTTCGTAGTCTATCCCTTCCTGTTGCGTAAAACCTTTCGCGACAAGGCGAGCTTTATATCTGTCAATAGAGCCATCAGCCTTATGCTTGATCTTGAGAACCCATTTGTTCCCAATAGCTCTACGTGTTGGATATGGAAGACGTTAGTACATCTTTGTAGGGGATGTACGAGGGAATACGGACCTCGAACGTCGCGTACACGAAGTCGTGCGCAAAGGGAATATGTTCCCTTGCGGAGAGGATCACTAGATTGATGGGAAAGTCGCATTATATGTGCATAAGTGCATGCGACATATGGCTAATAAAAGGGTAATATCTTAAGATTATGTTGTACCATGCATATGGTACAACTTAAGCTTATAATATGCCATGTACGATGGTACACCTTAGTTAAATTGTTCCAAAGGAACAATTTATCCTAAAATAACTACCTTGGGGGCTATAAATAAGACCCAAGGGTTAGCCATTTTCTTACACTTTTGCATGGCATTCATTCATGCATCTTCATTCTAGCGAAGCTCTGCCGAAATACTTCCTCTCCCTTTATCCAAGTTCTTAATCTAAAAGTAGAGATTTAGATTGTGGATTTAGTAGCCTTACTCCGTTCGTGAGAAGACTCGATCCGTCGTGGCGAATCCGAAGGCGAAGTTCGTAGACTACCATGCTGAATACGCAAGCGTAAGTCTCAACTTCATTTATTGATCCTAACTCTGTTTTGGCAGGATCCTACATTGGTATCGGAGCCATACGGGTTCGCCCCGGAGAAACTATGAACGAGTCGTTGTCTTTTTTTCACGGATGGGTATCCTACCATTACGGATATGGTAGGAACGCTTCGTGACGGAGAGAACGCAGCGGTTGTTCTTTTCACGTTAGGGTCTTCTGTCATTACGGATATGGCAGGAACTCTCCGTGACGGGAAGAACCGACCGTTCATATCGTCAAACTCGCTCTCTTCATGGATGCTGAGTCTCCATTCATAGGGAATGGGCGCTCTCTTCATGTGGAGCGCGTAGTTTACGAATTTTTGAAGTGGGTTCATTTTTTGGCACACGGCCATTGGAGGACAACTACTTCCTCGACGAACGGGTGCTTCACCGGAGAAGAAGGTGGTGGTTATTCCCATCGGGGAAGATGAATTTTTTGTGCATGTGCACCATGACCAAATGGGTTATGAAGGCCATGCACCCCCCTCCCCATGCGGAGGGGGTTGGCTACGGCCAATAACCACCGCGGCATCCCCCTCCGGCGGGGGTGTGCGGCCACCCATGAAAGGGGAAACCGGCCATGGCCAAAGGGCCATGGCCGGTCAAGGCAAAAATGCCATGGCCGGCCGGCCCTGGCCGGCCACGGCCAGGGCCAGAAGGCCCTGGCCGCGGCCAGGCCACGGCCTGGCCTCCCTGGCCGAGGCCAGGGCAGGGGCCCTGGCCCCGGCCAGGGCCCGGCCGAGGCCAGGGCAGGGGCCCTGGTCCCGGCCAGGTCCCGGCCGCCCTGGCAGAGGCCAGGGCAGGTGCCCTGGCCTCAGGCCAGGGCCCGGCCGCCCTGGCCGAGGCCAGGGCAGGGGCCCTGGCCCCGGCCAAGGGCCTCTGGCCTAGGCCAGGCCAGGCAGAGGCCTGGCCGGCCTCTGGCAGAGGCCTGGCCGGCCTCTGGCAGAGGCCAGGCCAGTGGCCAGGCCGGCCTCTGGCCGAGGCCAGGCCAGTGGCCAGGCCGGCCTCTGGCCGAGGCCAGGCCAGTGGCCAGGCCGGCCCTGGCAGTGGCCAGGGCTGCCGCAGGCCGGCCCTGGCCGGCCAGGGCAGGGGCCCTGGCTGGGAGTGAAGAAAACCAGATTTTGGTCGACCAATTTTGGTGTTTTGGTCGACCAATTCGGCAAAAGGCCTTGGTTGAACATGAACGTGCCAACTAGCCCATACGGGGCCAAACAACAGTCGTCTGCATCAAAATTCTCTCATACGGGGGGAAACGCCTGGATCCATACGGGAGCCGGCGACGATAATTTGCAGAAGAATCCCCAAAAGGGGGATCCGACTTAGGCACGGCTACGGCTCATTCCCGACAAATGGTCAGGAAGTGTCGAATATTTCACTAGTATCATAAGGGTACTAAGTTGAAATATAATTTTTTGAAAAATACGTTTTCATACGTTTTGAAAAATACGTTTTCAAAAACGCTTTTCCGCTGCGAAGTACTATAAGAGTACTAACTTTTGATAAAGTGAGGGAGAAATATTGAAAGTTAATCTAGATGGTGATTGGAAACATAGTGACCTTTCCGATTCTAGAGTAACATCTTCAATATTTTTCGAAAGTAACTTATCAAATTATGAATATCATTCCAAGTGGGAGTTGATTTTAGAACTATCCATATGTGATATTCTATTATCATTTCAAGTGGGAATTATATCTGAAAAATACGTTTTCAAACTCGTTTTCCGCTGCTAGTACTATAAGAGTACTATTGTTTGATAAGTGATGGGGGAATATTGAAGGTTGTTCTAGATGGTGATTGGAATCGTAGAGACCTTTTCGATTCTAGAACAACATCTTCAATATTTTTCGAAAGTAACTTATCAAATATAATATAATTCCAAGTGGGATTTGAATTTTAGAACTATCCAAATGTGATATTCTATTTTCATTTCAAGTGGGAGTTATATTTTAAGAGTTTTTATGCAATTTTTTGATCAAACCTTCGGTTTTATGTCTTTTGCAGCATTTTAAAAGTAAAATGTCTTCCGCTTCAAAGAATATCGTCGCTGAGTTAAACAGAGGTGAAAAACTCAACGATGATAATTACAAACTTTGGTCCATTAAGATACAATACGTTTTAGAGGAGCAAGAAGTGCTCGAAACTCTAAAGAACGTAATGATTGAACCCGAGTTGGGCACTACGGCCCAACACAGACGAGACAAGGAAGCTTTTGATGCTTGGTCTCGGAAGAACAAGATAGCGCGCATTACGTTATTAAGCAGTATGGTTGATGACATAATGCGCATCTTCCGAGAACATGACCTAGCCATGGACATATGGTCCAAGCTAGAGGAGAAGTTCGGTGGCACATCGGTGTCCAAACTTCGCGCCTTAACTATAAGGTTCGATTCATATAAGAAATGTCCAGATCATTCCATGGGGAAACATCTGCGACATATGGCGAACCTTATCTCGGAGTTAAAGGACGCAGGTCATGTGCTCACTGATGAGCAAAAAATCCAAGCAGTCATACGTTCCCTACCAAATGGGTGGGATCAGATGAAGATGCATCTCACTCATAATGAGAGCATCAAGACCTTCAACGATGTTTCCAAGCACCTCGAATTAGAGGAAGAGCGGCTTGCGGCTGCCAAGCCAAGTGCAGAAGTGCACATGGTTGCTAGTTCCTCACACGGGAGAAAGAAACGTAAAGATCGTTCGAAGTCTTCTAATGAACGTAATAAGCAACCTGAGTCTACCAAGGAACCCAAACATAAGGGTGGGCACAAGAAATGGCACAAGAAGAAAGACTTGAAAAGGATCAAGTGCTTCAAGTGCAACAAGCTCGGTCACTATGCTCGTTCGTGTACGAGTGGAAGTAACGAGGTAACTTGTAATACTAGTTACATATGTGTTTCTAGTTCACTATTTCTTGTGGAATCTAATCCATTTTGGGATAATTGATTCAGGTGCCACCGACCACATAACAAAGGACAGACGGTCCTTCGTGGAGTATCACCGGATACCCCAAGGAATGAAGTTGATCAATGTAGGAAACAACACACGTGTTGAAGTGAAAGGCGTTGGGACTCGCAAGCTAGTCTTGGACAACGGCCGCACTCTCCTACTTCATGATGTCCTCTTCATTCCATATATTCAAAGGAATATTAAAACTGTGGTCAATTTAATGGGTCTTGGTTATAGTTGGTTCCTTCATGATTGTAATATGGACATATTTTGTAATAATTCCTTTATTGGTACTGGGTTTGTATTTCAAAGGATTTATTGTAATAAGTACAATGTATGATTTCTCATGTAATGAAAATTTCCTTGTGACAAATTCTTTGACTAATGAGTCTAATATAATTTGTTGACACACAAGGCTTGGTCATATTGGACCAAATCATATGGATAGATTTTCCAAACGTGGCCTTCTATCAAATGTTTCAAAGGTTGAAATGTCGACCTGCGAACATTGCCTTGTGGGGAAATCTTGTCGCAAGCCGTTTGGAACCGGCACAATGGCCGAGGTTCCATTACAGCTTATCCATTCGGACATATGTGGTCCGATGAATGTCAAGACAAGACGCGAAAAGTCCTATTTCATCACTTTTATTGATGATTACACCCGATTCGGACATATCTATTTGATATCCCACAAAAGTGAAGCTTTGGCTTGCTTTAAAAACTATATGAGTTTAGTGGAGAATCAATTAGATCGCAAGATTAAGGTCTTGCGAACCGATAAGGGGTGGTGAATATCAATCAACAAGTTTTAAGAAACTTTGTGATGAAGAAGGCATGGTACATCAGGTAACTATGCCTTATACCTCAACAAAACGGTGTTGCAGAAAGGAGAAATAGGACTTTAATGAAAAATGGTCCGTTCAATGATGACGCAAGCTAACTTGCCAATCACCTTTTGGGGTGATGCATTATTGACGGCCGCTTTCATTTTGAACCGCGTACCCTCGAAATCAGTTAGCTCCACTCCTTATGAGTTGTGGAACCAAAGGTCTCCTGACTTAAACATTTTGAAACCTTGGGGTTGTGCATTCTACGCACATATTTCCTCCCATAAGTATGGCAAACTTGGGCCAAGGGGAAGGAAATGTATCTTTATACGATACGCAGAAAACTCCAAAGGTTATATTTTTGTTAGTCAGGAAGACAATGGTGGGCTAATTGAGTTTGAGTCGAGGGATGTCACTTTCTTGGAAAACGAGTTTCCAAGACAGGGCGAGATAAGTCAGGACTTATCTCTATTTGAGATTTATGATCTAGAAGGATTACCTCATTCGAGTGGGAGAATTCTTGGTGAAAACGAAAATACGTTTCAACCTTCACCAATGGATTATACGAATGACGATTATCCTATTCCATACGGGAATAATGATCCAAGTGGGAGCAATTCTAACGACATTCCAAGTGGGAGTGATATTAGAATTGATCTAAATTCGAGTCAACAAGGACTTGAAGAAATCTCAAATACAACGTAGTAGTCGTACAAGGTTGGCTCCTCTAAGATTTGAGGATGAATTTCCGCAAACCTTTATGACTTTACTACAAGATGATGACGAGCCTGCTACTTTCAAATAGGCTGTATCATACCCTGTAAAAGACAAATGGATGGAAGCGATGAAGGAGGAATTGAAATCCATGAAATCCGTGAAAGTTAACCAAATCTGGGACTTAGTTAACTTACCCAGAGGATATAGAGCAATTGGGAACAAATGGGTTCTCAAGATCAAGCATAAGGCTGATGGCTCTATAAATAGATATAAAGCTCGCCTTGTCGCGAAAGGTTTTACGCAACAGGAAGGGATAGACTACGAAGAGACCTTCTCACCTGTTATGCGTTTTACCTCGATTCGCATGATTCTGGCAATGGTAGCTTGCTTATACCTCGAATTACATCAGATGGATGTAAAGACTGCCTTTCTCAATGGAGAATTGGACGAGGAGATCTATATGGAACAACCAACAGGGTTTGTAAAAGAAGGAAACGAACATAAGGTTTGTAAACTTCATAAGTCCATATATCCTCGAGGCAATGGTATATACGATTTCATAAAGTTATCAAATGGTTTTACCATGCTTGATGAAGATAACTGAGTATATATCAAGAGGATTAAAAGCAAGTATATTATCATGTCTCTATATGTAGATGACATTTTAATAGCCAGAAATGACAAGGGCTTTGTGATGAGTATCAAGGCTTGGCTTTCATCAGTATTTGAGATGAAAGGCATAGGAAAAGCCGCATATATCCTTGGAGTTAAGATTTCAAGGAATCGTTCGAAGAAACTTCTTTCTCTTTCACAGGAGACTTATATAAAGAAGGTTCTAGAACGATTTAATATGCAGGACTGCAAGTCCATTGATATTCATATAAGCATATGCGATAATTTATATCTGGAATCGTGTCCAAAGAACCAAAAGGAAAAGGAAATTATGGAAAAAGTTCCATATTCCAGTGCAGTTGATAGTCTTATGTACGCTATGGTGTGTACGAGACTGGACATTTGTTTTGCCGTTGGAAATGGTAAGCTGTTACCAATCCAATACAGGGCAAGTACACTGGAAAGCGGTTAAGAGGATAATGTGTCTTGTAAGATCAAACACATTGATATCCGATACGAATTTGCAAAAGACTATGATAAAACCAAGAAGGTAGACATAAGGTACATATCTACGCATGAGATGATAGAGGATCCGCTTACGAAAGCGATCCCCAGAAATGTGTTTTATAAACACTTATCATCCCAAGGATTGCGTAAAGAGCTGAGTTGTACCAATATATATTCCCATGTCTGAGAAAGATCAAATTTGATAAAAGAATAAGTTCTTTTTCAAACATTGCATATGAATCTCTTAAGAAATGTTTGTGTACATTTTTGAAATCTCAGCTGAATTCTAGTATGTCGGACAGATTGAGGTTGGCTCTCTCACATGAGCAACCGCCTTATTCTATCAGACGGATGGAATAGAGATGCGACCTGTTTGAAGTCAAAATCATCAGACGGATGATTTAAGAGTCATGACTTAAACAAAATGGTCGCACGAAAGATCTGCATCATATGAATGCTTACAAAAGATCTAAGAGGATTTTTTGAAATCCTATCTGTCTAAATGCGGGATGTGAGTCCAAAGGATTTTTTGAGTAGAATAAGGGACTCAAAGTCAGACATTGTGGTGTCTGATCATCATCCTTACAACATCATTGAGACATACACTCCCTGGGAAAGGAGCGATGTTGTAATACGTGTTCATACCACGTATGCATTACGACCACTGAGTTAGTAGCAATAGTGTTTGCTATTATGTGAGACTCAAAGGCCATATGGGCCTTAACTCTTACCCTCAAGGACTCAAATTGGTTCCTTTAGATTTGACGAGATGTTCGCTATCTTAGCGTGTTACTTATGGGCTATGATAATTCGGCTCGGCGGGGCACGTTAGAAAAGCGAGTCTAGTCAAGATCAGAAGGTTCGCAAGAAGAGGAAGATTGATTTCATATTCACATTTGGACTTTAATGATTCAAAGCTGGCCAGCCAATTGTGATCCAGATGGGATTCAATTGTTGAATATAAAGTATAAGAAATGTGAAGAAATAATCTAGGGTAAAGCATGCGTTGAACTACTCAACTTTGCACCTTCGAGGTCGTTGTGTATCTCTAACAAGTGCACAACAACAGACTCTACGCGCATGATGGTCGCACGGTCTATTTATCGGTATGATAGATGAAAGAACTAAGAGAAAGACGTTCTCTTACAATCCCCTCAAGTGTGAGTGGGAGATGTTGGATATGGAAGACGTTAGTACACCCTTGTAGGGGATGTACGAGGGAATACGGACCTCGAACGTCGCGTACACGAAGTCGTGCGCAAAGGGAATATGTTCCCTTGCGGAGAGGATCACTAGATTGATGGGAAAGTCGCATTATATGTGCATAAGTGCATGCGACATATGGCTAATAAAGGGGTAATATCTTAAGCTTATGTTGTACCATGCATATGGTACAACTTAAGCTTATAATATGCCATGTACGATAGTACACCTTAGTTAAATTGTTCCAAAGGAACAATTTATCCTAAAATAACTACATTGGGGGCTATAAATAAGACCCAAGGGTTAGCCATTTTCTTACACTTTTGCATGGCATTCATGCATGCATCTTCATTCTAGCGAAGCTCTGCCGAAATACTTCCTCTCCCTTTATCCAAGTTCTTAATCTAAAAGTAGAGATTTAGATTGTGGATTTAGTAGCCTTACTCCGTTCGTGAGAAGACTCGATCCGTCGTGGCGAATCCGAAGGCGAAGTTCGTAGACTACCGTGCTGAATACGCAAGCGTAAGTCTCAACTTCATTTATCGATCCTAACTCTGTTTTGGCAGGATCCTACACTACGTCCTCTGGGTAAGTCAACCAAGTCCCAGACTTGGTTAACTTTCATGGATTCTAATTCCTCCTTCATCGCTTCCATCCATTTGTCTTTTGCAGGGCATGATACGGCATGTTTGAAAGTAGCAGGCTCGTCATCTTCTTGTAGTAAAGTCATAAAGGTTTGCAGGAATTCATCCTCAAATCTTAGAGGTGCTAACCTTGTACGACTACTACGTCGTATTTGATATTCTTCAAGTCCTTGTTGACTCGAATTTAGATCGATTCTAATATCACTCCCACTTGGAATGTCGTTAGAATTGCTCCCACTTGGATCATCATTATTCCCGTATGGAATAGGATTAGCATCATTCGTATCATCCATCGGTGAAGGTTGAAACGTATTTTCGTCTTCACCAAGAATTCTCCCACTCGAATGAGGTAATCCTTCTTGATCATTAATCTCAAATAGAAATAAGTCTTGACTTATCTCGCCCTGTCTTGGAAACTCTTTTTCCAAGAAAGTGACATCCCTCGATTCAAATTCAATTAGACCTCCATTGTCTTCCTGACCAATGAAAACATAAACTTTGGAGTTTTCTGCGTATCGTATAAAGATACATTTCCTTCCCCGTGGCCCAAGTTTGCCATACTTATGGGAGGAAATATGTGCGTAGGATGCACATCCCCAAGGTTTTAAAATGTTTAAGTCAGGAGACCTTTGGTTCCACAACTCATAAGGAGTGGAGCTAACTGATTTTGAGGGTACGCGGTTTAAAATGAAAGCGGCCGTCAATAATGCATCACCCCAAAAGGTGATTGGCAAGTTAGCTTGCGCCATAATTGAACGGACCATTTCCATTAAAGTCCTATTTCTCCTTTCTGCAACACCATTTTGTTGCGGAGTATAAGGCATAGTTGCCTGATGAACTATGCCCCTTTCATCACAAAGTTCCTTAAAACTTGCTGATTGATATTCACCTCCTCTATCGGTTCGCAAGACCCTAATCTTGAAATCTAATTGATTTTCCACCAAACTCATATAGTTTTTAAAGCAAGTTAATGCTTCACTTTTGTGGGATATCAAATAGATATGACCGAATCGGGTGAAGTCATCAATAAAAGTGATGAAATAAGACTTCCCGCGTCTTGTCTTGACATTCATCGGACCACATATGTTTGAATGGATGAGCTGTAATGGAACCTCGGCCCTTGTGCCGGTTCCAAACGGCTTGCGACAAGATTTCCCTACAAGGCAATGTTCGCAAGTCGACTTTTCGACCTTTGAAACATTGGATAGAAGGCCACGTTTGGCAAGTCTATCCATTCGTGTTGGTCCAATTTGACCAAGCCTTGCATGCCAACAAATTACATCTGATTCATAATTTGATGAATTTGCAACAATGAAATTTTAATTATTAAATGAGGAATCATACATTGTATTTAATACAATAAATCCTTTAAATGCATACCCAGAACCAATTAATGTTTTATTACACGACAAGTCCACTTTACAATTGTGAAAAAACCAGCTATAACCAAGACCCATTAACACGACCACATATATAATATTCCTTCGAATATCTGGAGCGAAGAGAACATCATGAAGTAGGATAGTGCAGCCGTTGTCCAAGACTAGCTTGCAAGTCCCAACGCCTTTCACTTCAACACGTGTGTTGTTTCCTACGTAGATCCACTTCGTTCCTTGGGGTATCCGGTGATACTCCACGAAGGACCGTCTGTCCCTTGCTATGTGGTCGGTGGCACCTGAATCAATTATCCAAAATGGATTAGATTCCACAAGAAATATTGAACTAGAAACACATATGTAACTAGTATAATTACAAGTTACCTCGTCGCCTCCACCCGTACACGAACGAGCATAGTGACCAAACTTGTTGCACTTGAAGCACTTGATCTTTTTCAAGTCTTTCTTCTTGTGCCATTTCTTGTTCCCACCCTTATGTTTGGGTTTCTTGGTAGACTCAGGTTGCTTGTTACGTTCATTAGTAAACTTCGAATGATTTTTCCGTTTCTTTCCTCCATGTGAGGAACTAGCAACCATGTGCACTTCTGCACTAGGCTTGGCGGCCGCTCTTCCTCTAACTCGAGGTGCTTTGAAACATCGCTGAAGTTCTTGATGCTCTCATTATGAGTGAGATGCATCTTCATTTGGTCCCACCCATTTGGTAGGGAACATATGACTGCTTGGATTTGTTGCTCATCAGTGAGCACATGACCTGCATCCTTTAACTCTGAGATTAGATTCGCCATATGTCGCAGATGTTTCCCCATGGAATGATCTGGACGTTTCTTGTATGAATCAAATCTTATAGTTAAAGAACGAAGTTTGGACACCGAGGTGCCACCAAACTTCTCTTCTAGATTGGACCATATGTCCATGGCTAGGTCATGCTCTCGGAAGATGCGCATTATGTCATCGGCCATACTGGACAATAACGTAATTCGAGCTATCTTGTTCTTCCGAGACCAAGCATCAAAAGCTTCCTTTTCTCTTCTATGTTGGGTCGTAGTGCCCAACACTGGTTCAATCATTTTGTTCTTTAGAGTTTCGAGCACATCTTGCTCCTCTAGAACATATTGTATCTTGATGGACCATAGTTTGTAATTATCACCGTTGAGTTTTTCACCTTTGTTCAACTCAGCGACGATGTTCTTAGCG
The DNA here is from genome assembly GCA_030789695.1 of Scilla litardierei. Lineage (NCBI taxonomy): Eukaryota > Viridiplantae > Streptophyta > Magnoliopsida > Asparagales > Asparagaceae > Scilla > Scilla litardierei. The sequence continues at coordinate 339,044,608 of CM061142.1, read as the reverse complement.
GCAGAAGACATTTTAGCTTTAAAATGCTGCAAAAGACATGAAACGAAGGTTCGATCAAAAACATTGCATAAAATTCTTATACATAGTCATCATATTGTTACATTTTCATGATTCATTAGTCTCGGCCAGCGGACCGACCAGGGAAATGGCTAGTCCATGGTTCACTACCCCCAGACTGAGCTGAGGTGTCCCACAAACTAGTCCAAAAGACCATTGGTCGAATCATGATCCATTGAGATGCTGAATCAATCGAATGTGGAAATTTTCAGACTAGTTTAATATCACTCCCACTTGGAAAAAATCCCACTTGAAATGATATTATTATATTTGATAAGTTACTTTCGAAAAATATTGAAGATGTTGCTCTAGAATCGGAAAGGTCTCTACAATTCCAATCACCATCTAGAACAACTTTCAATATTTCCCCCTCACTTATCAAACGATAGTACTCTTATAGTACTTTGCAGCGGAAAAGCGTTTTTGAAAAAACGTATTTTGAAAACGTATTTTTCAAACGTATTTTGCAAACGTATTTTGCAGTATTTTGAAAACGTATTTTTCAAACGTATTTTACAAACGTATTTTGCAGGGCCTACACCCCATTACAGGGTGACATAGCCGAAATATTTCGACAATTCCCCGGCCATTGCCGGGGTCGTGTCGTGGCCGTGCCAATGCCGAATTCTTCTTCCTTCCGAAGTGAGAGTTGCCATCGCAACTTGGCCAAGGCCGAACACCCTTTGAGGGGAGTTTTCTGCAAGCCGCCGCCGCCAGCTCCCGTATGGATCCAAGCGCTTCCCCCGACAGGAGAAGTTTGCCGCAGACAACTGCCGCCGGCTCCGTAGAGACCGGCCATGCAAGCCACCCCCTCCTGGTCATGCAAGCCCCCCTTCCCCGTGAAAAATAGGGCCAACCGGGGCTTGGCCCTGGCCGAGGCCAAGGGCCGACAATGACCGTGGCCCTGGCAGCGGCCAGGGCCGGCCAGGGCGCCGGCCAGGCCCTGGCCGAGGCCAGGGCGCCTGCCCTGGCCCCTGCCAGGGCCGGCCCCTGCCAGGGCCGACAGGGCCCTGGCCTGGCCCTGGCCCTGGCCCCCGGCCAGGGCCGGCCAGGCCCTGGCCGAGGCCAGGGCGCCTGCCCTGGCCCCTGCCAGGGCCGGCCCCTGCCAGGGCCGGCCCCTGCCCGGGCCGGCCCCTGCCAGGGCCGGCCAGGCCCTGGCCGAGGCCAGGGTGCCGGCCCTGGCCACGGCCAGGGCCCCCTGGCCCTGGCCGAGGCTGGCCAGAGCTGGCCTGGCCATGGCCGACCATGGCCTGGCCATGGCCCCTTGGCCATGGCCGGCTTTGGCCCATATGGCCATGGCCAACCTCCCCCTTGCATGGGGTTGGCCGCACACCCCCCTCCGGAGGGGTGGCTGTGGTAGTTATTGGCCGTAGCCAACCCCCTCCGCATGGGGAGGGAGGATGCATTGCCTCCATAGCCCATATGGCCATGGTGATCATGCACCAAAAATGTCATCTTCTCCGTTGAGAATAACCACCATCGTCTTCTCTTATGAAGCACCCGTTCGTCGAGAAAACGGTTTTGCTTCAATGGCCATGTGCCAAAAAATGAAGAGAACGCGTTTTCAAGGCCGCAAACTTCACGCTCTACATGAAGAGAGTTCACATTCTCAATTGAATGGAGACTCAGCATCCATGAGGAGTGCGAGTTTGGCGAGATGAACGGTAAGTTCTTCCCGTCACGGAGAGTTCCTGCCATATCCGTAATGGCAGAAGACCCTAACGTGAAAAGAACAACTATTATGTTCTCCCCGTCACGATGCGTTCCTACCATATCCATAATGGAAGGAGACTCATTCGTGAAAGAGACAACGTCGCGTTCATCGGTGAGACCGGGGCGATGGTTAGACCGGGGCGAAACCGTATGGCTCTGATACCAATGAAATGCGCCGTAATCTCTGAACTTCGCCCTCGAATTTGCCACAATGGTCAGTACTTCGTCACGAAGGATCGAAGCGGTGTTTCACCGCCTAAATCTCTATTTAGAAGAGGATTTTAATGGAAGGGAGAAGAAGAACACAAGTTGCCTTATGCAAACTTATGGCATGGTTAGATATGTGTAAATGCCTTACCCTTGGGTCCTATTTATAGGCTTTAGGGGTAGTTATTGTAGGAAATAACTAAATATAAGCTTATTAGCCTATATTAGCACATTTACTTATCCTCTTCTTCATTCACTTATCAAGTGCCTTTATGCACTTATAAAGTGACTTTTTCCACTTATCGAGTGGTCCTTTTCACACAAGAAAAGGTTCCCTTCGTGCACGCTTTCGTGCACACGACATCTGAGATCCGTATTCCCTCATACATCCCCTCATGGGTGTATTCATGTCGTCCATAATCCAACAGACAGTGCATGAGGCTGCTGCTGCAGTGCATGGACATGGTGCAGCAGTGCGCGTGCAGCTCTCCCCCTTTGGTGCTTGGTGCTGCAACTTGCGGACATGGGTCTTGGATCTTCAACTTGTGGCTCTTGAGAACACCCCCTTGATGAAACTTTGTGAAGATGCCAATGGAGATGAGGAGATTGATTGCTTGGTTTGCAACTTGCGCAAAGGTGTTGGAGATTGGCTTCTTTGAACTTCAACTTGCACAAGGGATATAGTAAAGATTGGCTTGTTGATGTGGGGATCATGAGGCTTTGAAGCTTGGAGAAGATGATGGCTTGGTATGCTCTTTGGCCTTGGTATATTGTGCAAGATGTGAACTTGGCTCTTGGAGAGGATGAGCAATGGCCCTGGGAGAGGAGGAGATTTGGCCTAGGAGATGATAAAATATATGAAGCTATTCAGAATACAACTCATGGTAAAATAAATACCACTGATTAATACAAAGATTAAAATCAGAAAAATATCACCATGTTGTAGAGCACTGAGTTGTGATCGTCCTAGCACAAACGGTTCGTCAATCCGAGCTCTGTGGAGAAAGTTATGCACTTTTTAGCGTCATCCGTCGAGCTCCTTGCAAAGTTGCGGCCACGAAGCTTTTCTCTAGGGTTGTGGCCGAATTTCTTCGGTTGCCTCTCTATCAAAATCTCTCTATTTGAGTATGGGTTTATATATGAGAGAATGAGATATGATAGAATCAATTAGAATCCCATATTTGATGGAGATTGGAAGGAATCCTAAATTGATTAGGATTTGAGTGAATCTCTGCGGATATGGAGTTTGAATATGGATGGCTATGGAATTGAATTTGAGTAGCTATATGATTTGAATTAGATCTCATTTAATCACCTTTGATTTGCATGAGATTCTCCATATCTCTCCAACTTTGACCAAGTCTCCAATTTGCATGGCATTAGGATTTGAATATATTGTTTGGAGATTTGATTTGATCTCATAGGCATACAAATAGGAATAGGAGATGAAGAATGATTTGAATTTCAATGCTAACGGGATTAGGAATAGAATCATATCTTTGATTGACTTGAATCAATCCAAATTGATTTCAACATGGCTATCCACAATAGACCAAGTCCAAGTTGCTATATGAATAGCAATTTCTCCATCTTTCAATTTGCTATGTGAATAGCAATTCCTCCATCAATTGACTTAGTCATCACTTTGAAGATTTACAAGCGTGCCACTCCTGAAAAACACTTAGCACACACATTAAAGCGTTCACACATGTTTGTTATCATCAAACATGAAGTCATCGATCGTTGAACCCAACACACAGTGTATCCAACAAGCTGCTCGGTCGAGCAGAATCCAATACAGAGCGAAGTTTTTGAGAGCTCCTCCTGCGACAGTAGCTTGATCGAGCAAGTGAGCCTACTCGACCGAGCATTGCAGCAACTCGGCCGAACAGAATTCAAACAAAATGACTCTTCAGGCCTCACAGCAGTCCATAGTAGCTCGACTGAGCAGACGAACTACTCGACCAAGCAGCACCTATCTAAAGACAAATTGAGATGAGACCAAGCGGCGGCCGATCAATGACTCGAACCGAGTGGAGCCGCTACTCGACCGAATAGGGCGCCGCAGTCTGACTTATGATGGGACCAATTGTCCGTATTTCCAGATTTTTGTTGGGTCCATCCCCTTTGTATTTAAGATAGTTTTTACCCTAGTTTTAGGAGGGCTTAGTTTATTTCTAGTTTTTAGTTTTCTTAGAGAGTTTGAGCGCCGTTATTGTTTTGGAGACAAAAAACGTATTTTTATTATTGAAGTTTGCTTTGGAATCTCTTGATCTTAATTCTCTGAGTTTGCTTATTGGTCTCCAACGGTTTGGTAACGATTTCTTGCCTCTCTATGCTTGTTTCAATGCCTTTTATTGCGATGTTGATATCTATTGATATTGTTAATGTTTCTATTGATATTTCCATGAATCGTAAGTAGTCGTTTCTAGGGCTAATGGATTAGCCCTAGGATCATAGGATTTAGATGTAAAGTCAGGATTTTTATTTTGTTTTGGTAGAAAAGGGATGTGTTTTGATTGATTTAGCCAAGCTTGTAGGAGATCTCATAAAGGGTTTGTGATCCACGATAGTGGCACACATCCTAGCCGGGTATCTTATGATCTTAATTAGGCATGTTAGTGAATTCAATTAGAGTTCTTGATCCACGATAGTGGCACACACTTTGATGGTTCCCACCAGCGTCCTATATTACTAATTGATGACATACGATAGTGGCATCAATGAGAGCCATCAAATCATAGATCGAAGCTCTAACCCACGATGTTGGCATGAGTAGAGATTGAGAATAGTTGTCGTTCGTAATGCATGGATTACATGTAAGGCCATCCATGATAGTGGGGCCAAGCACAGGATACGTTAGATTAGTGGTATAACGACAGTTGGCCATGAGTTCTACATTTTAGATGCGACAATCTCGCCCTAATAAAGCCAATTCAACGTAAAAATTGTAACTTAGCATCGACATGCGACGATCCTAGCAGTGACTCTATTGCCATAGTTCTTTATTCTATTGTTAATCTGAGATAGTAACCATTCGTGACAACCTTTTTAGTACACCCAACTGACATTGTTTTGAGATTAAGAATAGATCCAAGACTCTATAAGTATCTGCCTCCCTGTGGGTTCGACATTTTTCTATATTACAAAGTATTGACACCGTGCAATTGCGATAAGTTTTCGGAGTTACAATTCGGACCGATCAAGTTTTTGGCGCCGTTTCCGGGGAGGCCAATGGTTTTTACTTGGGTTGTTTTCCCAGTTGAAGAACTTGTTAGTTAATCTTACCATCCCTTACCTTTCCATATTTTTATTCTTTTTTCTTTTGTTACTGACATCTTCTCTGAGTTATTTCTTGTACATGAACACTCGTCTTTGGGGACCCAACAATCTATTATTTGACCCTGAGATAGAAAGGACAGCGAGACAGCTCAGAGCAGAAAGGAGGAATCAAACTTTACAGGATCAAATGGCAGGGACTCCTCCCAATTCTCCTCCACGTTCTTGCAATGTTTTGGATTACATGAAACCCAATCTATCTAGCATATCTTCTATCTTGAGACCGCAACTGGCAGCGGGCAACTTTGAACTGAAGACGAGCTTAATTAACTTAATGCAGCATGACCCCTTCCATAGGCATCCTCATTAGAACCCCAATCATCATATAAACCTTTTCTTGGCAAAGTGTGACACTTTCCACGTTAAAGATGTGAGCGGAGATACCTTAAAGCTACGTCTATTTCCATTTACATTGAGGGACAAATTGCCTCATTGGTTGAGGGCGCACCCTCGAATACATTCAAAACTTGGGAGCATTTGGCCTTGGCCTTTGTCAACAAGTACTATCCACCATCCAAAATGGTGAGGATTAGGGGGCGATCACGAACTTCAAGCAACTCCCGCAGGAGTCACTTTATGAAGCTTGTGAGCGCTTCAAGGATTTGCAGCATCAATGCCCACATCACAGCATTTCGGATTGGGATCTCATTCAAAGCTTTTATAATGGCCTCAAGCCTGACACAAAGATGATCATTGACGCTTTTGCACAAGGCGCACAATTGGCTAAGCTATCGAGGAGGCCACATCACTTTTGGAACAAATGGCCTCCAACAATCAACAATGGAGCGATGATCGCTCAATATCTAGAGGTATTGGTTCTGAAATAAAGGTAGCTACGCATCTTGATGGGCAACTTGAGACACTTTCTAAGCAAGATGCAAGAATTAAGCAGAGATTGAGCACTATTTCTTTGCATTCGAGGGCTCCGGTATATGCCACTTACGAATACTATGCCGAGCAAGGGTACGCTCCAATTGAAAGTTCTTATGAGGGAAAGGACATACCGGCGGAGCAAGTCAATTATATAGTAGGAGAGGCGAGTAATCCTAGACCTCAGTGGTCAAATCTGGCATGGAAGTCACATCATGGATTCTCCTATAGCAACCCCAACGGAGCTTTACAACTGCCGTCTCAACCAAGGCCACCACCATCTCCACAACAACAAGCACAACCTTCACAATAGCAGCAGTACAGATTTAGGCCATCTGGGCCCTATAGACCACTGGGATATTATAATCGCCAACCATATCAGCAGCAACAACAATACCAACAACCGGCGACACAAATATCTGGAGTGGAGGCGGCAATTGAGGCCTTTATGAGCACCCAAACCAAGCACGTTATATGTTATATGAGTGATACAATGACATTTGGCCATGAGTTCTACATTTTAGATATGACAATCTCGCCCTAATAAAGCTAATTCATCGTAGAAATTGTAACTTAGCATCGACATCCGACGATCCTAGTGGTGACTCCTATTGCCATAGTTATTTATTCTAAATCGGAGATAGTAACCATTCATGACAACCTTTTAAGTACGCCCAACTGACATTGTTTTGAGATTAAAAATAGACCCAAGACTATATAAGCATCTACCTCCCTGTGGGTTCAACATTTTTCTATATTACAAAGAATTGACACCGTGCACTTGCGGTAAGTTTTCGGAGTTACAATCCGGACCGATCAGGGGTCGAATCTACAATGATAATAATCATCCCAATGTACCCCTAATCTCAATTAGCCCAGCAATTAGGTTAATCAATTAGTCCAAACCATAGCTCTAATCCAATGGGGTTCATCCCATTGCCCTAGAAGGAAACTACTCACTACCCATTGCAATAGAAGGGATTTCTAGTAATGGGTAAGCATCAAAAGACATAGATTCAGGGTTAGCAATAGATGACAAAACACTGCAATAACAAAGAGAGAGAATTTCTATTGAGAAAAACTAAGCTATTACACTAATAAGCAATAAGAACAACAAAAATAACAAAGTACTGGAGTTTAAAATTCTTACAAAACTTCCCGAAACCCTAGAAAATAACAGAAAAATGCACAAAAAGAAGATCCGCTCGCAGGAGGAAGAAGGGGCGCTTATATACGCATGCCCAAAAGACTAAAATAACCACAAGATTTCACCCTAGCTGCCTCAGGAAACCAGTCTAACGTGACCGCGTCGAAAACAACGAGGTCACATCGATCCTTTGCGTAAAATGGAGAAGCGGGGCTTCAGCGACGCGGCCGTGTCATTAGATATTGGGCCGCGTCGAAAATGGATACGGGGCCTCGTTATCTTTGCACGACCGCGTCAATCAGCTTCAGTCTTCGTAGAATCACGGTCACGTCGTCTTCATCTATACAGACCGTGTAGGCTTCAGATCTTTAATCTTTATCTTCCCTGAAGCGGCTGTTTGGTGGTCTTCGATGCGGCCGCGTAGATGGCTTCTCCATTGTAGCTTGACGCGGCCGTGTGTTACATGCTGACGCGGCCGTGTGGGTTACTGTTATTCACAAATTCTCAATCCTTTGCACCAATTAACCCCCCTGGCTTTGCTCCTTTCGCCTCTTTGCGCTAGAATCTCACCATATGGTCCTTAATCAGCACATATTTCCTGCAAGGCACATGAGGGACCACAAAGTAAAAGAGGAGACAAAACAGAGAAAACAGGAAGGAATGGAGAATAAAACGATGTTAAACATGCATGAAAAATAGGGAAAACTATATACAATAAACACTCATCAGATATGCACAACCATGAAAAAGCACACGTTCCAAAACAATTTATCTTCCCATCTTTCAATTACTAAAATATAAATCGACGTTATGCCTGAATCAAGAGTAAATCACAATGTCATGGCTTAAGTATACTAATCTTTCGAGAAAATGGCACTCACAATATGTCCAGTGTTCCTTGACTTATGGTTATCGACTAGCAGCATTCATGGTAGTTTATTCTCCTTTTTCACTCTCTTTATTTTGAATGAAATCTTAAAATGGCTCCATTTGGTCAATGGCTCCCAAATCAGATGATTTTAGGGCATTAGGCTTAAAGAAACCACTCGGACCTACTAACTCAACAAACCCAAGTTTCATTTATTCTTTTGTGCACTCCTCCATACACTTCTCTTGGAGCAAATCCCCAATGCTTCTTAAGGCACAAAGACCCGGCTACTCAACAAGAGTTGGAGGAACGTGCACTTATCACTTTTTTTCCAATTTTTTCAAACATGAATTAGCAAGCCAAGTAACCACTCCTTAGTACTAAATTGAATATGTTGTTATCCAATTTCCTTGTAGATTACTAACCACTCTATTCAATTATGACTACCATGATACATGCATCATGTCAATTTATAAGACAAAAAACTAATTTAAGCTGTTTTGAGAACATACATCATGAACACTATGAACATATTGCATAAAAGCATATTAACATACCATTCCATGTGAAAAATGCACTCCAAGTTATGCCATATCCAATTTCAAAACTTTGAACAAAGGGTAATAGTCCGAAAGAGGCTATATCTCTATGCACAAAGGAACTAAGCAAACAAACAAGTGGGCATTGTTTGGGGAATATATGTGTATGTTAAGGGATTGGATGTCTCCTTTCTCAATTTTTTTCAAAATCCTAAAAGTCCTAAAGATTCTAACACTCTCCTCCCCACTAAAAGACAAATATTGTACTCAATGTTGAAAGAGTATAAGATTTATTCAAAAGTAACTTAACCTAGGAAGCAGAAAAATCCTAACTACATCAAAGGAAAGAACAAACCATGTCAAACGGTGGATCACAGATCTTTATGTGTGGAGGAAGCTACTGAAATAGCTCCTTGCATTCCTCACGGGTCGTCCTTCCACCAGCTGCTTTGTGGCCAAGCGACAAAACCAAGCATATCTCCTTTAAATTTGAACTTGTGTCCTGCGGGAGATACATTGTGTCCAAATAATTTAGGCACACTTGCCCATCGAAATAAGCTTGCCACAAAGGGTCTTCAAAACGAATAAAAGAAATTGACGCTAAATGATGAAAATTTGAGCCTAAAATAGAAGAAATTGAAGATTGAGATTCAAAAATGATAGGAGTGTTTGGATGGAAACTTCCTTGAAATAGATCGTTAGGCTCTGGTTGATGCGAGGCCTCTGGAGGAGGGGGACTGGCTGTAGAGAGAAATCTGGAGGAGAAGGGAGCTCAGGCTCTATGTAGACTATCTCACAATTGTCTTCACTCGCCTCATCCTCACCATCAGAATATATAGGCTCTACTATCCTCCCCATGCTCTGATACACCTCAGAATGGAGAGAAGAATCAGAAGGGAAACATGGCTCAGGTTCTGTAGTATCATCAATCTTACTCTTGCCTTCACTCATCTCTGTTGAGAGCTGTATGCCCTCAAGGAAATTTATCTATGTAAACATCTTGTTCATAAATGAAAGTATGCTTTCTGGTATCAATTATCTGAGTAATCCTGTTTTATATGTTGCTTGGATAATTTCCTTAGACTCGTAGTAAGGTCATACATGTTTCGAGTTAGAGATCCCGATTATGAGAAATGTCTGAGCATTAGAAGCTTGAGTCTTAAAGTGTTCGTGGTCATGGATGCATCGAGATAGGGATATCGGCACATTGGACAGACCATTGTGTCTTTGTCTTGTTGGTCTCATAATCATTCGACTTGGTGAAGTCAAAGACAAGACACAGATGCTCATTAGAGAATGAGTCCACTGACGACCCAAACCAAGAGTTATCAAACGGATAAACATTAACTAAATGTCATTTATAACTCTTAGTGATGATAGGCAAGTTGGTCCTTAGGACTTGAGATCGTTGTATGAAGCTGTGCGTGAACAGTGTCGCTTAGATCTATGATCTAGCTTCGAGGCAAGGCCAGCTGAAAGGTCTTAGGTTGGGTGATAGTTGAAATGTACAAGGTGAGTAATGACCAAGATAAGATTCGTCTCTTCCGTTAATGGGAAGTTAGTGTCGTACTCTCAGTACAGGTCTTGGTAAAACCTTGGCCAAGGTATGTTGTATGATGTACAACATGAATGTACCAGAGACCGAAGGATACTGGCCAGTGCTAGCTAGTAGGGTTGACAGCGTTCTATACCCTAGGCTATGCAAGTGACATAGTCAAGACGAAGGGACTAAAACTGCAGTATTCATCACAGACACAGTCAGAGTGATCCCGACGACACTTTGTCGATGAAGTCAATCACGTAATTACGATGCTGAAACAGGGATGACACCTGCTGCTCGTGGTTACTGTCGTATAGGGACTTCGAGTCCCAACCTGTAGTAGGGTCATGCTGTAGGGTCTCACACCTAGTAGTATTTGTTGGATCTGGATCATAGCCTAGAGGGGGGGTGAATAGGCTAATAAAAATATTCGTGCAACCCACGAACAATCCCACGCACTTATAGGCACAGACAGGGCAATAAAATAGCAATCACAGAATACGCACAGATATACCCTGGTTCGGTCGTCCCCACGACCTACTCCAGCCCCCGAAAGAAAATACTAGATAGATATGTAATCAAGTACAGCTACAATGAGTCAAGATCCCAAATCTACTCTCACCTAGCTCGTACGCACACCACGTGCTCTACACTATCAATCTAGTCAGATGCTCTCCCTCCGTGACGACTCCCAAGTCGTCAGTTCCCCAAAAAGTAATACAGATGGTAAAGTTTCCCCTACGAAGAACTAACACAAATACTACGCGAAATAATAAACAAGAGAGTTTAGAATGCTCAGATCGTGTAGCGGTGTCGTCTTCGTCAATTAGCACAGGTCAGAACTTGTCTGACGTAGATGTAGATGTCTCTCGGCAACTCAGGTTGCGGTAGTACCCCTCTTTGTTGATCTCCCCTCTCGATGAACCTTGCGCCTTCCACAGAAATTGAAAGTTGCGGTACGCCTTAAAAATCCTCCCTCCTGTGATTAAAAATTTTTCTATCACCCATTGTTTATGGCCGGCCTTCTTCTTGATGTCTTCTCCTTTGGATGGCCGGATATTCAACCTCTTTTACGCCATTGGTTGAAGGACATGCGGCTGACCCAAAAACGATACACAAATAAATTGCACAACAAAAACAAATTGCCCTCTGTTGCGTTGCCTTTATTTTTGATTGGCTCCACCTGTAATCATCAACACACAAGCATTAATTAAATTAAAGGGGAATTCGGCAGCATGTTAAATTAAGAGACCCAATGTTTTTAAGGGGAATTCGGCAGCAGGCTATTAATAAAATTTTCGGCCTCCCCCCCTTTTCAATTCGGCACCAAGGGTATTTCGAGAAGCAAGAATAATTCGGCCAGGGATAATTTCTAGAGGCAGCTTGGAATTCTCAGGATGCGGCTTCTCTCAAAACAACGGCGCACGCCTCAAGATTTGTGTGCCCTAGGGAGAGTGCGGCGCCTCTCAGGATTTTTGGTGATGCCTTTGTTGTAGCACCTGGAAAAAAAAAATTGGCCTCTAAAAATTTGATGATGATCTCAGGGGAATTTTTTTTTTTCAATGTATATTAGGTGCGGCGTCCTCTACTTTGAAACCCTTGCTCTCCAACGTTTTTGCACTGGGATTTCCTTTTTAAAAAAATGAAGGCCGGGCTTTGAAATAATACAACCGGCCTGTGTAGTGATCTTGGAAATAATTGTTGTGTAGTGATCACCTGGGCTTTGAAAATGAAGAGCATATCAGGGCTTTGAAATACACACAGGGCTTGAAAATGAAGAGCATATCAAACGTAAATAATTTTGATGCATGTGTGTTTTTTTTGTAATCACCAATTAAAAGAGCCCATGTGCATTTTTTTTTGGTGGAGAGAAAGTGCCCATGTGCATTTTTAAGCATCAATTCACAGTGCATGCAAGCACTTTGAAATGCTCTCCTTTCTTTTCGCACAGAGACAATGTCCTTCCGTGAATTAATCGCACGTTCGCCGTTCCTGAAACACTTAACACACACGTTAAAACGTTCACATACGTTTGTTATCATCAAACACGAAGTTCATAGATTGTTGTTACCAACAGTATTCACGTCTTAGTAATAGGAAGATCGTTAAAGAGGAATGCATTCGATGCAATGAAATGATTAAACTCACAAGTTAGTTGTGAGATGAAAAGCTAAAGAGTTTAGCATTTGGGACATATTAATACTTGGTATTATATTGACTTAGATGCATGGGAATGAAGGGGACTTCCTGAGAAATCCACAGGAAGAAACCATGTCCAAACCGGAGCTCTATCAAGCCCAGAACGTAAAAACAGCTGAGGAAAGGCCCCTTATTGGGATTGCAGGTCTGACTAGCACCTGGCGGGTCAGACCCGCCAGGAAATAGCAGGTTTGTGCTGTTTTTTGCGAAAACAAGATTTGGAGTCTATTTTTGACAATTGAGGGGTCAAATGAAATCGAAATTAGATTCCGTCCTATGCGATCGTTGTCTCAAGATCTTCGATTTGCCAGGTTGTTTGAAAGTCGAAACTCAGAAATAGATTTATGGTGGATTTTAGAAGTTTGGACTTCTTATGAAATCAACCTCATTACGCCATATTATTGTCCCAATTGCTCGTGGTAAGAGGGGAGGGGCCGGCTCCCTATATAAATAGGGGTTAGCCCTCCTCATTGAAACCTGCACTAAGTCTACAATTTGTGAAGCTCCAGAATTTTGAGCATGCACGATCTAGACTTAAATCATTCTTCCTCTTTAGTTCTTTTTATCCTCCAGTCGATCCTAGCAAGACTACGAGGAGGTTTGGATCTGATCTAGAAATCTCTGGCGTTGGTCTGCTCAAGTGAAACTTTTTTCGGCAAGTGATCGGCTCGGAGGCATGGTGCGGCTCGGGAGGCGGTTCAGCTTGAGGCGAGGCGTGGTTCGGTTCAGAAAGCAGCTCAGCTCGAGGTGCGGTACGAGAAGTCGGTGCGGTACATCTTGCCTGTACCAAGGCAAGATTCCGGGTGAGTCCTTTTATTATGCCTTTCATATTTTGCAGTAGTTAGACCTTTCTCGGATTGGTCAGACCCAACCCGAGTCAGTAGATAATCCTGGCTACGGATATGTTTCCTTAGGGTAACTTTTATTAAAAGAGTTTAATAATATTTTTCCGTTGCTTCTTTTATATTTTTGTTCGTCCGACATAGGACGTGCTAGAATATATGCCCTAATGGACCTTAAAAATCCCAACATTTGTATCAGAGCCATGTCTACTTTGTTCTAATGCTGCAATGAATATGATATGCATGTTAATTATGTGATAATTAAAACCTTTAAATCATATGATGATCTTAAGAAGTTTAATGGTTTAATTTTCTTGCTTATTTGATAATCAAAATTTAAATACCTTGTTAGGTTAGCCATTAAAAATCTTCTAATCATTATAAAATAATTTTTATATCTTTTCTGCTATCTATTAAAATTTTGTTTTAATGCCTAATGGACAATTAGGGTAGCGGCATATTGACTCAATCCTTATAGTTGATAAGGACCTAATAAAAGCCATTAAACAAATCCATAAAATTCTGAATTTTAGAGATTCACTAGTTGATAAGGATTAACTAGTATTCATAAAAGCCATTAGTTGATAGTTGCGCATATAAATGACTAGAAACCTTTAATGGACCATGATACCGGTCAATGTGCTTGGTTAAGTTTGCTGGGTCACCCTAGCTTGACTAGGGGTAAGTGACCCTGTCTTAGTCAATTCCCTGGCCGTGTCCGCTGGACCGCAAGGACACGAACCATTATTATGCAACGTTGTCAACTATATCTAGTCAAATAATTAATAAATATTTTACAAGATAAAATCGTAACCCTCCTTACTTTGGAATTTGGAAACCGGGAATTCATGTTATGGTTGCTGAGTTAACTCAAGCTGTAAAATGATTTTCTTTGGAATCCAATTCCATCCAACATATGATGTTGTTCAACTTAACTCAACCCGTCGCGTCGTGAACATAACCGAGCGCCGGTGTAAGTTAGGACTGAATAAGAAAGTAAGGGTCAAACTAGACTAGCCATTATGACTTGTTGAGTCAACTCAAGGTCATAAGTGATTAGGGGTAAAAATAGATAAGGGAATCACATACGATGTGATTGATGAAAAGTCATTTACAGATCACAGAACCGAGCAACTTGTTGAGTCAACTCAAGATTGTGAGACTTAGGGTGATTGGATCCCTTTTCAACTAAATTTTATTAAAATTCGTTCATTATTATGGCTTTAAAATGTTCGCCAAAATAGTTGGAGAATATAATTGGATAAAAACCAATCTTATTATATTTAAATTTTTTGAAAACATGCTAATGTTAGGAGTTCTATTCTTTGCAGCATGACGAGTAAAATTATATCCAAGATAAGAAAGAATCAACTGGTTATAAGAATAACGACTAAGTAAGAGGCGTAAAGAATATATGGGGGCACATGGAGAAAAGGCAGTCTAATACACTAACGTTTGTAATGGTTATACAAAGTGTAGTTCCTTTCGTAACTTCTAATGCATGGGTATTAGGTACCGGTGCAGGCTTTCACATCTGTAACTAGTTACATGGAATGAAAATTAATTGAAGACTCGAAAAGAATGAGGTCGTTCTCCAAGTCTGTAATGCATCAAATGATGTTGTTGTAGCCGTGGGAGATGTCATACACACATTAGCTAGTGGAACTAAATTGCTTCTGAAGCAATGTTACTATATCCCAAATTTCCTATGCAATATTATCTCCGTCTCGGCTTTGGCTAAAAAAGGTTATAATTTTACTATCAACGAAAATGTTATGAAAATTTTCTTTGATAGTAAGTTGCTAGGTTTCGGGACTCTAAATAATGGTGTTTACACTTTGTGTAAGGACATTGTATTAAATGTTAATACACGAAAACGTAAGGAATCCGGTTATAATGAAACCTATCTTTGGCACGATAGACTAGGCCACATCGGAGAGAAGAGACTTAGCAAGTTACATAGAGATGGGTCCTTGGACCTCTCGAATTATGAGTCATACGACACTTGCGAGTCTTGTCTCAAAGGTAAGATGGCAAAACTCTTTTTGTAAGACAAGGGGAGAGAGTTGATGAACTCTTGGGCCTAGTACATTCTGATGTATGTGGACCCATGTCTACATTAGCCAAAGGAGGATATTCATATTTTGTTACGTTTACTGATGATCACTCTAGGTTTGGACATGTGTTCATGATGAAACATAAGTCCGAAACGTTTGAGCGATTCAAAGAGTACTGTAACGAAGTTGAAAAACAAACTGGAAAAAGTATTAAAATTCTTCTATTTGATCGAGGGGGAGAATACTTGAGCCAAGAATTCCTTACGTATTTAAAAGAGAATGGAATTCTCTCTCAGGTCACACCTCCTTATACACCTAAGCATAATGGTGTATCGGAGAGAAGGAATCGCACTTTGTTGGACATGGTGTGATCCATGATAAGTGATACTGAGTTGCCCAATCCCTCTGGGGCTATGCTCTAGAGACGGCTGCCTATATTCTTAACAGAGTTTCATCAAAATCCGTGCCGACAACTCCATATCAGATATGGAGTGGCAAGAAACTCCACCTTAACCATTTAAAGGTATGTGGTTGTCCTGCATATGTCAAGAGGCATAATCCAGACAAACTGGAAGATAGATCTGTCTTGTGTAAATTTATTGGGTACCAAAAACATTATTCAGGGTACACCTTCTACCATCCGGAGACACAAAAGATTGTTGTCTCCATACATGCCATCTTTTTAGAAAAGGAATTCCTTACGAAGGAAGCTGTTGGCAAGGTGGTAGATCTGGATGAATGTTCAGAGGGAGAATTAACACAAAAACATGTGTCAGAACCAGTGGGAGAATCAGAGCTTGATGTTTCCCAACCAGTTGTTAGGAGGTCTGATAGGATTCCTCGAGCCCTTGATAGGTACTACAGTTTTTTCGTAGATGGAGGGGTTGAGGATGACATCATATTAGATGATGATCATATTCGCTTCCAAGATGTCATTAAGAGTAGGGACTTTGACAAGTGGCTAGATGCAATGAGATCCGAAATGGAATCCATGCACGTAAATGAGGTATGGACCTTAGAGAACGTGCCCGAAGGAAGTGTTCCTATTGGCTGCAAATAGATCTTCAAGAAGAAGATTGGTGCAAATGGAAAGATAGAAACATACAAGGCTAGGCTGGTTGTGAAAGGTTATCGTCATATTCTAGGAATAGATTATGACGAGACTTTCTCACCAGTCGGCATGCACAAGTCTATCCGGATTGTATTCGTTATTGATGCCCCACTATAACTACGAAATATGGCAAACGGATGTAAAGACCGCTTTTATAAATGGTGATTTAGAGGAGCAAATTTACATGACTCATTCAGAAGGTTTCAAAGTTAGTAGGAGTGAAGGAAAAGCATGTAGGCTGCATAGGTCCATCTACGGACTTAAGCAGGCTTCAAGAAGTTGGAACATCCGTTTTGACAAGACAGTCAAAGAGTTTGGTTTTGTTAGAAATGAGGATGATCCATGCATCTATAAGAAAACCAGTAATAATTCTTTAGTCATCCTCATATTGTACGTAGATGATATTCTTATAATAGGAAATAACATAAAGATGTTGAAGTCTGTAAAAATATGGCTGTCAACTAACTTCTCCATGAAGGACTTGGGAGAAGCATCCTACATATTAGGTGCAAAGATCTATAGAGATAGATCTAAACGGATGCTAGGATTCTCCCAAACAAGGTATATAGACTCCGTGCTAAAACGGTTTAGCATGGAAAACAGTAATGGCGGTTTAATACCAGCCAATCATGGAATAAACCTTTCCAAGAAGATGTCTCCAAAAACTGACTTAGAAAAGGAACGCATGAGTAAGATCACATATGCTTCAGCTGTGGGATCTATCATGTATTCTATGATCTGTACCAGACCTGAAGGCGCCTTTGCACTTGGTGCAGTAAGTCGATATCAGTCTAACCCTGGAGAAGAACACTAGAAAGCCGTCAAGACAATTCTAAAGTACTTACGAAGGACTAACGACTTGGTCTTGATTTATGGAAGTGAAGAACTCAAGGTTGAAGGCTTCACAAATTTCAGCTTTTCTGAGTGATATAGATGATAGTAAATCGATCTCTGGATATGTTTTTACTCTCAACGGAGGAGCAGTCAGTTGGAGGAGTTCCAAACAAGACAATGTTACAAACTCCACGATAGAGGCCGAGTATATAGCGGCCAATGATGAAGTAAAGGAAGTGATCTGGATGAGGAAGTTCATAAACCAGTTAGGGATGGTGCCTGCAGTTAAAGATCCGATACCTCTGTATTGCGAAAATAATGCAACCATCAGTCTGGTTCAAGAACCAAGATTCCACAAGAGATCCAGACACATTCTTCGAAAGTATCACATGATACTAGATATTGAGAAGAGGAAAGATATAGAACTCCTTAGAGTCTGTTCAGAGGACAACTTAGTAGATCCAGTCACAAAGGCGCTGTCATGCGATCGTCTGGAGAGACTAGTGTGTAAAAGTGGTATGAGATACCATAGTAAATGGCCCTGAGTGCAAGTGGGAGATGTTGAGAGATGTATGCCCTCGAGGCAATTTATCTATGTAAACATCTTGTTCATAAATGAAAGTATGCTTTCTGGTATCAATTATCTGAGTAATCCTCTTTTATATGTTGCTTGGATAATTTCCTTAGACTTGTAGTAAGGTCATATATGTTTCGAGATAGAGATCCCGATTATGAGAAATGTCTGACCAATAGAAGCTTGAGTCTTAAAGTGTTCGTGGTCATTGATGCGTCGAGATAGGGATATCGACACATCAGACAGACCATTGTGTCTTTGTCTTGTTGGTCTCATAATCATTCGACTTGGTAAAGTGGGAGACAAGACACAGGTACTCATTAGAGAATGAGTCCACTGAACGACCCAAACCAAGAGTTATAAAATGGATAAACATTAACTAATTGTCAATTATAAATCTTAGTGAAGATAGGCAAGTTGGTCCTTAGTACCTGAGATCATTGTACGAAGCTGTGCATGAATAGCGTCGCTTAGATTTATGATCTAGCTTCGAGGCAAGGCCTGTTGAAAGGTCTTAGGCTGGGTGACACTTGAAGCGTACGAGGTGAGTAATGATCAAGATAGGATTTGTCTCTTCCGTTAATGGGAAGTTAGTGTCGCAGGCTCAGTATGGCTCTTGGTAAAACCTTGGCCAAGGTATGTTATAGGATGTACAACATGAATGTACCAGAGACCGAAGGATACTGGCCAGTGCTAGCTAGTAGGGTTGACAGCGTTCCATACCATAGGCTACGCAAGTGACATAGTCAAGACGAAGGGACTAAAACTGCGGTATTCATCACGGACACAGTCAGAGTGATCCCGACGACACTTTGTTGACGAAGTCAATCACGTAATTACGATGCTGAAACAGGGACGACACCTGCTGCTCGTGGTTACTGTCGTATATGGACTTCGAGTCCCAACCTATAGTAGGCTCAGGCTGTAGGGTCTCACACCTAGTAGTATTCACGTCTTAGTAATAGGAAGATCATTAAAGAGGAATGCATTCGATGCAATGGAATGATTAAACTCACAAATTAGTTATGAGATGAAAAGCTAAAGAGTGTCGCATTTGGAACATATTAATACTTGGTATTATATTGACTTAGATGCATGGGAATGAAGGGGACTTCCTGAGAAATCCACAGGAAGAAACCATGTCCAAATCGGAGCTCCATCGAGCCCAGAAACGTAAAAACAGCTGAGGAAAGGCCCTTATTGGGCTTGCGTGTCTGACTCGCACCTGGCGGGTCAGACCTGCCACGAAATAGCAGGTTTGTGCTGTTTTTTACGAAAACGAGATTTGGAGTCTATTTTTGACAATTGAGGGGTTAAATGAAATCGGGATTAGATTCCGTTTTTTCCTATGCGAGCGTTGTCTCGAGATCTTCGATTTGATATGTTGTTTGAAAGTCGAAACTCAGAAATGGACTTATGGTGGATTTTAGAAGTTTGGACTTCTTATGAAATCAACCCCATTACGTCATATTATTGTCCCACGTTGCTCGTGGTAAGAGGGGAGGGGCCGGCTCCCTATATAAATAGGGGTTAGTCCTTCTTATTGAAACCTGTACCAAGTCTACAATTTGTGAAGCTCCAGATTTTTGAGCACGCACGACCTAGACTTAAATCATTCTTCCTCTTTAGTTCTTTCTATCCTCCAGTCTGGTCCTAGCAAGACTACGATGAGGTGTGGATCTGATCCAGAAATTTTTGGCATGGGTCTGCTCAAGTGAAACTTTCTTCGGCAAGTGATCGGCTCGGAGGCACGGTGCGGCTCGGTAGGCGGTTCAGCTTGAGACGAGACACGGTGTGGTTCGGAAAGAGACTCAGCTCGAGGCACGGTGCGAGAAGTCAATGCGGTACATCTTGCATGTACCAAGGCAAGATTCCATGTGAGTCCTTTTATTATGCCTTTCATATTTTGCAGTAGTTAGACCTTTCTCGGGTTGGTCAGACCCAACCCGAGTAAGTAGATAATCCTGGCTATGGAGCATGTTTCCTTAGGGTATCTTTTATTAAAAGAGTTTAATAATATTTTTCCGCTGCTTCTTTTATATTTTTGTTCGTTCGACTTAGGACAGGCTAGAATATATGCCCTAAGGGACCTTGAAAATCCCAACAATCTCCACCACCTTATCACCATAAAAATAAAAATGTATGAGGTTTCCAACATGTCTAACATGCACCCCATCATCCATCTCCTTATGCTCATCAAAATTTTTACATATCACTGTCATAAGCTGTCTGAGCTAGTCGTGGTGTCTAGCTCCTTCTGGACTGCATCTCCAGATCTAAGTGAATAATTGTCATCATCAGTAGGTGGGGTGACACAGTCTGCTCATAATCTGCCAGGTTCCACAAGTACCACCATGCATCCTCGGTCGTATATGCAAAAAACCCTCCATTGCTCATCCTCTGCACAAAGTCTCGCTTAGGAGGCACATCCATGTGTAGAAGATCTGAAGTAGATGGTCCATGTGGAAGCTCTGGTGTGGGCATCCACGCACTAAGTCATGAAACCTCTCCCACGTCTGATAGTAGGCCTTCCCGTCAAACTGGGCAAAGTTCGTCATGTGTTGCTCAAATGCTTACCGCCTCTGTACTTGTCACTAGTTGTTGTTGTACAAAGAATTAAGTTGCTCGATAGTTAACACTGGTGTCTGTGGAGAATTGAACTGATACTCACTGGATGAGTGCCCCGGCACACCATAAGCGCCATAACTCGAAACAACCGATGGACTAGAAGCACTCAGCACACCATAAGCTCCATAACTCGAAACAACCGATGGACTAGAAGCACTCGCTCTAATTCCCATATGAGCAATTTGATGTGATAGTGCATCCATCTTACCGGTGAGCAGTGTAACATATCATTGGTAGCTTTCCATTCCTCTGCCATCCTTTCATGTCTCAACTTTCTTTTTCTCTCAGCATTCAATCTCCTCGCAGTGGCTTCGATCTTAGGATCAAAGGGTATTAATTATTCTGCACTCTGAGTTCGCCTACTCAAATTAGGAAAAGAGAAACGGGGGAAGATCATTAGTAAAATAAGAAGAATGGAAAAAGGAAAAAAAGAATAGCGTAGTCTAGCAAATCCAAAATTAGGCTAATATTAATCCATTAGCTTCCTTGGCAACGGCGTCAAAAACTTGTTCGAGTCTAACATGCCACAAGAACATGGATAGTCGTAGCACAATACGGGTCGATTACATGGAAGCTAGGGATTAAGTACCAACCAATTTCAGACTACAATAAGCTACTCGATCTCTGAAGGGATCATAAGAAATTAAGTAAGGGTTTACCAATAAGAGAAGATGCTAGGGCTAAGTATCCCCACTATCATGAATTGATTGTGGAATTGATCTCAAGAGTCAGATTATTGAACTATGCATCGGGTGAGATTATTGTTTCTTATATTTCTACCTAATATCTTCTCTCGAAGCGCATTAGGCCTATCTATCATGAATTGACACCTACTCTCATGGTTCCCAAACCATGATAATTGCATCATGAATCAACAATAAATAGTCCCCACCTTCGTTATCACTTACTCTCGTGGGAGAACTCAGGTCAAAGTCAATTTTTCCTGATTAAGGAATCGAACTCTTGTTGATAATCCTAAATAAGTAGCTCTAATTAATTCAAGATCTAACTCTCGTTGATAATCCTAAATTAATAGAAAATTAATTTATCTACCGAAGCGCATCAAATCAAACCCCCAATTCTCATTAGTGATTAGGGTTTGATAGCAACCAAGATAGAAATTAATATGAATTGCATCCAATACTAAACCCTAAGAAATTAATTTAATAAATTGGAGATAAGGTGATCAATCCATAGAATCAATTCATAATAGGGTTCAACTCAACCCTAGGTAAAGAAAACTACTCACGAGCCATAGCAATAACAATGAAGAAATTCATATTAAACATCAAAGAAATAGAGACAAAACTAAGAGAGGGAAGGAAAATAGTTACAAATTGATGAGCCCAATAGATTTCACAAGCACCAATTCAAATCGCCAAAGAAAAGTCTTATAAAGTTCTTCCAAAGTAGAGAGAGTCGCCACCAAAATACCAGAGAAATAAACATAAGAAAACGTGTTCAAAACAACCCATACAAAAGTTGTATTTATATGTCCCCACAATCCCCCTTAAAATCGGGCTAAAAAGTCAATCAAAAATCATATCTGCGCATTGGCACAGCCGTACCAAATCTGGCATGGCCATGCACTGTAACTGTACAGAAATCTGGGTGTTTTGTTAACTTTGCACGGCTATTCCAACTTACCAACTTCGCTGCCATGTCTTTCAGAAAATATAGAAAACACACCGAGCTTAGAAAAATCCGTAAAAATATCTGTTGGAATCAGGAGAAAGCCATCTTCGATTGAAAAACAAGAGAGAAGACAAAAGACATGTCAAAAATATCATATTTTGCATATAAAGAGATGATACAATCTAATGTTGAATGAAATTGAAGAAATGCATGGATTAAAGTCGAATAGAGAAAATAATATCCGCAAAATACCCATGAATAGGGGGGAAAACACATGCAAAATAATAACCTTATCAATAAGATTAGTGGATGCTGGACGTAGCTCAGGGGTTGGATGAACCAAGATAAATTACTTGTGTTTGTGATTGCTATAGTGTCTCTTATCTCACTTACTTACTATTGTGTTTATATTTCGGTGCATATCTTTACTAACAAGTATATGAGATTTGTTGATTAAGTTTCAGGAGAGGTAACATTCATTGTAACTTAGGTAATTTAGAGGCTAAATTATATAATTGGGTTTTTAGCATATTTGTCCCTTAAATCTTGCGTATTTTGATATCCGTCCTTCAAATCTTCATATTTGTCCTCAAGTCCCTCAAAAGTTAATATTTAACCTTAATAGTCCCTCTCACTAACTGTCTGTTAAAAACTTAACGGAAATGGGAATATTCCGTTAGTTTAGGGTTTAACGACGTAGGGGGCGGGGCGTTTGCGCTGGGGTGGAGCCGGTGGCGGTGCTGCCGCCGGACGAGGAGGGGGAGGGGGGGCCGCCCCCTCCCCAGCTGATCTCGAGGGGGAGGGGGCGGCGCCCCCTCCCCCTGCTGCTCTGGGGGGGAGGGGGGCGGCGCCCCCTCCCCCCGCTGCTCTCGGGGGGAGGGGGTGCCGCCCCCCTCCCCTGCTGCTCTCGGGGGGGGGGGGGGAGCGGGCGGCGCCCCCTCCCCCTCCTCCTCGTCTGAGGCGGAGGGCGAGGGGGCGCCGCCCCCTCCCACTGTTTACTGGGTGGTGGGTTAATTAAGATTTAATTAAGGGTTTAATGGTTAATTAAACGTAATTAATCGTTAATTAATATAACTTTTTAACAGAAAACCGGATTGAGTGACTATTAAGGTTAACGTTCAAAATTTAAGGGACGAATGAGCAAATATGAAGATTTGAGGGACGGATATCAAAATACGCAAGATTTAAGGGACTAATATGCTAAAAAACCTATATAATTAGTGATTATTATTGCATAACACTATTCACCTCCCTTTAGTGTTTATTTGGCGTCTCAACATCCCCAACACAGCCTTGTCCTCCGAGTTTAAGTTGGCTTATCTGGTTATGCTATTTCTCAAAATTTAAAATTTAGAACTCTTGTTGCTATTGTTTATTAGGATCTTGGTGATGCAATTGATGCTTGTTACTCTGCTACCAGCTTCGTTTCTTTGGCCCTACGTCGTTACGATTTTGTGCTTCTTCATTGTCATGTTCTTCCAGGTGCTCGCGGCCATCGTACCACTTCTCTTCACATTCGTCGAATAGGTTGCAACAAACTCTATCTCTCATCTGTTTGGACCATCTTGATCTTCATCGCCTCCTCCCTTTACGTTGTTCTTAGCTAGAATTCACACTTGTTTAGATATTATTATCATCTGTTCCATAATGGCACATAACTAATCATCCGTGATGTTCTCCGTATGAGGAGTCCCTTGCTTGCCATCATACATAAGCAACAAAAACCATTTGATCAAGCAAATAAGGTTTCCACAAATGGCATTAATTATTGCAATATACGAGTTGAGAGCAAGTAATATTTCAAGCAATAAATTTGTATGGAGCAGAAACCATGGTCACCTTCGCATTAGTGATCTTGAATTGTCCTAATATAACGCTTGTTACTTTTTGGACTTGCACACAAAAAATAAGAACTAGTCAGGAAAAGTCAGTATGCCATTTGACCTAAAACTCTCGCCGCTCAAGTCAGCTTCATAGCAGATGCCACGTAAATATGTCTTATCTTTTAACTTGTAAATATGCAACTGACTGTATATATTTTTGCCGGATTATATATGGAAGACATAGTGATACTTCTATTCATATTCTGAATTCTAACCATCTACTTGTATCATTTTCTGCATAACATTTCGCTTTAGTTTTTTTTTTTAATTCATCGGAAAGCAGTAAAGAGCACACGACCTCACACAGCGGGAGGGAGGGCACATATGTCGGGGAAACATGAGAACTTTTCAAGAGGTCACCCATCCTGGTACTGCTCTTGCTCCCGAACACTTAACTTCGGAATTCCCATAAAACCAAAACAAGCCAGGAAATCCTACGGAGCCCAATCATACTTTAGTTTTATGCCATCTTCCATGGGCCTTCGGCCTACTTCGGTCTTAATATCCCTGAAACCTTCCAATTGTGGGTTGAACCCCACAATTGCCCAAGCCTCCTGGACATGGGCCAAATCCCCCGATGCTGTTCCACGAAGGTTTCCACGCTCCGAGCTCATTTGGGTATCTATACATAAGAGCATCTCCACCCGGCCATCATTTCTGCAAAATGAAGGCAGGTTCCCCTCCAATCGGGCTTCAAAATGAAGCCAGAAATGAAGTGGGTGTATAGTGCCCCTTCAAATATGAAGGGGCACTATTCACCCCTTCATTTGAGAATCGCATGCTAAATTCCAATTATACCCCCTCTATTTAATTAAACATGATTAGTTAAAAGTTTAGTATTTTTCATGCCACGTCACCAAATTTAGTAATATTAGTACCATGAGAAAGATCACGATAATAATTATAATATGAGATCAATATTGAATATTTTTCAAGCATGGAGTCGTTTTGTTGTTGAAGAGATCATCTATATAAAAATTAATATTATTTTTGAAGACAAATATTAATATTTAATATTTTTTACAAAAATTATTATAGTTATAAACGATAATTTTATATTATTTATAAATTTTTTAATAAATTAATAAAGTATTAGATTAATCCAGTTTCAAAAGAAATATTTTATCATTATGTAAAGATAACTAAATATGATAGAGTGAGATTTGAACGAGGAGCGTTGGAGTTGCCCATTATTCAAAATGATATTTTTGAAGAATATTCCATTTTGAAGTGGCTTTTTGCTCTAATCTATGTTACATTTAAGGACTTTTTTTGAATTGTCTTGTGATTCGGGTTGAATATTGTATAGATAACACCTCATTTAGCCTCATTTTGTGCATATATGATACGTATTTGGTTTCTAATACAATCGTTTTTTGAATATCATCATTTACTAGAGCAATCACTTGATTTAAGCACAAAGCAGGAATATCTTGAGTATTTCTGCCCCTTAAGTATTTTTCATGGTTAGATCTCAGTCTCACGATTCCAACGACTATTTATTTGTATTTTTCTAATATCTGTGCTAATTACTGTAAATTTTTGAATGAAGACTACCATTTAAATGGGGAAATACGGCCGAAATACGATCGAAAATACGAACATACGGCACCGACATACGTATAAACCTCAGCGGGGCGGGACACGTGACATCAATCCAAGCATTCCTGCCCGCATCGGACGGGCGCAACGAAGTGGCGACGCTGCTTAATCCCAGCCACACGATC
Organism: Scilla litardierei; assembly: GCA_030789695.1. NCBI lineage: Eukaryota > Viridiplantae > Streptophyta > Magnoliopsida > Asparagales > Asparagaceae > Scilla > Scilla litardierei. Next base: position 339,018,838 of record CM061142.1, on the reverse strand, counting down.
TCGATCCAACGTTCAGACGCGAAGCGGGTGCGAAGCAAAGCGGGCGACTCTGAGCGGGTGACGTGGCTCATTGTTGACCGTTGATTCGTCATCCGATGGACCAGATGAATTACGATTTGAACTCGGATTGGGATGAGAACGAAGCGGGCGCGACACCCCCTAAGGAAACGTGGCGACACCACGTTAGATCTCGCCTGGATCGGACGGATGAGGATTGCGCCTGCTATTGGATTGGGTTTAAAACGCTAATGGATGTGGATTTTGAACCCGTTAAGTCCCCAAACCCACAATCTAAGTATTTAAGCGTATTTTCTAGGGTTTTGGGGTATTCTTGCGTATTTGAGGCTCTTGGAGCCGTATTTTGGCGTGAGATTTAGAGGCCATGGAGACAGAGGCAGGAGCTATCATCTAAAGGAGATCTATGGTCTATTTGGAGAGGGTTGGTGATATTTTTCCTTTCTTAGCCTTGTATTTCACATATTTGGCTTGTATTTAGAGTATTCTTTACGTATTTTGAGCGTTTGAACATGTATTTGTATATGAATATGTGTTCTTTTCTCTCTATGTGTGGCTAATCTCTATATGTGTTGGTGTTGATGTAATTAGGGTGTTGTAATCATTGATTTCGATATTTGTTCGCCCTATATTCACGTTGTATTGCATATTTCATTGATTTCTACATATATGTTATTTGGGTATGTTATACGGAGACGTGTGCATACTTGAATTGAATATGATTTGAGTAAGACTTATTCGTGATGCGATTCGAGAGGCGTATCGTGACCCAAGAGGGCACTTGTGCATATTTTCTTCGTGAAATTAGTGATAAACGTGATTACTCTTTGATACGTTTATGCTCTTTATCGCCATATTTTCCGACGTTCTCATGCCCTAGCCAGATGAAATGTTGAGTTATAGAAAAGATATTAATAAGTATTGATTGCATATACTCTAACGAAATCACAACCAATGCATGCTCTACATATTAGTACCCTAGTATCGAATTCACCGTAACTATCGTAGGATTTCCTTTTATTATTTTAAACTCTCGACACCATATCTTTATACCTGAAAGGTGTTTGTTTCTCGTCGTATCAGTACTCTTTATAAACTAAAATTCGTGGTTTTGCAAGTCAATTGTCCCGTGGATACGATATCTGGACTCACCAGGATAATTACTTGTTCGATTTCCTACACTTTGGAGTAGCGCTCACATATTTCGAGAAGAGTCAAGTTGATGACTAGGACAAGCTGATGTCATGCTGATGTATAAAGAGGTTGATAGAAGAATGGCTAGGATTTAATCTTAGTAAAAGAAGGGTTGCAATGAGTGTTTGGGAAAACCAAAAAACTTCAACACATGGATCGTTGACGTGGCTAAATTCAATGAGATCTGATCACATGGATTGATAACGTGGCAACATCCATTCAATCTAACATAAATTAACTCAGCTGGATTCCACCGAAAAATTTGAATCCCAACCATGTTCCCAAGAAAAGAAACTTTAACACCTCTCACTCGCATTAACTCTCCCTCATCAAAACCACACTCTCTCTCACACCCCTCTCTCTCCCATGCGGCAAAAAAAACTCCCTGAGTTTTCCTCTCTCCACCCTGCGTTTTCTTCTGTCTCCCCCCTACTCCACCGAGTTTATCCTACCACCGAGCCGCTTCCCGCCGATCGCCTTCTCTGGTCGCCCGCTAAAATTTTGTTCTTTTAAATTGTGAAGTGGAATATTATTTGTCCCAAATTTTTGGAGGTGAAAATAATTTTTGGGAGAAACAAAAATTTTAAATGAACCATGACGGTTCATGACTAATACAAATATATCAAAAAGGAGCATTGTTGTTGCCCATTTGATTAGAAATTACACGATTAGACCAGTTAATCTAAGCCCTAATTAAGTGGTCTGATTTGGATGTAAATAGAGTTATTAGATAAAACAAGATTAATTACAAGTCATGAACTGTTAGAAGTAATAGGACTCAAGAGAGAGAGAGAGAGAGAGAGAGAGAGAGAGAGAGAGAGAGAGAGAGAGACAAAGTTTCTTAGCCAAAAGGATGAGTAACCATGGCACTAGGCCATTGTTCTCTATATATTCAAGAAGAGGGGAGATGGAGGGCTTCAGGGAGAGGGTCCCCATTACTCATAGTAATGGGGACCAATGAAGTGGGTAATGAATGAGGGGAGGCCAAAAGCCTCCCTCATTCATAACACTCCCCCTTACCCATTCATCACTTTGGTCTCAGCATCTGAGGCAAAGAGGGGTGGATACTTCTGGATCCAGAGTAAGTGTGTTTGCCTCGTTAAAACCTTAGCTGTGGAAAACCCAGTGGGAAAATCCAACAGCTTAAGGAAAAAGAGTGCAACCCACAGGTTACTCCCCCTGATCCGTACAAGCTTCAGGCTTGCAGGTCTTTCAATTGTCGCATACCAATGTTCTTTACAAGATTTACAAAAGTACATTTGGGCAAAGACTTAGTAAAAAGATCAGCTAAGTTGTTGCAGGACCGTATCTGCTGAACTTCGATCTGCTTGTCCTCCTTTAGTTCATGTGTCCAGAAAAACTTGGGAGATATGTGCTTCGTCATGTCGCCCTTGATGTAGCCCTTTTGAAGTTGAGCAATGCATGCAGCGTTGTCTTCAAATAGGACGGTAGGCTCCAAATCACCGGTCTTCAGGCCAGTAGATTGAAGAATGTGTTGGACGACGGATCGTAGCCAATAACACTCTCTGCTTGCTTCATAGATCGCAATGAGCTCCGAATGGTTGGATGATGTAGCTGTTGTGGTTTGCTTTACCGATCTCCAGGAGATAGCAGTACCTCCGTAGGTAAAAACAAAACATGTTTGGGATTTTGCCGTGTGCGGATCTGAGAGATAACCTGCATCAGCATAACCAAATAATTTGGGGGAGGCACCTCTCTAGTAGTAAAGTCCAAGATCAATGGAACCCTGGAGGTATCGCAGAAGATGCTTTACTCCGTTCCAGTGATGCTATGTAGGTGCTGCACTGTGTCTGGCTAGAAGATTAACTGTAAACGCTATATCGGGACGCGTACAGTGAGCCAGATATAGAAGTGCTCCAATGGTACTGAGGTAGGGTACTTCAGGACCCAGTATCTCCTCCCCCTCTTCCAGTGGCCGGAAGGGGTCCTTATGTACATCTAGTGATTTTACGACCATAGGAGTACCTAAAGAATGACATTTATCCATATGAAACTTGCGTAGGAGTTTCTTTGTATAATTAGATTGGTGTAATAGGATTCCACCTCTTAGGTGTTCTATCTGTAAGCCAAGACAATACTTTGTTTTGCCTAGGTCTTTCATTTCAAAAGTATGTTTTAGGCTTTCAGATATCTCATTGATCTCTGCAGGAGATCCTATGAGATTTAAGTAATCTACATATACAGCTATGATGACGAATCCTGTTCCCGTTCTTTTGATAAAGATACACGGGCAGACTTCATTATTCGTGAATCCTTGCTGTGCAAGGAAATCACTAAGTCTGTTATACCACATCTTGCCCGATTGTTTTAGACCATATTATGATCTATGTAGCCTTACAGAGAATACGTCCCGAGGTATCTCTTTCATCTCTGGGGTAGATTAAACCCATCAGGAAGTCTCATATAGATATTTTTATCTATATCGCCATATAGATATGCAGTCACAACGTCCATGAGCTGCATTTCTAGGCTTTCCAGAGAAGTTAGGCTTATTAAAAATCGGAATATGATCGAATCCATGACCGGGGAATACGTATCTTCGTAATCAATCCCCGGTCTTTGGGAAAATCCCTGGGCTACAAGGTGTGCCTTATAGCGAACGATCACATTATTTTCATCTCTTTTTCTTATGAAAACCCACGTATATCCCATAGGCTTTACACCTACTGGTGTTTGGACTACTGGTCCAAAGACTTTGCGTTTCAAGAGTGAGTCCAGCTCTACTCTTATTGCCTCGTCCCACTTTGGCCAATCATCTCTGCGTTTACATTCCGCTAGAGATCGTGGTTTGACGTCATCGTCATATTCAGTGACGTGAACGGAAATATCGAACGCAAAATCGTCGACGACGACTATGCTATTTATGTCCAGTACTTCTCCCGTACATACAAAATTTAATGATGTTTCTCCTAATGTTTCCTCTGCCGGGGAAATCAAGAGGGTAGAAGTAGCTGGTCTGAGCTCAGCATCCTGTGGAGGGATAACCTTAGTATCTCCATGAGTCTTCCTCTTTCTAGGAACTTTATCTTTTGAACCTGGTGGGCGTCCTCTTTTCATTTGAGGTACAGCCAATTCTGCTGCCGGTGGATTGCATCCATCTATGGGGATGTCAATCCTAGCTGGCGTATTGGCAGCAGGAACGTGTGAACGGACAATCTTCTGGTTGTCCGTGAACTTATCCGGCAAAAGATGTACTGTATTCTGGATGTGAAGGATCTTCAGGATCTCATCTTCAACAGATTAGTACGTGGATCATATAAGGACAAAGACTTCTGGTCCCAACTAATGGTCTCAGGAGCTTCTGGCTTCTTAGACTGTGTGCCCATTTTAAGAAAAATTTTCTCATTAAATTCACAGTCAGTAAAACGTGCCTTGAATGCGTCACCCGTCAGGGGTTCAAGGTATCTTATAATAGAAGGCGAATCAACCCCAATATATATACCTAGACGACGCTGAGGACCCATTTTGATCCTCTGATGTGGTGCTATTGGGACATATACCGCACAACCAAACACTCTCAAATGAGAGATATCCGGAGGTGCGCCATATGCTAGTTGCATCGGGGATAAAGTATGACCTCCAGAGGGTCTTATCCTAATAAGTGATCGGCATGTAAAATAGCATGCCCCCAAGCATCCACCGGCAACTGGGATTGCATAAGCAATGGACGTGCAATCCATTGGAGTCTCTTTATAAGGGACTCAGCTAATCCGTTTTGGGTGTGAACATGTGCTACAGGATGTTCAACTTCAATACCTGTTGCCTGGCAATAGTCTTCGAAGACTTGTGAAGTAAATTCTCCCACATTATCAAGACGTAGTTTTTTGATATGGTTATCAGGGAAATGAGCACGCAACCTTATTATTTGTGCCAATAGCTTTGGAAAAGCTAGGTTGCGTGTAACGACTGCTTTTCATGTATCTGGATTTATTATAATATAATATATGTTTTGGTGGATTTTCTCCTCTTGTGTGGTTCTCGTCTCCGTAGCTTTCATTTTCGATCGATTCGTCGTATTTTCTCGTTTCTTCCGTAGGATTGTCGATTTCGAAGTATGTCATTCGTGACGGACTTCATAACGGTCGTATCTTACTATTAGATCAAGCCTAGGAGTCTTAGGAATCAATCCTGGAGCTCCGCGCTCCGTATCGGAACTTTTGTACTCATTAGCCGGTATAAGAAGGGGCACCGACCGACTAGATGACGATCCAGTCGGTCGGCAATCCTTCTTGGACCGACTAGTTGGCTTTCTAAATTATTCAGGAGTTACTGTTTATCGCTAGTCGGTCTAAGAACGTTGGTTGACCGACTAGGTTGCAAACTAGTCGGTCGGCAATGCTTCTTTAACCGACTAACTCATCATCTAATTTTAGTATCAGTTACTGTTTACTCTTAGTCGGTCTAAGAACGTTCATCGACCGACTAGATGCTAAACTAGTCAGTCAGTATTTGTTCATGGACCGACTAACTCTAAATCCTATTTTCGTTCAGAAGTTACTGTTTGCACTTAGTCGGTCTGCGTTGGTCGACCGACCGACTAGTTGCCAAACTAGTCGGTCAGTGGTTGCTCTTTGACCGACTAACCTGTGTTAAAACCCTAATTTCTGGGCAACCGCCAGCCCATCCTATTTATACCCCTCCCAAACGATTTCATCTTCCCCCACTCGACCCAAAACCCTAAAATCTCACCCATTGAGCCCCCATCTTCCTCCAAGCTTCATTCCTTTATTCCAAGCCCTAGAATCATCATCCAAACCCTCCATCCACTCTATCTACCTCTCATCTTCCCCAAAATCTCACCAAATCCATCAAAATCCCCAAATCCCCCAAAACGCTAATTCTCCCAAACTTCTCCAATCTTTTCCAGATCTGATCCTAGGGTTCTCCGGAGTGTTTCTTCCGCTTCCTCTCGGTAAGAAATCGATTCCTCTATGTTTTCATAGCCTATTGGTATTTTTATGAAAACCCTAATAAAATTTCATGTTGTTTGATGTTTGTTCCCCCAAAACAGCGATTTCCCCGTGGATTGGCATCCGTGTGACGAAGTGGTCGTCATCCCCGGTGCTAGGCAAGTGAAACTTGCCACTTAGGGTTTAGGCCATGTTTTAGGCCATTTGCTTGTTGTAGGCGTAAAAGAGGCTAGGCGACGAAATGATACTCGCCTAGGCGCAAATTGGGGAACTAGCTTGACAACGAAGCTAGTTCCGACATTTAGCATGTTGCACAATTACCATGTCATGTTTACTTTCCATTAACGGTACGCAAATTAATTGTCATGTCATTGCATTCTTTAAGTGTTTCTGTGATTGCGTAGCTTTGCTACAAATGCTTGTGTTCCTGGCTCGTGTTCCAGAAGCGGGCCATGTGTTGGTTGATAGCCAATGCCCGAATTGCTTGTTTCCGGCTAGGTGCACCCCTACGCCAAATGTTTAAGAATGCGAGCTCATGTGCGGGGCAACCCCAGGCTCACTAGCTGAGCTCATGTGCGGGGACCCTGGCTCCATTACGTGTGGGTATTGGGGGTAAGAGTTAAGCGACCAATCAACTGGGAGTCTGCCCGATCAGCAACTGCAGTGGTAAGGCGTAAACTCTGGGTTTTGGGGTAGATGTTAAGCGGCCAATCAGCGAATGTGAAACCATTCAGCTGTAAGGCGTAAACATCTACAAACAACGTGAATAGTGAGTTGATTGAGATTGATAGTAGCTCGGCTACTCTTGTCTTGTCCCGATGATTGTTCTCTTGTACAAATTGTCTCGCCATGTCTTGATTGTGCACTCATGTTATAACTTCCATGTCATGCATACTAAACTGCTAGGTTGCTAGTTGCCTTACTTTCAGTTTCCTTGCCCAAGTCTTTTAGACTTGCTGACATGTGCCCCTTTACTCTTTTGGGTGACACATGTTAGATCCTGAGCCTGATTTCCTCGTTGAGGACGAGGTGTTTGTAGACGCCGAGCCCGAGCTTGTGGTTGACGGGGAGTGCGTGGACACTGGGGACCAGTCCTAGTGTTTTCGTTGTGTTTTACTTTTGTTAGACAGTTGTTTTGTTATCGGTGCGTAGCACCTATACTTTGTTATGTCGTTGCTTTTGTTGGCCTTGTTCTGGGCCTTTAGACTCTTTCTTTTAGCCTGGTGGCTTTTCTGGATGTTTGACTTATTTTCATGTTGGACTTATTTTCATGTTGGAAAATTTATGAGATGTGAGATTTTATTTCAGTCTCTCCTTGTGTTATTATTGTTGTTCCGTTGTGGTTACAGGGACTTGCTTATGTTTTATTGACGCTTATCGGGTTTGGGGCTTCACAGCTCCACTCCCGTGCGGACCTTTTCACGTCTCGCCTCCATTTTAGGGAAGCGGGTCGTGACAGGTTTTGTTGGTGGCCCATGCAGGTCCTTCTGTAACTGCGATTTTTGGAATAGCGATAATAATATTAGAATGTCCAATAAATTAAGTTCGACGTCCGATGTCATATGCTATGAGTCTAATCTGATTCGTTTTCTGTGTCACTAGATGACAGGAAGACGTTTCACCCGTGGTGGGGGTAGTGGCGCGATCCCTCATGATGAGGAGCCTGAGCGGGAACCCACCAACGGTGAGATGATGCGGATGATGCTCCAGATGATGCAAGTGCAGCAGGGCGTGCTCCTGCAAGTCCAGAATGCTCCACTTGCTCGAGCTGCCCGGGCTCTTCCGGATGCCCCTCGCTCTGACCCAGGAGCGAAGCAATTTCGGGAGCTGGGTCCCGCATATTTTGATGGGTCTCAGGGTCCTCTGGCTACCGATGAGTGGATTCGAAACATCGAGGACAATCTGAAGATGGCCAAGATCACCCCGGCTGGATGGGTTGATTTGGCGAAGAGGCAACTCAAGGATAATGCTCGAAATTGGTGGGATGCGGAAGAGAAGATGTTGGTGGAGCCGATAGCTTGGGCTACCTTCAAGGCCAGATTTAAGGGTGAGTTCTTTCCGAAAGCTGCCAGGGAAGAGATGCTGCAGCGTTTTATCGATTTGAAGCAAGGGAACTCGTCAGTGGACCTATATCACCAAGAGTTCATGAGGCTGAGTCGGTTTGCACCAAAGATGGTGCAGGACGCTGAGGAGAGAGCTCAGAGGTTCCTGCAGGGACTTGCTTCGGAGCTCCAGAGTTTTGTGACCTCCTCTGACAGGGAGTCTTATCAGAAGGTTCTAGTAGCAGCCAAGAGGCAGGAGCTGCTCGTGAACCAGAGGAGGGGGTCTGTTGTTGGTGCTGGGAAGAGGCCTGTGGAACAGGCGAGCGCTGTGGTTAGACCTGGATTCAGGCCTAATCAGTCTGCTCAGTTTAAGAGGCCAGGAGGGCCTATTCTGAAGTTTTGCCATTTCTGCGGCAAGCCTGGCCATAACAAGGATCAGTGTAGGAAGTTTTTGGGCCAGTGTCTGGTTTGTGGTGATGCTTCCCATGTCGCGAAGGATTGTCGGCACGTGAATCAGCTGCGGAGGGCACCTGTTGCAGCACAGCCGTTGCAGTAGCGAGCTTCTGTTCCTGCTGGACGTGGAGCAGCTCTTGTTCCGCAGAGGCAGGCTTTTCAGCAGGTTGTCCCGCCGAGGAGGCAGGCTTTTCTGATGACCGCTGCGGAGAGCGGGGCTGTGGATGAGGTTATCGCAGGTAATCCTCGATCTAGCTGTTACTTTCCTAGCTGGTTTTGATCGTTAGATTGTGTTGTTTGCTTGAACATGGTTGTTTGCTAGACTAGGGGTTGATTGTTAATTGCTTGATTAGGTGTGGTTTTGGTTTACACATTTCCTGCACGAGTCCTCTTTGACTCTGGTGCGTCGATGTGCATTATTTCTCGGAGCTTCGTGGAGGGGCATTCCTTGTCGACGTCCCCTCTTCCCAAGAGTTGGAATATCGTTACAGGGAATGGTGTGGTCTCGGTGCATCGTGGTTGCAATTCTTGCTCGTTGGTGGTCTGTGGACATGAGCTTTTCGCTGATTTCATTGTCCACGACATCATCAACTATGATGCAGTTCTTGGGATGGACTGGCTTGCGAGCTTCTATACTACGATCGACTGTCGAAGGAAGAAGGTGGTGTTTGAGATTCCCGGACATCCAGTATTTGAGTTCAGTCGTGGTAGCAGTTCGCTTGGTCCTGTCAGATTTCGGGCCAGGCCGGTGGAGGCTGTGGCTATGCAGATGGAGCTGGAGTGTCCAGCTGTGGTGCGAGATTTTGGCGACGTCTTCCCCGAGGAGATGTCTGGTTTGCCGCCTGATCGGGCTTTGGAATTTTCTATTGATCTTGTTCCAGGTGCGCAGCCGATTTCGAAGGCGCCGTATCGTATGGCACCTGCAGAATTGGAAGAGTTGCAGAAGCAGTTGGATGAGCTTTTGCAGAAGGGTTATATTAATCCTAGCGTGTCTCCGTGGGGAGCACCGGTGTTGCTGGTTAAGAAGAAGGATGTTTCGCGTCGCATGTGCGTGGACTATCGGGAGTTGAATGCGGTGACCATTAAGAATAAATACCCGTTGCCTCGCATCGATGATATTTTTGATCAGCTTGGAGGTTCGAGGGTGTTTTCTAAATTGGATTTGAGAAGTGGTTACCATCAGTTGAAGGTGAAGAAGGATGATGTTCCGAAGACAGCGTTCAGGACGAAGTATGGACACTATGAGTTCGTGGTTATGCCTTTCGGCGTAACTAACGCGCCCGCAGTTTTCATGAATCTGATGAACCTGATTTTCTACGACTTTTTGGATAAGTTTGTCGTTATCTTTATTGACGACATTCTGATCTATTCGAAGTCGGAGGAAGAGCATGCCTCGCACTTAAGGACGGTGTTGGAGATTTTGAGGAAGCATCGGTTGTATGCTAAGTTTTCGAAGTGCGAGTTTTGGCTGGATAGAGTTGCTTTTCTCGGGCATGTGGTGACTGGAGATGGTATTTCAGTGGATCCCGAGAAGATTAGGGTCATCAGGGAGTGGCCTATTCCGTCGTCTGCGTCTGAGATTCGGAGTTTCCTTGGACTTGCTGGTTACTATCGGAGATTCATTAAGGACTTTTCTCGTATTGCTGAGCCGATGACCAGGTTGACGCGGAAGGATGTTGCTTTTGTTTGGTCGGGTGATTGTGAGGGTGCTTTTGGTATTCTGAAGGAGAGGTTGACGACTGCCCCTATTCTTGTTGTGCCTGATCGCAGCGGTGGATTTGAGATCTTTTGCGATGCTTCTGGCAAGGGTCTCGGTTGTGTGTTGCATCAGCACGGGCATGTTGTGGCGTATGCGTCTCGTCAGCTTAAGGTTCATGAGTAGAATTACCCGACGCATGATTTGGAGTTGGCTGCCGTTGTGTTTGCTCTTAAGATTTGGAGGCACTTCCTACTGAGTGAGAAAGTGAAGATTTTCACCGATCACAAAAGCTTGAAGTATATTTTCACTCAGAAGGAGCTCAACATGCGACAGCGTCGATGGTTGGAGCTTATGGCGGATTATGAGATTGATTTGCAGTATCACCCTGGCAAGGTGAATGTGGTTCCAGATGCTTTGAGTAGGCTTCCAGCGGTGATGATTTTGACCTCGCAGTGGAGATTGCGACAGGATTTTTGCGGGTCAGGCGTGGAGATTGTTCTTCCTGGGGAGGCTTCGTCGTTGATGTACATGCAGGTACGGTCGACGATCGTGGGTCGGATTAAGGCTGGCCAGGCTGAGGATCCGAAGCTGGTGAAGATTCGGGAGCAGGTGGAAGCCGGTCTGCGGACTGACTTTTTAATTCATGAGGATGGCTCGCTGAGGTTCGGAGCCAGGTTGTGTGTGCCAGCTGGGGATATCAGAGAGGAGCTTATGGTGGAGGCACACAGTTCGCCGTATTCTGTGCATCCTGGTGGCACCAAGATGTACCAGGATCTTTGTCTGAATTATTGGTGGCATGGTATGAAGAGGAGTGTGGCTCGGAGTGTAGTCAAGTGCTTGGTTTGCCAGCAAGTGAAGGCGGAGCATCAGCGTACGGCCGGGTTGCTACAACCGCTTCCGATTCCGGAGTGGAAATGGCAACACATCACTATGGATTTCGTGACTGGACTACCTCGGAGTCCGAAGCAGAATGACGCGATTTGGGTGATCGTAGATCGATTGACCAAATCTGCGCACTTTATTCCGTTCCGAGTAGGACAGTCCACTGAGGCGCTAGCGAGGAGATATATGGAGGTAAATTCTTTTACTCTCCGTTTTATTTCCTTTTCCTAGTTTGGATAGTGATGTAACGTGAATCGTGCAGGAGGTTGTGCGACTTCATGGAGTCCTCATGAGTATTGTGTCTGACAGAGACACGAGGTTCACATCTCAGTTCTGGCAGAGTTTACAGAAGAGCTTGGGTACGCGTCTGAGTTTCAGCACGGCGTACCATCCGCAGATGGATGGCCAGTCTGAGAGGACGATTCAGATTTTGGAAGACATGCTGAGGACGTGCATGTTGGATTTCAAGGGTTCGTGGGAGGACCATCTACATCTGGTAGAGTTTTCTTACAACAACAGCTTCCAGGCGAGTATTGGCATGGCGCCTTTCGCCGCTCTTTTTGGGAGGAAATGTCGATCACCATTGAGTTGGGATGACGTTGGTGATCGGGAGTTGTTGGGACCTGAGATGATCGTGGAGGCCGTGGATATCGTCAGGAATATTCGGGAGAGGTTGAGGATTGCTCAGGACCGTTTTAAGCATTGGGTGGATGCTAAACGTCGTCCTTTGGAGTTTCAGTCGGGCGACCATGTGTTCTTGAAGATTTCCCCGAATCGCGGTGTGATTCGTTTTGGGAAGCGTGGGAAGTTGAGCCCGCGATACATTGGACCGCTTGACATTTTGGAGAGGGTTGGCGAGGTAGCTTATCGCTTGGCCTTGCCGCCATCTTTGGAAGGAGTTCACAATGTTTTCCATGTGTCGCAGCTTCGTAGATACATTAGCGATCCATCTTATGCGGTAGATTTTTCGGAGATTACCGTTCACCCCGATATGACATATGACCAGCATCCAGTGCAGATTCTGGACAGGCGTCAGAAATCGCTTCGGAACAAGATTGTCAATCTTGTGAGGGTGATGTGGCGACACGGCTCACCTGGAGAATCTACTTGGGAGAATGAGGATGAGATGCGAGAGCGTTTCCCACTTTTGTTTCCGGACTCGTGAGTATTTGGAAATTCCGAGGACGGAATTTTTCTGAAGTTGGGAAGGATGTAACGACTGCTTTTCATGTATCTGGATTTATTATAATATAATATATGTTTTGGTGGATTTTCTCCTCTTGTGTGGTTCTCGTCTCCGTAGCTTTCATTTTCGATCGATTCGTCGTATTTTCTCGTTTCTTCCTTAGGATTGTCGATTTCGAAGTATGTCATTCGTGACGGACTTCATAACGGTCGTATCTTACTATTAGATCAAGCCTAGGAGTCTTAGGAATCAATCCCGGAGCTCCGCGCTCCGTATCGGAACTTTTGTGCTCATTAGCCGGTATAAGAAGGGGCACCGACCGACTAGATGACGATCCAGTCGGTCGGCAATCCTTCTTGGACCGACTAGTTGGCTTTCTAAATTATTCAGGAGTTACTGTTTATCGTTAGTCGGTCTAAGAACGTTGGTTGACCGACTAGGTTGCAAACTAGTCGGTCGGCAATGCTTCTTTAACCGACTAACTCATCATCTAATTTTAGTATCAGTTACTGTTTACTCTTAGTCGGTCTAAGAACGTTCATCGACCGACTAGATGCTAAACTAGTCTGTCAGTATTTGTTCATGGACCGGCTAACTCTAAATCCTATTTTCGTTCAGAAGTTACTGTTTGCACTTAGTCGGTCTGCGTTGGTCGACCGACCGACTAGTTGCCAAACTAGTCGGTCAGTGGTTGCTCTTTGACCGACTAACCTGTGTTAAAACCCTAATTTCTGGGCAGCCGCCAGCCCATCCTATTTATACCCCTCCCAAACGATTTCATCTTCCCCCACTCGACCCAAAACCCTAAAATCTCCCCCATTGAGCCCACATCTTCCTCCAAGCTTCATTCCTTCATTCCAAGCCCTAGAATCATCATCCAAACCCTCCATCCACTCTATCTACCTCTCATCTTCCCCAAAATCTCACCAAATCCATCAAAATCCCCAAATCCCCCAAAACGCTAATTCTCCCAAACTTCTCCAATCTTTTCCAGATCTGATCCTAGGGTTCTCCGGAGTGTTTCTTCCGCTTCCTCTCGGTAAGAAATCGATTCCTCTATGTTTTCATAGCCTATTGGTATTTTTATGAAAACCCTAATAAAATTTCATGTTGTTTGATGATTGTTCCCCCAAAACAGCGATTTCCCCATGGATTGGCATCCGTGTGACGAAGTGGTCGTCATCCCCGGTGCTAGGCAAGTGAAACTTGCCACTTAGGGTTTAGGCCATGTTTTAGGCCATTTGCTTGTTGTAGGCGTAAAAGAGGCTAGGCGACGAAATGATACTCGCCTAGGCGCAAATTGGGGAACTAGCTTGACAACGAAGCTAGTTCCGACATTTAGCATGTTGCACAATTACCATGTCATGTTTACTTTCCATTAACGGTACGCAAATTAATTGTCATGTCATTGCATTCTTTAAGTGTTTCTATGATTGCGTAGCTTTGCTACAAATGATTGTGTTCCTGGCTCGTGTTCCAGAAGCGGGCCATGTGTTGGTTGATAGCCAATGCCCGAATTGCTTGTTTCCGGCTAGGTGCACCCCTACACCAAATGTTTAAGAATGCGAGCTCATGTGCGGGGCAACCCCAGGCTCACTAGCTGAGCTCATGTGCGGGGACCCTGGCTCCATTACGTGTGGGTATTGGGGGTAAGAGTTAAGCGACCAATCAACTGGGAGTCTGCCCGATCAGCAACTGCAGTGGTAAGGCGTAAACTCTGGGTTTTGGGGTAGATGTTAAGCGGCCAATCAGCGAATGTGAAACCATTCAGCTGTAAGGCGTAAACATCTACAAACAACGTGAATAGTGAGTTGATTGAGATTGATAGTAGCTCGGCTACTCTTGTCTTGTCCCGATGATTGTTCTCTTGTACAAATTGTCTCGCCATGTCTTGATTGTGCACTCATGTTATAATTTCCATGTCATGCATACTAAACTGCTAGGTTGCTAGTTGCCTTACTTTCAGTTTCCTTGCCCAAGTCTTTTAGACTTGCTGATATGTGCCCCTTTACTATTTTGGGTGACACATGTTAGATCCTGAGCCTGAGTACCTCGTTGAGGACGAGGTGTTTGCAGACGCCGAGCCCGAGCTTGTGGTTGACGGGGAGTGCGTGGACACTGGGGACCAGTCCTAGTGTTTTCGTTGTGTTTTACTTTTGTTAGACAGTTGTTTTGTTATCGGTGCGTAGCACCTATACTTTGTTATGTCGTTGCTTTTGTTGGCCTTGTTCTGGGCCTTTAGACTCTTTCTTTTAGCCTGGTGGCTTTTCTGGATGTTGGACTTATTTTCATGTTGGACTTATTTTCATGTTGGAAAATTTATGAGATGTGAGATTTTATTTCAGTCTCTCCTTGTGTTATTATTGTTGTTCCGTTGTGGTTACAGGGACCTGCTTATGTTTTATTGACGCTTATCGGGTTTGGGCTTCACAGCTCCACTCCCGTGCGGACCTTTTCACGTCTCGCCTCCATTTTAGGGAAGCGGGTCGTGACATTGCGGGTGGACAAGAGGCACACATAAGACCATTTGGTTGATGCATCAATCAGTACCATGAAGTACCGAAATGGGCCACTTGCGGGGTGAATAGGCCCGCAAATGTCACCATGAATTCTCTCAAGGAAGCCAGGAGACTCTAATCCCACTTTCAGGCGGGATGGTCTCGTTATAAGTTTTCCCTTGAAACAAAGGAGACAAGGAAATTCACCCTTTTGAAGAATCTTCAGGTTCTTCAATTTGTGTCCACGGGATTCAGTGATGATGCGTCGCATCATTGCTGTTCCAGGGTGACCAAGTCTATTGTGCCAGAGTTGGAACTCTGGCAGTGATTGGCACGTCTGGTGCTCAGTTATATTGGCTTCTATTGGTTGAATGTATGTTTGGTAGAGACTCGACGAGAGTCCCTTGAATCGCTCACAGATGATCTTCTGGTCATCTTTATGACGAGTGACAATCAGATATTCAACCTTATTTTCATCTCTGGTCTTTAAGTGATATCCGTTTAAACAGAAATCCTTGAAACTTACGAGATTCCTATTTGATTTAGGAGAGAATAATGCATTATTTATTTGAAGTCTTGTGTTATTCGGGAGCAATATAATTGCTTCACCAGATCCTTCGATTATTTGGGACAGTCCTGAAATTATGATAACATGACCGTCATATTTATTTACGCTATTAAAATAGCAATGATCGCGAAGGATTGTGTGCATTGAGGCACTGTCCACTAGGCACTCAGACATCATCTATATAAGCAAAAACGAAATTTTATTTGAGCGAAAATGTAGACAATCATTCGAAAATAAAAGTTCGTACTAAAGAAAATAAAAGATGAAGATATATACATTGAATTCTAAATGCATAGATAAAAGATGATGCTCAATCGAGAAGGTCGTCGTTCTCGAAGTCTTTTGCAGTAAACATTGTTGGCGGCTGAACAGCCGCCAAGTTTGTTTCAGATAGAGACTTATGGCTCGCCTGGTATAGATCCTGGAGGTGGCGAGGAGTGCGGCAGTTTCTGGACCAATGGCCAGTCATGCCGCATATATGGCATTTATCCTCCCAGTTCTTCTTTGGAAGTGACACTTGCTCGGTGTTCTTTCGCTTCCAAGTGAAGTTTCTTTTTCCCTTTTTGTTTTTTTGTCTGGGGAGCTACACCTCTTGGTTGCTTCATTACAGCTTTCCCTTTGGTGTTTTAGCCCTCCTCTTGTTTTTTCACTTCTGGGGAGAAACGTGGTGGGCTTCAGGGATAGGGGCAGTGCCAGCTGGACGTAGGTTATGAGTTGCAAGTAGTAAGTCTCGATTCAGCTCTGCCCTAAGTAGGCATGAGATCAGATCGGAGAATTTCGTGAAATTGCGTTCACGATACTGCTGCATGAGGATTGCATCTTTCTCGTGAAACGAGGTAAATGTCTTTTCCAACATGCGTTGTTCTGTCACTTCTTCACCGCACAACTTCAGGCGTGAGGTGATGTTATGAAGTGCAGAATTATACTCAGCGACAGACTTATATTCCTGAAGTCTGAGGTTTTCCTACTCATAACTGGTACGTGGTAATATAACATCAATTTGATGTTTATACCGTGCTTCCAGCGCTGTCCACAGGTCCTTTGGATCCTCAACCGTTAAGTATTCGGCCTTTAAGGTCCGATCTATATGTTTCCTAATGTAGATTATGGCTTTCGCCTTATCTACATCGGATATAGTGGTTGTAGGGCTGCTGCTAGATGTAGCAGAAGATTTAGCCACTGCTGGGGCCCAGGAAGGAGCCAAAATGGACCCAAGGAGGGCCATCGAACGCACGTGGAACTTCAGGTCCACTCGCCAACTCAAGTAATTCGTCCTTGCAGAGTCAAGGACTTCGAAATCGACGCTTGCCAATTTTGCCATTTATCTACACAATTTAAAATAAGCATGAATTAATTAAAGTTCAACATTCATGCATAAAGAAATAAACAAGTAAAAATGCGGGGATAGGCCAGATACCCAAAAAAGTACACAGTCCAAAGTTCGTTTATAGTCCATAAAAGGAAAGAAAAATACAACTTCGGAAACCCAAAGTGGGTCCCTATATCTGCATTTTGAAACTTCGTCTTCATATGCTGTTGCACCGAGCATTGACTTTTTATACAAATTTCCTCACTTACAAATTCTCTCAAAAGAAAATAAAAGTGCAAGGAATGTAAATAGGTATACAATGGCCGATCCCGAAAAACACATGTTTACTTAATTAAACATCCACGCAGTTCTAAATATGCTACATGCATAAAAATAAACAACCACGCATATATCTCAAGCATAACATATGGTAAAGGAAACTAAAAAATATAATTATCTCGTAGACCACGTGGAAATATCATACACCGTTAGGTTAGGTGACTAACGGCAGAGTGGTCTCAGGATCTTTAAGATATTTATATTTTGAAAAATAGAATCCTAGTATTCCATAATTTAATAATAATGCCAGAGTAATGTTTAATATAATATCAGCAAAATGACAAATTTGTCGTAGAGTAAAGTAATATTATGATTGGGGCTCCAGGCCCATCAGAAAAATATTAATAAAATTAATAAGCAATTGTATTAACAAAACTTCTAGCCCAATAAGTCAATTCAATATGTGGACTTCATGCCCATTAGAAAAATTTTAGTTTAATTTTTAAGTGTGCAATTGGATTTACTGGGCTTCAGGCCCAATAAACAACCCATCTACCGTTAAAAAATTAATTTAAGGCAATATTAACTTATACCCTAAATCAAAACTTTAGGTATGTATGGGATCTTAAGAGTCCCCAAATCACAAAAACTGTAGCATCAGTCATGCCACGTTTACCGAGTCCCCTTGCCAGAGTCCCCCCAATGCCAGGGATGCGTTACAGCCGGAGCCCCCCCTCGCAGTCGGGGGGGGGGGGGGGGGGGGGGGCGTTGCCGCAGCCACCCCACTTGCAGGGCGTTACTGCCGAAGCCCCACCCCCACCCGCGCAGTCGGGGGGGGGATCACCTGTGCCCCCCCGCTGCCGGGGGGGGGGGGGGGGGGGTAGTCCGGAGCCCCCCCTCCCGATTCCGGGGGGGTTGTCACCTGCGCCACCCCCACCCCCCCGACCCCGCTGCCGGGGGGGATTTGTCCCGAGCCCCCCCCCCCCCCCCCCCCCCCCCCCCCCCCCCCCCCCCCCCCCGATTCGGGGGGGGGGGGGGGGTTCGCCTGCGCCCCCCCCCCGCTTGGGGGGGGGATTTGTCCCGAGCCCCCCCCCCCCCAATTCTGGGGGGGGTTTTGCCTGCGCCCCCCCCCCCCCCCCCCCCCGCTGCCGGGGGGGGGGGGGGGTGGGGATTTTTTCGGAGCCCCCCGCTTCGGGGGGGGGTGTCGCCGGACGACAGAGAAAGGGCCCCCCCTTCCGGGGGGCGGGCGGCCCTAAGCCGGCGAGGCGTACGTCGGGGGGAGCTGATGGGTCCAAATTTTTTTTATTTAGTTATTTATTTTCATTGTATTTTATCACGGCAAGCTATTGTATTTAGCAGATTTTAAACAAGCCAAAAAGAGATTGTAAAAAATTATGGCTAAATATAAATTGTTTATCTACGGGAATAAGAAGTATACCTCTATATCGATGATCTAGGGACGACCGTAAAGAAAAAATCCCTAGAAATAAAAATCCGAGCTCCCGAAAACTTCGAGAATGCCGCAACGCTCCAACGAATCGCCGCAGCAACCAAAGATTCCTAGCGCGTAGGGGATCAATTTGGTGGGGATTTTAGGCTTGGATTTTTGCTCAAGGAAGAACACGCGCTGATAACGTGTTAGAAAGTAATAGGACTCAAGAGAGAGAGACAAAGTTTCTTAGCTAAAAGGATGAGTAACCATGGCACTAGGCCATGGTTCTCTATATATTCAAGAGGAGGGGAGATGGAGGGCGTCAAGGAGACCAAGAGTCCCCATTACTCATAGTAATGAGAACCAATGAAGTGTGTAATGAAGGAGGGGAGGCCAAAAGCCTCCCTCATTCATAACATGAACCCATTATTCCCCTGCATCTCTCCACCATCCTTGCTCTGACCATCTGAACTTGAACAGCGAGAGGACCTGTAAACGTGGTTGACTGGATCTCATCAGAGTTCAAAGTTGTTATCTTTTTTCAAAAAAAAAGGCCAACACAGCTAAAAAAGAGGAGAACCTTTTGCTTTATTTATTTATTTATGATAACTAAATATATTATATAAACTGCCGAGATGGTGAAGGTCAGAGGCATGCATGATTGCCAGGGAGACTCATCATGAGATTTGTTTCTTTTCGTCGCAGCCCCCAACGCAACTCTGATGAACGTCCCCTTTCTCCTCCTTTCTCGCTTCACAGAAGAAAGAGAGCAGCAGTGCGCGCGCGCGCGCACACCCAGCACCCAGCACCCACACCCACACACCAAAAAGCTTAGTTCTCATCTTTGGCCGTAGTTAATGAGTAGCTACGTTGCTATTCCGAAATATTTCTTCTCTTACAAAATGAAAACGTGACGAGCCTGAAGACATCAATGGCCCCTGAACGTTTTTCAAATGGTGCAAAAACAATATCCAAACAAGTTTGTCTTCCTCTTGCCCTCTTGAAAGCTTTCCAAATATTAATTGTCCAAAGTTTTCAATTGACCAAACCTGATGCTTATGACGACGACTTTAGTTACGAGACATGACAAAACAAACATTTTAAAGATGAAGGAAGAAAGCATCATTTACTCGCCAAAAATCAAATGAGTGCTGAAATAATCTTCCTATTTTGCTGGGTAGATTTTCTCTATATATAAAGGACCACATCAGATGCTAGATGCATTTACTTGCTTCAACACTGCCCACTGCTACGCCATCAATGTGATCTTTATATATTTTTGAGATGAGCAGACGACAGGTTGATTCAATAGGCTGCATGTCTCGTTTACTCGGCCTTAAATTTCCAGATCTCCATCTTTAAGCTACAGCTACGTAGTACACAGGATGAGTCATGTCGACGAGAGCCTGTGCAACTAAATGCTGTTCTGTCCTCAATCTCGAGTTCTTTGAATTCCGAGTTCATTCTTGCTGGGTACGTGTAACAAAAGCCAGCAGGCAGAAATCAGGAGAATATACAGTGAAGCAACCACATATGGCAATCGTATTCATGTGTATGAGACAAAACAAGGAATGATTACTCCTTTGACTCCCACTAATGTTACGTGTAGCATGCTGGGTTGTGAGAATTGATGGGGGGTTGTTGTGGTTGGTCTGAAACAATTGAATGCATGGGTTTGAGGAGCAAAGGGAACAAAGAGGTTGTGAGAAAACGAGGGGTACTCATGGTCGATTATTGTGCCAAGGGACAGAGCGAGGAGTACGGTGCTGACCCACTGCTGGGCTTCTGGTTTTGATTTGCTATGGCAATATATATGCATGTTGGTATATGTATGCATAATGCATCAATGCATGTTAATAAAGGAAATGAGATGCATTTACGTCAATATGTTGGTTCATCTGCATTTATCCCCTTTGATGCGAGTGTATGTATATGTTAATAAAGCAAAAGGATAAAAAAGGCTAAATTGAAATAGAGTGAAAAATCGAATGAGATGAGTATACATTTAACGATTCAATATAGCTTTGGGCCATTGTGAACTGAAACGATCCACAATGACCAGTGAACGAAGAAAATAGACAGCATTAATTAATGAATTGTTATGAATGAGGGAGGCCTTTGGCCTCCCCTCCTTTATTACCCATTCATTAGGTCCCCCATTACTTAGAGTAATGGGGACCCTTGGTCTACTAGAGGCTTTTGGCCTCCCCACTATGAGATAAATAAATAGAGCACCATGGCTCTTAGCTATGGTTACTCATTCTTAGCAATGAAATGATCTCTCTCTCTCTCTCTCTTGAGTTTATTTTCATCTAACACGTTATCAGCACGTGTTCTCCATTCTTGAGCAAAAATCTTCATCTAAATTCATCCCTACGCGCAAGGAATCTAACGTTGCTGCGGCGATTCGTTGGAGCGTTGCGGCATTCTCAAAGCGTTCGGGAGCTTGGATTATTATTTCTACGGATCATCGTCGCGTTCTTCCCTAGATCATTGATCTAGAGGTACAACCTATAATCCTGTAGATAAAATTAAATTAAATAATTTTTACATTGTTTTAATATACAAGTAAAAAATAAATAAATTTAGTCTAATAAAAGAAAAAATTTTTATCCATATTACAAAGTTTTTCTCGGAAATTTTTTTTTTCCTTTTGCCATTAAAATTCTTCGGTGAGAAGAAGAACCGAAATGAAATCCTCCCCTCCCCCCTAACGGAGGAGGGGGCCTTCCAACAACGCCGACCACGCTCCCCCCTGTAGAGGGGGGGGGGGGGGGGGGGGGGGCTTTTCCGCGCCGCAGCCCCCCGCTGCAGGGGGCGGCCCGAGGCCGATCCCCCCTGCAGCGGGGGGGGGGGGGGGGGGGGGGGGGGGAGGGAGGGGGGGGCTTTTCGCGCCGCCGCCCCCCGCTGCAGGGGGGCGGCCCGAGGCCGATCCCCACTGCAGCGGGGGGGCCTTCCGCGCCGCTGCCCCCCGCTGCAGGGGGGCGGACCGATGCCGATCCCCACTGCAGCGGGGGGGGGGGGGGGGGGGGGGGGGCTTCCGCGCCGCTTCCCCCCGTTGCAGGGGGCCGGCCCGAGGCCGAGGCCGAGGCCCGAGGCCGAGGCCGAGGCCGAGGCCCGAGGCCGAGGCCGAGGCCCTAGGCCGAGGCCCGAGGCCGAGGCCGAGGCCCTAGGCCGAGGCCAGGCCCGAGGCCGAGGCCGAGGCCGAGGCCCTAGGCCGAGGCCAGGCCCGAGGCCGAGGCCGAGGCCGAGGCCCTAGGCCGAGGCCAGGCCGAGGCTAATAACTTATTTTTTGCCCGAAGCCATAATAATTGCGGCAAACAACTTTGCAGAACTGCGGAATAGGCCACAAGCGCTTATACTAAAAATAATTTTTGGCCCGAAGCCACAAAATTCTACAGAAATTCGGCTTCTTCATAATTTTAAAGAAGAATTAAATTTGCAAATTGAAATTTATGAGAAAAACTTTGTAAAATCAATAATTACATTTATATGTTCCTCTATTTATTTAAACATCTCTCTTGCAAATTATTATGTATGGTTTACTAGAATTTTTTAAAAATATAATCATCTCAGTGATCCTGAGACCGCTCTGCCGTTAGTTAACTAACCTAACGGTGTATGACGTTTCCACGTGGTCTACGAGATAATTATATTTTCTAGTTTACTTTTTCCATATTTTTTGTGCTTGAGATATATGCGTGGTTGTTTAATTTATGCCTGTAGCATATAAACTGCGTGGATGTTTAAAATAAGTAAAAATGTGTCTTTCGGGATCGGCCATTGCATACCTATTTACATTTCTAGCACTTTTTCTTTTTTTTGAGAGAATTTGTAAGTGAGGAAATTGTATAAATAGCCAAGGCTCGGTGCAACATCATAAGAAGACGGATGCAGAAATAGGGACCCACCCGGGGTTTCCAAAGTTGTATTTTTCATTCTCTTTTCTTTGGACTGTAATCGGACTTTGGACTGTTTATTATTTTGGGTATCTGGCCGATCCCCGTATTTTTACTTATTAATTTCTTTATGCATGGATTGTTGAATTTATTTTAATTCATGCTTATCTTTAAATTGCATAGATAAAATGGCTAAATTGGCAAGCGTCGATTTCGAGGTGCTCGATGCAGCTGGCAAGAATTACTTGAGCTGGCGAGTGGACCTGAAGTTCCACTTGCGCTCCATGGCGCTCCTGCACTCCATCCTGGCCCCCGCAGTGGCCCAATCATCGGCTCCCGTAGCATCCGATGCATCTGCTAGCAAAGCCCCAGAAGCGGCCCCTTCAGCTGGCAGTACCTCTACCACTGTCTCTGACATGGATAAGGCGAAAGCCATTATCTATATCAGACGACACATAGATCGGACCCTGAAGGCCGAATAGTTGACGGTAGAGGACCCTCAGGAGTTATGGACAGCGTTAGAGGCACGCTACAGACATCAAATTGATGTCATACTCCCGCGTGCCAGCTATGAGTGGGAGAACCTCCGACTTCAGGACTACAAGTCCGTTGCTGAGTACAACTCAGCACTTCACAACATCACCTCACGCCTGAAGTTCACGAGAAAGATGCTATCCTCATGCAGCAGTATCGTGAACGCAATTTCACAAAGTTCTCTGACATGCTCTCTTGCCTCCTGAGGGCAGAGCAGAATAGAGACATTTTACTGGCCACTCATAACCAGCGCCCGGCAGGCTCAGCTCCTATTCCCGAAGCCCACAGTGTTCACCCCCCGAAGTGGAAGAACAAGAAGAGGGGCAGAAAGAACAAAGGAAATGCCTCTATGAAACCAGCCAATGCTCCTCCCCACAGCAAGAATAACAAAGGGAAGAAAAACTTCACTTGGAAGCGTAAGAACACTGATACAGTGTCAAATTCAAAGAAGACATGGGAGGACAAATGTCATCGTTGTGGCATGACTGGACATTGGTCCAGAAACTGTCGAACACCTCGCCACTTCCAGGAACTGTATCAGGCGAGCCAGAAGCCTCCGCCTGAAACAAACATGGCAAATGTGGAAAATCCGACGAAGTTCACTTCCAAGGATTTCGAAAATGACGACCTGCTCGATTGAGCCTCATCTTTATCTATGCTTTTCAAAGAATAAATTGTAGCTTCATCTCTAGTATGCTTAATAAAGACGATCTTTTACTTTGAATGTATGCATTTTACATTTCCATCAATAAATTATCGTTTTTTTGCTTATATAGATGATGTATGAGTGCCTAGTGGACAGTGCCTCGACGCACACTATCCTTCGTGGAGAATGCTATTTCAATAGCATAAGTAAATATGACGGTCCTGTCATTACAATTTCAGGACTGTCCAAAATAATCGAAGGATCTGGTGATGCAATATTATTGCTCCCAAATAACACAAGACTAAAAATCAATAATGCACTATTTTCTCCAAGATCAAATAGAAATCTCATAAGCTTCAAGGACATTCGTTTAAACGGATATCACTTAGAAACTAGAGATGAAAATAAGGTTGAATACCTGTATGTCACTCTTCGTAAAGATGGCCAGAAGACCATCTGCGAAATATTTAAGGGACTCCCGTCGGGTCTCTACCAAACATACATTCAACCAGTAGAAGCCAATATGACTGAGCACCAGACGTGCCAGCCAATGCCACCATTTCGACTATGGCATAACAGACTTGGTCAACCTGGATCCAGTCTGATGCGACGCATCTTATCTGAATCCCGCGGACATAATTTGAAGAACCAGAAGATTCTTCAGAAAGGTGAATTTCCTTGTCCCCCTTGTTTCAAGGGGAAACTAATAACGAGACCATCGCCCCTAAAAGTGGGTTTAGAGTCTCCTGGCTTCCTTGAGAGGATACATGGTGACATTTGCGGGCCTATTCACCCCGCAAGTGGCCCATTTCGGTACTTCATGGTACTAATAGATGCATCCACAAAATGGTCTTATGTGTGCCTCTTGTCCACCCGTAACCTAGCTTTTCCAAAGCTGTTGGCACAGATAATTAGGTTACGTGCTCATTTCCCCGATAACCATATCAAGAAACTACGTCTTGATAATGCAGGCGAATTCACATCTCAAGTCTTTGAAGACTATTGCCAGGCAACGGGTATAGAAGTTGAACATCCAGTAGCTCATGTTCACACCCAGAATGGATTAGCAGAGTCTCTTATAAAGAGACTCCAATGGATTGCACGTCCATTGCTTATGCAATCCCAATTGCCGGTGGATGCTTGGGGGCATGCTATTCTGCATGCCGCATCTCTTATCAGGATACGCCCCTCTGGAGGCAATACATTATCCCCGATACAACTAGCATACAGCTCAACTCCAGATATATCTCATTTGAGAATATTTGGTTGTGCGGTCTATGTTCCAATAGCACCACCTCAGAGGACCAAAATGGGTCCTCAACGTCGTCTAGGAATCTATATTGGATTTGATTCACCCTCGATTATTAGATACCTAGAACCCCTAACGGGGGACGTATTTAAGGCACGTCTTGCTGATTGTGAATTAGATGAGAAAACTTTTCCAAAGTTGGGCAAACATTCCAAGAAGCCTGAAGCTTCGGAGACCATTAATTGGGAAATTAAGTCTTTGTCCTTTTATGATCCGCGTACAAATCTGTGTGAAGATGAGATCCTGAAGATCCTTCACATCCAGAATACAGTACACCAATTGCCGGATAAATTCACGGACAGCCAGAAGATTGTCCGTTCACACGTCCCTGCTGCTAACACTCCAGCTAGGATTGACATCCCTATAAATGGATGCAATCCACCCGCAACAGAAATGGATGTACCTCAATTGAAAAGAGGACGGCCACCAGGTTCAAAAGATAAAGTTCCTCGAAAGAGGAAGATTCCTGGTGAAAATAAGATTACCCCTCCACAGGATACTGAGCTCAGGACAGCTACCTCTCCCCTCCTAATTTCCCCCGCAGAGGAAACATTAGGAGAAACATCATTAAACTTTGTACGTACTGGGGAGGTACTGGACCGACATAGCACAGTCATCGACGACGATTTTTCGTTCACTATTGCCGTTCACGTCGCTGAATACGACGATGACGTCGAACCACTTTCTCTAGCGGATTGTAAACACAGAGATGATTGGCCAAAGTGGGACGAAGCGATAAGAGTAGAGCTGGACTCACTCTCGAAACGCAAAGTCTTTGGACCTGTAGTCCAAACACCAGTAGGTGTTAGACCTGTGGGATATAAGTGGGTTTTCATTAGAAAAAGAAATGAAGAAAATCTGATCGTCCGCTACAAGGCGCGTCTTGTAGCAAAGGGTTTTTCCCAAAGACCGGGTATCGATTATGAAGATACATACTCCCCGGTAATGGACGCTAATACATTCAGATTCTTAATAAGCCTATCATCTCTGGAAAGCCTAGAAATGCAGCTCATGGACGTTGTGACTGCATATCTTTATGGTGATTTAAATAAAAAGATCTATATGAAACTACCAGATGGGTTTAACTTACCCACAGAGATGAAAGAGATACATCGGGACGTATTCTCTGTTAGACTACATAGATCCTTGTATGTGTTGTGATATGGTTCCCCGGATTTGGTTTTGGGTGATGAGCAAACATAAATAATGGATACTAACTTATTTGTGAGCGCAGTTATGGAGATCGTCGCCAAAATACCACGTACAACAAAAGCGACGTCTCAAGACTTCTCAATACGCGTGATTGTGTGCCTGGAGCTTCGTTGAAGCTCAAGGAGCAATATTGAAGTCAAGAGGAATGAATATTGAAGCTTTGAAGACGGCTCGTAAGGTTGATTTTTATAGTCTTCTAGCTTCATAGATTAGAATGTTAAGCCTTGAGTAGGACTTACTTTATAATCTTCATTTCGCTCATATCTTAGACATAGGATTATCATAGAAGCCATTAGAAACTTTCCCGAAGCCTATCGCTTCTTCCCTCGGCTTCTTGTGCATGTTAGTTGGTTCAAGAAGAGTCACCAACCGACTAGATGAGGATCTAGTCGGTCGGCAACTCTACTTAAACCGACTAGTTTGCCTTCTCTATATTCAGCTCTTTCCATGACTACAGTTAGTCGGTCAAAGAAGAGTCACCGACCGACTAGATGACGATCTAGTCGGTCAAGAGTCCTTCTCAGACCGACTAGTTGTGTACAGTCATTTTCTGCCTGAGCTACTGTTTCGAGTTAGTCGGTCAAAGAACGTTTACCGACCGACTAGTTGAGAAACTAGTCGGTCAGCATTTGTTCTTAAATCGACTAAGTCAACTTGAAGTCTACCTATTCTATTTCGACGTTAGTCGGTCAAAGATCATTCACCGACCGACTAGTTGTGAAACTAGTCGGTCGGCAAGTCTTCTTAGATCGACTAGTTGTCTTTGCCTGTACTTCGACTTCTTGGCTGTTCTACCGTTAGTCGGTCTACGTTGTATCACCGACCGACTAGTTGATGAACTAGTCGGTCAGTGATCCTTCTTTGACCGACTAGGCTGGTTCAGAATAGAGCCGTTGGGATTCTTTCAAACTCGATTTCTCTTGCCCCTTTAAATAGAATCCTGATTCGTTTGAAAGAGAGTTAGAGGTCCTATTTCCAAGCAATTTCAGACCTAAGAGAAGAGCTCTCCCAAGCTAATTCAAAGCTCTCTCTCCCTCACAAGAATCTCTCCCTTCACTCTTTGAGCCATCTTCCTCAAGAGAGATTCTCTCCATTGTGAGCTTCTCAAGCCAAGAGCTTGATTCTAGTCACCATACTCCACCCTAGGCTTCCATTGCTGGTGATCTTCTTGAAGCTAGGGTTTGGTGACACTTCTTCCTCAAAATCCATCATTGCCCTAATTTGGTAAGTATACTCAAGGCATAGGATTTTGTAAGGTAAGAGTTTATTTCATTTCATATTTGAATTGTAAGTTTCACTCTCGGTTGTGAGAGTGTGGTTGTGATCCTGGGTTGTGGGAGTCACAAATTACTTTGTGTATGATTTGACTTGTGAAGGTTGTTCACAAGTACTTCATAGTGGAAATCTTCAGTTAGGGTTGCTAACTCAAGTATCCGGAGGGGATCCGGGTGGTTGGGACGTAGGATCACCGGGAACAAGTCGGGGAGACTTGGGTGGATCCGAACCCAGTAATATTGTTTGTTTGCGTATGTTTTAATTCTTGTTGATAGTTGTTTAATTCCGCATTGTCGTTTGTTTCTTGCACAATAATTAGGAATAACTATCTTGATTATTTTAAGTACTATTCACCCCCCCCCTCTAGTACGTGTGCGTAGCTACCACAGGGCACTACAGTATGGACTAAAACAGTCAGGCAAAATGTGGTATAACAGACTAAGTGATTTCCTTGCACAGCAAGGATTCACTAATAACAAAGTCTGCCCGTGCATCTTTATCAAAAGAACGGGAAAAGGATTCGTCATCATAGCAGTTTACGTTGATGACTTAAATCTCATAGGCTCTCCAGCAGAGATTAATGAGATATCTGCAAGGCTAAAGCACACTTTTGAAATGAAAGACCTAGGCAGAACGAAGTATTGCCTTAGCTTGCAGATTGAACACCTACGAGGTGGAATCATTCTACATCAATCCAATTATACCAGGAAGCTTTTAAATAGGTTCCAAATGGATAAATGTCATCCTTTATGTACCCATATGGTCGTGAGATCATTAGACGTACAAAAGGACCCCTTCCGGCCTCTGGAAGAGGGGGAGGAGATACTGGGTCCAGAAGTACCCTACCTAAGTGCCATTGGTGCACTTCTCTATCTGGCTAACTGCACGCGTCCCGATATAGCGTTTGCAGTCAATCTCCTAGCCAGACACAGTGCAGCGCCTACAAAGAGCCACTGGAATGGAGTAAAGCATCTTCTGCGATACCTCCAGGGTTCCGTAGACCTTGGACTTTACTACCAGAGAGGTGCCTCCTCCCAGTTACTTGGTTATGCCGATGCAGGCTATCTTTCAGATCCGCATACGGCAAAATCACAGACTGGTTTTGTCTTTACCTACGGAGGTACTGCTATATCCTGGAGATCGATAAAACAAACCACTACTGCTACATCTTCCAACCATGCAGAGCTCATCGCGATCCATGAAGCGAGCAGAGAATGTTTTTGGCTACGCTCCGTCGTCCAACACATTCTCCAATCCACTGGCCTGAAGACCGGTGATCTGGAGCCTACTGCCCTATTCAAAGACAACGCCGCGTGCATTGCTCAGCTTCAGAAGGGCTACATCAAAGGCGACAGGACAAAGCACATTTCTCCCAAGTTTTTCTGGACGCACGAGCAGAAGAACGACAAGCCGATTGAAGTTCGACAGATCCAGTCATGCAACAACTTAGCTGATCTTTTTACTAAGGCATTGCCTAAATGTACTTTTGTAAAGCTTGTAAAGAACATTGGTATGCGACAGTTGAAAGACCTGTAAGCCTGAAGCTTGTACGGATCAGGGGGAGTAACCCGTGGGTTGCACTCTTTTTCCTTATGCTGTTGGGTTTTCCCACTGGGTTTTCCACAGCTAAGGTTTTAACGAGGCAAACACACTTACTCTGGATCCAGAAGTATCCACCCCTTGCCTCAGTAGCTGAGACCGAAGTGATGAATGTGTAAGGGAGAGTGTTATGAATGAGGGAGGCCTTTGGCCTCCCCTCCTTCATTACCCATTCATTAGGTCCCCCATTACTTAGAGTAATGGGGACCCTTGGTCTACTAGAGGCTTTTGGCCTCCTCACTATGAGATAAATAAATAGAGCACCATGGCTCTTAGCTATGGTTACTCATTCTTAGCAATGAAATGATCTCTCTCTCTCTCTTGAGTTTATTTTCATCCAACATGAATGATATTTAAAAAAGATATCCTAATGTTCGTCATCGATTGTGTTCTCTGTTAAAGAAATGATTAGTGATCCAACAGGGAGACTTTAAAGAGGACTGAAAGGGAGAATTCTAGTATATAGCTTCAATCGAAACGGGTTGACAGAACTTGAAGGAAAGGCGGAAGCAACTGGAAAAAAATGGCGAAAACAATATACAAAATGCTTTCTACGGAAAATGGAAGATATTGAAATTTAAAGAAGGGCAATACTATAATTAAACAAAATGAAAAGTGTTAAGAAACCAAAAGAAAGAGTAACCATGGCATACGGACATGGTCATCTATTTATTCAAAAATATGGAATACCAAAGAACATGGGATCCAAAGGTCCTCATTATCCTAACTAAATGAGGGATTAATGGAGGGATATAAGTGATGGGAGGCCAAAGGCCTCCCTCACTCATAACACTCCCCTTTGGCCTCCCTCACTCATAACACTCCCCCTTATCCATCCATTACTTTGGTCTTAGCGTATAAATCTAAGAGGGTGGATACTTCTGGATCCAGAGTAATTGTGTTTGCCTCGTTAAAACCTAGCCGTGGAAAACCAGGTGGAAAAAACCAGCATCTTAAGGAAAAAGAGTGCAACCCACAGGTTACTCCCCCTGATCCGTACAAGCTTCAAGAATTTGTAGGTCTTCCAGCTGTCTCATACCGATTCCTTTTACAAGTTTTATAAAAATACATCTTGGTAAAGACTTAGTAAATAAATCAGCTAAGTTGTTACAGGACTGGATCTGCTGAACTTTGACGTCCTCGTTCTTTTGTAGATCGTGCGTCCAGAAGAATTTGAGAGATATGTGTTTCATTCTGTCGCCTTTGATGTAGCCCTTTTTGAGTTATGCAATGCATGCAATGTTGTCTTCAAACAAGACAGTGGGCTCAAGATCACCAGTCTTCATACCAGTGGTATCAAGGATGTGATGGATGACGGATCTACAATCTTTGCTTACTTCGTGGATCACAATGAGTTCCGAGTGATTGGATAATGTTGCTGATGTGGTTTGCTTTACCGATCTCCATGAGATAGCAGTTCCTCCGTAGGTAAACACAAAACTAGTCCGTGATTTTGCTGTATGGGGATCCGATAGGTAACCTGCATCAGCATAACCAAGTAACTGGGAGGAGGCACCTCTCTGGTAGTATAGTCCCAGATCTGTAGAACCCTGTATGTAGCGTAGAAGATGCTTGACTCCGTTCCAGTGGCGCTTTGTAGGCGTATCACTGTGTCTGGCAAGAAGATTAACTGCAAACGCTATATCGGGACGCGTGCAGTTTTTCAGATATAGAAACGATCCAATGGCACTGAGGTAGGATACTTCAGGACCCAGTAACTCCCCCTCTTCCAGTGGCCGAAAGGGGTCCTTATGAACATCCAGTGATCTAACGACCATAGGAGTACTTAAAGGATAACAATTTTCCATTCGTAATTTGCTTAGAAGTTTCTTTGTATAGTTTGATTGGTTTAACAGGATTCCACCTCGTAGGTGTTCAATCTGTAAGCCAAGACAATACCTCGTTTTGCCTAGGTCTTTCATTTCTAAGGTATGCTTTAGGCTTTCAGATATCTTATTAATCTTTGCAGGAGATCCTATGAGATTTAAGTCGTCCACATATACTGCGACGATTACAAATCCCGTTCCCGTTCTTTTGATAAAGATACATGGGGAGACTTCATTTTTTGTGAATCCTTGCTGTGCAAGGAAAACACTTAGTCTGTTATACCACATTTTTCTTGATTGCTTAAGACCATATAATGATCTTTGAAGCCTTACAGAGAAGACGTCCCGAGGTCTCTCGTTCACCTCTGGGGGTAAGTTAAACCCATGTGGAAGTCTCATATAGATTTCTTTATCTATATCGCCATATATATGTAGTTACAACGTCTATGAGCTGCATTTCTTGGCTTTTCAGAGATGATAGGCTAAGCAAGAATCAGAAAGTGATCGCATCCATTAATGGGAAATATGTATCTTCATAATCAATCCCCGGCCTTTGGGAAAATTCCTGCGCTACAAGGCGCGCCTTGTAGTGTACGATCACATTTTCTTCATTTCTTTTTCTAATGAAGACCCACTTATGTCCCACAGGTTTAACACCTAGAGGTGTTTGGACTACTGGTCCAAAGACTTTGTGTTTCAAGAGTGAGTCCAGCTCTACTCTTATTGCCTCGTCCCACTTTGGCCAATCTACTCTGCGTTTACATTCTGCTAGAGATAGTGGTTCGACGGCATCATCGTATTCAGCGACATGAACGGCAATAGCGAACACAAAATCGTCGTCGACGACTGTGCTACATCTGTCCAGTACCTCTCCAGTACGTACATAATTTAATATTGTTTCTCCTATCGTTTCCTCTGCAGGGAAAATAAGGAGGGGAGAGGTTGCTGGTCTGAGCTCAGCATCCTGTGGAGGGATCATCGTAATATCTCCAGGAATCTTCCTCTTTTGAGGAACTTTATCTTTTGAACCTCGCGGTCGTCCTCTTTTCAATTGAGGTACAGCCAATTCTGCTGCCGGTGGATTGCATCCATCTTTAGGGATGTCAATCCTAGCTGACGTGTTGGCAACAGGGATGTGTGAACAAACAATCTTCTGGTTGTCTGTAAATTTATCCGGCAGTAAATGTACCGTGTTCTGCATGTGAATGATCTTCAGGATCTCATCTTCACAAAGATTAGTACGCGGATCATATAGAGAGAAAGACTTCTTGTCCCAAGAAATGGTCTTAGAAGCGTCAAGCTTCTTAGACTGCGTGCCTAGTTTTGGAAAAGTTTTCTCATTGAATTCGCAGTCATCAGACGTGCTTTAAATGCATCCCCTATGAGAGGCTCCAGGAATCTAATAATAGAGGGAGAATCAAACACAATATAGATACCCAGACGACGCTGAGGACCCATTTTGGTCCTCTGAGGTGGTGCTATTGGGACATATACCGCACAACCAAACACTCTCAAATGAAAGATATCTGGTGGTGCACCATATGCTAGCTACATCAGAGATAATTTATGGCCACCAGAGGGCCTTATCCTAATAAGCGATGCGACATGTAGTATAGCATGCCCCCAAGCATCCACCGGCAACTGGGATTTCTTTTGAGCAATGGACGTGCAATCCATTGGAGTCTCTTTATAAGAGACTCTGCTAATCCATTCTGGGTGTGAACATGTACTATATGATGTTCAACTTCGATACTCGTTGTCCGACAATAGTCTTCGAAGACTTGAGAAGTGAATTCGTCCGCATTATCAAGACGTAATTTCCTGGTATAGTTATCAGAGAAATGAGCCCGCAATCTAATTATTTATGCCAATAGCTTCGGGAAAGATAGGTTGTGGGTGGACAATAGGCACACATAAGACCATTTTGTGATGCATCAATCAGTACCATGAAGTACCGAAATGGGCCACTTGGAGGGTGAATAGGCCGCAAATGTCGCCATGAATTCTCTCTAGGAAGCCTAGAGAATCTAATCCCACTTTCAGAAGGGATGGTCTCGTTATTAGTTTTCCCTTAAAACAAGGGGGACAAGGAAACTCACCCTTTTGAAGAATCCTCTGGTTTATCAAATTATGTCCACGTGATTCAGAGATGATGCGGCACATCATAGCTGATCCAGGGTGACCAAGTCTATTGTGCTAGAGTTGAAATTCTGGCAATGAAAGGCACTTCTGGTGCTCAGTCATATTGGCTTCTATAGGGTGAAAATATGTGTGGTAGAGACCCGACGGGAGTCCATTAAATCGTTCGTAGATGGTCTTCTTGCCATCCTTTTGACGAGTCACATACATATATTCAATGTTTTCTTCATCTCTAGTTTCTAAGTGATACCCGTTAAAACGAATATCCTTGAAACTTATGAGATTCCTATTGGATTTTGGAGAGGAAAGTGCATTTTGTAATTTTAGTCTTGTGTTATTTGGAAGCAATATGATTGCTTCACCTGATCCTTCGATTATATTGGACAGTCCTGAAATTGTGATAACATGACCAGCATATTTGTTTAAGCTATAAAAATAGCATCGATCGTGAAGGATGGCGTGCGTCGAAGCACTGTCCACTAGGCACTAACACTTCATCTATATTAAACAAAAGGGAAAATTTATTCGAGTAATGAAAATTGACATTTAGAGTAAAGTTCATTCAAAGCAAACTACAGATGAAGCTGCACTTATTTTAAATGCATAGGAAAACAGAAGATAAGGCTCAATCAAGCAGATCATCATTTTCGAAGTCTTGTGCAGTGAACTTGGTCGGAGCTTGAATATTCGCCAGGTTTGTTTCAGTGGGAGTCTTCAGGCTTGCCTGATACAGATCCTGGAGGTGGCGAGGAGTGCGACAGTTTCTGGACCAATGTCCAGTCATGCCACATATATGGCATTTGCCCTCCCAGTTCTTCTTTGGAATTGGCATTTGACCAGCGTTCTTACACTTCCATGTGAAGTTTTTCTTCCCCTTTTTGTTGTTCTGGGGTGGTGCTCTTGCTGGCTTCATTGCAGCTTTCCCTTTGTTATTTCTAGACTTCTTCTTATTTTTCCACTTTTGGAGAGAAACATGGTGGGCTTCAGGGAGATGGACATCACCAGTAGGGCGCAGATTATGAGTGGTAAGTAGTAAGTCTCTATTCTGCTCTGCCCAAGAAGGCAAGAGAGCAAATCACAGAACTTCGTGAAGTTGCATTCACGGTACTGTTGCATGAGGATTGCATCTTTCTCGTGGAACGAGGTAAATGTCTTTTCAAACATGCGATGCTCCGAGACTTCTTCACCACACAACTTCAGGCGTGAGGTGATATTATGAATTGTTGAGTTGTACTCAGCAATGGACGTATAATCCTGAAAACGGAGGTTTTCCCACTCAAAACTGGCACGTGGTAGTATGACATCAATTTGATGCCTATAACGTGCCTCCAGTGCTTTCCACAACTCAATAGGGTCTTCTACCGTTAAGTATTCGACCTTTAATGTCCGATCTATGTGTCTCCTGATATAGATAATGACTTTCCCTTATCCATGTCGGAGACAACGGTAGTTGAACTGCCATCGGAGACAATGGTAGTTGAACTGCCAGCTGGCTGGGCCGCTGCAGGAGCCTTGCTAGCAGTTGTCTCGGCCGCTGCAGGGGCAAGGATTGAGTGAAAGAGTGCCATTGAACTCAAGTGGAACTTCAGGTCCACTCGCCAGCTCAGGTAGTTCTTTCCTGCTGCATTAAGTGTAATGCCCTACCAGCTACTGCACAAGTACTAGAGGGGGGGTGAATAGTACTTTAAAATAATAAGGAGTATAATTCCAAATTAAATTGCAATCAACTACCAAATCAATTTGCGGAAGCTTAAATTGAACGACGACAACGAAATTGACAATGCTAACAAACGATGTTAATGGGTTCGGATCCACCCAAGTCTCCCCGACTTGTTCCCGGTGATCCTACGTCCCAACCACCCGGATCCCCTCCGGATACTTGAGTTAGAAACCCTAACTCAAGATTTCCACTATGAATATCTTGTGAAAAACTTTCACAAGATCAAATCATACATGCAATAGCAAACGTGAATCCCACAACCCGGGATCACAACCTTCTCTCACAACCGAGAGAACCAACAAGCAATATAAAAGAGTTTATATGAAATAAACAAGCTTACCACAAAATCCTATACCTTGAGTTTTTCTTACCCAATAGGTGGAATGAAGGATTTGAGGAAGATGAAGTTACCAAACCCTAGCACCAAGGAAATGAGCAGCAATGGGTGCCTAGGGAAGATTTGGAAACTTGAATCAAGCAATAGCTTGAAGAGCTCACCAAGAACAAGCTTCTCTCTAGATCTAGAAATGAGAGAGAATGGGTTTCTTGTGAGGAAGAGAGCTTTAGATTTGAGGGAGAATAGCTATCACTTTAGAACTCAATGAATCTCTTAATGGCAGCTCTATTGAAGATAGAAATGACCTAGGTTCGTATTTATAGGGTCCCATAAAAACAAGATAGGTCAATCTCCAACGGAAAGAAATCTGTGAGAATTAGTCGGTCAAAGAACACTCACTGACCGACTAGTTCATCAACTAGTCGGTCAGCCAAACAACGTGGACCGACTAAGAGTAGATCTGAGAAGAAAGAGAATTTCAGACCTAGACATCTAGTCGGTCCAAGAACACTTTCTGACCGACTAGTTTCACAACTAGTCGGTCATCCAATGAACGTAGACCGACTAAGAGGCAAAACAACTTAGTCTGAAGGCAAGTTGACTTAGTCGGTCTAAGAACAAAAATTGACCGACTAGATTGACAATTAGTCGGTCATCAAACGTTCTTAGACCGACTAACGGTAAACAGTAGCTTAGGAGAAATTTAGAGTGAACAGTAAGTCACAACTAGTCGGTCAAAGAAGCATCACTGACCGACTAGTTCACAAACTAGTCGGTCAGTGATTCAACGTAGACCGACTAACTGTAAACAGTAAAGTCCAAGAAATTAAGGAATCAAACTAGTCGGTCCAAGAACAGTTGCCGACCGACTAGATCACCATCTAGTCGGTCAGTACTTGTTCTTGTACCAACTAACATGCACAACAAAGTCCGAATCGAAGCGCGACGCTTCGAGGAAGTTAGAATGAACTTGTGCAAGAATCCTAGAGCTACGAAATGAGCGTAATGAAGATAGAAACGTAAGATATACTCAAGGCTTAACATTCTATCAATCGAAACTAAAAGACTATAAATAAAACCTTAATAAACGGTCTTTGAGAGCTTCGATTGAATCTTCATAACTTCCAAAGCGCTGCAGGAGCTTCAACGAAGCTTTAGGCTTGAATACGAGCTTTTGGAAGTGTTGAGATGTCGCTTTGAATATTCTCGTGAAATTGGCGACGATCTCCAATACTGCGCTCGCAAAATGTTAGTTCATGAATTATTTATGTTTGCTCATCATCAAAACCAAATCCGGGGAGTCCAATATTCAACATTCTCCCCCTTTTTGGTGATGACAAACCAACATAAATAATAATCAAAAATAATAATTCAAATGTAAAATACTTACTCCCCCTGCATTGATGACACGTTAATTCCCAAATGAATATATATGAATTGCATCAATCAGACGAGTAAGATATATAATGAGAATTGATTTTTGAAATATCGGATTTTGAAAATCCTTATATGTATCGTAACTCCCCCTGAATCTAACATATCAAACTAGATTCTTGGAAAGGAGTTAAATTTTTCATTTGCACTATTTATTATCATTATCTCTCCCCCTTTGGCATTATCCCAAAAATGGGGGGCATACAACGACAACAATTAGGAAATGTAAAGTCCAACATCGGGAGTCGTAGACAATGACGATGGAGCTAATTGACACCAAAAGAAAAACGATTAAATCAATTCAAAGTGTGCCAATTGTCCATTATCACAAAGTGAAAAACAAAATCATCAAAAATACCAAATAATTATTCATTAAATGAATAAAGAAACATACTCTTCAATATTCAATATACTTGGTTAATTTCGTGCATGGAAAACAATTCTATACAATTATAGAATTTAAATCTATTTAACCAAGTTTTTATGCGTCGAGCGACGAAATCTCATTTCAAATACATTCAACGAATATTAAAATTTGCACGACGAATAAAAGACAAAGTGAATGACGATGAACATATATATATGCAGAGACAACATGAGTATATCCAAAAAGATATCACATCGAATATATGAGATACATCATATCAAGCGCTACATATCATCAAAAAGAAATACATCAACATCATCGATACAATATACTCATCAAAATGAAATACACCATCATCATCATCATTCTCATCAAGATAAATACAGCAGCAGCGACGACATCCAAAATACATCAAAACATAATAACCCTCATACCCTATCCTAACCCATAATACTCTCGCTAAGATATATCATCCAAGGCGTATATGGAGAGTCCTCGGAACAACGATCACGAGGAGGAGGCAGGATCTGCAGCGTCCGTGGGTCCAGTCGACGGAGTGGACTCAGGCTCTGCAGGGAGAAGAGGCGTCTCAACAGATGGAATCGTCGGGGCAGGAGTCGAGATCTCAGGAACAGGCTCTACAGCAGCAAGGGTCTCGACAACAGAAGTGTCAACTGGAATAGCAGCAGGCTCAGCAACAGGGTCAACAGCAGGCTCTGAAGACTGAAGTGCTGGAGCAGAAGGCTCTGGAGCACCGGAAGAGGTGCCAACTCCAGGAGCAGAAGAGGAAACACCAGCAGCAGCAGCAGTGGCCTCATCGCCACGGGCAAAAGAAGTGACAAGCTCGTCAAGCTCCTCATCGTCCATCTCCTCGGCCTCAGACACCGAAGGAGGAAGCTCAATCCCCATCATACGAGCCATACGACATACGACCTCCTCAGTACGAGCCAAACGGGAGTCGTGCTGACGAAGAAGACGTACGACATCGTCCAAAGTAGCAGGGGAAGAGGAGGCTGCAGCGGCTGACGGAGTAGACTGAGAAGCAGATGCGGTAGACCTCTGTACGTGACGAAGTGCCGCTAAAGATTTCTTCACGGCCGTCGCGTTCAGAGGCGTACCCAAAGGACGCTCATCGTCAGGAGGGAGAGGAACGTGAAAATGACGGAATACAAGTGTCAACAAGCAGGGGTATGGAATGTGCGCAGACTTATTGGTCTTGCGTATACACTCGAAAGAATCCATCTTATCGAGTATCACGCGAGCCCAATTTATCTCGCACCCCAAGAAAAGAGCGTATATGAGTTTCAAGAACGGCTGAGATGGGAGAGAAGAGGATCCATATTTCGGGAGGAGGCATGACTTCAAGATCAGGTTAAGAACCCACGCATTCGGCTTAAAGGATTTCGAAGGAACACCAATGAATGCGGAGGGGATAACCTGGAAAATCTCAGAAAGAATAGTCTGATCCAAGGAAGAAATGTCGTCTACGGAAATGTCTGAGGGGAGGAGACCACACGACGCACAACCAAGGATCTCCCCCAAGATTTCTGCCGTGAGAACTATAGGAGTTCCCAAGACAGTCGTCTCAATGGAGTGGCTGGCGTCGTACTGGCCTCGAATACGGTTAGCATAGAACAATTTCACGAGGCGAGGGTACGGTTTGGGATTGGCCTTGGGGTCGTATCGGAGATAATCTAGAAGGCCACTATAAGATAGAAGATCAGCAAGGCCGAGGAAATCAGAGAACTGAACGTAATGCTCTAACAACAGTGGACAGTGTTCTATACGGTTGTACGCGGCGAGACACTGAGGGTCATCACGGCACAACGATATGTCTACACCGCCAACTGGCATAGGAGCTTTACCCTTGGCCTTACGGGTCTTCGGAGGTGGGGTAGGATCCCTAGTATGCTCATCCTCAGGGATAAAATCAGTATCGGAATCGGAATCGGGAGGAGTAGCCGGAGTGTGAAGAATAGGCTTTTTGGTCTTGGATTTGCGGGGCTTGACGGATGCAGTCCTAGGCTTCTTAAGAGGGGGCGACGATGGAGAGGCTTGGGTAGACTTGGCACGGCGCTTAGGTTTCGGGGGATTCCTAGCGGTAGGTTGTTCTACGGTCATTGGAGAGGCCCCGGAAGAAGCGATCGGAATACGAGTCTTAGCCATAGTTCTAAGAGCACACGCAAGTAATCACGGAGGATCAACAACCCTAAGCACAAAACCTAGAAGCTAGCACAAAACCCTAGAAGACCAAATGAAATCGAACACACAAACCCTAGAGGAGAAATTTCGAAACCCTAGAAATCCTAGGAGGTGAAAACGAACCCTAGGGCAAGAAATTGACCTAGGAGAGGGAGGAATATACCTAGGGGGTGGAGTCGACGGCGGCGGATGGCGGCGATGGCCGGAGAAACGGCCGGAGACGACGGAATGCGAAGGGGCTCGAAGGGGGGGTTTTGGGTTTTCGAGTGAGAGATGGGGAGACAACCGACTAAAAGAGATTTTAGTCGGAGGAAAACGTGTATAAGTCGGTCGGGATGCGAAAAGACACAGCTACCCTAACACACTTAGTCGGTCACAGTTCAAGTACTGACCGACTAGATTACGATCTAGTCGGTCGGTCAATGAGCTTGAACCGACTAAGTCGAAACAGTAGCTCAGATGAATTTCTAGGGCAAGAATTAGTCGGTCGCAGTATATTCACTGACCGACTAGTTTTCAATCTAGTCGGTTGGAAAGTATACTATGACCGACTAAAGATAGAAAAAGATAGGAGATGGATATTTGCATGAGCTAGTCGGTCTGAGTTCATTTGCTGACCGACTAGATGAGCATCTAGTCGGTTGACAAGTGAACTGAAATCGACTAGAAGAGTCCAAAAGTAGAATTTTGATTTCTCTTCACAAACCACTTGGATGATACATCCAAACTCACTCATTAGTCATCTAAATTACCCCATAAAACGTCGAAATCTTAAATACGACATTGAAATACGAATTCGAGCAATAAATTCAAATAATTCACATAAAATTCCCAAAAATTCAATTAATCTAGCATGAATGAAATATCGCGAAATATATTAGCATGCAAGATGATTGAATTAAAATATGAATCCTATATCTCGGATTCACCCATAATCCCCAATTCTCGACGCAACCGCACAAAGGAGTCCTCCTTTAAGGGTTTCGTGAAAATATCGGCGATTAGCTTTTGGGTTTCAACGTACACTAAAAAGATGTCCTTTTTAGCAACATGATCATCTAAGAAATGGTGTCGGACATCTATGTGTTTCGATCGGGAATGGTGCACCGGATTCTTTGAAAGACAGATAGCACTTTGGTTATCCACCATGATAGGGCTAGTATCACAATGAATACCAAAATCCTTCAATGTGTGTCTCATCCAAAGAACCTGGGCACAAGCGGCACCGGCGGCAATGTATTCCGCCTCGGTGGTTGAAAGTGAAACCGAATTTTGCTTCTTGGAAAACCAAGAGACAAGAGAATTTCCTAGAAAATGGCAAGTGCCACTAGTACTTTTCCTGTCGGATTTGCATCCCGCATAATCAGCGTCACTGTATGAGACTAACTCATACGTGCTAGATCTCGGATATAGTAATCCAAAATCTAAAGTGTAACTTAGATAGCGAAAAATGCGTTTTACCGCTACTAAGTGAGAATCCTTAGGTTGAGACTGATAACGAGCACATATACATACGGCAAACATAATATCGGGCCTACTTGCGGTAAGATAAAGCAAACTACCTATCATACCTCGATATAGACGAATGTCTACATCCTTACCGCCCGTATCCTTGTCAAGATGCGTAGTCGTGCTCATCGGAGTCTTTTTCCCGGAGGCATTCTCCATTCCAAATCGCTTTAGCAACTCCACCGTGTACTTCGTTTGGTGGATGAAGATTGCATCGTTCATTTGGCGAATTTGGAGACCTAAGAAATATTTGAGTTCGCCCATGTGGCTCATCTCAAATTGTTCCTTCATAACATTAGAAAACTCTTCGCAAAGAGCGAAGTTAGTAGCACCGAAAATGATATCATCAACATAAATTTGAACTAATAATATATCATTATTCGCATGCTTAATAAAAAGTGTTGAATCGGCTTCACCCATTTTAAAATTCAAATCCAAAAGAAAATTCTTTAGGCGATCATACCAAGCTCGAGGAGCTTGTCTCAAACCATAAAGAGCTTTCTTTAATTTAAAAACGTGATTTGGAAATTTTTCATTAATGAAGCCCGGAGGTTGAGAAACGTAAACTTCCTCAACGACATCTCCGTTTAAAAATGCACTTTTAACATCCATTTGAAATAATTTAAAATTCTTATGGCATGCAAAAGACAATAATAATCTAATTGATTCTAATCTAGCTACCGGAGCGAAAGATTCTTCGAAATCGATACCTTCCTCTTGTCGATAGCCTTGAGCTACTAACCGAGCTTTGTTCCGGATGACGACTTGGTTTTCGTCGGTCTTGTTCTTGAAGATCCACTTTGTCCCTATGACGGTGTGGTTCTTCGATGGCAATGGAACAAGCTCCCAAACTTCATTCCTCTCGAATTGAATGAGCTCCTCCTCCATGGCTAAGATCCAAGCGCTATCTTCACATGCTTCATTAATATTCTTTGGCTCTATCGATGAGGCAAAGGCACAATTTGCGAAGTGGTGAACTTGCGATCTCGTCTTGACACTATCATAGATATTGCCAATGACTTGCTCATGGGGATGGTCACGAACCGAATGAAGCCGTTTGGGAATACCTTGATCACTTGGAACATTCTCAACAACTTCATTAGTTGGGTTAGTCTCAATGGAATCAATAGAATCATTAGACTTAGAATTTTCAAACGAATCACATAAAACATCCATAGAATCATTATCATTTGAAATTCTAGTTGGAACAAATCCTTCATTAAATGAGACATGAAGCGACTCCTCGATCGTTGAGGTTCGTTTGTTGAATATCCGGTAGGCTTTGCTACGCGTAGAGTATCCAACAAAGATTCCCTCATCGGATCTTGGATCGAATTTGTCCAAACTACCATATGTGTTCTTAATAAAACATTTTGAACCGAAAACACGAAAATGTTTAACTTGAGGCAACCTACCAAACAACAATTCATAACACGTTTGTTTAGTGCCGGGCCTCAAAAGTATTCTATTAAACACATAGCAAGCGGTGTGTACCGCTTCCGCCCAAAATTGATGGCCAAGTTGGCTATCATCAAGCATAGTGCGAGCACACTCCACTAGCATCCTATTCTTTCTCTCAACTACACCATTTTGAGGCGGTGCACGAGGGAAAGAGAAGGTGTGAGTAATACCAACTTCATCACAAAATGTCTCAAAAGACTCATTCTCAAATTCACCTCCATGATCACTACGAATAGTGACAATGGTGGTTCCTAAGAGATTTTGTACTTTCTTAACAAAAATTGTGAAGTTTTCAAAAGTTTCATTTTTATTGCACAATGAAAATACCCAAGTAAATCTTGAATAGTCATCTACGATGACAAGTCCATACCTTGCATTTCCTAAGGAAGCTACTCTAGTTGGCCCAAATAAATCTAGATGTAATAGCTCTAGTGGCCTTTTAGTAGAGATGCTTTTCTTAGGTTTAAATGAAGATTTAGGAAGCTTGCCGCGTTGACAACAATCACAAAAACTTTTCTTTTCAAAAACTAGCTTCGGAAAACCTTTAATAGAATTCAATTTTGAAAGCTTATATAATGTTCCAAAGTTCACATGTCCAAAGCGTCGATGCCATAAGTGTTGTTCACTTGTGTTGGCAACGAGACATTGTTCATATGACTTAGGAAGATCCAAAATATAAATGTCTTTACGACGAGTTCCGGAAAATAATAATTTTTCATTATCCTTTCTTAAAATATGACACAATCCTTTCGCAAAGCTAACTTTGTAACCTTTGTCACAAAGTTGGCTTATTGAAATAAGATTATGATTTAAACCACTAACAAGATAAACATTACTAATTAATGGTTTAGAGGGGTTACCGACTTTACCAACACCTATGATGGTTCCGCTCTCGTTGCCACCAAATATGACGCGGTTTCCATTCGCAATGGGAACCACTCCGGAGAGCAATCGAGCATCACCCGTCATGTGTTTTGAACACCCGCTATCGAGTATCCAATTCCCTTTGGAGCTAAATTTAAATTTGTTGCTCCTTTCCCTTTTATTTTCCTTGAGTACCTAAAGATAGAAACTTTCATATCATGGTACCCAAGGTCATTGGGTCCAAGGGATTAGACCTTTGGAAGCCAAGTCCAAGTGGACTTAGACTTCCCCACATAATTCTTACTATGTACAACATCCGAAAAATAAGCATTCATGTATATTTGTTTTTCGTCCATGCTTGTGTCCGTTGGGCTCCAAATAGTAAATATTTTGGGAGCCATCATCCTATTGGGTGCATGCATGCGACGTTGATTTCTACGTGATGCATGTTGTGGATAGGCATATGGGACATGATGGAATGGTGCACGACGAGAATTATTCATATGATGCGGTGGGTGAACATTTGCATGTGTGGGAACACGTGCGTGAGGGTGTCTCACATGGTGTGCACGTGCCCGAGAATGTGTTGCATAAAAATCATCATATGTGTGAGATGGTGGAGTAGGACGTGTGTTCCTACGTGGCATGTTATTGGTGTACATGTAGGCATGACCCTTCTTTGGAGGTCCACCCAAGGTGGGTTTCTTTCCAAAAGAGGGCGTGGACGAGGTGGAAGCACCATTGGTAGATGAACTACCAATAGAGTGTTTGCTACCACTCGTAGAGTCACCGGAAGTTGGCCTAACAAAAGTAGTGGCCGCTTTGGATGGACATCCCGTCGTATACCCCAAACCAATGTGGTGATTGGCCGGAAGTAAGTCACTTAGGATTTTATCCAAATGGTCCTTACCTTTGTTGAATTTGTTAATTCGGCCCAATGTGTTCTCATATTTCTCTTTGAGAGAACGCAAAGAAGTATCCAAAGTGGATATTTGCGAAGTGAGCACATAAACACGAGATTTAAGATTCTCGTTCTCAATACTCAAAGTCGAGTTTTGAGAAGTTAAATCCGCTATCTCATGTTCTTCCGCATCCTCGATGCTAACATGTTCAAGTTTAGATTTGAGATTAACAATCTCATTTCTTAACTCTTCAAC
This sequence comes from Scilla litardierei, assembly GCA_030789695.1. Classification (NCBI taxonomy): domain Eukaryota; kingdom Viridiplantae; phylum Streptophyta; class Magnoliopsida; order Asparagales; family Asparagaceae; genus Scilla; species Scilla litardierei. The sequence goes on along the minus strand of CM061142.1, from coordinate 338,974,860 downwards.
AACGGTGTCGTTGTTGGTGATGATAGTCTTAGGCGATGTTTGAATGCTAGCTAGGTCATCTTTTACCTTAGTATATCTATTTACTAACTTAGTGTATTTTGACCAAAGTTGAGAGTTAGCATTTCTAAGATCATCCATCGTTACCTCATCGCTTTCGTCATTACTATCATCGGAAGAGGAGGATCCTTGATCGTTCTCCTCTCTTGCCATGAAGCACATATGTGCTTGCTCCACTTTCTCATCATCCGACTCTCCGCTTGAGGAATCCTCGGAGTCGGTGAATGTTGCTCCGACAAGTCCTTTCTTGTACCCCTTTTTGTATTTCTTGGACTTATCGAATTTTGGCGCCTTCCACTTCTCCTTGTGCTTATTGAGGGGACACTCCGCTTTCATGTGTCCCGGCTTATTACACTTGAAACACAAAGGAGAGGAAGAGGCGTTAGTAGAACCAAATTTAGCTTTGTTCTTGAAGTTACCTTTTCGGAAGAAACGGTTGAACTTCTTGGCCATGAGTGCCATGGACTCCAAGTCTAACTCGTTTTCCGAGTCTTCATCATCGGAAGATGTGGATGAAGCCGCCTTGAATGCAATCGCCTTTTTCTTAGGCGCATCTAGGTTCAAATATGACTTCATCTTTTCTTGTAGCTTCACCTTGCTATCTTTGCGTACCTCGTATGACATCAAAGTACCCATTAGTTGAACTACGGTATATTTGTTCATGTCATTACCTTCCTCGATGGCGAAGGTACGTTTTTCCCAAGAAGAGGGACGTCCTTCAATAAGCTTTAAGCACTTCTCCTTTTGAGTGTAGATCTTGCCGAGGGCCTCTAACTCGTTTATTATGTCAACGAAGCGAGCGTAATATTCTTTCATCTTCTCGCCCTGTTGCATATGAAACATTTCGTAATCTTTGGTTACGACTACGAGTTTAGAGTCTCTTACCCGACTCGTCCCTTCATGTAGTATGAGGAGAGAGTTCCAAATTTGATATGCACTCTTACATGTGCATATCTTATTGAAGTCCTCGGGCTCCAATGCGCATTGCAAGGCGTTCATTGCCTTGGCATTGCTTACCTCCGTGGCGACCTCCGCGGTAGTCCATTTCTCAAAATCTTCTTCTTCGGGCTCGATGTACTCCTTCATTGTAGTCCTCCATAAAGATGCACTCCGGAGGAAAGTCTCCATCCGGCACTTCCAGTACCCGTAGTTGGTACCGTTGAAGAATGGAGGCCTCGTAGAGGAATGCCCTTCCATCACCGATGACGCTCCTTCACGGTTCCTGAAGGTGTCATAGTTGGAGGGTGGAGGCACGGTCTTGTTGTCGTTGGCAGACATAGCTGTGTATCTGGCTCTGATACCAAATGTAATGCCCTACCAGCTACTGCACAAGTACTAGAGGGGGGGTGAATAGTACTTTAAAATAATAAGGAGTATAATTCCAAATTAAATTGCAATCAACTACCAAATCAATTTGCGGAAGCTTAAATTGAACGACGACAACGAAATTGACAATGCTAACAAACGATGTTAATGGGTTCGGATCCACCCAAGTCTCCCCGACTTGTTCCCGGTGATCCTACGTCCCAACCACCCGGATCCCCTCCGGATACTTGAGTTAGAAACCCTAACTCAAGATTTCCACTATGAATATCTTGTGAAAAACTTTCACAAGATCAAATCATACATGCAATAGCAAACGTGAATCCCACAACCCGGGATCACAACCTTCTCTCACAACCGAGAGAACCAACAAGCAATATAAAAGAGTTTATATGAAATAAACAAGCTTACCACAAAATCCTATACCTTGAGTTTTTCTTACCCAATAGGTGGAATGAAGGATTTGAGGAAGATGAAGTTACCAAACCCTAGCACCAAGGAAATGAGCAGCAATGGGTGCCTAGGGAAGATTTGGAAACTTGAATCAAGCAATAGCTTGAAGAGCTCACCAAGAACAAGCTTCTCTCTAGATCTAGAAATGAGAGAGAATGGGTTTCTTGTGAGGAAGAGAGCTTTAGATTTGAGGGAGAATAGCTATCACTTTAGAACTCAATGAATCTCTTAATGGCAGCTCTATTGAAGATAGAAATGACCTAGGTTCGTATTTATAGGGTCCCATAAAAACAAGATAGGTCAATCTCCAACGGAAAGAAATCTGTGAGAATTAGTCGGTCAAAGAACACTCACTGACCGACTAGTTCATCAACTAGTCGGTCAGCCAAACAACGTGGACCGACTAAGAGTAGATCTGAGAAGAAAGAGAATTTCAGACCTAGACATCTAGTCGGTCCAAGAACACTTTCTGACCGACTAGTTTCACAACTAGTCGGTCATCCAATGAACGTAGACCGACTAAGAGGCAAAACAACTTAGTCTGAAGGCAAGTTGACTTAGTCGGTCTAAGAACAAAAATTGACCGACTAGATTGACAATTAGTCGGTCATCAAACGTTCTTAGACCGACTAACGGTAAACAGTAGCTTAGGAGAAATTTAGAGTGAACAGTAAGTCACAACTAGTCGGTCAAAGAAGCATCACTGACCGACTAGTTCACAAACTAGTCGGTCGGTGATTCAACGTAGACCGACTAACTGTAAACAGTAAAGTCCAAGAAATTAAGGAATCAAACTAGTCGGTCCAAGAACAGTTGCCGACCGACTAGATCACCATCTAGTCGGTCAGTACTTGTTCTTGTACCAACTAACATGCACAACAAAGTCCGAATCGAAGCGCGACGCTTCGAGGAAGTTAGAATGAACTTGTGCAAGAATCCTAGAGCTACGAAATGAGCGTAATGAAGATAGAAACGTAAGATATACTCAAGGCTTAACATTCTATCAATCGAAACTAAAAGACTATAAATAAAACCTTAATAAACGGTCTTTGAGAGCTTCGATTGAATCTTTATAACTTCCAAAGCGCTGCAGGAGCTTCAACGAAGCTTTAGGCTTGAATACGAGCTTTTGGAAGTGTTGAGATGTCGCTTTGAATATTCTCGTGAAATTGGCGACGATCTCCAATACTGCGCTCGCAAAATGTTAGTTCATGAATTATTTATGTTTGCTCATCATCAAAACCAAATCCGGGGAGTCCAATATTCAACATTAAGGACCTCGAAATCGACGCTAGCCAATTTTGCCATTTATCTATGCATTTAAAATGATATGAATTAATAATAATATTAAAAATTCATGTAAAGTTAATAAATTAATTACGTGGGTCGGCCAGTCACCAAATAATAAAGTCCAAAGTCCAAAATTATACAGTCCATGAAGTACAAAAAGACTAAAATGAAAAAAAAATTACAACTTGGAAACCCATATGGGTCCTTGCAAATTTGCAATTTGGCCTTCGTCTTCAAGGAAGGAAACTCCGGTCTTTGGCTTTATACAAATTATATCCTTAGTATACTTTCTCTCAAAAAAAATGGTTATTTAGTACCGACCCCTTGTGTGTTCTCCATAATTAGTATCACCCCCTTATGGTTTCATTTATTAGTATGACCCCCCTGATGTATCCAATTTGGACTCCCCGGCCCCCTGTTTGGAGGTGGCGGGGGAGTCCAAATTGGATACTTCAGGGGGGTCTTACTAATAATTGAAACCATAGGGGGGTGTTGCTAAATACGGCGAAACCATAGGGTGCCGGTACTAAATAACCCAAAAAGAAAAGAAAATGCGAGCAATATAAAAAGGTGACAAGTTGGCCGATCCAAAACTACAACTTAATTTATTAAACATCCACGCAATTTATAATTCAAACACATGCATAAAATATTGCGCAACATCACAGGCATATCAACATTGCACGTAATTTTATTGGAAAAATATAAAATATTTAATAATTACTTGGGCCACGTGGAGACATATCATGCACCATTAGGTTAGTTAACTAACGGCAGAGCGATCTCAGGATCGTCCATAATTTTTAAATAAATAAAAATCCAATTAATCCAAATAATATGCATTTGGCTGAATTTAACATAATATGAAATAATTAAAAGTATTAAGTAAATCAACCAAAAGTTTGCCAAAATAAATAATTTGATTTTTCCTAATTTTTACAGAATTTTCCAGGATTTTTCTGGATTTTTCTGTTAAATATAAGGAATTAATAATGAATAACCAATTAGAAATCAGTTTTTAATTAATTTTAAAGCCTATTGGGCTTATGTGTGTGCTTCAGGCCCAAACAGCCAAAATACTAAAATATATTTGGTTTTGGGCTGCAGGCCCATGTGCTTTAAATAATTATTTTTTTTCAAAAATACCCATGGGGGTGTAAAAACACCCTTAAACATACCCTAACCCTAATTTAAGGGTTATGGTTATGGTTAAGAAGGTGAACAGCCCCCTCCCCCATTTTCAGATCTCGACATAGGAGGGAGGCCGGAAACAGCGGCTTCCCCTCCCCCGTTTTCTCCTTAGGTGAACCAGGTAGGGGGGACAACAGAACAGTGCCCCCCTTTATTCTTCGTTGGTCGCTGGCACCAGAGAGCCCCCTCCCCCCTCCCCGAAGTGGGGGGGATCCGGAGGAGGAGCCCCCCCGACTTGGTGGGCGGTGCATCACCGGAGAACCCCCCCGAAGCGGGGGGGGGGGGGTGGGCGCAATAGGAGCCCCCCGACTGGGGGGCGGTGCGGGGACGGGCCCCCGACTGGGGGGAGGGCAGCGATGCGGTGACAGCGCCCCCTCGAAAAGGGGGGCGGCAGCGGAGGAGCCCCTGTAGGGATTTTGGCGGTCCCTCAGAGCTCGGATCTGTGTCCGTCCTAAGTCGGACGGACCACAGGGGAGTAAAACGCAGCGAAAAAACAAAAAACAAATCTTTTAGGCTAGCTAAACAATTTAGCTAGGCTCTGAGGGAGCCAGAACCTAGCCCGATCTATGCCAACTTAGGGTGGATCTGACCACCCCAAGAGGGATCTATTCTACAGCGAAAAAATTAAATCTACACTAAAATTTCTTAACCACATACCCGGAATCTTGGCCCTGGAGCAGGTAAGATGTACCGCACCGTCTTCTGATGCCCCTCGTAGCCGAGCCGCCTTGACTCGATCCGCCTGAGCCGCCTCGCACCCTCGAACCCACCCGAGTCGACTTTCGCCTCCAAGCCGATTACACGCTGTAGAAAGTTTCACTTGAGTAGACCCGCGTCTTAGACGTCTGGATCCGAATCCAAACCCCCTTTGTAGTCTTGCTAGGACTACTCCGGAGAATAGGAAGAAAAGAGAGAGAGGGAATAGTTAGTCACCGATCGAGCTTGCTCTAAAATTCTGGAGCTACTCGATCGAGGACTTGGTGTGTTTTTCAACGAAGGGAGTGCACCCCTATTTATATAGGGAGTCGGCACTCCTTCTTTCGTTGCGAGCAATGTGGGACTGTTGCTAATTTGAAGAAAATTCAATTAAGCTAATTTAGCTTAATTTGAAGTTAGTGAGCTTTTCGTAAAAGCAAACTTCAACTAATTAATTCTCTTTGCTCATTAAACTTTAGACACCAAACAAGATATCAATCCGAAGGGCTTTGAATGGTGAACGCGTAGGAACCAACGGCGACGAATTTCGACTTCGTTTGACCCCTTAAACAATTGCCCAAAGTTGGGCAAAAAATCAACTTTCGTAGTCGTCTTTTTGGGGTTTCAAAAACCCTAAAAATCACTTAATTTGCAGGCGAGCCCGCTAGGCTTAGCGGGCGAGCCCGCCTAAGGTAGGTAGGGCGGGCCGCCCTCCCGCTGCTGCAGCGGGCTGCGCCCGTTTTGCCCTTGCGGATGGGCTTGTTAGCCCAGTGGGTCTAACCCACTTTGCCTTGGACTGTTTTCGCATTTCTGGGCTCGTTTGAGCTCCGATTTGGACGCGGTTTGAACCTGTGTTTAGACCGGAATGATCCCGTCAGCCAGGTAACCCTTTCCAACATATTTGTTCCTACTAAATTTGTCGTAACCAATTTACGACATGTTTAATCTTTGTTTGCATCAGATGCAACATTTGTCACTATTGCTATTAAGACTAATTTTCACAACAAGCTTTGTGAATATTAACTATTCAATATCATCAAATGAATTTCTCTCAATTAATATTCATATTACTAAGACACGAATGCTACTTGGTGTGAGACCCTACAGCCTGACCTTACTACAGGTTGGGGCTTGGAACCCCTAGACGACGGTCACCACGTGCAGTGGGTGTCATCCCTGTGTCAGAATCATCATAACGTGATCGACCCTTTGACAAAAGCATCATTGGGTTTACTTTGGCTGTGTCAGTGATGAATGCCGTTAGCTATAATCCATTTGTCAAGACTGTGTCCCTGTTGGCCTAGGGTATGGTTTACTGTCAACCCTATTAGACAACATTGGCAGTATACAGCGGTCTTTGTTGTATTCACGTTGTACTTCTTACAACGTAACCTGGCTGAGGATTAACACAAAGACCGTACTGAGCCTGTGACACTAACTTCCCTTTAACGGAAGTGACGAATCCCATCTTAGTCATCTACTCGTCTTGTGAGCTTCAGGTGCAACCCAACCTAAGATCTTTCAGTAGGCCTAGCCTCAAAGCTAGATTATGGGTCTAAGCTACACCGTTCATTCACAGGTTCATACAGATGACTTCAGGTCTTAAGGACCAGCTTAGCTATCATTACCCTAGAGTTATTAAAGACAGTTTAGTTAAAGTTAACCATTTAACAACTCTAAGTTGGTCGTTCAGTGAACTCATTCTCCAATGAGCACCTGTCTCTCGTCTCCGACTTCACCAAGTCGAATGATAATGAGATCATCATTACCCTGAGGTAAGACTCAGACACAGTGGTCTATCTGATGTGTCGATATCCAGTTCTCGACACATCTATGACCACGAACCGTTTAAGACTTACGTTTCTATTCGGTCGCTTACTAACTCATAATCGAGATCTTTTCTAGATACGTAAGGACCTAACTATAAGTCTATGGACATTATCTAAGTATATTAATTCAAACGATTTCATACTTAATATAATGGGTTCCATATACAGTATGAACAAGACGTATACTTCAGATAAATCGCCTTATGAGCATATATCCTCGTACATCTCCCACTTGCACTTAGGCTATTTATCTCGGTATCTCATACCGTTATAGCATATCAGTCACTTGGACATTTATATGACAAACCTAAGAGTGGATTTACTAACGAGTATCTACAATTGTATTTTAATGGATTAATTAATACATCTCTTGATTACGCAGGGTTGATCATTTGAAAAATGATTTGGATCAATTTTTCCTTTCTTTGTATAGCTAACAATTAGCTTATACAATCTAGATGTAGGGTCTAACATTTCTATAAGTCAGTCTTAGCTCATTCCAATTTTCTTATGTCAATATGTCAAGTACATACATGACACTTAAGTCTCTATATACGATTAAATCAAAACGATTTTGATTTCACCGTTTTATATAGATGATTCATATAAGTTGGAAATCCTTTTTACTTAGTCCGAAAGACTGGAACTAAGTATACGAGCTGGCTCCCACTGACTTTAAGAATTACCTGGTTAAATACTTCAATATTATATCTAAAGCATATTTAGATTTATATATAAAGACATAACCATTTTGAGAAGTGCTTTAGATAGAATGTATTAGTGTCTGGTTCGGTTTGACGAATGAGTCAAGTCAAGATCGGTTTAAGGAGTCTTAATATTGACTTACTCAATCAAACGTCCTACACTGTACTTTTCCCTTTACTACATTTAATATTAACTCTTTAATAACCAAATGCAGTTTATTAAGAATTAATCTTAATATGCGTATAATTGTAATCATACACAATTTATACGCTCCTGGAACCTATACTTAACTACCAATTGACTATAACATTAAGTCGGCTCCAAAACATAATTTCCTGAAGCTTCGCATCATAATTCGAGAATTTTTGCGACCAACTCAGAAAGCCACAATCACAGAAAATTTAAGCCAATCTCAATCAAACTTTAATTTCAACAGAAAACGCAATTTTCGAGACATTCATTAAAAACAACGGATTCATAAAGATGAACCATAATATGTTTATCAAATAAACTTTGAGAGTAGAACACTCAATCATTGTTTTCACTTGGAGGAATGATACATTTTATTCAATTAAAATTTAGTATCAGCTCCTTCTCGATCATGTCTCTCGAAGTCTTTGAACGGCCCCAGCAGCAACGATTGCTCAGATTGCCTACCGTCCTCCGCACTTCTCACAATCTTCGCTTCATTCCAGCCACCTGTATACATTACACAGATGTCTCAGTATCTCATACTATGTGATTGTAAATAATTACGCTTCATTGAATTTAATTTGTTGTACCTGAGGTAGAGACATCAGTATGCCCCTTCTTCTTTTCTGCAAGATAGATCTTGCAGTTCCTCTTCCAATGGCCAATCTTATGGCAATGGAAGCACTCAGATTTTGACGGAGCCCCTTTGGTCTTTTTCTTCACTTTCTTCGTGTCACGCCTCGCTTCCCAAAAATGTGGAGGCGAGACGTGAGAAGGTCCGCTCAGACTTGAAGCTACAAAGCAGCAAGTCCGATAAGCGTCAATCAACTTTAAACTGCAGGTCCTTGCAACGCGAAACGAAAAAAAGATAATAATAATGAAATGAGACAAAAGATAAATCTCAGAATATCCATAATAATAAACTCCAATATTGCAGAAAAGCCACCAGGCTAAAAGAAAAGAGTCTAAAAAGAGGCCCCAGCATGGCCAACAAAAGTACAATGTACGAAAGCAAAGTAATGGTGCTAAGCACCGACAACTAACAGCAACCTAAAGCAAAAGCAACTCAAATCAGTCTCTAAGACTGGTCTTCGGTGTCCACCAACTCCTCGTCAAACGTAGGCTCCGGCTCAGCGTCAACAAACACATCGTCCTCAGCTACGGTCTCTGGCTCAGGGTCTAACATGTGACACCCAAAAGAGCAAGGGGCACATGTCAGCAAGTCTACGAGAGACTTGTGCAAGGAAACTGAAAGTAGGTAAAAGTAAAGCAACCTAGCAGTTCTAGCATGATGTAATGACATGGCAGTTAAAGTAATGAGTGCAACAAGTAAAGTAAAGTACGAGCATGACATATAAACATGGCATGAATGACAAGTTTTACATGAATCATGCGCAAAGGCAAGTACAAGTCAAGTAAGCACCTCGTGCACAGAGATTACGCCTTTTGGCTAGAGTGGCTGCGCGGGCCAACTCCTAAGCTCAAGTGATCGCTTATCCCTACCCCTCCACGTGTATCGGGCATTGGCTTTTGACCAACACATGAGACCCGCTTCTGGATCATGAGCCAGGAAGTGTTTTACCATGATGGCATATGGGTGCACCTAGCCGAACAAGGAAGTACAAGTAGTGTAGCGTGTGCTACGAATGCGACAATCAACTTGGATGACATGTAAGATACAATGCATGGCAGTTAAAAGCGCGTACAGTTAAGGAATTTAAACGTGACAGATATCAATGCATGCATGACATGGCAGGGTGTCAGATCTAGCTTCGTTGTCAAGCTAGATCTTAAAGTTGCGTCTAGACAACTATCATTTCACTGTTTAGTCTACTTTACGCTAAAAACAAGGAAGTGTCCTAAAAACATGGCCCTAAGCAAGAATTGGCAAGTTTCACTTGCCTGCAAGTACAACGTCTGAAAAGCACCGTCCAACGAGTCCAAAGTCACAATTATCCTACATGCACAAGTCCACCGGCCTACATCCGTTTTATTAATCTTGATTAGTGAATTCTAAAACATTTAAAATACTTTAAAAACTTTGATTTTTAGTCTTGGTTAACATGCAATGGGTTGGGGGTCCTAGGGGTGCAAAGCGTTACCTCAACACGACGCGAAAGCTACACTGGCGTCGGGTAGCGACGCCAGGGGTTGGAATAAAAGATCGCGCTCCAAGTCCAGATTCCAAAATAGATTCCTCGCTGGAAAGATCAGAGCAGCAACCGGAGCAACGAATCCAGATTCCAAAGCTAGCACGTGCGACGACGGGCTACGACGTATCGCAACGTCGTAAACGGCAAATCCTCGAAGAGAACGCACCTAAGTGGGGCCCACAGTAGTCCTAGGGACCAACAGGGGACCCACAATACCTTTGGAGAACTTGGGGGGCCCACGGTGGCAAGCGGTGCGACGGATGCGGGGTTGCGACGATTGCCTCTCGGTCGGACACTAGCCGGTGCGGGGACTTGGCTCGGTCGGTGCGGGAGAACAGTTGTGCACAGCTGCGGGTGCGATGCGGGGGTCGGGTCTCTCGGTCGGTGCGGGGCGACCTCTTGGTCAGTGCGGGGTGACCTCTCAGTCGGTGCGGGTGGACGGGAGTTGCAACGTTGCGACGTTGCAACGGAGCGGCGCTTCGGTCGGTGCGGGCGGGTGCCTCGGTCAGACACGATGCGGAGCGGGCGACAGAGCGGGGCGATGGTGCGGTGCGGAGCGGGCGTGCGGAGCGGCGAGATCTCTTGGTCTGACCGAGAGATCCTCTCGGTCGGACACGGCGATGCGGAGCGGGCGATGCAGCGGGGTGCGGAGCGGGCGTGGTGCAGGGGCGGCTGTCGGTTGGTGCAGGGAAAATGGGGCGGTTTCCTCGGTCGGAGCGGGGGTCGGCTGTCGCAACGTTGCGACGAATTGTCGCAAGTGGGTTTTTGGGTTTTGGAAGCGGCTAGGGTTAATTTCTTGCGAAAATGAGTCTTCCTAAGGGTTGTTTATATAGTGTAGAGGGGTTGACTTGGTCTAGGGCTAAATCTAATAGGATTAGGAGTTTAAAATAATTTAAAATTCAAATCTCTCCTTCCTAATCACATAGGGATTGGGTGCGGCCAAGATAGGGGCTAAGATTTGGCTCAAAAATTGTTTAAAACGTTTTAAACTTAAATAAATTTTCTTTGGTCGAAAATAATTTAAAACGTAGCTATTAAAAATATTTTAAACCTTGCTAAAAATATAAGGTAGGCCAAATGAACTCCAAAAATTATAAAATAAATATCGGGGTGATCGTAATGACGAAAGAAAGCTAACTAAGAAGACGGATCTCAATTTCGACGTCGAACGTCGAAGCTAAAAATAGAAACGTCTCCCGCCAAAAGTGAAAATCACAACGTCTCATTGAATACGATAAAATCATGGGAGAACGACCCAAGAAATGTCGTTCCAAATTAGTGCCACGATTTAATACTCTCAGAGACGTTCACAACGGCATATCACACTAAAGTGTTCTCAAACAAGCAAAGTCTAAAATAAACACGTGCACGGTCAAAAGCACGTGCACGAACAACGTACAACGAAAAGTGGTCGTTACATCCTCCCCACCTTAGAAATGATTCCGTCCTCGGAATCAACATCAATCACTGCTCGGGAAAAGATGCGGGAAGCGCTCTCTCATCTCGTCCTCACGCTCCCAGGTGGACTCACCAGGGGAACCGTGACGCCACTGCACTCGAACCAAGTCGACGGTCTTATTCCTCAGCTGCTTCTATCGACGATCCAGAATCTCAACTGGCTGCTGATCATAAGACAGATCCGGACGAACCGTGATCTCCGAGAAATCCACAGCATGGGACGGATCACTAACGTATCGACGTAACTGAGATACATGAAATACGTCGTGAACTCCCTCCAGCGACGACGGCAACACCAAGCGATAAGCCACAGCTCCAACTCTCTACAGGACATCAAACGGCCCAATGTACCTCGGACTCAGCTTGCCTCTCTTCCCAAATCGGATAACTCTGCGGTTCGGAGAAATCTTCAGAAAGACATGATCGCCAGGCTGAAACTCCAAAGGCCTCCGTTTAGCATCAGCCCAATGCTTGAAACGGTCCTGCGCAATCCTCCGCTTCTCCCGGATGTTCCTTACAACATCCACAGCCTCCACAATCATCTCCAGTCCTAACAGCTCCCGATCTCCAATGTCATCCCAACTCAGTGGCGATCGACATTTCTTTCCATATAGCGCGACGAAAGGCGCCATTCTAATACTCGCCTGGTAGCTGTTATTGTAGGCAAACTCAACATGATGGAGATGATCCTCCCAAGATCCCTTGAAGTTCAACATGCATGCCCTCAGCATGTCCTCCAAAATCTGAATCGTCCTCTCGGACTGGCCATCCGTCTACGGGTGGTACGCCGTGCTGAAACTCAGACTCGTACCCAGACTCTTCTGCAGACTCTGCCAAAACTGAGACGTAAAGCTCGTGTCTCTGTCCGACACGATACTCACAGGGACTCCGTGAAGTCGTACGATCTCCTGCACGATTCACGTTACATCACTATCTAAACTAGGAAAGGAAATAAAAACGGAGAGTAAAAGAATTTACCTCCATATATGTCACGACCCGCTTCCCTAAAATGGAGACGAGACGTGAGAAGGTCCGCTCAGGCGTAGAGCTGTGAAGCTGCACGCCTAATAAGCGTCAATTTAGTATAAGCAGGTCACTGTAAACGCAAACGGAACAACAATAATAATAATAGAAAAAGGAGACGGATATGAAATACCAATCCCAAAGTTTGTCCACAAAATATTCAACATCACAGAAAAGCCACCAGGCTAACAGAAAAGAGTCTAAGGGCCCAGAACAAGGCCAAACAAAACACAAACATAACAGAGTATCAACTAGGTGCCACGCATCGACAACTTAAGCAATCTAACAAAAGAAGCCACGCGAAGACACTAAGACTGATCCCCAGTGTCCACGAAGTCCTCGATCAACGCGGGTTCTGACTCAGCGTCAGCGAACACCGCGTCCTCAGCAAGTATCTCAGGCTCGGGCTCTAACATGTGTCACCAAAAAGAGAAAAGGGGCACATGTCAGCAAGTCGAAAGACTTGTGCAAGGAAACTGAAAGAAAGGTAAACTAACAACCTAGCAGTTAAAGTATGGTGCATGGCATGGCAAGTATAGTATGGAAGTAACGAGTAAAGTAAAGTACAAGTATCAAGTATCAAGTATCAAGTGTGACACGTAATGTCAAGTAACAAGTCCAAGGGATCACCCACACATGGATGCCCTATTGCCCGCAGGCTGTATTCATGTCCAAGGGATCACTCAGAGAGTGCCCTATTGCCCGCAGGCTGTGTTGAGCTCGTTTTCTGGACCACGAGCCAGAATTGTAATTGGCCTAGGGTTGTGCCCGCAGAATGGGTGCCTAGCCGGAACAAATAGTACAAGTATGTAGCGAAGCTACACAATCACGATGAGTGTTCAAGCATGCAATGACATGAGCAGATATTCGCGTACCGTTAATTGAAATTAAACGTGACAGGCAAAATGCAATGACATGAACATATTCGCGTACCGTTAATTTAAATTAAACATGGCAGTTAAAATGCAATGACATGAACATATTCGCGTACAGTTAATTTAAATTAAACATGGCAGTTAAAATGCAATAGCAGTTAAGGATGCATGGATGACATGAACAGTTAATACGCGTAACGTTATGGGAAAGTAAACGTGACATACAAGCATGATGAAGGTGACGGACCAAGCTTCGTTATCAAGCTAGGTCAATGGCGTCCAGACGGCTATCCTTTCACCGTCTAGTCTCTTTTACGCTAAAGCAAGGTAATGGCATAAGACATGGCCCAAATCAAGAGATGCAAGTTTCACTTGCCTGATACCGGGGTTGACGAGCAATGAAGATCGTCACATAAGCTAACTACGGAATAGATCACTGTTATAGCAAAACAATTATTAGAACAACGATTCTAAATCGATTTCTTAATAGAATCCTAATCGTCTAATAATCCATTTTATTAGGATTTCACAAATGTCAATGTGGGTTATGCTAAAACTAAAGGTATCGAGCATTACCGTGAAGAAGCGGAGGAACGATGCCGAGCAACCACGGCAACGGAAGGACGATCCGGCTCAAATCTGGAAATGAGGGAAAAATCTAGAGAAATAGGTTTGGATGTGGATTTTGGGGGTTTGATGAAAGTTTGAGGAAGATGAGAGGTAGAATGTGTTAAGTGAGGGTTTGGATGATGGATTTTGGGCTTGGGATGAAGGAATAAGGGTTTGAGGTAGTAGGGGGCTCAATGGGGGAGAAATTAGGTTTAGAGATGAAGAAGAAGAAGAAGAAAACGTTTGGGAGGGGTATTTATAGGGTTTTGTGGCGGTTAGGGCAAAACTAGGGTTTCCTGTACTGATTAGTCGGTCAAAGAAGGACTGTTGACCGACTAGTTTGAGAACTAGTCGGTCGGTTGACCAACGCAGACCGACTAAGCGTAAACAGTAACTCCTGACGAAAATACGAACTAAGAGTTAGTCGGTCAAATAACAACTACTGACCGACTAGTTTGACATCTAGTCGGTCGATGAACGTTCTTAGACCGACTAAAAGTGAACAGTAACTGGTACCAAAAATAGTTAATGAGTTAGTCGGTTAAAGAAGCATTGCTGACAGACTAGTTTGCAACCTAGTCGGTCAACCAACGTTCTTAGACCGACTAACGATAAACAGTAACTCCTGAACATTTATCAAAGCCCACTAGTCGGTTCAAGAAGGTTTTCCGACCGACTGGATCGTCATCTAGTCGGTCGGTGCCCCTTCTTACACCGGCTAATGTGCACTGAAAGTTCCGAAATGGAGCGCGAAGCTCCGGGATGGTTTCCTAAGTCTCCTAGGCTCGTTCTAACTCTAAGATATCGACGTTATGAAACCCGTCACGAATGACTTACTCCAAACACGCCGACCGACGGAAGAATCTAGAGAATCACGACGAAACGAACGAAAATGAAAACTACGGAGACGGAAATGGAAATCGCAACCAAGGAGAAGCAACCAAATATATATATATAATAAAATCCATACATGAAAACCAGTCGTTACATCCTCCCCAACTTAAGAAAAATTCCGTCCTCGGAATTCCCAACACTCACGTGTCCGGGAACAAAAGTTGGTAGCGCTCTCGCATCTCATCTTCTCTCTCCCAAGTAGACTCTCCCGGCGAACCGTGCCGCCACATCACTCTAACAAGATCGACGACCTTGTTCCGAAGTGACTTTTGATGCCTGTCTAGAATCTGCACTGGATGCTGGTCATATCTGAGCGAACGGCAACCTCCGAGAAATCCACAGCATGAGATGGATCGCTGATGTATCGACGAAGCTGCGACACATGGAAAACATCATGAACTCCTTCCAAAGATGGCGGCAAGGCTAAGCGGTAAGCTACCTCGCCAACCCTCTCAAGAATATCAAACGATCCAATGTATCGCGGGCTCAAATTCCCTCGCTTCCCAAAACGAATCACTCCACGATTCGGGGAAATCCTCAGAAACACATGATCCCCAGGCTGAAACTCCAAAGGACGGCGTTTAGCATCCGCCCAATGCTTAAAACGGTCCTGAGCAAACCTCAACCTCTCCCGAATGTTCCTGACAACCTCCACAGCCTCCACAATCATCTCAGGTCCCAACAGCTCCCTATCGCCAACGTCATCCCAACTCAATGGCGATCGACATTTCCTCCCATACAAAGCGGCGAAAGGCGCCATGCCAATAGACGCCTGGTATCTGTTGTTGTAAGAGAACTCCACCAAGTGTAGATGGTCCTCCCACGAACCCTTGAAATCCAACATGCACGCTCTCAGCATGTCTTCCAAAATCTGAATCGTCCTCTCGGACTGGCCATCCGTCTGCGGATGGTACGCCATGCTGAAACTCAGACGCGTACCCAAACTTTTCTGTAAACTCTGCCAGAACTGAGATGTGAATCTCGTGTCTCTGTCCGACACGATACTCACGGGGACTCCATGAAGTCGCACGATCTCCTGCACGATTCACGTTACATCACTATCTAAACTAGAAAAAGGAAATAGAAACGGAGAGTAAAGAAATTACCTCCATGTATCTCCTTGCTAGTGCCTCAGTGGACTGTCCTACTCGGAATGGAATAAAATGTGCAGACTTGGTCAATCGGTCTACGATCACCCAAATCGCGTCGTTCTGCTTCAGACTCCGAGGTAGTCCAGTCACGAAGTCCATAGTGATGTGCTGCCACTTCCACTCCGAAATCGGAAGCGGTTGTAGCAACCCGTCCGTACGCTGATGCTCTGCCTTCACTTGCTGGCAAACCAAACACTTGGCCACACTCCGTGCCACACTCCTTTTCATGCCGTGCCACCAAAAGTTCAGACGAAGATCCTTGTACATCTTGGTCCCACCAGGATGTACAGAATACGGCGAACTGTGTGCCTCCACCAACAACTCCTCTCTGATATCCCCAGCAGGCACACACAACTTGGCTCCAAACCTTAACGAGCCATCTTCATGAACCAAAAAGTCAGTCCGCAGACCGGCTTCAACCTGTTCTCGAATCCTCACCAGCTTCGGATCTCCGGCCTGACTCGCCTTAATCCGATCCACGAGCGTCGACTGTATCTGCATACACATCAACGAGGAATCCTCCCCAGGAAGAACAATCTCCACTCTAGACTCGCAAAAATCCTGCTGCAATCTCCACTGCGAAGTCAACATCATCACCGGAAGCCTACTCAAAGCATCCGGCACCACATTCACCTTGCCAGGGTGATACTGCAAGTCAATCTCATAATCCTCCATGAGCTCCAACCATCGACGCTGTCGCATGTTGAGCTCCTTCTGGGTGAAAATATACTTCAAGCTTTTGTGATCGGTGAAGATTTTCACTTTCTCACTCAGCAAGAAGTGTCTCCAAATCTTAAGAGCAAACACAACAGCAGCCAACTCCAAATCATGCGTCGGGTAATTCTTCTCATGGACCTTGAGCTGACGAGAAGCGTAAGCTACAACATGTCCATGCTGATGCAAAACACAACCAAGACCCTTGCCAGAAGCATCACAAAAGATCTCGAATCCTCCACTGCGATCAGGCACATCAAGAACATGGGCAGTCGTCAGCCTCTCCCTCAGAACACCAAAGGCATCCCCACAATCACCCGACCAAACAAAAGCAACATCCTTCCGCGTTAACCTGGTCATCGGCTCCGTAATACGGGAAAAGTCCTTAATGAAACGCCGATAATATCCCGCCAAACCAAGGAAACTCCAAATCTCAGACGCAGACGACGGAACAGGCCACTCCCTGATGGCCCTAATCTTCTCGGGATCCACTGAAATACCATCTCCAGTCACCACATGCCCGAGAAAAGCAACTCTGTCCAACCAAAACTCACACTTCGAAAACTTAGCATACAACCGATGCTTCCTCATAATCTCCAACACCGTCCTCAAGTGCGAGGCATGCTCTTCCTCCGACTTCGAATAGATCAGAATGTCGTCAATAAAGATAACGACAAACTTATCCAAAAAGTCATAGAAAATCAGGTTCATCAGATTCATGAAAAATGCGGGTGCGTTAGTTACACCGAAAGACATAACCACAAACTCATAGTGTCCATACTTCATCCTGAAAGCTGTCTTCGGCACATCATCCTTCTTCACCTTCAACTGATGGTAACCACTCCTCAAATCCAACTTAGAAAACACCCTCGATCCTCCAAGCTGATCAAAAATATCATCGATGCGAGGCAACAGGTATTTGTTCTTAATGGTCACCGCATTCAACTCCTGATAGTCCACACACATGCGACGTGAACCATCCTTCTTCTTCACCAACAACACCGGTGCTCCCCACGGAGACACACTAGAGTTGATGTAACCCTTCTGCATAAGCTCATCCAACTGCCTACACAATTCCTCCAACTCTGCTGGTGCCATACGATATGATGCCTTCGAAATGGGATGCGCACCTGGAATAAGATCAATAGAAAAGTCTGAAGCTCGATCAGGCGGAAATCAAGACATCTCCTCGGGGAAGACGTCATCAAAATCTCGCATCACAGCTAGCCTCTCCAACGCCATCTGCATAGCCACAACCTCCCCCGGTCTGGTCTGAAATCTGACTGGACCCAGCGAACTGCTACCTCGACTGAACTCAAATACTGGATGTCCAGGAATCTCGAACACCACCTTCTTCCTCCGACAGTCAATCGTAGCATAGAAGCTCGCAAGCCAATCCATCCCAATGACTGCATCGTAGTTGATGATGTCGTGGAAAATGAAATCAGCACAAAGCTCACGTCCACAAACCACCAACGGGTAAGAATTGCACCCACGATGCACCGAGACCACACCGTTCCCTGTGACGATATTCCAACTCTTAGGAAGAGAGGACGTCGACAAGGAATGCTTCTCCACGAAGCTCCGGGCCAAAATGCACATCGATGCACCTGAGTCAAAGAGGACTCGTGCAGGAAATGTGCAAACCAAAACCACACCTAGTAAACAGTCTAACAATCAAATCCTATTCTAGCAACAAACATGAGCAAGCAACCAACATAATCAACAATCAAACTAACTAAGGAAGAAAAATAGCTAGAATGAGCGTTACCTGTAATAACCTCGTCCACGGCCATGCTCTCCTCCTCAGTCATCAGAAAGGCCTGCCCTCTCGGCAGAACAACCTGTCGAAATGCCTGTCTCTGTGGATCAAGGGGCGCTCCACGTCCAGCGGGCACATGGGCTCTCTGCTGCAATGGCTGAGCAGTAATAGGTCCCCGCCAAGGCTGCTTCGACCTCGGGTACTCTCTGATGGTGTGGGCAGGATTTCCGCAGACAATGCACTGCCCCAGGAACCTCCTACACTGATCCCTGAGGTGCCCGGTCTTGCCGCAGAAATGGCAAGTCTTCAGAATAGGCCCTCCTGGCCTCTTGAACTGAACAGGCTGAACAGGCCTGAATCCAGGTCTAACCACAGCATGGACCGGCTCCACAGGCCTCTTCCCAGCTCCTGAAACATGTCCCTTCCTTTGGTTCAAATTCAACTCCTGCCGCCTCGCATCAACCAGGACCTTCTGGTATGTCTCCAGGTCAGAAGAGGTCACAAAGCTCTGAAGCTCCAAGGCAAGTCCCTGAAGAAATCGCTGAGCTTTCTCATCGGCATCTTGCACCATCTTCGGTGCAAACCGACTGAGCCTCGTGAACTCTTGGTGGTACTGATCCACCGACAAGCTCCCCTGCTTCAGATCTATGAAGCGCTGCAACATCGCCTGCCTTGCAGCCCTCGGGAAGAACTCTCCATCAAATCTGGCCTTGAAGGTAGCCCAAACTATAGGCACCTCCAACATCTTCTCCTCAGCATCCCACCAGTTTCTGGCATTATCCTTCAGTTGTCTTTTGGCCAAATCAACCCATCCAGCTGGGTTAATCTTCACCATCGCCAGGTTATCCTCAATGTTCCTCATCCACTCGTCCGCAGCCAAAGGACCTTCAGAACCATCGAAATATGCAGGACCCAGCTCCCTGAACTGCTTCGCTCCAGGCTCGGGGCGAGGGGCTTCCACTGCCCGAGCAGCTCGAGCGGCCGGAGCATTCTGGACCTGCAGTAGCACGCCGTGCTGAACCTGCATCATCATCCTCATCATCTCCCCGTTAGTGGGCTCCCGCTCAGGTTCCTCAACATGAGGGAGCGCACCACTACCTCCACCACGGGTGAATCGCCTTCCTGCCATCTAGTGACACAGAAAACGAAGCAGATTAGACTCATAGCTTAGGGCTCAGATGTCGAATTTATTTGTTGGACAAGTTATCCCGATAATTGCAGTTACAAAGGACCTGCATGGACCACCACTAAAACCTGTCATGACCCGCTTCCCTAAAATGGAGACGAGACGTGAGAAGGTCCGCTCAGGCGTGGAGCTGTGAAGCTGCACGCCTGATAAGCGTCAATTTAGTATAAGCAGGTCCCTGTAAACGCAAACAGAACAACAATAATAATAATAGAAAAAGGAGACGGATATGAAATACCAATCCCAAAGTTTGTCCACAAAATATTCAACATCACAGAAAAGCCACCAGGCTAACAGAAAAGAGTCTAAGGGCCCAGAACAAGGCCAAACAAAACACAAACATAACAGAGTATCAACTAGGTGCCACGCACCGACAACCTAAGCAATCTAACAAAAGAAGCCACACGAAGACACTAAGACTGATCCCCAGTGTCCACGAAGTCCTCGATCAACGCGGGTTTTGACTCAGCGTCAGCAAACACCGCGTCCTCAGCAAGTATCTCAGGCTCGGGCTCTAACATGTGTCACCCAAAAGAGAAAAGGGGCACATGTCAGCAAGTCGAAAGACTTGTGCAAGGAAACTGAAAGAAAGGTAAACTAACAACCTAGCAGTTAAAGTATGGTGCATGGCATGGCAAGTATAGTATGGAAGTAACGAGTAAAGTAAAGTACAAGTATCAAGTATCAAGTATCAAGTGTGACACGTAATGTCAAGTAACAAGTCCAAGGGATCACCCACACATGGATGCCCTATTGCCCGCAGGCTGTATTCATGTCCAAGGGATCACTCAGAGAGTGCCCTATTGCCCGCAGGCTGTGTTGAGCTCGTTTTCTGGACCACGAGCCAGAATTGTAATTGGCCTAGGGTTGTGCCCGCAGAACGGGTGCCTAGCCGGAACAAATAGTACAAGTATGTAGCGAAGCTACGCAATCACGATGAGTGTTCAAGCATGCAATGACATGAGCAGATATTCGCGTACCGTTAATTGAAATTAAACGTGACAGGCAAAATGCAATGACATGAACATATTCGCGTACCATTAATTTAAATTAAACATGGCAGTTAAAATGCAATGACATGAACATATTCACGTACCGTTAATTTAAATTAAACATGGCAGTTAAAATGCAATAGCAGTTAAGGATGCATGGATGACATGAACAGTTAATACGCGTACCGTTAAGGGAAAGTAAACGTGACATACAAGCATGATGAAGGTGACGGACCAAGCTTCGTTATCAAGCTAGGTCAATGGCGTCCAGACGGCTATCCTTTCACCGTCTAGTCTCTTTTACGCTAAAGCAAGGTAATGGCATAAGACATGGCCGAAATCAAGAGATGCAAGTTTCACTTGCCTGATACCGGGGTTGACGAGCAATGAAGATCGTCACACAAGCTAACTACGGAATAGATCACTGTTATAGCAAAACAATTATTAGAACAACGATTCTAAATCGATTTCTTAATAGAATCCTAATCGTCTAATAATCCATTTTATTAGGGTTTCACAAATGTCAATGTGGGTTATGCTAAAACTAAAGGTATCGAGCATTACCGTGAAGAAGCGGAGGAACGATGCCGAGCAACCACGGCAACAGAAGGACGATCCGGCTCAAATCTGGAAATGAGGGAAAAATCTGGAGAAATAGGTTTGGATGTGGATTTTGGGGGTTTGATGAAAGTTTGAGGAAGATGAGAGGTAGAATGTGTTAAGTGAGGGTTTGGATGATGGATTTTGGGCTTGGGATGAAGGAATAAGGGTTTGAGGTAGTAGGGGGCTCAATGGGGGAGAAATTAGGTTTAGAGATGAAGAAGAAGAAGAAGAAAACGTTTGGGAGGGGTATTTATAGGGTTTTGTGGCGGTTAGGGCAAAACTAGGGTTTCCTGTACTGATTAGTCGGTCAAAGAAGGACTGTTGACCGACTAGTTTGAGAACTAGTCGGTCGGTTGACCAACGCAGACCGACTAAGCGTAAACAGTAACTCCTGACGAAAATACGAACTAAGAGTTAGTCGGTCAAAGAACAACTACTGACCGACTAGTTTGACATCTAGTCGGTTGATGAACGTTCTTAGACCGACTAAAAGTGAACAGTAACTGGTACCAAAAATAGTTAATGAGTTAGTCGGTTAAAGAAGCATTGCTGACAGACTAGTTTGCAACCTAGTCGGTCAACCAACGTTCTTAGACCGACTAACGATAAACAGTAACTCCTGAACATTTATCAAAGCCCACTAGTCGGTTCAAGAAGGTTTTCCGACCGACTGGATCGTCATCTAGTCGGTCGGTGCCCCTTCTTACACCGGCTAATGTGCACTGAAAGTTCCGAAATGGAGCGCGAAGCTCCGGGATGGTTTCCTAAGTCTCCTAGGCTCGTTCTAACTCCAAGATATCGACGTTATGAAACCCGTCACGAATGACTTACTCCAAACACGCCGACCGACGGAAGAATCTAGAGAATCACGACGAAACGAACGAAAATGAAAACTACGGAGACGGAAATGGAAATCGCAACCAAGGAGAAGCAACCAAATATATATATATATATATAATAAAATCCATACATGAAAACCAGTCATTACAATATATCTCCTCGCTAGCGTCTCAGTAGACTGTCCTACTCGGAAGGGAATAAAGTGCGCGGATTTGGTCAATCGGTCTACGATCACCCAAATCGCGTCATTCTGCTTCGGACTCCGAGGTAGTCCAGTCACGAAATCCATAGTGATGTGTTGCCACTTCCACTCCGGAATCGGAAGCGGTTGTAGCAACCCTGCCGTACGCTGATGCTCCGCCTTTACTTATTGGCAAACCAAACACTTGGCTACACTACGAGCTACACTCCTTTTCATACCATGCCACCAAAAGTTCAGACGAAGATCCTTGTACATCTTGGTACCACCAGGATGTACAGAATACAGCGAACTGTGTGCCTCAACTAATAATTCCTCTCTGATATCTCCAGTTGGCACATACAACCTAGCTCCAAATCTCAACGAACCATCCTCGTGAATCAAGAAGTCATTCCGCAGACCGGCTTCCACCTGCTCCCGAATCTTCACTAACTTAGCATCTCCAGCATGTCCAGCCTTGATCCTATCCACGATCGTCGACTGTATCTGCATACTCATCAACGAAGAAGTCTCTCCAGGAAGAATAATCTCGATACCAGTCTCGCAAAAATCCTGCTGCAATCTCCACTGCGAAGTCAACATCATCACCGCTGGAAGTTTGCTCAGTGCATCCGGAACCACATTCACCTTGCCAGGGTGATACTGTAAATCAATCTCATAGTTTGCCATGAGCTCCAACCATCGACGCTGTCGCATGTTGAGCTCCTTCTGCGTAAAGATATACTTCAAGCTTTTGTGATCAGTGAAGATCTTCATCTTCTCACTCAGCAGGAAGTGCCTCCAAATCTTGAGTGCAAACACGACAACAGCCAACTCCAAATCGTGTGTCGGGTAATTCTTCTCATGAGCCCTAAGCTGACGAAAAGCACACGTGCCCATGCTGGTGCAACACACAACCAAGACCCTTGCCAGAAGCATCACAAAAGATCTCTAATCCTCCACTCCGATCAGGCACAGCAAGAACAGGGGCAGTCGTCAATCTCTCCTTCAGAACATCAAAAGCCTTCTCACAATCATCAGACCAAACATATGGTACATCCTTCTGCGTCAGTCTGGTCATCGGCTCAGCAATCCGGGAAAAGTCCTTAATGAAACGTTGATAATACCCTGCAAGCCCAAGGAAACTCCGGATCTCAGACGCTGACTGCGGAACAGGCCACTCTCTGATAGCCATAATCTTCTCGGGATCCACTGAAATTCCATCGCCTGACACCACATGCCCGAGAAAAGCAACTCTATCCAGCCATAACTCGCACTTGGAATACTTAGCATACAAACGATGCTTCCTTAAAATCTCCAACACTGTCCTCAAGTGCGATGCATGCTCTTCCTCCGACTTCGAATAGATCAGAATGTCGTCAATGAAGATAACGCTGAACTTGTCTAGAAAGTCATAGAAGATCAGATTCATCAGGTTCATAAAAACTGCGGGTGCGTTGGTCACACCGAAAGGCATAACGACGAACTCGTAGTGACCATACTTCGTCCTGAACGCTATCTTCGGGATGTCTTCCTTCTTCACCTTAAGCTGATGGTAACCACTCCTCAGATCCAATTTAGAGAACACCCTCGATCCTCCAAGCTGATCAAAAATGTCATCTATACAAGGCAAGGGATATTTATTCTTGATGGTTATAGCATTCAGCTCCCGGTAATCCACACACATGCGACGCGAACCATCCTTCTTCTTTACCAGCAACACCGGTGCTCCCCACGGAGACACACTAGGATTGATGTAACCCTTCTGTAGAAGCTCATCCAACTGCTTACGCAACTCCTCCAACTCTGCTGGAGCCATACGATACGACGCCTTCGAAATAGGCTGCGCTCCCGGCATAAGATCGATCGAAAACTCGAGAGCTCGATCTGGCGGCAGTCGAGACATCTCCTCGGGGAAGACGTCGTCGAATTCACGCACCACAGCTGGTCTACTCTGCTTCATCTGCATAGCAACAATCTCCACCGGCTTGGCCCGAAGCCTGACCGGACCAAGCGAACTGCTATCTCGACTGAACTCAAACACTGGATGTCCAGGGATCTCGAACACCACCTTCTTCCTCCGACAATCGATAGTAGCATAGAAACTCGCAAGCCAATCCATTCCAAGCACTGCATCATAGTTGATGATGTCGTGGACAATAAAATCAG
Source organism: Scilla litardierei (assembly GCA_030789695.1). NCBI lineage: Eukaryota > Viridiplantae > Streptophyta > Magnoliopsida > Asparagales > Asparagaceae > Scilla > Scilla litardierei. The sequence continues at coordinate 338,950,517 of CM061142.1, read as the reverse complement.
CATAAAGCTCATGTCCACAGACCACTAAAGGGCAAGAATTGCACCCACGAAGCACCGAGGTCACGCCATTTCATGTAATGATGTTCCAACTCTTGGGAAGAGAGGAAGTCATCAAGGAATGCTTCTCCATGAAGCTCCGAGAAATAATGCACATCGATGCGCCAGAGTCAAAGAGGACTCGGGCGGGAAATGTGCAAACCAAAATCACATCAAACAAACAATCTAACAATCAAACCCTATTCTAGAAAACAATCATATGCAAGCAATCAAACATGGCTAACAATCAAAATTATTTAGGGAAGGAAACAACTAGATTGAGAGTTACCTGCGATAACATCATCCACAGTCTCGCTCTCCACTGCCGTCATCAGATAAGCCTGCATCCTCGGCTGCATGGCCTGCTGAAAAGCCTGCCTCTGTGGAGCGATGGCTGCTCCATGACCTACAGGTACAGGTGCTCTCTGCTGCAACGGCTGTGCGGCAACTGGTTCCTTCCAAGGCAGCTTAGACTTCGGGCACTCCTTCATAGCATGAGTAGGATCTCCACAAATCAGGCACTGTCCCAACATCTTCCTACACTGTTCCTTAACATGCCCGGTCTTGCCACAGAAATAGCAAGTCTTCTGAGTAGGCACACCTGGCCTCTTGAACTGCACTGGCTGATTAGGCCTGGACCCAGGCCTAACCACTCCTTTGACCTGCTCCATAGGCCTCTTCCCAGCTCCAGAAATCTGTCCTCTCTTCTGCCTCGCAATCAGCTCCTGTCTCCGAGCAGCTACCAGCAACTTCTGATATGACTCCATGTCTGTCGTAGACATCAGGCTCTGCAAGTCTAGGGAAAGACCCTGCAGATACCTCTGAGCTTTCTCCTCAGCATCCTCCACCATCTTCGACACGAAGCGACTCAGTCTAGTGAACTCCTGGTGGTACTGGTCCACCGTCAGATTTTCCTGCTTCAGCTCAATGAAGCGCTGCAACATCTCCCTCATGGCAGCCTTCGGAAAGTACTCCTCGTCAAACCTGGACTTGAAAGTAGCCTAAGGTATAGGGCTCACCAACAGCTCCTCCTCTGCATCCTACCAGTTGCGGGCATTATCCTTAAGCTGCTTCTTCACCAGATCAACCCATCCAGCCGGGTTGACCCTCGACATCTTCAGATTATCCGCAGTATTCCTGATCCACTCCTCTGCAGCCAGCGGTCCTTCAGATCCATCAAAGTAAGTCGGGCCCAGCTCCCGAAACTGCTTCGCTCCTGGCTCGAAGCGAGGGGCACTCTGGGTATTCTGGAGCATGCCCTGCTGCACTTGCATCATCTGATGCATCATCCTCATGATCTCAGCACTCGTGGGCTCTCTATCCGGCACCTCAACACGATTGGGCCCACTACCAGATCAGGGCTGTCGTCGTCCAGCCATCTAATGACGTAGAAAACGAATAAACAAATTAGACTCAAAGCTTAATGACTTGGATGTTGTAATTTATTTAATGGACATTCCGTTATTATCGTTGTTCCGTTAGTTCGCAATTGCAAGACGAGGACCTGTATGGGCCACCAACAAAACCTGTGACGCCCCGCTTCCCAAAAATGTGGAGGCGAGACGTGAGAAGGTTCGCTCAGACTTGAAGCTACAAAGCTGCAAGTTTGATAAGCGTCAATCAACTTTAAACTGCAGGTCCTTGCAACGTAAAACGAAAAAAGATAATAATAAGGAAATGAGACAAAAGATAAATATCAGAATATCCATAATAATAAACTCTAACATCGCAGAAAAGCCACCAGGCTAAAAGAAAAGAGTCTAAAAAGAGGCCCCAGCATGGCCAACAAAAGTACAATGTACGAAAGCAAAGTAATGGTGCTAAGCACCGACAACTAACAGCAACCTAAAGCAAAAAAAACTCAAATCAGTCTCTAAGACTGGTCTCCGGTGTCCACCAACTCCTCGTCAAACGTAGGCTCTTGCTCAGCATTAGCAAACACCTCGTCCTCAGCTACGGTCTCTGGCTCAGGGTCTAACATGTGACACCCAAAAGAGCAAGGGGCACATGTCAGCAAGTCTACGAGAGACTTGTGCAAGGAAACTGAAAGTAGGTAAAAGTAAAGCAACCTAGCAGTTCTAGCATGATGTAATGACATGGAAGTTAAAGTAATGAGTGCAACAAGTAAAGTAAAGTATGAGCATGTCATATAAACATGGCATGGATGAAAAGTTTTACATGAATCATGCGCAAAGACAAGTACAAGTCAAGTAAGCACCTCGTGCACAGAGATTACATCTTTTGGCTAGAGTGGCTACGCGGGCCAACTCCTAAGCTCAAGTGATCGCTTATCCCTACCCCTCCACGTGTATCGGGCATTGGCTTTTGACCAACACATGAGGCCCGCTTCTTGATCACGAGCCAGGAAGTGTTTTACCATGATGGCATCGGGGTGCACCTAGCCGAACAAGGAAGTACAAGTAGTGTAGCGTGTGCTATGAATGCGACAATCAACTTGGATGACATGTAAGATGCAATGCATGGCAGTTAAAAGCGCGTACAGTTAAGGAATTTAAACGTGACAGATATCAATGCATGCATGACATGGCAGGGTGTCAGATCTAGCTTCGTTGTCAAGCTAGATCTTAAAGTTGCGTCTAGACATCTATCATTTCACTGTCTAGTCTATTTTACGCTAAAAACAAGGAAGTGGCCTAAAAACATGGCCCTAAGCAAGAATTGGCAAGTTTCACTTGCCTGCAAGTACAACGTCTGAAAAGCACCGTCCAACGAGTCCAAAGTCACAATTATCCTACGTGCACAAGTCCACCGGCCTACATCCGTTTTATTAATCTTGATTAGTGAATTCTAAAACATTTAAAATACTTTAAAAACTTTGATTTTTTTTAGTCTTGGTTAACATGCAATGGGTTGGGGGTCCTAAGGGTGCAAAGCGTTACCTCAACACGACGCGAAAGCTACACTGGCGTCGGGTAGCGACGCCAGGGGTTGGAATAAAAGATCGTGCTCCAAGTCCAGATTCTAAAATAGATTCCTCGCTGGAAAGATCAGAGCAGCAACCGGAGCAACGAATCCAGATTCCAAAGCTAGCACGTGCGACGACGGGCTACGCCGTATCGCAACGTCGTAAACGGCAAATCCTCGAAGAGAACGCACCTAGGTGGGGCCCACAGTAGTCCTAGGGACCAAAAGGGGACCACAATACCTCTGGAGAACTTGGGGGGCCCACGGTGGTAAGCGGTGTGACGGATGCGGGGTTGCGACGATTGCCTCTCGGTCGGACACTAGCCGGTGCGGGGACTTGGCTCGGTCGGTGCGGGAGAATAGCTGTGCACAGCTGCGGGTGCGATGCGGGGGTCGGGGCTCTCGGTCGGTGCGGGGTGGCCTCTCGGTCGGTGCGGGCGGACGGGAGTTGCAACGTTGCGACGTTGCAACGGAGCGGCGCTTCGGTCGGTGCGGGCGGGCGCCTCGGTCAGACAAGATGCGGAGCGGGCGACAGAGCGGGGCGATGGTGCGGTGCGGAGCGGGCATACGGAGCAGCGAGATCTCTCGGTCTGACCGAGAGATCCTCTCGGTCAGACACGGCGATGCGGTGCGGGCGATGCAGCGGGGTGCGGAGCGGGCATGGTGCGGGGGCGGCTGTCGGTCGGTGCAGGGAAAATTGGGCGGTTTCCTCGGTCGGAGCAGGGGTCGGCTGTCGCAACGTTGCGACGAATCGTCGCAAGTGAGTGTTTGGGTTTTGGAAGCGGCTAGGGTTAATTTCTTGCGAAAATGAGTCTTCCTAGGGGTTGTTTATATAGTGTAGAGGGGTTGACTTGGTCTAGGGCTAAATCTAATAGGATTAGGAGTTTAAAATAATTTAAAATTCAAATCTCTCCTTCCTAATCACATAGGGATTGGGTACGTCCATGATAGGGTCTAAGATTTGGGTCAAAAATTGTTTAAAACGCTTTAAACATAAATAAATTTTATTTGGCAGAAAATAATTTAAAACGTAGCTATTAAAAATATTTTAAACCTTGCTAAAAATATAAGGTAGGCCAAATGAACTCCAAAAATTATAAAATAAATATCGGGGTGATCGTGATGACGAAAGAAAGCTAACTAAGAAGACAGATCTCAATTTCGACGTCGAACGTCGAAGCTAAAAATAGAAACGTCTCCCGCCAAAAGAGAAAATCACAACGTTTCATCGAATAAGATCATATCGTGGGAGAACGACCCGAGAAATGTCGTTCCAAATTAGTGCCACGATTTAATACTCTCAGAGACGTTCACAACGGCATATCACACTAAAGTGTTCTCAAACAAGCAAAGTCTAAAATAAACACGTGCACGGTCAAAAGCACGTGCACGAACAACGTACAATGAAAAGTGGTCGTTACACTTCGCCTTTACAGGTTGCGGGACCTGTCTCTTCTTACCCTTGCCTTTCGGCTGGTCGGAGAAGCAGAGCCAACAACCAATGCAGTCGGCTTCTTCTCAATCTCCTTAAACTTCATAAGCATATTGAGGAGACCAGGAAGATCCATTTCAAGACTGTTCATTATAAAACCAGTGATGAAAGGCTTAAAGTCAGGGGTTAAAGACTTAAGGATATGTCCACGGACATCTCATTATCCAGGACAAAACCTAACTGGGCGGCGTCGTCTACGTACCCGATCATCTTGATGACATGATCTTGTACGTGCACTGTCTCCATCTTTGTGCCCAAGAGGTTGCTGGTGGCTTCGAATTTGGCAGCTCGAGATCGCTTGCCGTATAACTCTTGTGCATTCAGAAGCATACTTTGAACATCCATATGTTCATGCTTCCTCTGCAGTTCGTTACTCATCGAAGCCAGAGTAAGTCACCTGGCCTTCTCTGCATCCCTCTGGTATAGCTTATAGGCTTCTTTTTCCTCGAAGGTCGAATCGTCATCGGGCTTCTCCGGAGCGTCCTCGAACAGTACGTATCCAATCTCAGCTAGGGAAAGGACTAACTTAATGTTCATAAGCCAGCCTTTGTAGTTCGTTCCATCGAGCACGTTCTTCTATACCATATATCTAAGACCCGAATCCATTCTGCAATTTTATAGATACTTTAGTCAGTATATGTTCGTTGTATAGTTTTAATGGTTTTTAATAACACTATATTCTCCCACTAAATTTATTAAAGCCATAATAATAATCAATTTATTATAAAATAACACTTGTGACAGAGGCATCCGACTACTCTGAGTCTGACAACCTTGAGTGTGTCTCAACAAGTTGTCTGACTCTGCAGTCGGTAGACGAACTCGTCGTCAATCATATTAAATATGATTCCCTATCGATTTTACCCCTAGTCATTTGTGATCATGAGTGTGCTCATCCGGATCACAATGGTTAGCCTACTCGGACCCTTATTTTCGTGTCTAGCCTGACTTGCCCCGCTGCTCGGTGTATGCATGACACGTCGGTTTGGGTCAGGACTTAGACTACATTCTTGGTTAGACTTACGTTGGTGCTCGGTGGATGAGACAACGGTTTTAATCAGGTCAAGATGTTTATCAAGAAATCGGTTTCTATAAGATTGACATGTCAAAGGCTTGAGTGTAGCTCAACAACCGTAACAGGTTTCTTACAGTTGCCAACTCCTAAAACAAGGAGGGCTATGATTTATCTTGAACAAGATTATTATCGTATTTGACTTAGGTATAGTCGATGGACTTACACAGTCATTGTAGGGAATTGCGGTACCCTTAGGGCACAAAAACTCTAGTCCCGTCCTAAGTCGGACGGAACATAGACAGAAAAACAATTGCAGCGGAAGAAAAAAAAACTTGTTAATTTAATTAACATGCAGTTAAAACAATTTTAACTTAGCCATAAGGTCCAAGACCCGTAGCCAAGATCTATGCCAACTTGGGATGGATCTGACCATCCCAAGAAGGATCTAACCTACTGCGATTAAATTAAACTAATGCTTAATTAAATACATACCCGGAATCTCAGCCCTGGGGCAGGCGAGATGTTCCGCACCGTCTTCCGAGCCGCTCCCTGTCCCACGCCGAGCCGCTCCTCGAACCGCTCCCCGAACCGCTCCTCGAACCGCTCCGCATCCCGATGCGATCAATCCCCTTGTCGCCGAGCCAACCACGCGCCGAAGAAAGTTTCACGCGAGTGAAACCTTGGCTTAGATTTCGGATCTGAATCTGAACTCCTTTGTGGCTTTGCTAGAGCCCTCAGGAGCAAGGCAGAAATTTATAGGGAGAGGAGAAATATTAATTTAGCTTAGATCCGAGCGTGCTCCAACATTTACGAGAGCCGCTCAGATCTAGAGCTTGGGACGAGTTATGAGAAAGGGGGAGGGCCTCTATTTATAGAGGCGGCTGACTTTCCCCTTTTCTCCACAACCGAGGTGGGACTATTAATTTGGGATTAATTAAATCAAGTTAGTTTGCCTTTCACAAAGGGCAAACTTCCTCGAATTTTAACTCCCTCACCGTTGAGCTTCAATGTTGGTACAACCTACCAAATCAAAGAGGGTTCAACGGTGAACGCGTAGGAAAAAACGGCTCGTCAATCCGAGTCTGTTTGACCCTTCAAACAATTGTCCAAAGTTAGCCAAAAGTCATGCTTCTCTTAGAAACGTAGCCGTCAAGAAAATCCCAGGTTTCAAAAAAACCCTAACCAGAAAATTTAGGCTTGGTGGGCCTCCATTTTCGCTGGTTTCAGCCCAACAGTTTGGGCTGACTTGTTTTGACTATAACTTGTGCATTTGGATTCCGTTTTTGACGCGGTTTGAACCTGCGTTTAGAGCGGGACGATCCCGTCATCTAGGTAAACTTTTCAACGCGTTTATTTAATTAAATATAGTCTTAAACAATTTAAGACACATTTAATATCTTTTGCATCATATGCAAATTAGTCCCTATCTAGGCTTAAATTTTCATTTGCATCAAATACAAATGATCCGAGGGCATATTCCTCTACATCTCCCACTTGCACTCAGGATCATTTATCCCGAATGCAGGAGATGATTGCAAACATCTTTTGCAATATTTTATCCCTTGCATCAAATGCAAATTATTCTTCCTAACTAATTTCTACCTATTACTAGACGAAGGTCACACTCTGTGTGAGACCCTACAGCCTGACCCTTACAACAGGTTGGGCTCAAAGCCCTATACGGCAGTGACCACGAGCAGTGGTTACCGTCCCTGCTTCAGGAATCATCATTATATGGTTGACTCATTGACATGAGTATTGTCGGGACCACCCTGACTGTTTCCGTGATGAATTCCGCAGTTATAGTCTCTTCGTCTAAATTATGTCGTGTAAGTCAAGTCTAGGGTACTGTCAAACTGTCAACCCCAATAACTTGACTCCGGTTAGTTTCTATCGATCTTTTAGTCAAAAATGTTGGACTTCTTCCAACATACTCTGGCCAGAGTTTTTACTAAAGACCGAACTAATCCTACGACACTAACTCCCATTGACCGGGAGAGATGAATCCTCTCTTGGTCATTACTCTCCTCATACGCTTCAAGTGTCACCCAATCAAAGACCTTTCGACAAGCCTTGCCTCGAAGCTAGGTCATTTGATCTAAGTGGTACCGTTCACGTACAGGTTCGTCAAAATAACCTCAAGTCAAAAGACCAACTAGCCTATCATCACTCAGAGTCATCATTGACAGATTGGTCAATATAACCATATGATAACTCTTGTGGATTGTTCAGTGAACTCATTCTCTAATGAGCACATGTGTCTCGTCTACGACTTCGCCAAGTCAAGCGATCATGAGATCATCGCCACCGCTAAACGGTGAAGACTAAGACACAATGGTCTATCCGATGTTTCGATATCCTTGTCTCGAAACATCTACGACCACGAACCCTTTTAGACTTATGCTACAGACGGTCAAACATTTCTCCATGATCGAGATACTCATCTCGATACATGTTTGACCTTGCATAAAGTCTCATGACTTTACCTAAGTTAATATCTAATGTTAACTACATTATAACATAACTTTAGATAAATTATTACCAAACAGCTTACTGTTATTTTGAACAAGATGTTTGTGCTATTGACACATGAAGATAGATATCCTCGAGGGTATCATCTCTCAACATCTCCCACTTGCACTCAGGCCCATTTATCTCGGTATCTAATACCGTTTTTACACATAAGTTTTCCCGACTTCATGTGGTAGAGCCTTCGTGAGTGGATCTGCTAAAACCGTCTACACTATAGACTTAAGGAGTTTCTATGTTCATATTAGACCAACCATTTGAATCTCATTCAAATAATTCATTTGGTCTGTCGGAATCCATAATATTTTATTTATTTAGATCTTATCCAGTTCATCGTACCTTACGATAATAATCTTAAATTAGTTAATGGTCATAAATGGCTCATATCTATTTCTGATAAAGTATCAAACTCTTTTGATCACTTCATCAAAATATATATGTTCCATCCCTTTGATGTCTCACATGTAATTTACATGCTCCCACTGACCTTGAAAACTATCTGGCTAATTCATATAAGTTGGTCCGTCTAAATCATATTTAGAAAAACGAACTTGTAAGTGAATGCTCCAATTTTCATGGTCAACTTAAGCGTTTACATTGAGTTTGGTCCGAGTAGTTCTGTACACATCTGCTGGCGAAAAAAGGGTTTCATTATAATCCGTTTTATAGGAATTAAGATGAAAACCGTTCTCGACCAATATGATTATACTTCACTATTTCCTTTCTGCTCCTAATCTTTCAACTTAAAGATTTACTTGCAGAAAATGAGAGGAAACATTTTCCTTGGGCACGTAAACTAAATTCCAAAATTTATTTACGCACACGGACCTATTCTGATTGCATCAAGTTTTAAATCGGAGTTACTACTCCGAATTTCATCCCGGAAGTTGATTAAGTCATCATCAGTTATGATGTCTAACTCGATAATTCTTCTCACGAGATTCGAGTAATTATACAACTTTCTAATGATCAATTTAATGATTATCTTATTGATATGTCCTCATAGAACATTTATCAATACCTAGGCATTACTGTCTGGGACTTGACCCAGAAGGAGGACTTAACTCAGAGTCACTAACAATAGATCACACCAAGTCTAACTAAGTGTGATTCATACCTTTTAACACACCGATGTGTTAACAAACTTGACCTGAGAGAAAATCACATTTTCTTTTAATTACGCAAGATTTTATGTAGCTAAGTATTTGACCATTCGATCTAATCAAATCAGTTTAAATACTTTAGTCATTTCGTTCTTTATTTTATCAGACTTGTGTTTCATCAAGAACACATGTCTTAATAAAATATACGAATAACTTATTTCGGTTAATCTAGACTCGAGTGCATCAGTATGTACGAGACTGAGTTCGACAACTCATTCTCCCACTGTCTTACAGATGTGTTTCGGCCATTTTATCTAAGAGGATAAGACTCACAAGTGTCCATAGACTTCATAATACGAGAGGTCAGACCCCTCTTTATGTGACTTGTGAAGCTTAGTCTCTCGATACGGCCTAGTCTATTTTGCCATATAAGTTTGCTACTATCTTGTGTATTTATATATATTAACATTTAATATATATATTATCGTTATACATATTACTCATTGCTTCAGAAGCAATGTGACGACATTCGTCAAAATGTGTTAACCTTTTGTATAACAATAATTACGAAATCGTGACATCTAAATATGTCACATTTTCGTTTCCTCTTACTTATGCCTTTACTAATGACAAATTAAACTAACTTTCTCAATTGACTTTCCGGAGTGCCTTCTTCCTTTTCTAAATCACATTTAGATATTAAATAGCCCAACATAAATAAATAGCTATGCAAGCATCTCATGTATCCAAACGCCTAAGAGTTGTAATCTTGAGTGTAGCTCAAGAAGTTGCTTGTCTCAAGATCCGGTTGGGTACATAGTCTTGCACCGCTCATGCACTCGTATTCGACTCAAACGGTTTGATCGAATTCTCGAACTTTGCGGATCAGAATTGTTTGTCCATACAACCTTGAGGGTAGCTCGACAAGTTGTAGGGAGAAACATACTTCGAATATCCTATATGTTCAAGCTGCATCATATAGAGACGAGTGACATGTTGCGTGAATTTATTTGTTGGACCCAGAACTTAATGAAATCATATTTCTTAAGTTTGTTCTTTAGAAGGTGATTTTAATGTCAACGAGAATATAGTTTTGATTCTATCAATTAGAATTTAGCTTGATATTCAATTAATCAACCTATTTGACCAGTTAACTTATTCCATAAAATATTATATTTCGATTCCTTCGGTAAACATAGTCTTGCCCTAGTTTAGCATATGTTCAATATTAAATATAGGTAGATTGGCATTCATCTATCTATATCCTCCCACTATTTTTACGATCGTTTCAAAACTTAATAAAGAACGATTTAATCAAATTAAAATATTAAAAATTTAGTGAAAGAGGGATCCAATCATCCTGAACCTCACAACCTTGAGGAGACTCAACAAGTTGATTGGTTCCATGATTGGTAGACTAACTCTTAGTCAATCACATCACATGTGACTCCCTATCGTTTTTTACCCACAGTCACTTATGATCTTGAGGAGACTCAACAAATCATAATGACTGGTCTAGTCAGACCCTTGATTTCGTGTCTAGATTTGACTTAGATCGATGCTCGAGGAGACTCGATGTATCGATTTGGGTCAAGTCTAGACTACATCACATGTATGTTGGAGTTTGTTCCTTAAAGATAAACATTTCATAGCTTGAGGAGACTCAACAACTATAATTGTCTTCTTTGAGTTACCAAGCTCCAAAATCAAGGAGGGATACAGATTAATCTTTAATAAGATTTATAACGCATTGACTAGATATAGTCCAGGGTGTCATACAATCATGATTCGCGAAATTGCGGTCCAGCGGAACACAGCCAGGGAATTGACTAAGCCAGGATCACTACCCCTTAGACTAGTAAGGGTTGATCCAGAACTCTTAGCCAAGCACATTGACTGGATCATGGTCCAATGAATGAAGCTTGTCATTTTTGTATGTGTGCCATAGACTAAACAGTTTTTATTAACAACTAATTAATCCTATCAACTAGTTGCATGCTTAAATTCAAAATTTTAGGATTTGTTTAATAACTTTTATTAAGACCTTATCAACTATAAGGTTCACGTGCTATCCTAATCGTTATTAGGATTTTAATAAACTTTATTAACAACGCCAAAAGCGAAGTCCTTTAATGAGAATTAATTATAACAATTAGAATTAAGATTCATTAAAAGGACTACCCTAATCATGAATTAGGTCTTAAAGGGTTGTTAAAAGTTTTATTAAAACATAGCATGTCATTAAAATTCAAGTAATAAATTTTAATCATTTTTAATGTCTAACCTAAAGGGTTGTCTTGTGTTATCAAATAAGGGACAAGAAGAACTAGCCATTAAAATAAAGCTACACTAATTTATCGCATAAAGATAGAGCACAAATATTTAACAATTAAATAGATTAAGTTTATCGCATAAACAATTATAGCATGCATACATAAATTTAACATTTAAATTTAAAATATGATTTTAAAATCTTTTATTTTCATCTCATAAAAACTTTTTTTTAAAATCACAAATTTGAATGCTACTTTAAAAAATTTATCGCATAAAAATTTTAACCTTTAAAATCAGTTTTAAAATATCTCATAAAATTAAAACATCATTTTAAAAAACTTTCATGCTTAAAAATTTATCATATAAAATTTTAGGCACTTTAAACTTATCACATAAATTTTAAAAGATTTAAATTTAGTTTAAAAAATTATAACATAAATTTTAAAACGTCATTTAAACATTTCCATGTTCAAAATTTATCAAATAGAATATTTGAACATCTAAAACATTTTTGAAAATTATCTCATAACTTTAAAAACATTTTTAAAAGCATTTAACATCATTTTAAAGTTTAATAATAATCGCAGGCTAGATCGTTACGCAGACCTACGCTCCGATACCACAGTAGGGAATGGCGGTACCCTTAGGGCACAAAAACTCTAGTCCCGTCCTAAGTCGGACGGAACATAGACCGAAAAACAATTGCAACGGAAGAAAAAAAACTAGTTAATCTAATTAACATGCAGTTAAAACAATTTTAACTAGCCCTAAGGTCCAAGACCCGTAGCCAAGATCTATGCCAACTTGGGATGGATCTGACCATCCCAAGAAGGATCTAACCTACTGCGATTAAATTAAACTAATGCTTAATTAAATACATACCCGGAATCTCAGCCCTGGGGCAGGCGAGATGTTCCGCACCGTCTTCCGAGCCGCTCCCCGTCCCACGCCGAGCAACTCCTCGAACCGCTCCCCGAACCGCTCCTCGAACCGATCCGCATCCCGATGCGATCAATCCCCTTATCACCGAGCCAACCACGCGCCGAAGAAAGTTTCACGCGAGTGAAACCTTGGCCTAGATTTCGGATCTGAATCCGAACTCCTTTGCGGCTTTGCTAGAGCCCTCAGGAGCAAGGCAGAAATTTATAGGGAGAGGAGAAATATTAATTTAGCTTAGATCCGAGCGTGCTCCAACATTTACGAGAGCCGCTCAGATCTAGAGCTTGGGACGAGTTATGAGAAAGGGGGATGGCCTCTATTTATAGAGGCGGCTGACTCTCCCCTTTTCTCCACAACCGAGGTGGGACTATTAATTTGGGATTAATTAAATCAAGTTAGTTTGCCTTTCACAAAGGGCAAACTTCCTCGAATTTTAACTCCCTCACCGTTGAGCTTCAATGTTGGTACAACCTACCAAATCAAAGAGGGTTCAACGGTGAACGCGTAGGAAAAAACGGCTCGTCAATCTGAGTCTGTTTGACCCTTCAAACATTAGTCCAAAGTTAGCCAAAAGTCATGCTTCTCTTAGAAACGTAGCCGTCAAGAAAATCCCAGGTTTCAAAAAAACCCTAACCAGAAAATTTAGGCTTGGTGGGCCTCCATTTTCGCTGGTTTCAGCCCAACAGTTTGGGCTGACTTGTTTTGCCTATAACTTGTGCATTTGGACTCCGTTTTTGACGTGGTTTGAACCTGCGTTTAGAGCGGGACGATCCCGTCATCTAGGTAACCTTTTCAATGCGTTTATTTAATTAAATATAGTCTTAAACAATTTAAGACACATTTAATCGCTTTTGCATCATATGAAAATTAGTCCCTATCTAGGCTTAAATATTCATTTGCATCAAATACAAATGATCCGAGGGCATGTTCCGCTACAGTCATGAATCGACTACTTGCGGTCCAGCGGACGCGACCAGGAAATTGACTAAGCCAGGACCACTCGGCCCCTAGACTAGCTAAGGTGGTCCAGCAAACTTAGCTAAGTACATTGACCGACATCATGATCCATTGAAGGAGTTTTCATCAATTCTATGTTCGTCCAACAACTAAATGGCTTTTAATTAAAACTAGTTAATCATTATCAACTAGTGGATCCTAAAATTCGAAATTTAATGGATTGGTTGAACTATTTTTATTTAGTCCTTATCAACTATAAGGTTCATTCGTTCAACGTGCTACCCCAATCTAATTAGGATTAAATAAAAAAATTACAATATATTTCAAAAATAGTCTTTTATGAAAATCATCATTTAAATAATTTATTGTAATGATCGACAATCAAAAAGGGACTACCCTAATCTGGTATTAGGTTTTGAGGTTGTTTTGTTTATCAAACATAGCATGTCACTAGTTTATTAAAATTTCATCTTATAAAATTTTAATCATTTAATGGCTAACCTAAAAGGGTTCATGAATACATTATTCAACATGTCCATTAAAAGAAAATGAAACAACTAATTTATCCTCATAAATAAAAGTTTCAATTAGTCACATATAATGAGAATTTGCAAGTTAAAATTATTTACATAATTATTAACACGCAAATCTGAAATTTTAACATTTAAAATTAAAGATCAAAAATTTAAAGCTTAAAAGTTTTTTATCACATAAAAAATAGATTTCATAAAATTATCAAATAATTTTAAAACCTAGGCTTTAAAAATTTTAATCAAATATTTCTTAGATTAAAATATCGCATAAATAATCTAGAAACCTATATTTAATTTAAAAGAAACTAATTTATCATTTCATCTTATGACAATAAAATATTTCTATAATTTACATATCCATTAAAGAAATTTTAAAACACTTTTAAAATCATTAGAAATTTTTTTAAAAGCTTTCAAATAAAGTTTTAAAATTTCCAACCTTTATGCAACTTAAGAGAATTAAATTTCCAAAATAAAATATGTCCTTAAAGTTACATAAACTTTAAAACTTTTAAATGCTCGGGAAAATTATTATATCTCATAAAAAATTTTATAAAGTATTTAAACATTAGAGACCCATTTAAATTTATCGCATAAAATTAAATCGTCCCAAAAAAAATTTCGTGTTGCAAAAACAATTTTTTAAAACACAAAACAATTATTAAACTTATTTTAACATAAAGCTAAAATAGTTCGTATGTTAAAATTAAGCAATTTAAAGATTTAAAAAAACGTCGCTGAAATAGATCTATAACATAACTGTGGCTCTGATACCACTGTAGGGATTTTGGCGGACCCTCAGAGCTCGGATCTGTGTCCGTCCTAAGTCGGACGGACCACAGGGGCGTAAAACGCAGCGGAAAAACAAAAACAAATCTTTTAGGCTAGCTAAACAATTTAGCTAGGCTCTGAGGGAGCCAGAACTTAGCTCGATCTATAACAACTTGGGGTGGATCTGACCACCCCAAGAGGGATCTATTCTACATCGAAAAAAATTAAATCTACACTAAAATTGCTTAACCACATATCCGGGATCTTGGCCCCGGAGCAGGCAAGATGTACCGCACCATCTTCTGATGCTCCTCGTAGCTGAGCCGCCTTGACTCGATCCGCCTGAGCCGCCTCGCACCCTCGAACCGATCTGCTCGAGCCGACTTTTGCCTCCAAGCCGATCACACGTGGTAGAAAGTTTCACTTGAGTAGACCCGCGTCTTAGACATCTGGATCCAAATCTAAATCCCCTTTGTAGTCTTGCTAGGACTACTCCGGAGAATAGGAAGAAGAGAGAGAGGGAATAGTTAGTCGCCGATCAAGCTTGCTCTAAAATTCTGGAGCTACTCGATCGAGGATTTGGTGCGTTTTTCAACGAAGGGAGTGCACCCCTATTTATATAGGGAGTCGGCACTCCTTCTTTCGTTGCGAGCAATGTGGGACTTTTGCTAATTTGAAGAAAATTCAATTAAGCTAATTTAGCTTAATTTGAAGTTAGTGAGCTTTTCCTAAAAGCAAACTTCAACTAATTAATTCTCTTCGCTCATTAAACTTTAGACACCAAACAAGCTATCAATCCGAAGGGCTTCGAATGGTGAACGCGTAGGAACCAACGACGACGAATTTCGACTTTGTTTGACCCCTCAAACAATTGCCCAAAGTTGGGCAAAAAATCAACTTTCGTAGCCGTCTTTTTGGGGTTTCAAAAACCCTAAAAATCACTTAAGTTGCGGGCGCGCCCGCTAGGCTTAGCGGGTGCGCCCGCCCAAGGTAGGGAGGGCGGGCTGCCCGCCCGCTGGGCAGTTGGCGTGCGCCCGCTGTGCAGGAGGCTGCGCCCGTTTTGCCCTTGCGGATGGGCTTGTTAGCACAGTGGGTTTAACCCACGTTGCATTGAACTGTTTTAGCATTTCTGGGCTCGTTTGAGCTCCGATTTGGACGCGGTTTGAACCTATGTTTAGACCGGGATGATCTCATTAGCCAGGTAACCCTTTCCAATATATTTGTTCCTACTAAATTTGTTGTAACCAATTTACGACACGTTTAATCTTTGTTTGCATCAGATGCAACATTTGTCCATATTGCTATTACGACTAATTTTCACAACAAGCTTTGTGAATATTAACTATTCAATATCATCAAATGAATTTCTCTCAATTAATCTTCCTATTACTAAGACACGAACGCTACTCGGTGTGAGACCCTACAGCCTGACCTTACTACAGGTTGGGGCTCGGAACCCCTAGACGACGGTCACCACGAGCAGTAGCTGTCGTCCCTGTGTCAGAATTATCATAACTTGATCGACCCTTTGACTAAAGCATCATTGGATTTACTTTGGCTGTGTCAGTGATGAATGCCGTTAGCTATAGTCCCTTCATCAAGACTGTGTCCCTGTTGGCCTAGGGTATGGTTTACGGTCAACCCTATTAGACAACATTGGTCAGTATACGGTGGTCTTTGTTGTATTCACGTTGTACTTCTTACAACATACCCCGGCCGAGATTTAACACAAAGACCGTACTGAGCATATGACACTAACTTCCCTTTAACGGAAGTGACGAATCCATCTTAGTCATCTACTCGCCTCGTGAGCTTCAGGTGCAACCCAACCTAAGATCTTTCAGCAGGCCTAGTGTCACGCCCCGCTTCCCAAAAACGTGGAGGCGAAGCGTGAGAAGGTCCGCTCAGACTTGAATCTACAAAGCTACAAGTCCGATAAGCGTCAATCACTTTAAACTGCAGGTCCTTGCAACGCGAAACGAAACAAAGATAAAAACGAAAAGAGACAAAAGAAACATATCAGAATATCCATAATAATAAATTTCAACATCGCAGAAAAGCCACCAGGCTAAAATAAAAGAGTCTAAAAGAGGCCCCAGCATGGCCAACAAAAGTACAAAGTACGAAAACAAAGTAATGGTGCAAGCACCGATAACTAACAGCAACCTAAAGCAAAAGCAACTCAACAGTCTCTAAGACTGGTCTCCGGTATCCTCGAACTCCTCAACGAACGTAGGCTCAGGCTCAGCGTCAGCAAACACCTCGTCCTCAACCACTGTCTCTGGCTCAGGGTCTAACATGTGACACCCAAAAGAGCAAGGGGCACATGTCAGCAAGTCTGGAAGACTTGTGCAAGGAAACTGAAAGTAGGTAAAAGTAAAGCGACCTAGCAGTTCTAGCAGGATGCAATGACATGTCAGTTAAAGTAATGATTGCAACAGGTAAAGTAAAGTAAAGTAAAGTACGAGCATGGCATTTAGACATGGCATGAATCATTCATAAGACAAGTACAAGACAAGTAAAGTAAGCACCTCGTGCACAGAGATTCCGCCTTTTGGCAAGAGTGGCTGCGCGGGCCAACTCCTAAGCTCAAGTGACTGTTTATCCCTACCCCTCCACGTGTATCGAGCCAGGGCCTTACCCCCGAACATGGAAAGCTCGCTTCTGGATCACGAGCCAGGAAGTGTTTTAACAAGTATGGCATAGGGGTGCACCTAGCCGGACAAGGAAGTACGAGTACAAGTATTGTAGCGTGTGCTACGAATGCGACATTCAATGCATGGATGCCATGACATGGCAAGTAGCAAGGCGTACATGTAAGGAAAGTAAACGTGATAGTTTAGTATGCATGAACAACAAGTTTAAAGGTTGGATCTAGCTTCGTTGTCAAGCTAGATCAATTAGGTGACGGATCTAGTTTTGTTGTCAAACTAGATCAAGTAGGCGTCTAGCCAGCTATCATTTCACTGACTAGTCTCTTTTACGCTAAAAAGCAAGGAAGTGGCCTAAAAACATGGCCATACACAAGAGTTGGCAAGTTTCACTTGCCTGCAAGTATCACGTCAGAGAAACACCGTCCAACGAGTCCAAAGTCACAATTCCTACGTGCACAAGTCCATCGGCCTACATCCGTTTTATTAATCTTGATTAGTGATTGCTAAAACATTTAAAATACTTTAAAAATACTGATTTTAGTCTTGATTAGCATGCAATTGGGTTGGGGGTCCTAGGGGTGCAAAGCGTTACCTCAACACGACGCGAAAGCTACACCGGCGTCGGGTAGCGACGCCGGGGGTTGGAATAATAATATCGCGCTCTAAGTCCAGATTCCAATTAGATTCCTCGCTGGAAATTTCAGAGCAATCAACCAGAGCAATGATTCCAGATTCCAAAGCTAGCACGTGCGACGACAGCCTACGACATGTCGCAACGTCGTACGCGACGAATCCTCGAAGAGAAATCACCTAGGTGGGGCCCACAGTAGTCCTAGGGACCTATGGGGGACCCACAATACCTCTGGAGAACTTGGGGGGCCCACGGTGGCAAGTGGTGCGACGGGTGCGGGGTTGCGACAAATGACTCTCGGTCGTACAGCCTCGGTGCGGGGACTTGGCTCGGTCAGACACGCTCGGTGCGAGGCTTGCAGTGCAGCGGGCTGCGGTGGTGCGGCGGGGCCTTGGTGCGGAGGGTTTTGTCGGTCGGTGCGGAGGAATCGGTCGGTCGGTGCGGGCGACAGAGCGTTGCAAAGTTTGCAACGTTGCAACGAAGCGGTGATCGGCGATGCGGGCAGGTGCCTCGGTCAGGCACGGGGCGATGCGAGGCGACAGAGCGGGCGATGGCTGCGGTGCGGTGCGGAGCGTGAGCGGGGGCGACTATCGGTCTGACCGAGAGATCTTCTCGGTCGGACACAAGGGTGCGAGCGGGCGGCATCAGCGGTGGGATGCGGGGCTTGGTGCGGGGCGGGGCTTCGGTCAGAGCGGGGGAACTGAGCTGTTTTCCTCGGTCGTGCGGCAGAAGTTCGTCGCAACGTTGCGACGAATCGTCGCAACGTCAAATTTGAGTTTGGAAGAGGCTAGGCTTATTTTCTTGCGAAAATAGGTCTTCCTAGGGGTTGTTTATATAGTGTAGATGGGTTGACTTGGTCTAGGGCTAAATCTAATATGATTAGAAGTTCTAAATTTAATAGGATTAGAAGTTCAAAAATATTTAAAATTTGAATCTCAACTTCTCCAACTCACACAAGGATTTGATGCGGTCCAAATGAGCTGGAAATTGGCTCAAAAATTCTTTAATACGTTTAAAACTCAAATAAATTTTATTTGGCCGAAAATAATTTAAAAATTAATTATTAAAAATATTATAAACCTTGTTAAAAATATAAAAGTGGTCAAATAAACTCCAAAAATTATAAAATAAATATCGGGGTGATCGTGATGACGAAAGTGAACTAACTAAGAAGACGGATCTCAATTTCAACGTCGGACGACGAAACTAAAAATAGAAACGTCTCCCGTCAAAAGTGAAAATCGTCACGTCTCATCGAGTGAGATTAAATTGTGGGAAAACGACTCGAGAAATGTCGTTCCAAGATAGTGCCACTATTTAATACTCTCAGAGATGTTCACAACGGCATATCACACAAAAGTGTTCATAATCAAATAAAGTCTAAAATAAACACGTGCACGGCCAAAAGCACGTGCACGAACAAAGTACAACGAAAAGTGGTCGTTACACCTAGTCTCACAGCTAGATCATGGGTCTAAGCTACACCGTTCATTCACAGGTTCGTACATATGACTTCAGGTCTTAAGGACCAGCTTACCTATCATCACCCTAGAGTTAGTAAAGACAGTTTAGTTGAAGTTAACCATTTAACAACTCTAAGTTGGTCGTTCAGTGAACTCATTCTCCAATGAGCACCTGTGTCTCATCTCTGACTTCACCAAGTCGAATGACTATGAGATCATCATTACCTTGAGGTAAGACTAATTTACGGTGGTCTATCCGATGTATCGATATCCAGTTCTCGACACATCTATGACCACGAACTATTTAAGACTTACATTTCTATTCGGTCGCTTACTAACTTATAATCGAGATCTTATCTAGATACGTAAGGACCTAACTATAAGTCTATGGACATTATCTAAGTATATTAATTCAAACGATTTCATACTTAGGATAATGGTTACCATATACTGTATGAACAAGACATATACTTAGGATAAATCCCCTTAAGGGCATATATCCTCCTACATCCCACCGACAGGGGGGCGGCGGGTAGACTGCGCCCTCATCAGGGAGCGAAGGAGGAGCCCTCCCCCCGACAGGGGGGCTTCGGGTAGACAGCGTCCCCGCCAGGGGGCGGTGGAGGAGCCCCCCTTCGGGGGGGGTAGAAATTTTTTTGTTTGATTATTTGTATTATGACATGCAATTTTAAGCAAATGTAATTTAAATTCTATGCTCCATCTTATTGATCTAAGGGATCAAAGAAATTGTACCTCTAGATCAAAGATCTAGGGAAGATCGATAAAAATAAAGATACGTAGAATGAATCCCCGCTCTCGATGCACCGTGGAAATAGCCGAAACCAAATATTCCAAAGGATCGAGCCTCAACGCGCTAAAATCGCAGCAACTAAGATTCCTACACGCGGTGAGGGTGATTTGAGGGGATAAAAGGAGAAGCTCAAGAACGAGAGCTAAAGTGCTGATAATGTGTTAAGAAACCAAAAGAAAGAGTAACCATGGTACAAGGCCATGGTCCTCTATTTATTCAAAAATATGGATACCAAAGAACATGGGATCCCAAAGGTCCCCATTATCCTAACTAAATGAGGGATTAATGTAGGGATATAAGTGATGGGGAGGCTAAAGGCCTCCCTCACTCATAACAAAAAGACAATTAAAGAAGGAACACCTCCTATAAAAATGATGAAAACAAGGAGCAGTAATTGCTCCTATGCTGGTGTCCTAAGGATGCTGGGGATGACAACGGGTTGGGCCGGCCATATGACAACCTAACCTAGTCCTGAAAAAGCTCGGCCTCGACCCTGGTCTCGGCCCTTGCGAAAAAAGGACTTGGGTTCGGACTTTTATTAAGGCCCGCATATTTTTGGGTCCGGGGCCGCCGGTCCCAGCCCAGCCATATAACTTTTAAAATAACATGTAATTCCAAAGCCTATTAAAATATTTGGCTCAACCGGGCCCCAGATCAATCCATATAATTTTCAAATAACATGTAATTTCAAAACCCATTAAAACATTTGGCTCAACACATATAAAATCAAAAAATTGACCCATATAATTTTAACCCCTTCATTCTCTTTCTCTCTCAAATCAAACCACGACAATCGTTTTCTTAAAAAAATCTGATCATAATTTTTCTCTCTTTCTAGTTCCATCCTTCTAAATTAATCAAAAGCATGAAACTAGAAATTACCTTATGAGTACTTAACCAAGAAGAAACTTATGAAATTGATGAATATTACTGTTATGCTACTAGCTACATGCATATTATTACTCTAAATTTTAGGTTTGATATATTGTTGTTAATAATCATGTATTAGAATTGCAATTGAAACAAGTAAAAGGCCAATTTAGAAACATGTAGGGTAGGGCTAGGGCTTCCATTTAAAAAGAACAAGGCAGGGACCATGGTCGAATTTTAGGCCTGGAGTATATTAGGGCCGGGGTTAGGGCCTTGCCTCGGCTTGGTCTGACCCAGCCTGTTTTCATCCCTAAAGGATACTGGTGATATGTCATCCAAGTAGGAGGCCTCAAGTCCATTAATAAAGGCACATGGGCTCAGGTGACAAAACAAATCTATCAAAAGCCTAACCTAAATGGAGGGTCCATCATCAAAGATGAATTATTAAAATACACTGTTACAAACTCGTTATATAGCACCCCATTTGGTAAGAGGTAAGCTCATTTTCATTCTCATTCTTATACTCTCCCATACATTACATATATTTTATCTCCTTCAGAAGTTAAAGGCAGTGCCCCCACTTGGGTTCGACTTTTTAATGCACTTAGCTGTTGTATTTCGCATAGTCTGCATGACAACCAATGCAAGTGGAAGGTAGACATTAGAACCACTGACACACGCAAAGGTAGAAGGAAGTCATCTAGAGACTAGAAGCACTAACTCACGTGATAGATAACAAGAATTTGTCCTCGACTATTTACACTCATGACAATAGAAGGTTATCACTCGGATCCTGTTACACACTACAACATCATTGATATCATTTGTAGGAAATCGAGCATTACTATGTACAATATTCCAAACACCCAAGAAAGGTCTCAAGATAATGAAGAGAATCAGTCCATCCATACTATGTGAGACAAGAGAATAGTGTCGAACAAGGTGCTCCAACAACAATAACATTATCACCCGCATGCACTACAGGAAAAACGACTGCTACTTACGACAAAAGCAATCAGTAAAAGTCAAATTTTCGTGAAGGAAAATATTCGTTGACAGCATATTCCTGTTAGCACTCCCGTTAGCAGTCGGTGGTAAGTAATACAATTACTTAAGGCTGCCGTCAGTGAAACCTCCCTAATGACTAACATTTGTTGTCAGGGATAATTGCCATAACTTTTATGGCTACCGTTAGTGTATATTGTAATATCGCTCACGAAAACCGTCAGAGATATTTGCCTTATCAATGACATTCCCGTCAGCAATAGTTTTTGTCTCGCTGACAACAGCTGTCAGCGATAGTCTGTTATCGGTGATTGATACTGTCAGCCATGTAACAATGTATCACTAATGACCATCGTCAGGAATTGTCTTTTATCCCTGACAATTGCCATCAGGGATACACATTATCACTGATAGGGGGCGCCGTCTATGATATTTCATTTTTTAAAAAATATTTTTTTTAAGAAATGGCAAAATACAAAAGAAAAGCTACCAATAAAAGGAGGATGATCAGATTTTTCCATTGTAATCAGTTGACAAAGAATGGCTACAAGATAGTTGCCTGCACTATTACAGGCCATCCCACCTTGACATGCCATATTTCTCAAAAGTAAGAAGCAAAATTTATTGACAGATCATCATTATCATTTCCTCTACTTTGAGTTTTTTGGGTTATCTATTCTTTGGAAAGAAGTCGCGGATTATCATGAAGTAGTATATTATAATGGAAGTGAATATCTTATTTTGGTGGTCACGGGTCCAAATACGAGCATGTCTATTTAATGATGATGCATCAATATTTATAAACATGTTGTAGATTAATGCTCTTTATACATGCACCACTGTTTCCATCTCTTTAATGCTTCTATGATTTTGTGTTCTATAATTTTTGTTCTATAATTTCTATGTTCATCCTGAGTTCTATGATTTAAGGATAAAGGATGAGGCTCAAATCTGCCCATTGTAATTAGTTGACAAAGAATGACTGCAAGATGATTGTCTGCACTATTGTAGGCCAGCCTAGCTTGACTAGCCATTTTTCTCAAAAATAAGATTTAGACTTTATTGGCAGATCATCATCATCATCGTCTCTAAAAATAATGTTGCCAAACCATAGAACATAGAAATCATACATCAGAAATCATAAAACACAAAATCATAGAGGCACTAAAGAGATGGAAACATTGAAGCGATGAATACAGAATCATAGAATACAAAATTATAGAAGCACTGAAGAGATGGAAACATTGTTGCATGTATAAAGAGCATTATAATCTGCAGCCTTTATAAATAGTGATGCATCATCATAAAATAAACATGCTCATATTTGGACTCATGACCACCAAAATAAGATATTCACCATCCATTATAATCTGCTACTTCTTTTCAAAGAACAGATTAAACCAAAAACTCAAATCTTAGAACTCATGATGAACACAGAAATTATAGAATAGAAATTATAGAACACAAATGTTTCATCGGGTTAGACAGCTTCCATTTAAATTTTTATGCTCATGGTGTTATGTTGAGTGCTATAGCAAAAGATTAAGATAAGCAAATGTTTCCATTCATAATGGGAGTTGTGTCTGTTGAGTGTAAGGCGGAGTTATTATGATGGTTTGTGGAGAACTTGATTATAGCACCAGTAATATTGAATCACATTTATATTTTTTATATCTCTAACATACCGAAGTTATGAATATCTTTATTATTAACGCTATGTGCATCCCCCTTTTTTGTTTGATTGAAGAATGATATCCTTTATTGCAACTAATTAAATAGTTATTTCTTTTCCCTATCCTAGAATGATATCCTATTTTCTAAGTTAGCCAATTCCAAATTAGACTATCAAAACATGTGAGAGAAGTGAAGAGTGTTTGTTTTTAATACTACAGTTCCTAATTTTTTACGTTAAATTTAATTTAAAAAATGAAGTATATGAAGTCGTTGCTAAAAGTTAGCAGGAGGCTTAGATCGGCCCAATGTAATCACTTAATAAAGAATGTCGCACAATTGCTGGCCATCCTACATCGCCTTGACATTTTTATCAAAAATAAGATGTAAAATTTTTTGGCAGACCATCATTATCATTGCCTCTTAAACAATGTTGCCAAACTAAGCCATTATATACACTCATATATTAAGTAGTTATTTACGAAACCAATATTTTAGCTATCACCCAGCAGAACTCCACAATGCAAAATTAAGATTTCATTGGTAAGATGCAAGATTAATATAGAAACATATACATATAGGCCAGTAAGATGCGGAGGCTCATCGTCGACAGGGTCCTAATCATCATGGTCACCTACATTGGGTGAAGATGTTGATGCACCCGCTGAAGATGTTGATGCACCCGCTGTTGTGCGCTATATAAGATTAAACAACTAAAATATTAATTAAGTTGAAAATATTAAACAAGTAACGAGAACTAGAACTTAAAATAGAAATTTGAAGCATATATGGATGGTGTGCCAATAGTAGGGAACTTAAAATAACTAAAATTATAAGAAGTTATACATGTATCGATAATAGTGACGCAATGTCAACGCCATATTTCGTATATATAACAGTGAGTATTTCCTCGAATGCATTTAACCTAGTCTTTAGTTGCATATTCTCTTCCATTAACTGAGGAGTAAGCTTGTAGGAGGAAGCTGTTCTAGAGGCAGAACAAGTTGTCCCCAATACCTGTAAGGGTTTAGCATGCAAAGGAAACCCGAACACACGAGATCGAGTCAGACCAGCAGTCACTTCATCCCATATTGAAGGGTCAAAATAAGGATGATATCTGGTGTCTTCCCATTGTACTTGTGTCATTTGTTCTTGATAGGTATCATACACGACATAAGTTATCCAAATTGATAATAACTAGAAAACATGCATTCAACATATAGTAAAAGAGAACTTACGGAGACAACTCGAGTTCGTTCGCTAACAAAATCCATCTTCTTCTGATGGGTCAAATCGAATACCTCCAGATGGGTCACCTTATGTTCCTAAGGTGCACTCCTTTGTAAGTTCAAACAATTATTTAGTTAAAAATATGAGCTCCACCAAAAGTAGAAGGTAATAATTCTGGTATCATCTAGTAAATCCATACAAACCAGTAATTTATCTCGGTGATGATCAATGTTAATAGAGCCTCCGTAATGAGTGCCATGTATTTTATTAGGGGGAGAATCACCAATCCTATTCTTCTTATTCCATGCTGACATATTCTTCCACTTTTATGTATTCCAGTAGGCACATAACTCCAACCAGATTTCTCCTAACATCCATCTTGGTTTCACATTCTTCTCTCTATCAGATTGGATGTCCTCAGACATGTGGCCCACTTGGTGGACGTATATATCATAAGCACACTCCCCGTCGGTAGGGTTATGTAGATGGTACATTTTCTATAAAAATGTGAATAAACAAATTACATATATATAAAAACATAACGATAGAAATAAAATGCACACACACACTCACATACACACATATGTATGTATGTATGTATGTATGTATGTATACATTTTTTTTGACGGGTAATAGGTTAACTTTATTAATAGCAAAATTAGTGTACAAAGAATCGGACCCCAGTAGTTTCAGAAAATTTCTGAACAGTGGGGATAGGACACAAGCGTCGTCACCCACTAGATCATACAATACTCTGATCCACCAGACGTCCATTACACAACTACAAATGATTTACATGTATGTATGTATGTATGTATACATGTATGTATGTACCTATATTACATTTGATGAATGTTTTTGAATTCTAGGGCTGACTAGGACAAGCTGACTAGGACAAAAGGGTTGATAGAAGAACGTCTGAGATTTAATATTGAGGAATGAATGGTTGAGATGAGATTTTGTGGAATGTTTTGGAGAGAAAACTACTTTTGGGGAAATGAAAGTTTCTGGGGAATGAAAGTTTCTGGGGAAATGAAAATTTCTGGAGAATTGCAGAGTGCATGCAATTAATGAATTTGGAAAAAAACTTTAACTTGCACTTAATGCTGCAGATCGAATGCTGCAGCAGATCGAATGATCTCTCCCTCAACGCTGGGCACACTGACACTTCGATGCATGTGGTGACCGCACCTAAGGCGACCGCTGAATTTTTTATGCTAATTTGTTGTTTCGTACCGACGGCACCGTCGCCAAATTTGTTGTTCTACACCGAATTTGTTGTTCCGCGATGAAGGCGCTCGTGCCGCTAAATATTTTTACGCCAATTTGTTTTTTTTAACTTTGGCTGCGATAATAATTTTTGGGAACAAAGATTTCGCGGGGGAAAATCTTAAATGAACAGTGCCCGTAGGCACGTGTCATGACTAGTATATGTATATGTGTGTGTACATATATATATGGGAAAATGATACTGTGAGAAGGTAAGAAGGTGAGAAGGTGAGAAGAGATATGTATCTTGTTAGCTACCCAAATCTAGTTTCCAAATCAATAATCGAAACCATTCATCTTGTTCTATCTATCGATTGATCTTTATGTATACGTTTTTTTTGTTATTTGGAGATTTCTATCAAATCCATCAAGTGTTCATAAGATGGATGACTTACAAGCAGCCTGTAAATGTAACAAAGTTGGAACGAGTTGATCCTTAGGATTTTGGGGTTTATAATCTCCAATTTTTGGCGTATAGATCTATCAACACATGTTCTTCAAGATAAATTGTACCGATCATTGATTGGTGTTACCGATTGCTCCTTCTCACGAGAAGAGTCTATCCTCACCTTCTCACAATAGCATTGCCATACACACACACACACACACACACACACACACACATGCATACATATATATATATAAATACACACTAGTCATAACCCGTGCCCGTGGGCACGGATCATTTGAGATTTTCCCCCGCGAAGTTTTTGTTCCCCAGAAAATTATTTCCATAGCCAAAATTGCATAGAACAACAAATTAGCATAAAAGTTTTTATCAGCACGGGCTCCTTCGGCGCAGAACAACAAATTCGACGCAGGCGCCAATGAAGCGGAGTAACAAATTAGGGTAAAACAATTTAGCGAGCTTGGGTGCCAATTATTTCCACAGCCAAAATTGCACTGAACAACAAATTAGCGTAAAATATTTAATGGCACAGGCGCCTTTGGCGCGGAACAACAAATTCGGCATAAGCACCTTCGGCGCGGAACAACAAACTAGCTTTAAAAAAATTTAGCAGGCGCCTTTGGCACGGGAAATTATTCTCATCTTGTTGCTCCACGCATCGAAGAGACGGTGGGCCCCGCATTGAGGGAGAGATCATTCAATCTGCAGCATTAAGTGCAAGTTAAAGTTTTTCTTCCCAAATACATTAATTGTGTGCATTCTGCTATTTCCCAGAAACTTTCATTCCCCAAAAATTTTCTATTCCCTAGAAACTTTCATTTCCCAAAAAAATGTTTTTTCCTCCAAAACTTTCCACAAAATCTCATCTCAACCATTCATTCCTCAACATTAAATCTCAGCCGTTCTTCTAACAACCCTTTTGTCCTAGTCAGCCCTAGAATTTAAAAACAGTTGTGAAATGATATATATATATATATATATATATATATATATATATATATATATATATATATATATATATATGACAGGTAAGTGTTAATCTTTATTAGTTTCAGAAAGTGAAACATATATACAAGCTAGCTTACACCCGAGGGGAAATAGAAAGAGAGGGGATAGGGCACAAGCGCCGTCACCCTCTACAAGCTAAATCCCTACTAAGAAGAAACTAGCCACAAAACAAAACAGGGCCTATGTATTGATTAGCCATTATCAAGGAAGCCCCAATTGGAAAAGGGATTATCTTTAGAAGAGGTTTCGATCTCCACATTGCGAAGTATGATGCGAACATCAGACGCAATCTCCTCAAATAGGGCCACTCTTCCTAGTTTTTTGCCCTCAAAAATCCGCAAGTTACGCTGCTTCCATATATGCCAGACCATAGTTGCTAACACAGTTTTCGCAACTATATATATATATATATATATATATATATATATATATATATATATATATATATACACACACACTAGTCATAACCCGTGCCCGGGGGGCACGGTTCATTTAAGATTTCCCTCCGCGAAATCTTTGTTCCCAAAAAATTATTTCTACAGCCAAAATTGTGTGGAACAACAAATTAGTGTAAAAATATTTCGCGGCACGTGCCACTTCGGCGTGGAACAACAAATTCGGCGCATGCGCCTTCAACACGGAACAATAAATTCGGCGCGAAACAACAAATTAGCGTAATAAAATTTAGCGGGCGACTTCGGCGCGGAACACCAAATTCGGTGCATTCGCGTTCGGCGCGGAACAACAAATTCGGCGCATGCGCCCTCAACACGGAACAATAAATTCGACGTGAAACAACAAATTTGCGTAATAAAATTTACCGGGCATCTTCGACGCGGAACAACAAATTCGACGCATGCGCCTTCAACACGGAACAACAAATTAGCGTAATAAAATATAGCGGGCACCTTCGGCATCTTAATCAAGTGTCACCCATTGTTTTATCATAGTCGGCATCTTAATCATCAAGCGAAAATATGACTGAGACAAACCCAACCACATACGACAAAGATTCAAAAAAGATCCTCAAATGTATAATAGATATCAAAACGTATTCTCCTCTCTTATAAAGGTCATATGAGACAAAAAAATTGTGCATCATAGGATCTTACATGCTATATCGTCGTATGTAATAAAGACCTCTCGTATAGTGTACAATACATATTATCATTTTCCCTTATTTCCCTCAAGTGTACAATACATATTATTATTTTCCCTTATTTCCCTTGAGGGCTACGAATGTTCGAGTGTTATATAGCGGAAAATGCAACGCTTAACAAATCAATGTTTTTCAACCCACAGATAGCTGCAAAAAATTCAATTTGCCTTTAGTTTCATGAAAATTTGACATGCATTTAATTTCTATATCATATATGTTAAAAATTAATAATATGATAATCTAATTACGATATAAAGAGATGGCATAATTTTATTAAACGATGGCCATTTACTCTACATACTTTTAGACAATGGAAGCATCATTTCTTTTACTAACAAATGGCAATGTAAGCTCTTTACAATTGAGTATTCACTTGTCCATATGCCCTCAAAAGCCTTGACATCTTGAGGCTTCTTTACAAATTTAAAGCATGGCACAAAAGAGATTGTAGCTATTGTTGCCATTGTCAAGATCATCCTACGAATATCCAAAACTTGGCCTGAAACTATAGCCGCATGCTTGAAAGAGGTTTCTCTGAGTTCATGCCGTCAATTTCCGTTGAATTTAAGTTTGGATTTAATGCAGAAATTTGCTTGAGTGTGCTCGGTGTGCCTTTCAAACATGGGATCCTCCATGACTTTCATGGCCGAAAGCCGTCCTATGGGGTCAAGATCCATCACATCCTGAAATTTAGCATATCGTGTATAAGAACAATGAAGAGAAACCACTTGCAAGTAATTTGTAGTAGAAATTGTGTATACCTAGTTAGCCTAGTATATAATCAGTGTTTATGGGGGAACAAAATTAAAGATAACCAAACAAAATATATGAATGAAAATTGCTCGTAAAAAAGGAACAAAATTAAGAATAATCCGCGGGGGGGATATCAGAGTGAAATAAGACATGACTAAGGTAACAGCTTTGCTGAAACAAAATGTAAATACACACATCAGTAAGAAAAGTGAAGTAAACAGATACCACACTAAACTGAAGTATCAAAAAAGTAAAAATCTTTGCTTCGGCTGAAATAGCTTTGCCAATAAAAATCAGAGTCAAATGCCAACAACAACAAAAATGAGAAGTTCAGTACCTATTTTTCGTCAAATACTATTTTTTTGCCATATGCTATTTTTTGCTTAAAATACAGATACCTGTTTTTTGCCAACAACAATCAAATACACAATGAAATGTTGCTTCAAATACCACTTATCCCTTAGAGCTCGGTACCTTGGGGAGGGTTTCTGCGAACACCACCACTACCACTACCAAAAACAGTAGCAGAGATTTCTGTGTGAGTGGGGAGAGCTTGGTCTCAGGTTTTCTGCAAATATGAAGCAAACATACAATTAACAATAAAGAGAGATTTCAAAAGAAGAGAGGGTGGGCTAGACCCTAAATCAACTCTAAATAAAAAGAAATTTCAAATACATGAACAACAAAAACAACTCTGCGTGCATGATGGAGGCTAGACTCAAGGATTTTTGGCTTACCGTAAAGCTTGGACTCTACATGCATGAGGGAGGAGGCTGACAATTTCTGCACAACTGTGGTTGAGAAATGTTGAGGGTGAGAATTTCTGCACAAAGGGGAGCACTTGAATTAAATTTGAGCATAAATTGTATTCAAGAAGACTTCCATTTGCTGAGGGGAGCACCCTAAAGGGGAGGCGGGACCGGAGCATACTGGAGAAAACAATCGGCATCTCAAGTTTGGAGAAGTTCAGTTTAAGTGAACATCAACGCTGTAAATGGCCGACATTAGGACCCAGACCAGTAAGTGGGCAAGCAAAGCGGAGTAGGATGGAAGACGATCCCATCGACTACATTGATCCTCTCCTCCTCTTTGTTGGCGTCGTCGACTACCGTGGCCGTCCGATCACTGAAAGAGCCACCACCAGCAGATGGACCGCTGCGTCCGATCACTGAATGTGTGCCTGCTACGTGTGCAGGCTTACAGGTTGCGGAGACGGTCGCATACGTTAGGATATCAGCCAATCTGATCACATACCTCACCGACCACCTCGGGCGGTCGAATGCGGCCGCCGCTGCGGCCGTCAACACTTGGAGTGGGGTCGCCTCAATTATGCCGCTGCTTGGGGCGTTCGTTGCTCTTCTCCTCTACCTTCTGGTCGGTATCTCTTTAAACTCTGTCGAACTGGCTGCTAGATGAAAACAGTTCTGTATTTTAAGCAAAAAATAGCATAGGGTGAAAAAAACAGGTATTGCTGGGCCCCACATAATTGTTTAGCAACCCACAGATAGCAAAAAAATAGCATGCAGGTATCTGTACTTGATTGCGGGCCCACTAATTAAGGCAGCTCACAATCTTCACTTCAATTGCTGGGCCCCGCATCTGGAGGAAGGGCTTCACCCCACAGCGTCGTTTCACTAACTTGACTGTCCCTCTCCCCAATTAGTGGGCCCCGCATGCGTTGAAGAGCCATGCGTATCACCTACTTGAATTTCCCCCTCCCAAGGTAGTGGGCCCCGCATCTATTGAAGAGGTGTGGCCCTGCATGCGTTGAAGTGATGCGGCGGGATTCTCGATTTTTTGGCCTCGCGTGCGTTGAAGAGGTGGTGGGACTCTCGACTTTCCCTCTCCCCAGTTCATTTTTTGCATCGCGTGCGTTGAATATTTCCAAGAAAAGGCATTTAAAAAAATACAAACTTATTCTCTCAAATCCTCATCCAAACCGTTGATTCATCAAGATTAAATCCTGGCCGTCTTTTATCAACCAGTTTGTCCTAGTCAGCTTGTCCTAGTCAGCCCTAGGATTCAAAAATCGCTGTCAAATGTAATATATATATATATATATGGAAAAAGGGGATCTAAGGTGCCTCCTTAGATGAAAATCTAAGGAGGCGCCCCCATTTCCCCCATCTACTACAATTTTTTTTGCAAATTTTTTTCATGGGGTTGTTGTTCACATCATGGATGATCAACATACCAAATTTCAAGGGATTCAAATACTTTTTGAACCACCATCTACCCCTTACAATTTCAACGGTCTAAAAACGTGCTGAAAAGCCCACGAAGTTGCAAGGGGTAGATGGGGGCTCAAAAAGTTTTGGAATCCCTTGAAATTTGGTATGTTGATCATCCATAAGGTGAACAATAAACCCATGAAAAAAAATTTCAAAAAAAATGTGTGAGATGGAGGGAAATGGGGGCGCCTCCTTAGATTGAATCTAAGGAGGCACCTTAGGATCCCTTTACCCTATATATATATATATATATATATATATATATATATATATATATATATATATATATATATATATATATATTTATATGGCTCGAGGGAGGTGAGCATTTGGTGTAGGAAATTTCCTACACCGCCCTTCAAAAACATCATATTCCACTTACGTTTTTGCTTATAATTTTTGTACACATTCTAAACCCCAAAACCCAAAATATGGGTAAACCCTAGGGGGATTTGGCCTTCGATCGGCTCGTGACAAAAAGTTCTATTGTTCTAAAAACATTGAATTTGTAACAATCGGATCGAGGGTAAAATTGCGTTGGATTCACTTGATTTTTGGTATGTTCATCATCCATGATAAGCACATCAAGATGAACGGTGGTGATTATTGGAAAAATGATTGGAAATTGAAGTTTTATGAGGACAGTGTAGGAAATTTCCTACACCGAATGCTCATATCCCTTTTTCTTATATATATATAGAATAATGGGTATCATACGCCATATGAGAGGGTCTCTCATATTACCTCTCACATAAAGGGGGCAAGTACAACAAGTACAAGCCCATGTGAGCTTGTACTTTCCCTCTTTATGTGAGAGGGAATATGAGAGACCCTCTCATATGGCGTATGATACCCATTATTCTCATATATATATATATATATATATATATATATATATATATATATATATATATATATATATATATATATATATATATATATATATATATATATATGGGTAAATGGATCCTAAGGTGCCTCCTTAGATTCAATCTAAGGAGGCGCCCCCATTTCCCCCCATCTCACACATTTTTTTTGAAACTTTTTTTCATTGGTTTATTGTCCACCTTATGGATGACCAACATACCAAATTTCAAGGGATTTCAATACTGTTTGAGCCCACATCTACCCCTTGCAACTTCATGGGGTTTCCGACACGTTTTTATACCGTTGAAATTGTAATGGGTAGATGGTGGCTCAAAAAGTATTGGAATCTCTTGAAATTTGGTATGTTGATCATCCATGATGTGAACAACAACCCCATGAAAAGAAATTTCCAAAAAAATTGTAGGAGATGGGGGAAATGGGGGAGCCTCCTTAGATTTTCATCTAAGGAGGCACCTTAGATCCCCTTTTTCCTATATATATATATATATATATATATATATATATATATATATATATATATATATATATATATATATATATATATAGAATAATGGCTATCATACGCCATATGAGAGCTTCTCTCATACGCCCTCTCACATAAAGCACCCAAGTACAACCAAGTACAAGCCCATGTGGGCTTGTACTTGGGTGCTTTATGTGAGAGGGAGTATGAGAGAAGCTCTCATATGGCGTATGATACCCATTAATCCCATATATATATATATATATATATATATATATATATATATATATGGAACATGGAGGTGTGCTGACAGCCCATGAAATTTTCATTCACTGTCAGCGATTTGGGGCCCAAAAAGATATTTTTGAAATTTTTTTGCAATGTGTTCTCCAACTTGTTTGCTACCTTCCCACAAATTTTCACGTCAATTTAACACCGTTTGCGCCTCCATCCATGCGTTTCAAAAAGGTAGCTCAAATTTTGAAACTGTTGGTGTAATCTTTTTAAAACGCATGGATGGTGGCTCAAACGGTGTTGGATTAACGTGAAAATTGGTGGCAAGGTAGCCAACAAGTTGTAGAATACATTACAAAAACAAAATTCAAGAAAAATAGTTTTAGGCCTCAAAGTGCTGAAAGCATAGGAAAACCGATCATGTGCTGTCAGCACACCTCCATATTGCTTTACACACACATGCACGTGCACACGTGCACATCACATGAGAATAAGTGGTATCATATGGCATATGAGGCATCCCCTCATATACCAAGACACAAAAAGTGGGGTGGTACAGCAAGTACAAGCTCAAGTGGGCTTGTACCACCCCACTTTTTGTGTCTTGTATATGAGGGGATGCCTCATATGCCATATGATACCCCTTATTCTATATATATATATATATATATATATATATATATATATATATATATATATATATATATATATATATATATGAAGGATAATTAAATTTCATTAATCAAACAAATAATGTACATTATACACCTCAGTAGGACAAAGATATCTAAACTAAACTTGGACGTAGAGGGGAGAGAGGTCACATGCGTCGTCATCCCCTACTAGCCAATCCTAAAAAAAATCTAAGCTACTGAGACATCAAATAAATACGAGTTATGACCAATTTTTCGGGGCAATAGGAAAGTTTTGCCTTCCTTCCAACTGATAGAAGCACTGAGAACACGAACATCTTCATAGATATCTCAGAAAATAAGGACTTTATGCTTGCAAGAGTTGTTGAATACCTTTTATTCCTTTCATGCCAAGTTTGACAAACCACTGAACAGATAGCTAGGCAGGATATATCTGAGATTTTTGTCTTGCTCCAGAAGCGATCATGTATAAGGGTCTCCTCTTCTAATAGAGTTCCAATAGGCCCATGGGGAAGACCTAACTTCAGCCTACATAACTCCCAAAGATATAAAGTGAAAGGACATTCAAAAAAGAGATGTTTAATAGATTCCAAGGGATAATGACATAAAACACATGATATATTAGCAACTGTAACGTTCCTCTTATTAAGATTGTCAAAAGTCAGCAACTTATCATTCAACGCCCTAAGAAGACAGGTAGACATTTTAGGACAATATTTAGGGAACGAAATCACATCATAATAAGGTACAATATGAGACATAGGCTGAATAACTTCCCAAGTGACGTGCGTTTATATTTCATATATTCACACACGTTTTCTTTTGTATTTCTCCGTGTTTTTTCGCCGTCTTTTATTCGTTTTCACGTTTTTTCTCGTTTTCTTTCACTTTTCTTTATTTCTCCATGTTTGCAGGAGATTGACCGCGTAGGGGACGTTTAATGACGATATCTCAAGTCCCCGGAGCAACGGGAGGAGTCACGCGTGATCCAGGGGGTCAAACGTCAAATAATACATATTTCAGGCCCTCACCCGGTCGGTTGGTCATCTCCAACCGATCGGGTGATGCACGCGTGCACCACCCGGTCTCGGCCGGAGCTCAAGCAAAAGTCACCCGACCGGTTCACAGGTTGGTTCAGCGGGGACCTGTTCTCTGTCTTTTCGATCCAAATTCCAACCGATCGGGTGACTCTCACCCGATCGGTTCATCTATAGCTGATGCTAAGGAGCTGAAGACACGGGCACCCAACCGATCACTTCACCCGATGGCGCCAAGATCCAACCGGTCACTCCAAGAACTCACCCGACCGGTTCATATGACCGGGTGAAAGCTCGCCCTTT
The DNA here is from genome assembly GCA_030789695.1 of Scilla litardierei. Classification (NCBI taxonomy): domain Eukaryota; kingdom Viridiplantae; phylum Streptophyta; class Magnoliopsida; order Asparagales; family Asparagaceae; genus Scilla; species Scilla litardierei. The sequence continues at coordinate 338,915,201 of CM061142.1, read as the reverse complement.
TCTTTTCATTATCTGTAACGGATCACCTGATCGGTTGACTTGTCAATCGATCGGGTGATACGAGAGTCTATAAATAGAACCCCTAGGGTTCCAGAAACGGGGGAGCTGCTAGTTTTTACTGTTTTCTCCTATTGTGACGGCTGTAATATCTGTTCTTTTGTAAGTTGTCGGATCTTTCTCAAATTTTAGTATTGTCTTAATTACTCTATTACTTCCGCATTCCAATCGTCTGATTATGATTCCAACGGTTCATTTTCATTTAGATCGCTTTTTAATGAATTTTTGTGAGTAGTTCCCAAATCTGGGATTTTGGCTGAAACCCCTTCGGGGGCTCTTCCCGATGCATCCATAGGGTTAGGAAATCGATAGGGATTAGGATTCTAACGGTTACATGGGGTGTTTCATTGTCATCGACGGGAAAAAGACCGCCTTTGACCGTTGGGCCAAGGGGGAATAAAATTGGCGGTTGACTCCCTAGCCATAGCTCACGCCCTTAGCGTAGACGCCGAATCCTAGCACACGGGAGCGGCAGGATGAGACGTTGGGAGTTATCGTTGAAAGCTTAGTGCTCCTGGAATCGATCAGTGTTAATGGACACGGGAGTGCCCACTGATCGAATCCGGGAAGTCCGGTGTATCATCCTGGGCACCGACCGGAATATCGGGCCCATGGGATGCCGGTACCACTTTCAAAGGCAACGTCTCACCATTAGACCCTAATTCCGATCACCATCCATACCCGTAGGCCGCATCGGGGAGAGTCGCTCGTTGGAGTGGAAACCAAAGTCCCGGGTTTATTTTCTTATTGTTCTTACCTTGCATTCCTATACCGTGACAACCATTTACCGATTCGGGCTAGCTCGCCCATGGGGTGATTTAGGTCCTCCTTGACACACGAACATCCTAGCCTCCCTGTGTTCTACCCCCAAGCCACACTACAACACCGTGCGCTTGCGGTTACAAATATTTAAACCCCTTCCCTACCACGCGGCCGCGCGCCGGCACGGCGGGCATCCGGTCAAGTCTATGGCGCCGTTGCCGGGGAGGCAACATGCTTGTTATTTTAGGATCTTTTGAACCCTCGTGCCTAGCTCTCATCCCTGCCTCGCGATAATTTTCGCATTCTCCTTTTTCCTTTTTATTTTTCTTATTTTTATTTTATCTGTTTCTCTCCCACTTGTCGCTTCACGGGTGTTTGTTGTTTTTCATGCGCAGGAGTTCGAGAAGTCTCGACGACTTGATTCCCGTTGATCCAGAGATTAACGCCACCCTTAGGCGTTTGGCCGCCGAGAAGCGAAGAAGAGAGGATCCCGAATCCATGGAGGAGAACACCCCACCTCGCAAGTCTCTGCTGGAGTACTCGATGCCATCTATCGAGTCCACTTCTGCCATCCGTCCTCCAGCTATCACGGCCCAAAGCTTTGAGCTAAAGCCGTCTTTGGTGACATGGATCCAGCAGGATCAGTTTGCAGGTGCACCCATGGAGAGCCCGATCGAGCATCTAGACTCCTTCTTGGAGAAATGTGACACCTTCCGGATTAATGGTGTCACGACTGAGGCGATCCGTCTGAAGCTGTTCCCCTTCTCGTTGCGAGACAAAGCCAAGCAATGGTTTAGGGGGAAGGACCCCAACACTTTCAATACCTAGGAGAAGCTCTCCAACGCTTTTCTGACGAAGTTCTTTCCTCCAGGGAAGACCATGAAGTTGAGGAGTGAGATCTCCTCCTTCTCCCAGGCCAGCCACGAGTCCTTGCATGAAGCTTGGACGAGATACAAGGAGATGCAAAGAAGATGCACTCACCATGAGCTTCCGAAGTGGTAGATTATTAATCTGTTCTACAATGGGTTGAGGGATGACCTGAAATTTTCTATGGACGCCGCGGCTGGGGGTTCCTTCATGTCAAGGAGCGAGAAAGATGCAGGACATATTCGGGAAAATATGGCATCCAACAATGAGCGGTGGTGTGACGAGAGAGCCACACCCAGCTCTGGGGGTATAAACAGAGTCGAGGATGTCGATAAACTTTCAAGCAAGTTCGACTTGCTTTCGACCCAGATCTCCGCACTAATGGTAGGAGCCGGTGGGGCCGGTACGCAGCAGATTGCAGCGGTAGAATCTGAAATTTTTGGGGAATTCGACGGTGGTGACGTCTCACCACCGTTGGATCAGGCGAGCGCACTATTTTACAACCCCACGGGAAATGCGCCGTATCCATCAAGAACCAATTCTAACCCGGCCTACTCTCCAAACAACCGGAACCACCCTAACTTTGGTTACCGGGCGCCATTTCAGCCCTCGCCACCTCAGCAGCCGCAGCAACAAACATATCAGCCGGCTAGGCCACATCAGAGTCAGTTTCAGCAGCAACAATATCAGTAGCAGCCTCAGCAACAATTTTACGCCCCCAGAAATCAGCAGCAGCAGCAGTATGGCCAACAGAGGGCCGTCTCTCCGGTTGAGTCTCTCTTGACTCAATATATAACCAACCAGGAGAAGATCAATCAAAAGCTGAAAATGGGTCAGCGGGCCCTCACGGACCAAGTAACCCACCTGGGGTTACAAGTGGCGAACCTCTCAAGGTCACAAAACCAATTACCGCCACAACCGGAGGTGAACCCGAGGGGAGCAACCCAAACATCGGCACTCGTGCACGAGCACACGAATGTGTCCGCTATCGTTCTGAGAAGCGGGACACAAATTTCTACTAGAGTGCCCCCTAATAGACCGGAAGCACCGTTGGTCGTTGAGCGACCGATCGAAAAATCAAACGACGCCGGTGCTTCGTCATCAAATCCTACGACTCCAGAGGGAGACTCTGAAGAAGAGAAGAAGAAGAACGAGGAAGGGAGCCCGAAAGTGTTCAAACCCGTTGTGCTATTTCCACAGCGGTTAGCTCAGGCCAAAATCAACGAGAAATATGGCAAGTTCTTCGCCATGGTCAAGGACCTGAGCTTGCAAATCCCCTTCCAAGAAGCAATCGAAACAATCCCCTCCTATGCGAAATTCCTGAAAGATTTGGTTACTAGAGGGTCTAGAAAGGAGAAAGTAGTGTTGACGGCGGAGTGTAGCGCTCTTATCCAGAGGTCAAATCCACCGAAACTTAAAGACCCGGGGAGCTTCTCAATTCCTTGCACGATCAGGGCAGTGAAGATTCATCGTGCACTCGTCGATCTCGGAGCGAGTGTAAGTTTGATGCCCTTGTCGATGTATAAAAGGATAGGAATGGGTGATTTGGAGCCTACCGGTAAGACCCTACAACTAGCTGACCGGTCAGTCAAATATCCGGTGGGGATTGTGGATGACCTCCCCGTTAATGTAAAAGGGGTGCATATGCCAGTGGACTTTGTAGTCATGGACATGCCTGAAGACGCACACACCCCCATCATCCTGGGACGGCCTTTCATGGCCACTGCTGGCGTTTTGATTGATGTGAAGAACGGAAAACTTTCTCTAAACGTCAGCGGAGAAAAAGTTGAATTTGATCTGGGGTTATCCATGAAGTACCCCGATCCCCCAGACGACCCTCGGTGCAATTTGCTGGAGGTGGAAGAAGAAAAAGCTGCTGAAGAGAGCTCCTGGGAGATTCTCTCAAGAAACCCCCCCGATGACTTGGGGGATTCAGAAGACTGAGACGGCCCCAAGAACGATGATGCTGCTGTGAAAGCGAGTGCAGCAAGAACGACCCCTCCCGGGTTCCCCAAGGCTCCTCCTACGAGGAGAACGGGGAAAGAACCCATGGGCCTCACCAAAGACGAGTTCCAGATCCTAAAGAAGATGGCGGTAAGCGCCAATACGAAAGAGAAGCCCCCGGATCCCAAGAACAAGGAGAGGGTAGTCGAGCAAATCTTTCTCCAGCCGCTGACGGCTCCAAAGACCTTAAGCTCCGATGAAGAAGAGATGCCGAACTTCGTGCATCACCCGTATCAACCACCGTGAACATCTCTTGTGGGCGTCGAGCCAACGACGTTAAACAAGTGCGCTTCATGGGAGGCAACCCATGCTCTAAACTTTTGCCCCACTTTGTAGTGTTATTTTTGACTTTATTTTATCTATTTTTATAAATAAAATCAGCCGTGAGAACTGTTGAATATTGGACTCCCCGGATTTGGTTTTGATGATGAGCAAACATAAATAATTCATGAACTAACATTTTGTGAGCGCAGTATTGGAGATCGTCGCCAATTTCACGAGAATATTCAAAGCGACATCTCAACACTTCCAAAAGCTCGTATTCAAGCCTAAAGCTTCGTTGAAGCTCCTGCAGCGCTTTGGAAGTTATGAAGATTCAATTGAAGCTCTCAAAGACCGTTTATTAAGGTTTTATTTATAGTCTTTTAGTTTCGATTGATAGAATGTTAAGCCTTGAGTATATCTTACGTTTCTATCTTCATTACGCTCATTTCGTAGCTCTAGGATTCTTGCACAAGTTCATTCTAACTTCCTCGAAGCGTCGCGCTTCGATTCGGACTTTGTTGTGCATGTTAGTTGGTACAAGAACAAGTACTGACCGACTAGATGGTGATCTAGTCGGTCGGCAACTGTTCTTGGACCGACTAGTTTGATTCCTTAATTTCTTGGACTTTACTGTTTACAGTTAGTCGGTCTACGTTGAATCACCGACCGACTAGTTTGTGAACTAGTCGGTCAGTGATGCTTCTTTGACCGACTAGTTGTGACTTACTGTTCACTCTAAATTTCTCCTAAGCTACTGTTTACCGTTAGTCGGTCTAAGAACGTTTGATGACCGACTAATTGTCAATCTAGTCGGTCAATTTTTGTTCTTAGACCGACTAAGTCAACTTGCCTTCAGACTAAGTTGTTTTGCCTCTTAGTCGGTCTACGTTCATTGGATGACCGACTAGTTGTGAAACTAGTCGGTCAGAAAGTGTTCTTGGACCGACTAGATGTCTAGGTCTGAAATTCTCTTTCTTCTCAGATCTACTCTTAGTCGGTCCACGTTGTTTGGCTGACCGACTAGTTGATGAACTAGTCGGTCAGTGAGTGTTCTTTGACCGACTAATTCTCACAGATTTCTTTCCGTTGGAGATTGACCTATCTTGTTTTTATGGGACCCTATAAATACGAACCTAGGTCATTTCTATCTTCAACAGAGCTGCCATTAAGAGATTCATTGAGTTCTAAAGTGATAGCTATTCTCCCTCAAATCTAAAGCTCTCTTCCTCACAAGAAACCCATTCTCTCTCATTTCTAGATCTAGAGAGAAGCTTGTTCTTGGTGAGCTCTTCAAGCTATTGCTTGATTCAAGTGTCCAAATCTTCCCTAGGCACCCATTGCTGCTCATTTCCTTGGTGCTAGGGTTTGGTAACTTCATCTTCCTCAAATCCTTCATTCCACCTATTGGGTAAGAAAAACTCAAGGTATAGGATTTTGTGGTAAGCTTGTTTATTTCATATAAACTCTTTTATATTGCTTGTTGGTTCTCTCGGTTGTGAGAGAAGGTTGTGATCCCGGGTTGTGGGATTCACGTTTGCTATTGCATGTATGATTTGATCTTGTGAAAGTTTTTCACAAGATATTCATAGTGGAAATCTTGAGTTAGGGTTTCTAACTCAAGTATCCGGAGGGGATCCGGGTGGTTGGGACGTAGGATCACCGGGAACAAGTCGGGGAGACTTGGGTGGATCCGAACCCATTAACATCGTTTGTTAGCATTGTCAATTTCGTTGTCGTCGTTCAATTTAAGCTTCCGCAAATTGATTTGGTAGTTGATTGCAATTTAATTTGGAATTATACTCCTTATTATTTTAAAGTACTATTCACCCCCCCTCTAGTACTTGTGCAGTAGCTGGTAGGGCATTACATTTGGTATCAGAGCCAGATACACAGCTATGTCTGCCAACGACAACAAGACCGTGCCTCCACCCTCCAACTATGACACCTTCAGGAACCGTGAAGGAGCGTCATCGGTGATGGAAGGACATTCCTCTACGAGGCCTCCATTCTTCAACGGTACCAACTACGGGTACTGGAAGTGCCGGATGGAGACTTTCCTCCGGAGTGCATCTTTATGGAGGACTACAATGAAGGAGTACATCGAGCCCGAAGAAGAATATTTTGAGAAATGGACTACCGCGGAGGTCGCCGCGGAGGTAAGCAATGCCAAGGCAATGAACGCCTTGCAATGCGCATTGGAGCCCGAGGACTTCAATAAGATATGCACATGTAAGAGTGCATATCAAATTTGGAACTCTCTCCTCATACTACATGAAGGGACGAGTCGGGTAAGAGACTCTAAACTCGTAGTCGTAACCAAAGATTACGAAATCTTTCATATGCAACAGGGCGAGAAGATGAAAGAATATTACGCTCGCTTCGTTGACATAATAAACGAGTTAGAGGCCCTCGGCAAGATCTACACTCAAAAGGAGAAGTGCTTAAAGCTCATTGAAGGACTTCCCTCTTCTTGGGAAAAACGTACCTTCGCCATCGAGGAAGGTAATGACATGAACAAATATACCGTAGTTCAACTAATGGGTACTTTGATGTCATACGAGGTACGCAATGATAGCAAGGTGAAGCTACAAGAAAAGATGAAGTCATATTTGAACCTAGATGCGCCTAAGAAAAAGGCGATTGCATTCAAGGCGGCTTCATCCACATCTTCCGATGATGAAGACTCGGAAAACGAGTTAGACTTGGAGTCCATGGCACTCATGGCCAAGAAGTTCAACCGTTTCTTCCGAAAAGGTAACTTCAAGAACAAAGCTAAATTTGGTTCTACTAACGCCTCTTCCTCTCCTTTGTGTTTCAAGTGTAATAAGCCGGGACACATGAAAGCGGAGTGTCCCCTCAATAAGCACAAGGAGAAGTGGAAGGCGCCAAAATTCGATAAGTCCAAGAAATACAAAAAGGGGTACAAGAAAGGACTTGTCGGAGCAACATTCACCGACTCCGAGGATTCCTCAAGCGGAGAGTCGGATGATGAGAAAGTGGAGCAAGCACATATGTGCTTCATGGCAAGAGAGGAGAACGATCAAGGATCCTCCTCTTCCGATGATAGTAATGACGAAAGCGATGAGGTAACGATGGATGATCTTAGAAATGCTAACTCTCAACTTTGGTCAAAATACACTAAGTTAGTAAATAGATATACTAAGGTAAAAGATGACCTAGCTAGCATTCAAACATCGCCTAAGACTATCATCACCAACAACGACACCGTTGTTGAAGAGTTAAGAAATGAGATTGTTAATCTCAAATCTAAACTTGAACATGTTAGCATCGAGGATGCGGAAGAACATGAGATAGCGGATTTAACTTCTCAAAACTCGACTTTGAGTATTGAGAACGAGAATCTTAAATCTCGTGTTTATGTGCTCACTTCGCAAATATCCACTTTGGATACTTCTTTGCGTTCTCTCAAAGAGAAATATGAGAACACATTGGGCCGAATTAACAAATTCAACAAAGGTAAGGACCATTTGGATAAAATCCTAAGTGACTTACTTCCGGCCAATCACCACATTGGTTTGGGGTATACGACGGGATGTCCATCCAAAGCGGCCACTACTTTTGTTAGGCCAACTTCCGGTGACTCTACGAGTGGTAGCAAACACTCTATTGGTAGTTCATCTACCAATGGTGCTTCCACCTCGTCCACGCCCTCTTTTGGAAAGAAACCCACCTTGGGTGGACCTCCAAAGAAGGGTCATGCCTACATGTACACCAATAACATGCCACGTAGGAACACACGTCCTACTCCACCATCTCACACATATGATGATTTTTATGCAACACATTCTCGGGCACGTGCACACCATGTGAGACACCCTCACGCACGTGTTCCCACACATGCAAATGTTCACCCACCGCATCATATGAATAATTCTCGTCGTGCACCATTCCATCATGTCCCATATGCCTATCCACAACATGCATCACGTAGAAATCAACGTCGCATGCATGCACCCAATAGGATGATGGCTCCCAAAATATTTACTATTTGGAGCCCAACGGACACAAGCATGGACGAAAAACAAATATACATGAATGCTTATTTTTCGGATGTTGTACATAGTAAGAATTATGTGGGGAAGTCTAAGTCCACTTGGACTTGGCTTCCAAAGGTCTAATCCCTTGGACCCAATGACCTTGGGTACCATGATATGAAAGTTTCTATCTTTAGGTACTCAAGGAAAAGAAAAGGGAAAGGAGCAACAAATTTAAATTTAGCTCCAAAGGGAATTGGATACTCGATAGCGGGTGTTCAAAACACATGACGGGTGACGCTCGATTGCTCTCCGGAGTGGTTCCCATTGCGAATGGAAACCGCGTCATATTTGGAGGCAACGAGAGCGGAACCATCATAGGTGTTGGTAAAGTCGGTAACCCCTCTAAACCATTAATTAGTAATGTTTATCTTGTTAGTGGTTTAAATCATAATCTTATTTCAATAAGCCAACTTTGTGACAAAGGTTACAAAGTTAGCTTTGCGAAAGGATTGTGTCATATTTTAAGAAAGGATAATGAAAAATTATTATTTTCCGGAACTCGTCGTAAAGACATTTATATTTTGGATCTTCCTAAGTCATATGAACAATGTCTCGTTGCCAACACAAGTGAACAACACTTATGGCATCGACGCTTTGGACATGTGAACTTTGGAACATTATATAAGCTTTCAAAATTGAATTCTATTAAAGGTTTTCCGAAGCTAGTTTTTGAAAAGAAAAGTTTTTGTGATTGTTGTCAACGCGGCAAGCTTCCTAAATCTTCATTTAAACCTAAGAAAAGCATCTCTACTAAAAGGCCACTAGAGCTATTACATCTAGATTTATTTGGGCCAACTAGAGTAGCTTCCTTAGGAAATGCAAGGTATGGACTTGTCATCGTAGATGACAATTCAAGATTTACTTGGGTATTTTCATTGTGCAATAAAAATGAAACTTTTGAAAACTTCACAATTTTTGTTAAGAAAGTACAAAATCTCTTAGGAACCACCATTGTCACTATTCGTAGTGATCATGGAGGTGAATTTGAGAATGAGTCTTTTGAGACATTTTGTGATGAAGTTGGTATTACTCACACCTTCTCTTTCCCTCGTGCACCGCCTCAAAATGGTGTAGTTGAGAGAAAGAATAGGACGCTAGTGGAGTGTGCTCGCACTATGCTTGATGATAGCCAACTTGGCCATCAATTTTGGGCGGAAGCGGTACACACCGCTTGCTATGTGTTTAATAGAATACTTTTGAGGCCCGGCACTAAACAAACGTGTTATGAATTGTTGTTTGGTAGGTTGCCTCAAGTTAAACATTTTCGTGTTTTCGGTTCAAAATGTTTTATTAAGAACACATATGGTAGTTTGGACAAATTCGATCCAAGATCCGATGAGGGAATCTTTTGTTGATGATATCATTTTCGGTGCTACTAACTTCGCTCTTTGCGAAGAGTTTTCTAATGTTATGAAGGAACAATTTGAGATGAGCCACATGGGCGAACTCAAATATTTCTTAGGTCTCCAAATTCGCCAAATGAACGATGCAATCTTCATCCACCAAACGAAGTACACGGTGGAGTTGCTAAAGCGATTTGGAATGGAGAATGCCTCCGGGAAAAAGACTCCGATGAGCACGACTACGCATCTTGACAAGGATACGGGCGGTAAGGATGTAGACATTCGTCTATATCGAGGTATGATAGGTAGTTTGCTTTATCTTACCGCAAGTAGGCCCGATATTATGTTTGCCGTATGTATATGTGCTCGTTATCAGTCTCAACCTAAGGATTCTCACTTAGTAGCGGTAAAATGCATTTTTCGCTATCTAAGTTACACTTTAGATTTTGGATTACTATATCCGAGATCTAGCACGTATGAGTTAGTCTCATACAGTGACGCTGATTATGCGGGATGCAAATCCGACAGGAAAAGTACTAGTGGCACTTGCCATTTTCTAGGAAATTCTCTTGTCTCTTGGTTTTCCAAGAAGCAAAATTCGGTTTCACTTTCAACCACCGAGGCGGAATACATTGCCGCCGGTGCCGCTTGTGCCCAGGTTCTTTGGATGAGACACACATTGAAGGATTTTGGTATTCATTGTGATACTAACCCTATCATGGTGGATAACCAAAGTGCTATCTGTCTTTCAAAGAATCCGGTGCACCATTCCCGATCGAAACACATAGATGTCCGACACCATTTCTTAGATGATCATGTTGCTAAAAAGGACATCATTTTAGTGTACGTTGAAACCCAAAAGCAAATCGCCGATATTTTCACGAAACCCCTAAAGGAGGACTCCTTTGTGCGGTTGCGTCGAGAATTGGGGATTATGGGTGAATCCGAGATATAGGATTCATATTTTAATTCAATCATCTTGCATGCTAATATATTTCCCGATATTTCATTCATGCTAGATTAATTGAATTTTTGGGAATTTTATGTGAATTATTTGAATTTATTGCTCGAATTCGTATTTCAATGTCGTATTTAAGATTTCGACGTTTTATGGGGTAATTTAGATGACTAATGAGTGAGTTTGGATGTATCATCCAAGTGGTTTGTGAAGAGAAATCAAAATTCTACTTTTGGACTTTTCTAGTCGATTTCAGTTCACTTGTCAACCGACTAGATGCTCATCTAGTCGGTCAGCAAATGAACTCAGACCGACTAGCTCATGCAAATATCCATCTCCTATCTTTTTCTATCTTTAGTCGGTCATAGTATACTTTCCAACCGACTAGATTGAAAACTAGTCGGTCAGTGAATATACTGCGACCGACTAATTCTTGCCCTAGAAATTCATCTGAGCTACTGTTTCGACTTAGTCGGTTCAAGCTCATTGACCGACCGACTAGATCGTAATCTAGTCGGTCAGTACTTGAACTGTGACCGACTAAGTGTGTTAGGGCAGCTGTGTCTTTTCGCATCCCGACCGACTTATACACGTTTTCCTCCGACTAAAATCACTTTTAGTCGGTTTGTCTCCCCATCTCTCACTCGAAAACCCAAAACCCCCCCTTCGAGCCCCTTCGCATTCCGTCGTCTCCGGCCGTTTCTCCGGCCATCGCCGCCATCCGCCGCCGTCGACTCCACCCCCTAGGTATATTCCTCCCTCTCCTAGGTCAATTTCTTGCCCTAGGGTTCGTTTTCACCTCCTAGGATTTCTAGGGTTTCGAAATTTCTCCTCTAGGGTTTGTGTGTTCGATTTCATTTGGTCTTCTAGGGTTTTGTGCTAGCTTCTAGGTTTTGTGCTTAGGGTTGTTGATCCTCCGTGATTACTTGCGTGTGCTCTTAGAACTATGGCTAAGACTCGTATTCCGATCGCTTCTTCCGGGGCCTCTCCAATGACCGTAGAACAACCTACCGCTAGGAATCCCCCGAAACCTAAGCGTCGTGCCAAGTCTACCCAAGCCTCTCCATCGTCGCCCCCTCTTAAGAAGCCTAGGACTGCATCCGTCAAGCCCCGCAAATCCAAGACCAAAAAGCCTATTCTTCACACTCCGGCTACTCCTCCCGATTCCGATTCCGATACTGATTTTATCCCTGAGGATGAGCATACTAGGGATCCTACCCCACCTCCGAAGACCCGTAAGGCCAAGGGTAAAGCTCCTATGCCAGTTGGCGGTGTAGACATATCGTTGTGCCGCGATGACCCTCAGTGTCTCGCCGCGTACAACCGTATAGAACACTGTCCGCTGTTGTTAGAGCATTACGTTCAGTTCTCTGATTTCCTCGGCCTTACTGATCTTCTATCTTATAGTGGCCTTCTAGATTATCTCCGATACGACCCCAAGGCCAATCCCAAACCGTACCCTCGCCTCGTGAAATTGTTCTATGCTAACCGTATTTGAGGCCAGTACGACGCCAGCCACTCCATTGAGACGACTGTCTTGGGAACTCCTATAGTTCTCACGGCAGAAATCTTGGGGGAGATCCTTGGTTGTGCGTCGTGTGGTCTCCTCCCCTCAGACATTTTTGTAGACGACATTTCTTCCTTGGATCAGACTATTCTTTCTGAGATTTTCCAGGTTATCCCCTCCGCATTCATTGGTGTTCCTTCGAAATCCTTCATTTGGTATCAAAGCCGAATGCATGGGTTCTTAACCTGATCTTGAAGTCATGCCTCCTCCCGAAATATGGATCCTCTTCTCTCCCATCTCAGCCGTTCTTGAAACTCATATACGCTCTTTTCTTGGGGTGCGAGATAAATTGGGCTCGCGTGATACTCGATAAGATGGATTCTTTCGAGTGTATACGCAAGACCAATAAGTCTGCGCACATTCCATACCCCTGCTTGTTGACACTCGTATTCCGTCATTTTCGCGTTCCTCTCCCTCCTGACGATGAGCGTCCTTTGGGTACGCCTCTGAACGCGACGGCCGTGAAGAAATCTTTAGCGGCACTTCGTCACATGCAGAGGTCTACCGCATCTGCTTCTCAGTCTACTCCGTCAGCCGCTGCAGCCTCCTCTTCCCCTGCTACTTTGGACGATGTCGTACGTCTTCTTCGTCAGCACGACTCCCGTTTGGCTCGTACTGAGGAGGTCGTATGTCGTATGGCTCGTATGATGGGGATTGAGCTTCCTCCTTCGGTGTCTGAGGCCGAGGAGATGGACGATGAGGAGCTTGACGAGCTTGTCACTTCTTTTGCCCGTGGCGATGAGGCCACTGCTGCTGCTGCTGGTGTTTCCACTTCTGCTCCTGGAGTTGGCACCTCTTCCGGTGCTCCAGAGCCTTCTGCTCCAGCACTTCAGTCTTCAGAGCCTGCTGTTGACCCTGTTGCTGAGCCTGCTGCTATTCCAGTTGACACTTCTGTTGTCGAGACCCTTGCTGCTGTAGAGCCTGTTCCTGAGATCTCGACTCCTGCCCCGACGATTCCATCTGTTGAGACGCCTCTTCTCCCTGCAGAGCCTGAGTCCACTCCGTCGACTGGACCCACGGACGCTGCAGATCCTGCCTCCTCCTCGTGATCGTTGTTCCGAGGACTCTCCATATACGCCTTGGATGATATATCTTAGCGAGAGTATTATGGGTTAGGATAGGGTATGAGGGTTATTATGTTTTGATGTATTTTGGATGTCGTCGCTGCTGCTGTATTTATCTTGATGAGAATGATGATGATGATGGTGTATTTCATTTTGATGAGTATATTGTATCGATGATGTTGATGTATTTCTTTTTGATGATATGTAGCGCTTGATATGATGTATCTCATATATTCGATGTGATATCTTTTTGGATATACTCATGTTGTCTCTGCATATATATATGTTCATCGTCATTCACTTTGTCTTTTATTCGTCGTGCAAATTTTAATATTCGTTGAATGTATTTGAAATGAGATTTCGTCGCTCGACGCATAAAAACTTGGTTAAATAGATTTAAATTCTATAATTGTATAGAATTGTTTTCCATGCACAAAATTAACCAAGTATATTGAATATTGAAGAGTATGTTTCTTTATTCATTTAATGAATAATTATTTGGTATTTTTGATGATTTTGTTTTTCACTTTGTGATAATGGACAATTGGCACACTTTGAATTGATTTAATCATTTTTCTTTTGGTGTCAATTAGCTACATCGTCATTGTCTACGACTCCCGATGTTGGATTTTACATTTCCTAATTGTTGTCGTTGTATGCCCCCCATTTTTGGGATAATGCCAAAGGGGGAGAGATAATGATAATAAATAGTGCAAATGAAAAATTTAACTCCATTCCAAGAATCTAGTTTGATATGTTAGATTCAGGGGGAGTTACGATACATATAAGGATTTTCAAAATCCGATATTTCAAAAATCAATTCTCATTATATATCTTACTCGTCTGATTGATGCAATTCATATATATTCATTTGGGAATTAACGTGTCATCAATGCAGGGGGAGTAAGTATTTTACATTTGAATTATTATTTTTGATTATTATTTATGTTGGTTTGTCATCACCAAAAAGGGGGAGAATGTTGAATATTGGACTCCCCGGATTTGGTTTTGATGATGAGCAAACATAAATAATTCATGAACTAACATTTTGTGAGCGCAGTATTGGAGATCGTCGCCAATTTCACGAGAATATTCAAAGCGACATCTCAACACTTCCAAAAGCTCGTATTCAAGCCTAAAGCTTCGTTGAAGCTCCTGCAGCGCTTTGGAAGTTATGAAGATTCAATCGAAGCTCTCAAAGACCGTTTATTAAGGTTTTATTTATAGTCTTTTAGTTTCGATTGATAGAATGTTAAGCCTTGAGTATATCTTACGTTTCTATCTTCATTACGCTCATTTCGTAGCTCTAGGATTCTTGCACAAGTTCATTCTAACTTCCTCGAAGCGTCGCGCTTCGATTCGGACTTTGTTGTGCATGTTAGTTGGTACAAGAACAAGTACTGACCGACTAGATGGTGATCTAGTCGGTCGGCAACTGTTCTTGGACCGACTAGTTTGATTCCTTAATTTCTTGGACTTTACTGTTTACAGTTAGTCGGTCTACGTTGAATCACCGACCGACTAGTTTGTGAACTAGTCGGTCAGTGATGCTTCTTTGACCGACTAGTTGTGACTTACTGTTCACTCTAAATTTCTCCTAAGCTACTGTTTACCGTTAGTCGGTCTAAGAACGTTTGATGACCGACTAATTGTCAATCTAGTCGGTCAATTTTTGTTCTTAGACCGACTAAGTCAACTTGCCTTCAGACTAAGTTGTTTTGCCTCTTAGTCAGTCTACGTTCATTGGATGACCGACTAGTTGTGAAACTAGTCGGTCAGAAAGTGTTCTTGGACCGACTAGATGTCTAGGTCTGAAATTCTCTTTCTTCTCAGATCTACTCTTAGTCGGTCCACGTTGTTTGGCTGACCGACTAGTTGATGAACTAGTCGGTCAGTGAGTGTTCTTTGACCGACTAATTCTCACAGATTTCTTTCCGTTGAAGATTGACCTATCTTGTTTTTATGGGACCCTATAAATACGAACCTAGGTCATTTCTATCTTCAACAGAGCTGCCATTAAGAGATTCATTGAGTTCTAAAGTGATAGCTATTCTCCCTCAAATCTAAAGCTCTCTTCCTCACAAGAAACCCATTCTCTCTCATTTCTAGATCTAGAGAGAAGCTTGTTCTTGGTGAGCTCTTCAAGCTATTGCTTGATTCAAGTTTCCAAATCTTCCCTAGGCACCCATTGCTGCTCATTTCCTTGGTGCTAGGGTTTGGTAACTTCATCTTCCTCAAATCCTTCATTCCACCTATTGGGTAAGAAAAACTCAAGGTATAGGATTTTGTGGTAAGCTTGTTTATTTCATATAAACTCTTTTATATTGCTTGTTGGTTCTCTCGGTTGTGAGAGAAGGTTGTGATCCCGGGTTGTGGGATTCACGTTTGCTATTGCATGTATGATTTGATCTTGTGAAAGTTTTTCACAAGATATTCATAGTGGAAATCTTGAGTTAGGGTTTCTAACTCAAGTATCCGGAGGGGATCCGGGTGGTTGGGACGTAGGATCACCGGGAACAAGTCGGGGAGACTTGGGTGGATCCGAACCCATTAACATCGTTTGTTAGCATTGTCAATTTCGTTGTCGTCGTTCAATTTAAGCTTCCGCAAATTGATTTGGTAGTTGATTGCAATTTAATTTGGAATTATACTCCTTATTATTTTAAAGTACTATTCACCCCCCCCTCTAGTACTTGTGCAGTAGCTGGTAGGGCATTACAAGAACATCCATTTAGGGACTTAGACAATCTGTTGGTTTTTGCAGGAAACAAAGCCCCAACCGATCGGTTGATAACTCACCTGATCGGTTGGGATGTATCAGATACAAGCCGAAATCTGTCCCCAAATGAACCGATCGGTTGAATAATGGAGAGACAGGGTGACAGACCGGGTGATCTGGGGAGAATTCTCGAGAAATTTTTGGGGAATATCAACCGACTGGTTGAGTTAGAGCGCGATCGGTTGAGGCGACCGGGTGAGCAACCCCCCATTCTTGGGAAAAATTTGGGAAACGGTCAACCGATCGGGTGACTATTCACCCGGTCGGTTCACCTGTAGCTGTTGGCAGACCGGAACTTTCGAAATTTGCCTACCCGATCGGGTGAGAACTCACCCGATCGGTTCAGTTTCGCCCCTATAAATACCCCTACCGCACGGTGACCGCCACCCGACCCCCGAAAATCCCCTTCACGTGGTTTCACGCCCTCCAACAGCCGAATCGACCTCCTCCACCCAACACACTGCCCCTAAACCCTTGTCCCCACTCACTCCCATACTTCCCCACCCCTGCCACCTCGCCATCGTCGACATTCCATCATCAAAACACCCAAACCCTAACCCTAGCCCCAAAATTTTCAAAACTCTGTTTCCTGTCGGATCAGCGAGCGGCGGCTTCCTGAATTATTTCCTCCTACTACGCGAGTCCCCCGGGAGCTTGATCTTGCTACATCGATGGGTAACACTCTTCCACTCTACACATCTCTTACTTTGTCTGTAATATCCTAAATTGGTGTTGTACCTGCTTCACTTGCTCTATATTCATCGTAGGCATGCCTCCACTTTCATTTTCACCACCCACATTGTCGCCATGTCTTAGAAAGGGAAAGAGATTGCATTATCTTCGCGCCGTGATCCGCTCTACGGCCCCTTTTCCCCCTCTTTCCTTGGCATAAACCCTTCTACGGAAGAACAGTCTGACTGTTTGCGAGCACTACTTCATCGCCCGATGAGACCTACACTCTTCGCCGATCGCCCCACACTCGAAGCTCTAGGGCTTTCGAACGGCGTCGCCAGAATTTTCAACTGTATCGGGTGCCATACCCTCTCTTACATCCATGCTCACACACACAGAAATCTCACGCTTGAATTCCTCAGTTCCCTCGAGTTGTTTGATGTGGGTTTCTCCTTCCGTGCTTTCAACTGCTACTTTTCTCTGGGTTTCATCAAGTTGAACAATATCCTCAATCTCCGTCACCCCGATATTAATTCCGAACATTCGACCCACGATCGAACTGACATCTACTCTCAATTCCGGGCTGATGGTGTTTGGCAACGATTTACCCGATACCCCACCTTTCCACCCGAGGCTCTTGCCTCCTACATTATTCACCCCTGTTACCGCCTCGCCCATTGCATCCTCGCCAACACTGTTTTCGCCCGCGTGGATGTGTCCACTGTATCTAGGGATGAGCTCTTCTTTCTCTATGCCATGTCCGATGACAGGATCCACGGGCCCATCCCTATGACCATAAACGCCGCTCATTGGATCATCCACGAAATTTTTGCTGTTAGCCGCGCCAATTCTTGTTCCATCTGTTGTGGTGGGATGATCACCCTTATTGTCAGCTGTGTTTTTGAGAGTACCACCCGACCTCCCTATTTTGCCTGGACGTAGCCGTATTGATCACGATTACTTGATCGATATCAATATGCTCACTCCCTTTGGTGAAGACCGTGCTGTCTACCTCTATAGCCCCGCCTGCGAACCTTTCGCAATCCTGCCACCTTTGGCCCCTTTGCGGCTACCCTACACCCCATCTCGTCTGCCTTGGGAGTTTTACCCCGATCCTTGGTA
This sequence comes from Scilla litardierei, assembly GCA_030789695.1. Classification (NCBI taxonomy): domain Eukaryota; kingdom Viridiplantae; phylum Streptophyta; class Magnoliopsida; order Asparagales; family Asparagaceae; genus Scilla; species Scilla litardierei. Next base: position 338,897,684 of record CM061142.1, on the reverse strand, counting down.
TTCTCCATTAGTGCATCTGCCACCCTTGGATCCTCCCGATTGGCACCCTACTGTCGGCCCACCTGGTACGATCCTTCTCCACCACAGCCCCCCGGTGCACATCGATCCACCCATGCTCCAGCCTGTCGCCCCTCCTTCCCCAATAGGAACTCCCTCCTCTTCCTCTGAGGATTCTTTCATTCACTACTCCCCACCCTCCTCCCCCTCCCCCTACCATTCTAGCACCAGCGAATCCAATTGACTCCCCCTTGCATATCTCTGCATTTCACGATCACATTTTATTTGCTAGCACTGTCATGTCTAGCTTGGGGGACGTCTATTTTGGTGTGTCGTAGTGTTTTGTTGTTTTTCTCATTTTTGTGTGTATGCTTGTTTTTCCCCTTTTGAGTGTCATGTCGTGTGGTTCTATTTCTATTTTTGTGTCGTTTGATTTTGATCTTGATCTTTCTTTATTTTCAGTTTCGTCTTTGTGTTTTCCTCGTTTTCACTTCTTTTTGTGTCGGTGCATATTCCCCCCCATCTTCATTGCCCTCCCGTACTCACTCATATTGCATTGAGGGCAATGCAAACTTCAGCTTGGGGGAGTCGCACTGTGTGTGTCATTTGAGTCCTTCTTTTTCGTTTTTGTGTCGTTTTCATCGTGTTTTTTATTTTTTATTTTTTTCTTTTTCTTTTTCTTTTCTTCTTTTTAGCTCTTTCTCCTAGAGATGAACCCTATGATGAATCGCCACAAAATCACACACACCTAGCATGGCATCGATAATCACATTCACTAACCCTAGGATTTCGAGTTCTCTTGCATTTCACGCATCGTGGGTCCACTTAGCTTTTTGTGAGTCGTGCGTCGTGCCTAGCTATTTGGTGTGCTTCTACTTTGTGATTTTATTTTATATACCTGTCCAGGAATGACCCCTAGATTATCATGCTTCGATTTGAATATGCGGTATTTGCCTCTACTATAAGCATGCTATATTTATATCGTATATCTCAATTCGCATACGTCGGGATTCCACAATTAAGGACTAGGATAACACATTTAGCCTATGCTCTATCTAGCGAGAATAGTTACCTCTACCCAAATGTTTAGATTTCGACTTCTTTTTTGTTTTACTTGGTGCAAATCCCCTCGTCGTGTACCGTTCTCCCACTTGGGAGAGTACACATGTGTATAGCCAAAAACCCAAAAATACAAAAAAAAAGAGAAAAGAAAAGAAAAACCCAAAAAGAAAAGAAAAGAAAAATTTTGTATAGCCAAAAAGCCAAAAAAAATACAAATGCCCAAAACCCAAAAAAATTTCTAGTGTGAATATTTTTCCTACCTACCGAGAATAAAGGGAAGGCGAGAATTTGCACCGAGTGATCTACTCCACATCATCTCAACCCCCATCGTTTTCGAAAACACTTGGCTTAGGAACTTTTTAGCTAGTATCTAGGCTATAGTGGCGTGATTTCCTTGACCCTAGTTGTGGAGTCCCCGATGCATGATACGTTTCACTTCTTATACTCTTCTCATGCATGCTTGAACTAATATTCACCGCAATTTCAAATTCGAATCGGTATTTGGGTCATTTCCTGGATTTGCGTATATGAGCTCATAGCACATTGTAGAAAGCGACACCATTTGCTAGCACACGACCGCACTCACACGCGCTTCACCGCGTGGGCCCACGACACTTATTTGGACTCGTTTTCCTAGGTTTAGTGATGTGATTTGACGTTTGCTTGCTTGGTATGTCGTTTTTGATTTTGTTGGCTCTGACGGACGATCTAGGATATAGAGTTTTCTTTTTCTCTCTTTCTCTCTATTTTTCCCCTCCGAGTTCCTACTCTCACTCGTCTTCCTCGAGGACGAGGAAGAGTTCAGCTTGGGGGATTTTGACGTGCGTTTATATTTCATATATTCACGCACGTTTTCTTTTGTATTTCTCCGTGTTTTTTCGCCGTCTTTTATTCGTTTTCTCGTATTTTCTCGTTTTCTTTCACTTTTCTTTGTTTCTCCATGTTTGCAGGAGATTGACCGCGTAGGGGACGTTTAACGACGATATCTCAAGTCCCCGGAGCAACGGGAGGAGTCACACGTGATCCAGGGGGTCAAACGTCAAAGAATACATCTTTCAGCCCCTCACCCGGTTGGTTGGTCATCTCCAACCGATCGGGTGATGCACGCGTGCACCACCCGGTCTCGGCCGGAGCTCAAGCAAAAGTCACCCGACCGATTCACAGGTCGGTTCAGCGGGGGCCTGTTCTCTGTCTTTTCGATCCAAATTCCAACCGATCGGGTGACTCTCACCCGATCGGTTCATCTGTAGCTGATGCTGAGGAGCTGAAGACACGGGCACCCAACCGATCACTTCACCCGATGGCGCCAAGATCCAACCGGTCACTCCAAGAACTCACACGACCGGTTCATATGACCGGGTGAAAGCTCATCGTTTTCTGTTCATTATCTGTAACGGATCACCCGATTGGTTGACTTGTCAACCGATCGGGTGATACGAGAGTCTATAAATAGAACCCCTAGGGTTCCAGAAACGGGGGAGCTGCTAGTTTTTACTGTTTTCTCCTATTGTGACGGCTCTAATTTCTGTTCCTTTGTAAGTTGTCGGATCTTTCTCAAATTTTAGTATTGTCTTAATTACTCTATTACTTCCGCATTCCAATCGTCTGATTATGATTCCAACGGTTCATTTTCATTTAGATCGCTTTTTAATGAATTTTTGTGAGTAGTTCCCAAATCTGGGATTTTGGCGGAAACCCCTTCAGGGGCTCTTCCCGATGCATCCATAGGGTTAGGAAATCGATTGGGATTAGGATTCTAACGGTTACGCGGGGTGTTTCATTGTCATCGGTGGGAAAAAGACCGCCTTTGACCATTGGGCCAAGGGGGAATAAACTTGGCGGTTGACTCCCTAGCCATAGCTCACGCCCTTAGCGTAGACGCCGAATCCTAGCACACGGGAGCGGCAGGATGAGACGTTGGGAGTTATCGTTGCAAGCTTAGTGCTCCCGGAATCGATCAGTGTTAATGGACACGGGAGTGCCCACTGATCCCCGACCGGAATATCGGGCCCATGGGATGCCGGGTACCACTTTCAGAGGCAACGTCTCACCATTAGACCATAATTCCGATCGCCATCCATACCGTAGGCCGCATCAGGGAGAGTCGCTCGTTGGAGTGGAAACCAAAGTCCCGGGTTTATTTTCTTATTGTTCATACCTTGCATTCCTATACCGTGACAACCATTTACCGATTCGGGCTAGCTCGCCCACGGGGTGATTTTGGTCCTCCTTGACACAAGCACATCCTAGCCTCCCTGTGTTCGACCCCCAAGCCACACTACAACACCGTGCGCTTGCGGTTACAAATATTTAAACCCCTTCCCTGCCACGCGGCCGCGCGCCGGCGCGGCGGGCATCCGGTCACCAAGCAGATGTAAGTGAAAATTTAGGGGAAGGTGTCCATCGAAGAGAAGAGGACAGATGATCATTATTAACTTCATAAAAAGGTGCTACTAGTTGCTTAGATGCCAATATAAATTTCCAGGTACCTGAGTGAGCTGGGATGAAGGAAGATCAGTACCATTCAGGGTGTAGGTGCTTCTCATAAACTTGGCCCATAGAGAATCAGAGTGCATAAACATCCAGAAAAGACGAATCCTTGCAGCTTGTTAATATCAGCAAGTCTACGAAGTCCAAGCCCTCCTTCCCTTTTGGGCTTGCAGATATTGGACTAACTCCATACATGCATCTTATTATTCCAAAGAAAATTAGCACAACGCTGCTCAATAGTACAAATTACCGAAAGAGGTAGCTTGAAAGAAAGGCTCCAATAAGAAGATAAATTATATATTACGGAGTGTATAAGCTCAACTCTACCAGCCATAATAAAAAGTTTGGAAGACCAACCTGCCAAGTATTTCCAGCATTTATCAATAAGAGGAGAGTAGTGCATTGCCTGGGGTATGAAATAGATAGGGGCAGACCAAGGTATCGAATTTGTAAAGTACCAAGGGCACTCTAATAGTAGCTGGAATCTCCCGAGGATTCTGGCACCCCTTACTATAGAACATCTTAATTTTGCCATTATTAATATGTAATCCCACAACATTACTAAGGGAGTCAAATATATCAGATAGATTCCCAGCAGACCTCTGATCTACATGGCAGAAAACAAGTAGATCATTAGCAAAAAGCAGATGTGCGGGGGTCAGAATGGGATACCTCTTCATAGGTTTGACCAAACCATCTAGAACTGCAAGATCCATCATAATTGAGAAAAACTCCATAACGAAGACGAATATGTAAGGAGATAGAGGGCCACCTTGCCTTATGCCTCGATTACTAGTGAAGAACCCTGAAGGAGACCCATTAATGAGCACATAGAAAGTAGTGCTGGATATACATTCCTTGATCTAGCCAATTCAACGAGGAGGAAATCCCATGTGATGCATCATGAAGTAGATAAATTCACTATTTACTGAATCGAAAGCCTTCCTCAGATCTACCTTGTGGCACAAGCGGCTACCCATGGGCTTATTGAAGTCCCTAACCAATTCATGGGCTAATAGTAAACAATCAATAATGAGACGACCCTTCAATAAGGTAGTTTGATGGGGAGATATGATATCAGAGATAACCTTCTGCAGCCTGTTATAGAGAACCTTAGAGATAAATTTGTAGATGACATTGCAACATGATATAGCCTATAGTCATTGAGAGTGGAAGCTGAATCAGACTTAGGCACTAAACATAGAAAAGTATGGTTGAGTTCTCCAAGGCACCTGCTAGAGGAAAAGAATGATTTCACAACATTAACAACTTCATCGCCTACCATGTCCCAATTCGTCTGATAGAAATAAGCATTATAACTATCAGGACTTGGAGCCTTATCAGCACACATTTGAAAATTAGCATTCCTAATTTCCAAAGAGGTAATAGTACGTATAAGCCATTCTGCACTAGTGGATGTCAGTTGCTTCTTAAGAGGGAAATACAGGAACACATTCCAATAATCAGACTGATTGAAGAGGTTTTTATAAAATGCTAGAGCTGTGTTCCAAATATCTGCACTGCGATCAGAAGGAGACCCATCAGAAATAAATTGTTGAATATTGGACTCCCCGGATTTGGTTTTGGATGATGAGCAAACATAAATAATTCATGATCTAACAATTTGTGAGCGCAGTATTGGAGATCGTCGCCAATTTCACGTGAACATTCAAAGCGACATCTCAACACTTTCCAAAGCTCAGTTTCATGCCTAAAGCTTCGTTGAAGCTCTTACGACGCTTTGGAAGTAATGAAGATTCAATCGAAGCTCTCTAAGACCGTTTATTAAGGTTTTATTTATAGTCTTTTAGTTTCGATTGATAGAATGTTAAGCCTTGAGTATATCTTACGTTTCTATCTTCATTTCGCTCATTTCGTAGCTCTAGGATTCTTGCACAAGTTCACTCTATCTTCCTCGAAGCGTCGCGCTTCGATTCGGACTTTGTTGTGCATGTTAGTTGGTACAAGAACAAGTACTGACCGACTAGATGGAGATCTAGTCGGTCGGCCACTGTTCTTGGACCGACTAGTTTCTGTCAGTTAAATCTTTGTTCTTTACTGTTTACAGTTAATCGGTCTACGTTGACTCACCGACCGACTAGTTTGTGAACTAGTCGGTCAGTGATACTTCTTTGACCGACTAGTTGTGATTTACTGCACATGCCAAATTCCTCCTAAGCTACTGTTTACCGTTTGTCGGTCTAAGAACGTTTGATGACCGACTAGTTGACAATCTAGTCGGTCAACTTTTGTTCTTGGACCGACTAAGTCAACTTGCCTTCAGACTAGTTTTCTAGGTCTGAAATTCTATCTCTTCTCAGATCTGCTCTTAGTCGGTCCATGCTTTGTGACTGACCGACTAGTTGATGAACTAGTCGGTCAGTGAATGTTCTTTGACCGACTAATTCACACAGATTTCTTTCCGTTGGAGATTGACCTAACTTATGTTTTTGGGTTCCTATAAATACGAACCTAGGTCATTTCTATCTTCAATAGAGCTGCCATTAAGAGATTCATTGAGTTCTAAAGAGATAGCTATTCTCCCTCAAATCTAAAGCTCTCTTCCTCACAAGAAACCCATTCTCTCTCATTTCTAGATCTAGAGAGAAGCTTGTTCTTGGTGAGCTCTTCAAGCTATTGCTTGATCCTAGTCTCCAACTCTTCCCTAGGCACCCTTTGCTGCTCATTTCCTTGGTGCTAGGGCTTGGTGACTTCATCTTCCTCAAATCCTTCATTCCACCTATTGGGTAAGAAAAACTCAAGGTATAGGATTTTGTGGTAAGAGTATTTATTTCATATAAACTCTTTATATTGCTTATTGGCTCTCTCGGTTGTGAGAGAAGTTTGTGATCCCGGGTTGTGGGATTCACTTTGCCATTGCTTGTATGATTTGATCTTGTGAAGGTTTTTCACAAGATAGTCATAGTGGAAATCTTGAGTTAGGGTTTCTAACTCAAGTATCCGGAGGGGATCCGGGTGGTTGGGACGTAGGATCACCGGGAACAAGTCGGGAAGACTTGGGTGGATCCGAACCCATTAACTTCATTTGTTAGCATTGTTAATTTCATTGTTGTCATTCAATTTAAGCTTCCGCAAATTGATTTGGTAGTTGTGTGCAATTTAATTTGGAATTATACGCCTTATTATTTTAAAGTACTATTCACCCCCCCTCTAGTACTTGTGCAGTAGCTGGTAGGGCATTACATTTGGTATCAAAGCCAGGTTCTCAGCTATGTCTGCCAACGACAACAAGACCGTGCGTCCACCTTCCAACTATGACACCTTCAGGAACCGTGAAGGAGCATCTTCCGTGATGGAAGGACATTCCTCTACAAGGCCTCCATTCTTCAACGGTACCAACTACGGGTACTGGAAGTGTCGGATGGAAACCTTCCTCCGAAGTGCATCTTTATGGAGAACTACAATGAAGGAGTATATTGAACCCGAAGAAGAAGATTTTGAGAAATGGACTACCGCGGAGGTCGCCGCGGAGGTAAGCAATGCCAAGGCAATGAACGCCTTGCAATGTGCATTGGAGCCCGAGGATTTCAATAAGATATGCACATGTAAGAGTGCATATCAAATTTGGAACTCCCTCCTCATTCTACATGAAGGGACGAGTAGGGTAAGAGACTCTAAACTCGTAGTCGTAACCAAAGATTACGAAATGTTTCATATGCAACAGGGCGAGAAGATGAAAGAATATTACGCTCGTTTCGTTGACATAATAAACGAGTTAGAGGCCCTCGGCAAGATCTACACTCAAAAGGAGAAGTGCTTAAAGCTTATTGAAGGACTTCCCTCTTCTTGGGAAAAACGTACCTTCGCCATTGAGGAAGGTAATGACATGGACAAATATACCGTAGTTCAACTAATGGGTACCTTGATGTCATACGAGGTACGCAAAGATAGCAAGGTGAAGCTACAAGAAAAGATGAAGTCATATTTGAACCTAGATGCGCCTAAGAAAAAGGCGATTGCATTCAAGGCGGCTTCATCCACCTCTACCGATGATGAAGAATCGGAAAACGAGTTGGACTTGGAGTCCATGGCACTCATGGCCAAGAAGTTCAACCGTTTCTTCCGAAAGGGTAACTTCAAACAAAAATCTAAGTTTACTTCTACTAACGCCTCTCCACCTTTGTGCTTTAAATGCAATAAGCCAGGACACATCAAAGCGGATTGTCCTCAAAACAAGCAAAAGGAGAAGTGGAAGGCACTAAAGTATGACAAGTCCAAGAAGTACACGAAAGGAAACAAGAAGGGACTTGTCGGAGCTACCTTCACCGACTCCGAGGATTCCTCAAGCGGAGAGTCGGACGATGAGCAAGTGGAGCAAGCGCACATGTGCTTCATGGCAAGAGAGGAGAACGATCAAGGATCCTCCTCTTCCGATGATAGTGATAAAGAAAGCGATGAGGTAACGATGGATGATCTTAGGGATGCTAACACTCAACTTTGGTCAAAATATACTAAGTTAGTAAATAGATATACTAAGGTAAAAGATGACCTAGCTAGCATTCAAACATCGCCTAAGACTATCATCACCAACAACGACACCGTTGTTGAAGAGTTTAGAAATGAGATTGTGAATCTCAAATCTAAACTTGAACATGCTAGCATTGAGGATGTGGAAGAACATGAGATAGCGGATTTAACTTCTCAAAACTCGACTTTGAGTATTGAGAACGAGAATCTTAAATCTCGTGTTTATGTGCTCACTTCGCAAATATCCACTTTGGATACTTCTTTGCGTTCTCTCAAAGAGAAATATGAGAACACATTGGGCCGAATCAACGAATTCAACAAAGGTAAGGGCCATTTGGATAATATCCTAAAAGATTTACTTCCGGCCAAACACCACATTGGCTTGGGGTATATGATGGGAAATTCATCCAAGTCGGTCACTACTTTTGTTAGGCCAACTTCCGAAGCCTCAACGAGTGGGAGCAAACACTCTATTGGTAGTTCATCTACCAATGGTGCTTCCACCTCGTCCACACCCTCTTTCGGAAAGAAACCCACTTTGGGTGGACCTCCAAAGAAGGGGCATGCTTACATGTACACCGATACCATGCCACGTAGGAACACACGTCCTACTCCACCGTCTCACACATATGATGATTTTTATGCAACACATTCTCGGGCACGTGCACACCAAGTGAGACACCCTCACGCACGTGTTTCCACACATGCATATGTACACCCACCTCATCATATGAATAATTCGCGTCGTGCACCATTCCATCATGTCCCGTATGCCTATCCACTACATGCATCACGTAGAAATCAACGTAGCATGCATGCACCCAATAGGATGATGGCTCCCAAAATTTTCACTATTTGGAGCCCAAAGGACACAAGCATGGACGAAAAACAAATATATATGAATGCTTATTTTTCGGATGTTGTGCATAGTAAGAATTATGTGGGGAAGTCTAAGTCCACTTGGACTTGGCTTCCAAAGGTCTAATCCCTTGGACCCAATGACCTTGGGTACCATGATATGAACTTATCTATCTTTAGGTACTCAAGGAAAAGAAAAAGGAAAGGAGCAACGAATTTAAATTTAGCTCCAAAGGGAATTGGATACTCGATAGCGGGTGTTCCAAACACATGACGGGTGACGCTCGTTTGCTCTCCGGAGTGGTTCCCATTGCGAATGGAAACCGCGTCGTATTTGGAGGCAACGAGAGCGGAACCATCATAGGTGTTGGTAAAGTCGGTAACTCTTCTAAACCATTAATTAGTGATGTTTATCTTGTTAGTGGTTTAAATCATAATCTTATTTCAATAAGTCAACTTTGTGACAAAGGTTACAAAGTTAGCTTTGCGAAAGGATTGTGTCATATTTTGAGAAAGGATAATGAAAAATTATTATTTTCCGGAACTCGTCGTAAAGACATTTATATTTTGGATCTTCCTAAGTCATATGAACAATGTCTCGTTGCCAACACAAGTGAACAACACTTATGGCATCGACGCTTTGGACATGTGAACTTTGGAACACTATATAAGCTTTCAAAATTGAATTCTATTAAAGGTTTTCCGAAGCTTGTTTTCGAAAAGAAAAGTTTTTGCGATTGTTGTCAACGCGGCAAGCTTCCTAAATCTTCATTTAAACCTAAGAAAAGCATCTCTACTAAAAGGCCACTAGAGCTTCTACATCTAGATTTATTTGGGCCAACTAGAGTAGCTTCCTTAGGAAATGCAAGGTATGGACTTGTCATCGTAGATGACTATTCAAGATTTACTTGGGTATTTTCATTGTGTAATAAAAATGAAACTTTTGAAAACTTCACAATTTTTGTTAAGAAAGTACAAAATCTCTTAGGAACCACCATTGTCACTATTCGTAGTGATCATGGAGGTGAATTTGAGAATGAGTCTTTTGAGACATTTTGTGATGAAGTTGGTATTACTCACACCTTCTCTTTCCCTCGTGCACCTCCTCAAAATGGTGTAGTTGAGAGAAAGAATAGGACGCTAGTGGAGTGTGCTCGCACTATGCTTGATGATAGCCAACTTGGCCATCAATTTTGGGCGGAAGCGGTACACACCGCTTGTTATGTGTTTAATAGAATACTTTTGAGGCCCGGCACTAAACAAACTTGTTATGAATTGTTGTTTGGTAGGTTGCCTCAAGTCAAACATTTTCGTGTTTTTGGTTCGAAATGTTTTATTAAGAACACATATGGTAGTTTGGACAAATTCGATCCAAGATCCGATGAGGGGATTTTTGTCGGATATTCTACGCGTAGCAAAGCCTACCGGATATTCAACAAACGAACCTCAACGATCGAGGAATTGCTTCATGTCTCATTTAATGAAGGATTAGTTCCAACTAGAATTTCAAATGATAACGATTCTTTGGATGTTTTATGTGATTCATTTGATAATTCTAAGTCTAATGATTCTATTGATTCTATTGAGACTAACCCAACTAATGAAGTTGTTGAGAATGTTCCTAGTGATCAAGGTATTCCCAAACGGCTTCATACCATTCGTGACCATCCCCATGAGCAAGTCATTGGCAATATTCAAGATAGTGTCCAGACGAGATCGCAAGTCCACCACTTCGCAAATTGTGCCTTTGCATCATCAATAGAGCCAAAGAATATTAATGAAGCATGCGAAGATAGCGCTTGGATCTTAGCCATGGAGGAGGAGCTCATTCAATTCGAGAGAAATGAGGTTTGGGAGCTTGTTCCATTGCCATCGAAGAACCACACCGTCATAGGGACAAAGTGGATCTTCAAGAACAAAACCGACGAAAACCAAGTCGTCGTCCGGAACAAAGCCCGGTTAGTAGCTCAAGGCTATCGACAAGAGGAAGGTATTGATTTCGAAGAATCCTTCGCTCCGGTAGCTAGATTAGAGTCAATTAGATTACTTTTGTCTTTTGCATGCCATAAGAATTTTAAATTATTTCAAATGGATGTTAAAAGTGCATTTTTAAACGGAGATGTCGTTGAGGAAGTTTACGTTTCTCAACCTCCGGGCTTCGTAAATGAAAAATTTCCAAATCACGTTTTTAAACTAAAGAAAGCTCTTTATGGTTTGAGACAAGCTCCTCGAGCTTGGTATGATCGCCTAAAGAATTTCCTTTTGGATTTGAATTTTAAAATGGGCGAAGCCGATTCAACACTTTTTATTAAGCATGCGAATAATGATATTTTATTAGTTCAAATTTATGTTGATGATATCATTTTCGGTGCTACTAACTTCGCTCTTTGCGAAGAGTTTTCTAATGTTATGAAGGAACAATTTGAGATGAGCCACATGGGCGAACTCAAATATTTCTTAGGTCTCCAAATTCGTCAACTGAACGATGCAATCTTTATCCACCAAACAAAGTACACGGTGGAGTTGCTAAAGCGATTTGGAATGGAGAATGCCTCCGGGAAAAAGACTCCAATGAGCACGACTACGCATCTTGACAAGGATACGGGCGGTAAGGATGTAGACATTCGTTTATATCGAGGTATGATAGGTAGCTTACTTTATCTTACCGCAAGTAGGCCCGATATTATGTTTGCCGTATGTATATGTGCTCGTTATCAGTCTCAACCTAAGGAGTCTCACTTAGTAGCGGTAAAGCGCATTTTTCGCTATCTAAGTTACACTTTAGATTTTGGATTACTTTATCCGAAATCTAGCACGTATGAGTTAGTCTCATACAGTGACGCTGATTATGCGGGATGCAAATCCGACAGGAAAAGTACTAGTGGCACTTGCCATTTTCTAGGAAATTCTCTTGTCTCTTGGTTTTCCAAGAAGCAAAATTCGGTTTCACTTTCAACCACCGAGGCGGAATACATTGCCGCCGGTGCCGCTTGTGCCCAGGTTCTTTGGATGAGACACACATTGAAGGACTTTGGTATTCATTGTGATACTAGCCCTATAATGGTGGATAACCAAAGTGCTATTTGTCTTTCAAAGAATCCGGTGCACCATTCCCGATCGAAACACATAGATGTCCGACACCATTTCTTAGATGATCATGTTGCTAAAAAGGACATCATATTAGTGTACGTTGAAACCCAAAAGCAAATCGCCGATATTTTCACGAAACCCCTAAAGGAGGACTCCTTTGTGCGGTTGCGTCGAGAATTGGGGATTATGGGTGAATCCGAAATATAGGATTCATGCTTCATTCAATAATTTTGCATGCTATTATTCTTGACAATATCTCATTCATGCTAGAATTATTGGATTTTTCGGGAATTTTATGTGATATCTTAATTTTTCGTTCGATTTGTGCGTAATCATCAAATTTCTGTTTTTCAATGTTTAATGGGGTAGTTTAGATGTTTATTGAGAGTTTTGAGATTTATCGTCCAAGCGTATTTTGGAGAGAACTTGATTTTCAAGTTTTTGACTCTTTAGTCGGTTCATGTTCAGTGATCGACCGACTAGATTAAGATCTAGTCGGTCAGTACTTGAACGCAGACCGACTAAATCTTGTCAGTAAATCTTGGATTCAGCCACTGTTTGCAACTAGTCGGTTCAAGCTCATTAACCGACCGACTAGATCGTGATCTAGTCGGTCAGTGCTTGAACTGTGACCGACTAGTTGTGCCAGGGGCTGTTTGGTCTTTTGCAAAATCGACCGACTTAAACTCAGTTTAGTCGATCGATTTTCATTCTAATCGATCGAAATCTCTTCTCTCTCCGCTCAAAACCCCGACCTCCCTCGAGACCCTTCGTCTTCCGGCCACTTTCCGACCATTCCCGCCGTCGCCGTCCGCCGATCTTCGACCTAGGGTATCTCCTCTTCCTCCCTCTCCTATCTAGGGTTCGGTTTCAGCTCTAGGGTTAGATTTTCCAGTTGATTTCATCTTCTAGGGTTTGGATTAGGGTTTTCTAATTTCGGCTAGGATCTCTTCTTTCCAATCTCGTGTGTCGTGTTGTGCCGAGATTATGGCTCGAACACGTATCCCGATCACTCCCTCTAGCCCCTCTCCGATGACCGTTGATCCAATCTCTTCGGATCCCGAGCACCCAACCCCTCCGAAGCGTAGAGCCAAGACCACCCATCCTTCGTCGTCTTCGCCTCCTCTCAAGAAGAAGAGGACGACGACCGCTAAACCTAGAGGTCAACCGAAACCCAAACCCAAGCCTAAGCCAAAGGCCAAAATTCTTGCTTCTCAATCTTCGTTCCATACTCCTACCGATTCCGATACGGAGTATATCCCCGAGACCGAGACTCATAGGGAACCCACTCCTCCTATTCATCCCGAGTCTAGCACCCACCCTCGTACGTCTACTCGAAAACCTAAGGGAAAGGGTCCGATGCCGGTGGGCGGTGTCGATATTTCCTTATGTCGCGATGACCCTTTGTGTCTCGCGGCATATAACCGTATCGAACATTGCCCGCTGCTTCTGGAGCATTTCGTCCAGTTTAGCGACTTCATAGGGTTAGCTGATCTTCTGTCGTCGTCGGGTCTTCTCGATTACCTTCGATATGACCCGAAGGCGAATCCTCACCCCTACCCTAGATTAGTGAAGCTTTTCTATGCTAATAGGATCCGGGGTCAGTACGATCAGACCCACTCTGTTGAGACGACCGTTTTGGGGACTCCTATCGTCCTCACTGCGGAAATCTTAGGAGAGATTTTGGGTATCTCTTCGTCTGGCCTTCTTCCTTCTGATATCTCGGTAGATGATATTTCTTCTCTTGATCAGACCATCCTTTCAGAGATTTTCCATCAGATTCCTCCTGCCATGATTGGCGTGCCATCTAAATCTTTCAAGCCAAATGCATGGGTCCTTAATCTGATTCTGAAGTCGTGCTTGCTTCCCAAGTACGGCTCCTCATCTTTGCCATCCCAGCCATTTTTGAAGCTTATCTATGCGATCTTCATGGGGAGCTCGATTAATTGGGCTCGAATTATACTCGATAAGATTGATTCTTTCGAGTGTATTCGAAAGTCCAATAAATCGGCTCATATTCCATTTCCTTGCATGTTGACCCTCGTGTTTCGTCATTTTCGTGTCACATTGCCTCGTGACGATGAGCGTCCCCTTGGTCCTCCCCTGAATGCGACGACCGTCAAGAAATCTCTTGCGGCGCTTCGTCACATTCAGAGGACGACACCTTCAGCGTCTGTCCCTGCCTCTGTCGGTGCCTCTGCTACTCCCGTTGCCACCCTTGATGACGTCGTCCGGATACTTCTTCGTCACGAGTCCCGCTTGGCTTGTACCGAGGAGGTGGTCTGCCGTATGGCCCGTCAGATGGGTGTTGAGCTTCCTCCTTCCGTGTCTGAGGGAGAGGAGTTGGATGAGATGGATGAGGAGGACGTTGAGGAGATCTGTCGTGCTTCCTCTCGTGCCCCCAAGGGCACTTCTGCTGCTGCTGGTACTTCTACTTCTGCTCCTGGAGTTGCCACCTCTTCCGGTGTTCCAGAGCCATCTGCTGCAGCTCTTCAGCCTTCTGAGCCTGCTGCTGACCCAGTTTCCGAGCCTGCTCATGTATCTGCTGCTGCTGCTTCTGTCGAGACTCATGCTGCTGTTGCGCCTGTTGCTGAGATCTCGACTCCTGCCCCGACGATTCCATCTGTTGAGACACCTCTACTCCCTGCAGATCCTGAGTCTACTCCGTCGACTGGACCCACGGACGCTGCAGATCCTGCCTCCTCCTCGTGATCGTTGCTCCGAGGACTCTCCATATACGCTTTGGATGATATATCTTAGCGAGAGTATTCTGGGTTAGGATAGGGGTATGAGGGTTTTTATGTTTTGATGTACTTTTGATGTCGTCGCTGTTGTTGTATTTATTTCGATGATGATGATGTTGATGTATTTCTTTTTGATGATATGTAGCACTTGACATGATGTACCTCATATATTCGATGTGATATCTTTTTGAATGTACTCATGTTGTCTATATTTATATATATGTTCATCGTCGTTCACTTTTTTTATTCGTCGTGCAAATTTTAATATTCGTTGAATACATTTGAAATGTGATTTCGTCGCTCGACGCATGAAACCTTGGTTAAATAGATTTAAATTCTATAATTGTATAGAATTGTTTTCCATGAACAAATTTAGCCAAGAATATTGAATATTGAAGAGTATGTTTCTTTATTCAAGAAATGAATAATTATTTGGTATTTTTGATGATTTTGATTATCGTTGATTTTTATTGATAATGAAAATTTGACACACCTTGTTTTGATTCCCACATTTTTCCCTTGGTGTCAAGTTGGTCCATTGTCTTTGTCTACGACTCCCGATGTTGGATTTTACATTTCCTAATTGTTGTCGTTGTATGCCCCCCATTTTTGGGATAATGCCAAAGGGGGAGAGATAATGATAATAAATAGGCGCAAATGAAAAATTTAACTCAATTTTCAAGAATCTAGTTTGATATGTTAGATTCAGGGGGAGTTAAGATACAAATAAGGATTTTCAAAATCCGATATTTCAAAAATAAATTCACTTTATTTATCTTACTCGTCTGCTTGATGCAATTCATTTATATTCATTTTGGAATTAACGTGTCATCAATGCAGGGGGAGTAAGTATTTTACATTTGAATTATTATCTTTGATTATTATTTATGTTGGTTTGTCATCACCAAAAAGGGGGAGAATGTTGAATATTGGACTCCCCGGATTTGGTTTTGGATGATGAGCAAACATAAATAATTCATGATCTAACAATTTGTGAGCGCAGTATTGGAGATCGTCGCCAATTTCACGTGAACATTCAAAGCGACATCTCAACACTTTCCAAAGCTCAGTTTCATGCCTAAAGCTTCGTTGAAGCTCTTGCGACGCTTTGGAAGTAATGAAGATTCAATCGAAGCTCTCTAAGACCGTTTATTAAGGTTTTATTTATAGTCTTTTAGTTTCGATTGATAGAATGTTAAGCCTTGAGTATATCTTACGTTTCTATCTTCATTTCGCTCATTTCGTAGCTCTAGGATTCTTGCACAAGTTCACTCTATCTTCCTCGAAGCGTCGCGCTTCGATTCGGACTTTGTTGTGCATGTTAGTTGGTACAAGAACAAGTACTGACCGACTAGATGGAGATCTAGTCGGTCGGCCACTGTTCTTGGACCGACTAGTTTCTGTCAGTTAAATCTTTGTTCTTTACTGTTTACAGTTAGTCGGTCTACGTTGACTCACCGACCGACTAGTTTGTGAACTAGTCGGTCAGTGATGCTTCTTTGACCGACTAGTTGTGATTTACTGCACATGCCAAATTCCTCCTAAGCTACTGTTTACCGTTTGTCGGTCTAAGAACGTTTGATGACCGACTAGTTGACAATCTAGTCGGTCAACTTTTGTTCTTGGACCGACTAAGTCAACTTGCCTTCAGACTAGTTTTCTAGGTCTGAAATTCTATCTCTTCTCAGATCTGCTCTTAGTCGGTCCATGCTTTGTGACTGACCGACTAGTTGATGAACTAGTCGGTCAGTGAATGTTCTTTGACCGACTAATTCACACAGATTTCTTTCCGTTAGAGATTGACCTAACTTATGTTTTTGGGTTCCTATAAATACGAACCTAGGTCATTTCTATCTTCAATAGAGCTGCCATTAAGAGATTCATTGAGTTCTAAAGAGATAGCTATTCTCCCTCAAATCTAAAGCTCTCTTCCTCACAAGAAACCCATTCTCTCTCATTTCTAGATCTAGAGAGAAGCTTGTTCTTGGTGAGCTCTTCAAGCTATTGCTTGATCCTAGTCTCCAACTCTTCCCTAGGCACCCTTTGCTGCTCATTTCCTTGGTGCTAGGGCTTGGTGACTTCATCTTCCTCAAATCCTTCATTCCACCTATTGGGTAAGAAAAACTCAAGGTATAGGATTTTGTGGTAAGAGTATTTATTTCATATAAACTCTTTATATTGCTTATTGGCTCTCTCGGTTATGAGAGAAGTTTGTGATCCCGGGTTGTGGGATTCACTTTGCCATTGCTTGTATGATTTGATCTTGTGAAGGTTTTTCACAAGATAGTCATAGTGGAAATCTTGAGTTAGGGTTTCTAACTCAAGTATCCGGAGGGGATCCGGGTGGTTGGGACGTAGGATCACCGGGAACAAGTCGGGAAGACTTGGGTGGATCCGAACCCATTAACTTCATTTGTTAGCATTGTTAATTTCATTGTTGTCATTCAATTTAAGCTTCCGCAAATTGATTTGGTAGTTGTGTGCAATTTAATTTGGAATTATACGCCTTATTATTTTAAAGTACTATTCACCCCCCCTCTAGTACTTGTGCAGTAGCTGGTAGGGCATTACATAAATGAGCAAGGGAGTTCTTGGAATACCTGGCCTTTGTGGCAAAGAAAAAGAAAGCTGTGTTTTTATCTCCATGTGAAAGCCACGATATTCTTCTTTTCTGCCACCACTTAGACTCTTCCAGTTGAACCAATGATTAATATCTCCACTAAGGTGCCCTAACTGATTTTTGCAAGCAGAAACATGATATTTATCATCATTAGCTAGTATATCTGCCTGTTTCCTTCTTAAGTCTTTGATGTTGGAGGAGGGGTCATAAATCAAGCCATGTGACCAAGACTTAAGGAGTAATTTCAGCATCTTGAGTTTATAAGCAACCTGATATTGGGAAACTCCAGAAATAGAGGTGCTCCAAGCTCTGAGCATAACTGCATGGAAATCTGAGTGCCGAGTCCAGTAGTTAAAAAACATGAAAGGCTTCGGGCCAGACATAGATTTATCACCCAATTGAAGCAGCATAGGAGAGTGATCACTAGACGAGGGAGGTAGATAACTATAATAAGAAGATGGAAGAGAGTTAATCCAGCTAGAGTTACATAGAATTCTGTCAAGTCTAGCAGAAATATGCCGTCTCCCTTTAGAATGGTTATTCCAGCTCCAAGTACTACCAATACATTTAAGATCCGTAAGCCCACATGATTCAATGCAATTATTGAAAGGATCCAAGGTAGATTGGGATATAGGCCTAACACCAAGATTTTCCTTAGCAAATCTTACAGAATTAAAATCACTAATGACTGCCCAGGGAGAATTAGCAATTGAGGATTGAGTGTAGAGTAAATCTGACCAGAGGGTGATACAGGAAGGCAATTGATTTTCACCATAAACAAAAGAGAATATGCACTTGAAGCCACCCTTATTTGAAGCAGAGATAGATATTATCTGATCAGAGGAATGAATAAGCATGCAAGACCAGATCCCGTCATCCAATAAAATCCAAATTCTGCCTCCATCTGAGCTTGCATAGTTATTAATAGCAGACCAGTCATTTGGAAAGCAAGATAGAACACGTTGAGAGCTCGACTCTTTAATTTTGGTCTCTAATAGACCAACTATAGAAGGAGAATGATGCTTAAGCAGACCCCGAAGATCATGATGCCGCGTTGCTTTATTCAATCCATGGAAGTTCCAAGTGAAGATAGACATATTAAAGCATGGGGGAGCCCTTCATACCACACACACTCCTCCTAGGACCAACCAGAGGAGAGGCTTCCTTTGTGATAGTATCCTTCTTAAAATTTATAGATATCGTTGGCTTAGTTTTCTGGATACTAGCAAGATGCTTCTTTAACCTTTTATTCAGTTGCACCTGCCACTCCACAGTATCTTCAGCAACAGGGTTAGGTGGAGTATCATTAATGGTAGTGGAGGTAGTACTAGTCTTCTCATGAGAATAACATGCACTACTAGAGCAGTCCTTGTAATCGCAGAGACTTCTGGGGGCATATTCATATCCATAGGTTCATCTGGAGCAGTCTCAGTAACAGGTTCATAATAATACTTGGGGAGCACAAATGTTCCATGGAAATATCATCAATATAATGATTAGCAGAAGGAACATAAGCTTGGTTAATACTGTTACCTGAGCTTGGAAGAGGCATGTGTGAGGTATAGAAGGAGGGAGTGTCTGTTTAACCTTCCACATGAGGGTTGAAGGGCATTGAGCATCCACATGACCAAAACTTCAGCACTTTGCACATCTGGGAGGAACCCATTCCTATGTAACATCAAGCTCCGTATGTTGTTCACCTTCTATATCCAAACAAACCTTATGAGGTAGAGAGTTAGCCGCATCGATTCTACAAAGCATCTAGCATATGTGTTGTGCCCATATTTTCCATGTTTATACCATGCATTTCCATGTTGTTTCGATCGCCCGAATCAATATTTTCATATTATATCATGCTTTTCTCGATATTCTTGATTCTTTCGATATTTTATGTGTTTTCAGTGAATTTGACATGATTTGGAGCGATATGGGGTTCTGGGTACAATGTCGATGCCAAAACTCACTTCCCCTTTCCACAACGACCCAAGGAGGCCAAAGAGGCGATGGAGAGCAGTATGAGAAGAGATGAGAAGAGGAGAACAAAAGAGAAGAGAAGAGAAGAGAAGTCAGGTTCCAGATCGCTCGGCCGAGCGCATGATGCGCTCGGCCGGGCTGTGATATGCCAAGGATGCACCTTCGGGGCACTCGGCCAGCTCGCTCGGCCGAGCGACCAGCCTGCTCACCCGAGCTAGCTGTCAGAAGAGCCCATCAAATGAAAACTTGGGCTCTAGAAAACTTGAAGCTTAATTCACTCGACCGAGCGACATGATGCTCGGGCGATCGACTCAACTTGCTCGCCCGAGCGGCCCCCTCCCGAGTGCCAAGTGGAGCAGTACACAAGGCACCGCTCAGCCGATCGACAACTGTGCTCGGCCGAGCTGTATGTCGGTAGACTCCATTTTTGACTTAAGTTAATGGGGTTTGTATTGATTTTCTTGTAAAACTCAAACCCAAACTGCTTTGTATAAATAGTGAACGTTTTTAAGAGTAGGTTAAGCAGTTTTTCATAGAGCAAAAACTCTTAGAACTATTTTTGGGAGCTCTCATTTGTTAATTGCTTTTGCAATCTAAATCTTTGTTTGTGGTTGGATTTTATTGATTTCTCCGTCATTGCTCTCATTTTTCTTGCTCTCTCTATTGAAATCACTTTCATGCAATTTGTCAGGTTGGATATGTCTAACTCTATTGCTATTGTTTTTAGAGCTTTTGCCATGTTAGAGTAGTGGGTTTCTAGGGCTTAGGGACGATCCCTAGGATCCTAGGGATCGGATGTTAGGTTAGACCTCCGTTGGATCATCTAGGGTTGCTATATGGTGGTTTGAACAAGGGTTTTGGGGGATTGGCCTTAGAACAAACCAGTTGCAAAAAACCGTCCCCAATGGATAGAACAAACGAGTTGCAAAAAACGGTTAAAACGGAATTGATCGGCCAATGATTTTTTGTTGGTCGACTAATTTTGAAACGACAAAATTTGACCATTTAAAGTTATTGACGTGGAACTTATATGAAGAGAGATTTGATCAACAAATGTCAAAGTCAAATTCAAAAAGAAAAAATTAGCCGGCTAACAAAAATTTATTGGTCGGCTAATTTCTAAAAGACGAATTTTAGGATTCTAAAAAAACTAGGTTGTAGATAAATGTTAGGAGAGGCCATATTCATCTAAGATAAGTCATCATCAGACTTAAAAAGCTATAAAATGAGAAATACATTGATTACATAAAAGCCGTGGATATGACTACATCTGAATTTTAGAAGTTTTTGAGCAAGAAGCAGTAACTAGTGATTATTTCCAAGATGTAAATGTTGAGTAGCCAGTTATCTGCACAAAAGGAGTTACTAACAGTAATATGTTTGTCTTATCAAAACCATATGGAATAGAGATATGGAATTATGAAATTCCAACATTCTCCCCCTTTTTGATGATGACAAACATTTAATAAATTAATTAAGTAAATTCTTAAAAATTCCCCTGAGTAAATGTCATATTATGGTGTTTCTTCCCCTTTGTCATTGTCAAAAAGGATATTGGCGTCAATGACCTTCTTTTCTTTTGGATACCTGAAAAATAAACATTTAAGCAATGGTACCCTCTATAATATAGGGTCCGGGGGATTAGTCCTTATGAAACCAAACCCATGCCACATAATCATGTGAATAAACAATATTATTCATATATGAATCAACATATAAATCTCTATCATGCAGACATAAGTCCTTAGAAACCCAAATATGCAAATGAGTGGGGTTCCTAGGCACAAAATGAGTATGAGCATAAATGGATGCATAATACTTCTTAGGTACATTAACAATCTTATGTTTAACATCCAAATAAGATGAGACATTGGGGTTGGTAATATTCTTCTTTAAATAACCTAACCCATGCCGATGATTTGTATGATATTGAAATGAGAGCAAATCATTAAGATGATCCTTTCCTTTGTTGAACTTTTCAACATTAGAAGACATCTCGTTGTATTTCATCTTGAGTGATGAAATATTTCTATCTATTTCGGATATGCGTACATGTAAGTGATCACTCCATATTTTACACCTTTTTTCTGCATGTTTGCATGCCATTTTGATCGCTCGTATCGTGTTTTTCACGATTATTCGACAATATTGCGATGCTTTTCATGATTTCTTGTTTTTTTCGAATTTCAAGAGATTTCGAGTGATTTGGAGTGATTCTGAGATGCACCCACTCCAGAGTGTCACCCGCGACTCTTTTGAGGGAAATTCTGCGATTGGAGAGGAGTGGAAGAAGAAAGAACGTCGTAGGAGCGACGATGGAGCAAAAATACAAAGATTGGGCATTTTCAGCATGTCACTCAGCCGAGTGAAGGAGTCACTTGGCCGACCATCGAAAGCCCGCTCGGCCGGCCAGATCGGACACGTAACAGACTGAGTATCAGCGTGCACTCGGCCGACCGTCGCCAGCCCACTCGGCCGAACCACGGAGACACCACTCGCCCGAGTGGCATCAAGACGACGACAAGAAAAATCCCAGAGTTATTGTAATCCGTCAGTCAGCTCCCGAGTTCCGACTCGGCCGAGTGAAGAAGTCCCCTCGGTCGAGTGACTCCCGAGGAGCCGACCCCCAAAAGTCTGAAGTTACTGGAATTTGTCAGGGTTTGTCACTCGGCCGAATGACATTTGTCACTCGGCCGAGTGAGCCGCGCTTCCTGTAGCGTAAATTGTGATTTTCAGGCTGCGCAGGGGTAATTTTGTCATAGTTTTTTGGGCGATTTTGGGGGGTATTTAACCCAAGTTTTTAACCTAGTTTAGAGAGCTTTTTCAGAACTTTTTGCAGCCTTTTTTAGATTACTTTTTAGGAGATTAGATTGAGCTTTTTGGAGGGAGACAAAAGTGTTATTTTGTTGGATGCTATTGAATCTTCATTGGTTTGTCTCTCTCTCTATTAAAAACGTCATTTTTGTTGATATATTGTCTATTGCAATGATTTCCATTGATTTTATTATTGAATTTCTAATGATTTGCATTATGAATTGTGAGTAGTTTTATCGTCTTAGGGCGTAGGGAAGAACCCTATGAACCCTATTTCTAATTTGTGAAGAATTGGTGAAATTATTGCTAGAATTGATTAGGGTTAGTTTGGGATCGATTTAATACGAATAGCTAGGGATTCATACCGGTTGGGATTTGCAAGAGATTGGATCCCAACTCGATAGTAAGCCCTAGAAATTCGAATTGGGTTACAATTGGATTTCTTTGGAATCGGTTTGTAAGAGATTGGACCGAAACTAGGGTTTTCAATTGCGATTCTATACCAACACCCGTTTGCAAGAGATTGGACGGATAGGAACTATCCCAACCTAGGCCGTAGCTCGAGTTTGCACGAGAGTGGGCTCGAGATACGATTGAACGATGATGTTGTTCTTCACGCTAGCTTGCCTAGGTTAGGGTTTGCAAGAGATTAGACCCTACCCTAGGTTTGCTATAGACCGGCAATAGCGCGAGAGCGTGAGCTTGGTTCTACATTTAGTTGCAACTAATTCACCTGAATTGCAAGTCTAGCAATTGTGAAACCTACTAATCACAATGACGAGATACGATTTGTAGCGAGGATTCCCTATCCCTAGGCGTCTTTATTAATTTGATATTTCCTTTATACAATTGAACGACTGTGACCGCTTTATTGCGAATATTTCTCGACTGTTCTTATAGCCAGGTGAATTGAAGAAGACACTGTCATTAGCCATCCTCGTGTTCGATACCCGCTCGCCACTACACCGTGCGCTTGCGGTAAGACTAGCGAGTCGTTCGCCTCGGTTGCGCGTGCACACCGGGGCGCGATCAGCAAGTCATGGACTTCTAACTTTAGAGTTTCATTCTATTTGCTCAAGGCCATATTGTGAGTAAGAAGTTGTTCTTTTCACAAGGTAACATATCATGCGATGCAAGTTTTGAAACAAGTGTCTCATATTCAACAATTAAAGTGTCATTGTTATGTTTCAAATATTTGTGCATAGAATTTAATCTCTTGAAGTGCATAAACAAATCATTTAATGGAGCTAACAATTCTTCATTATCTAAATTACTTACTTGATTATTGTCATCCTAAGCCATGAAACATATATGTACACTTTGTTCCTTTTTGTTTTCATCTCCATTTGAGGAACCATCCCATGTTGCTACAAATGCCTTCTTCTTCTTCTTATATACTTTATTAAAATTCTCGGCATTTTTTGACTTTGAAAATAAGGGAAAATCCTTCTTGAAGTGTCCTGGCTTATTACAATGATAACACAAAGAAGAATACACATTAGTATTTAAAAAATTCTTATTTTTGAACTTACCTTTGAGATACTTCTTGAACTTTCTTGTTAAGTATTCCAAATCATCATCATCATCTGAATCATCGTTGTCTGATGACACATGAAAAGCAAGGTCCTTCTTGTGGGTGCTTTCTTGCTTTCTATCTTCTATGCCATAAGATTTCCAATAAGGCATTCGACTGTGAGGGTGGAAAAATCATTGGCTTCTTCTATTGTTGTTGTCTTCTTCTCCCATTCCGGGGTTAACGCACAAAGAATCTTCCTAACTTGTTCAGTTTGAGTATATACTTTACCAAGAGCAATTAGAGAGTTGGTGATATCGGTGAATCTAATGATCTTCTCTCCAATTGTCTCGTTGTCCTTCAACTTAAATAACTCAAAACTATGAAAAGAACAGAAATTTTAGTTTCCTTAACTTTATTTGTGCCTTCATGTGTTACCTCGAGTGTATGCCAGATATCATATGTGATGTGGCCTAGGAGACTCGATTGAATTCATTCTTGTCCATTGTACAGAATAATGCATTCATCTCCTTAGAATTCAATGTTCCATTTGCCTTCTCTACAGTGGTCCATTCACCATAAGAGGTTGTTGGCTTGGTGTAATATCTCTCCACAATGTTCCAAAGTTGGAAGTCGATTGACTGAAGGTAGATCATCATTCGCCACTTCCAATATGAGTAGTTGGAGCCCGTGAACAATGGAGGCCTTACGGTAGAATGCCCTTCGGGAAATTGGGTTGTACTTGTTGTTGAAGCCATTGATCACCAAAGATATCAATTGTTAGTTTGGAATTAGACATGTCTCTTGAACCAGGCTCTGATACCAAATGTAAGGATCGTCGATATGGCTATTTCAATACTAAACAGCGAAAATGATTACTATGTCATCTATTAGGAGATATACAAAGTAACTTGTATATTCCTTTAAATATAAATAACTTGCAGTAAAAGAATCAACACAATTAATGAAACAAAACAAATAAGCAAACCAGCCTGGTTCGGATCCTCGTGATTGTATGTCCAGTCATCTCCCCCGTAGAGATTTTCAATCCACTATAACACTTGCCGAACAAGCAATACCATACAAAAATGGCGACACTCTAGGTGTTCCAAACTTCATACAATCTCTATACCAAGAGATTCAACTTATAAAGTAAAGAATTAAACAACACCTAAAGCCTTGATGTGAATTTCAAATGGTATTCAAAGGAAAGGTGTAAATGAAATTTCAAGGTTTCTAGATTTTGAATGGAAGAAATACTCTTGAAGATTTCAGTTTTCAAATGAAGAAAATATCAGAATTTTTCTTCTCCAAATGAAAACAATGGCAGAGCTTTCTCTTGAAGAAGATAGAGTTTAAGTTCAAAAGAAGAAAGTTGGAAAATGAAGTGAATGTAAGAGAAAGAGGGTACCCATTTATTTATAGATCTGAAAGGAAGTTATAATGGTCATATTTCAACAGATAAAAACTATCTCCAACTGATAGAACAAACCAGTTGCAAAAAACGGTTAAAAACAGAATTGGTCGGCCAATGATTTTTTGTTGGTCTACTAATTTTGAAACAACAAAATTTGACTGTTTGAAGTTACTGACGTGGAACTGATATGAAGAGGGATTTGATTAACAAATTTCAAAGTCAAATTCGAAAAGAAAAAATTAGCATGCTAACAAAAATGTGTTGGTCGGCTAATTTCTAAAAGAGGAATTTTAGGATTCTGAAAAGACTAGGTTGTATATAAATGTTAGGAGAGCCCCTAGTCATCTAAGATAAGCCATGCTTAAAACCTATAAAATGAATAATACATTGATTACATAAAAGCCGTAGATATGACTGCATCTGAATTTGAGAAGTCTTTGAGCAGGAAGTAGTAACTAGTGATTATGTCCAAGATGTAAACGTTGAGTAGCCAGTTATCTACACAGAAGGAGTTAGTAACAATAATATGTTTGATATGGAATAGAGATATGGAATTATGGAATTCTAAAAGACATTTCAGGACCCTGCTTTGGGCATTTTCTATACTTTTAAGGCTCGATCTTTGCGTCACATCATATGTGACCGAAATACTCTTGGCAACTATTTGTGACTGTATAACTTTCCATGCATCATTTGCATTTTCTTATTATCACTTAGACAACGATCTCAACCTGTGTGAGACCATTGGGTTTTAATGGACCCTTAGGACATAAAATCAACACCCGTCCTACGTCGAACGGACGATAGCCGCATAAAAGGCAGCGAAATAAAATACGTTAAAGTATTTAATGTTAGCCCTAAGAGTTTCATGAACCATATATAGGAAAATATACTGTATTTGGGGTGGGTCTGACCAACCTCAAAGAAAGATCTAAACTATTGAAACATATATGAAAGCATAGTAAAAGAAAACATACCCGGAACTTTGTTTTCGCAAAATACAAAGCACCCTTTTCAGCATCCTTTCTTTGACCTCCGAAGCGATGCCCTGTATTGGATTGAGCCGCTTCTCTTGAGCCAACAACGTCCCGAACTAAACCGTGTCCCGAGGCGAGCCAACATCATGCCTCCGAGCTAACCACTTGTCGAAGAAAGTTTTACTTAAGCAGGACCCACGTCAAAGACTTTGGATCCGATCCAAACCTTCTTGTCGTTTTGCTAGGATTCGAACAGAGGAACAAAAGAATTTTAGGAGGATGGAATAAATTTTAAGTCTTACTTCAAGCTTGCTCAAATTTTTTTGGAGCTACTCGAAGCGGAGACTTGGTGCATGTTTTCAAGGGGGTTTAGCCCCTATATGGAGCTGGCTCCCCTTCTTCGTCTCACGAGCAATGCGGGACTAAAGTTAATGGAGGAAAAAACAATTTCAAGTTTTCCTTCCACGAAGGCCAAACTTTAGCGAATTATTCCCTCCTCACCATTGAGCTTCGGAATTGATATCATATATCAAATCAAAGAGCACTGAACGGTGAACGCATAGAAACAAACAAGGATCAACTCTGACGTCATTTGACCCCTCAAATGTCGGCTCAAATTTGGCCCAAAAATTGCAGAAAGCTGATTCTAGACAGATTTGAGTCCAGATTCATTCTTTATTTGAGCAATTATTTCTCTCTCACCAGTGATCCCCGAAGGCATACAGTATGCCGTTTTGAAGGGATGTTCGTGGTGAATGCATAGAAGAAAACCGAATCTGGAAAGTTGACCCCTTTCTAAAAACCGAATCTTGAAATTTCCAGTCATATTTGACTAGGGTAAACCCTAGCTAAGCGAGCCCCCATTTCCTAATGGGTTGCACCACACACAAGCTTGTGCAGCCGGACTTGGACATTTCTAGACCGCCATTTTATCGAATAGATCATTTCTATGCGTTTGTGCGTACCGCATCATATGCAATTTAAAATATGTTTGCAAACCTTTTACGACATATTTAATTTATTTGCATCATATACAATAATCCCACATCCTTAATATATTTTAGACTATATCGCAAATCTTTTGCGACATAATTAATTCCCATGCATCCGATGTATTATTTTAGACTTTATTGTCACAAAGCCTTTGTGACACTAATTATTCCTGTGCAACCGAGTGCACTCCTCCTTAATTCTTCCGATTACTAAAACGCAAATTCTACTCAGTGTGAGATCATGCAGCCTGACCCTACTATAGGTTGGGGCTCGAAACTCCTGGACGACAGTAACCACGAGTAGCAGGTGTCGTCCTTGTTTCGGCATCATAATTACGTGATTGACCCACTGACTAAAGTGTCATCGGGATCACTCTGACTATGTCCGTGATGAATACCTCAGGTTTAGTTAAATAATGTTGGACTTCTTCCAACATACTCTGGCCAGAGTTTTTACTAAAGACCGAACTAAACGTGCGACCCTAACTCCCCATTAACGGGAGAGACAAATCTTGTCTTGGTCATTACTCTCCTCACATGCTTCAACTGTCACCCAACCAAAGACCTTTTGACAGGCCTTACCTCGAAGCTAGGTCAGAGATCTAAGTGACACTGTTCATGTACATGTTCGTATAATGACGTCAAGTCTAAGGACCAACTTGCCTATCATCACTCAGAGTTATTACTGACAGATTAGTTAATGTTAATCATATGATAACTCTTGTTAGGTCGTGAGTGAACTCATTCTCCAATGAGCACATGTGTCTCTTCTCCAACTTCACCAAGTTGAACTGCCATGAGATCATCGTCACCACTCCATGGTGAAGACACAGACACAATGGTCTATCCGATGCATCAATATACTTTTCTTGAAACATCTATGACCACGAACGATTTTAGGGTTATGCTTCAAATGATCAAGCAATTCTCCATGATCGAGATCCTCATCTCGATTCTTGTTTGACCTTGCATCAAGTCTCAGTACTTTACCTAATTTGTAATGTATATGACATTATTATTAACTTAGGTAAATTCTTACCAAACAGCTTACTGTTATTTCGAACAAGATGTTCGTATATATACACAGAGATAAATTGCCTCGAGGGTATACCCATCTCTCAACATCTCCCACTTGCACTTAAGCCCATTTATCCTAGTATCTCATACTGTATTTATACATTAGCCTATCTAGACTTCATGTGGTAGAACCTTCGTTAGTGAATCTACTAAACCATCTTTAGTATTGACTTAAGGAGTTTCTATGTTCATGCTAGACCCCACATTTGAATCTCATCCAAATAATTACCTTGGTCTTTAGGAATCCATTTGTCTTACCTGGATCTTATCCAGCTCTTCTTTCGCACTAGAGACCTAAAACAATATCCTTTACGTACCATACGAGAATTCTCTAAAATAGTCACTGGACATCCGCACGGTTTATAATCATTTCTGATAAAGTGTCAAACTCTTTGACCACTTTATCAAAACATATGTTTGACGTGCGTTTATATTTTATATATTCACGCACGTCTTCGTCGTGATTTCCCATCGTTTTTCGTTGTTTTGAGTCCGTCTTTTTGTGATTTTTAGTTACTTTTCAATTTCGTTGTGTTCGGTGCTTTTGCAGGATATAGCTGGCGGAGGGGACATATAAAGCTGACATCACGAGTCTCCGAAGCAACGAGAGGTGTCGCACGAGACACTGGGAGCCAATCTTCAAGGACAAATCATGTATCAGCTCCCAACCGATCGGGTGGACAGATCCACCCGATCGGTTCATGCAGACATATCAGTCCAGTGTAAGAGGCGACTCCACCTGTCGGTTTGGTGATCGGATGTATGGGGGACAGATCTCTGTTTTTGAGTGCCAAAGTCCACCCGATCAGTGGACCTGTCAACCGATCGGGCCACCTGTAGCAGATTCTTCCCAAGCTCGAGAATTCAACGACTCACCCGATCGGTTCAGTGATCGGGTGAAGATTATCAGAGCCAAAGACCAAGTCAAACGGCCGTCTCACCCAATCGGTTGAAGTTTCAACCGATCGGGTGGGCTTTAATTTTTGTCTTTTAGTGGGAATTTTCCCTGGCATTTTGCCAAAATGTATAAATAGCCATAGGTTTTCCAGAAAACGTAATCCCCATTTTCTTAAGCTGTTTTTAGGGGTTTTGGCTGCTTTGAATTTATTTCCATTTGTAAGTTTCTTGATCGTCCTCATACTTTAATATTGCGTTTATAATACCATTTGCTACAGTAGTTTATTGCTTGATTCTCATTTTGATGGCTGAAATTTGTTTTGTTGCATCTCATGCCATGATTAGTGAGTAGTTTCCAAATATGGGACATTGGTGGAGCCCCTTCATAGGTTCTCCCTAGGACGACCGTATGATTTGGGATTCGATAGGATATAGGGATTTAGATGGTTACGCGGGGTGTTTTATTGACTCTGGCGAGAGAAAGACCGCCTTTGACCATCGGGCCAAGGGGAAATAAAACGGGAGTTTGATCCCCTAACCACATCTTACATCCTTAGCGTAGACATTGATTCCTCGTGCGTGGGAACGGCTTGGATGAAATGTCGGGAGCAATCGTTGCGAGCTTAGTGCTCCCAGAGTCTGTCGGTACTGGACATGGGAATGCACACCGTCTGAACCTGGGTAGACCTAGCGTATCATCCTGGGCATCGATCGAAATATCGGGCCCACGGGACGCTAGGTACCACTATTAGAGGCGACGTCTCACCGCTAAACCCTAGAATCCGATCACACTCCTATCCATCGATCGTAATAGTGAGAACTCACGATAAGGCGAAAGCTAAGGTCCTAGATTGCCCTTTTTTTATATCTTACCCACTTTTCATTAGTTTTATATCGTCACAACCCAGCAAGCGATTAAGCTAGCTCACCCCCCTGGTGATCAGGATCCCGATTGTTCATAAGCACAACTGTCACGACCCGCTTCCCTAAAATGGAGGCGAGACGTGAAAAGGTCCGCACGGGAGTGGAGCGGTGAAGCCCCAAACCCGATAAGCGTCAATTTAGTATAAGCAGGTCCCTGTAATTGCAAACGAAACAACAAAAATAATAATAATATGAGACGGATATAAAATACCAATCCCACGGTTGTCCACAAAGTATTCAACATCACAGAAAAACCTCCAGGCTAAAAGAAAGAGTCTAAGGGCCCAGAACAAGGCCAAACAAAAGCAACGACATAACAGAGTAAAGGTGCTACGCACCAACAACAAAACAACGGTCTAACAAAAGTAAAACACCACGAAGACACTAGGACTGGTCCCCAGTGTCCACGTACTCCCCGTCCAACACGGGCGCAAGCTCGGCGTCCGCAAACACCTCACCCTCAATAAGCAACTCAGGCTCAAGGTCTAACATGCGTCACCCAAAAGAGAAAGGGGCACATGTCAGCAAGTCTAAAAGACTTGAGCAAGGAAACTGAAAGCAACTAGCAACCTAGCACTTATAATGTTAAGCAATGACATGGCAGTTAAGTATGATGCAACAGTTCAAAAGAGAGGCAAGCACGCACAATGTAGCAAAAGCTACCAAATCACTAATTACTTATCATTTAACACTTATCACTTATTACTTATCACTTATCACTTATCACTTAACACTTAGTGCATAGAGAGTCCACTTGCTGGCCAGCTCGTTTATCTCTATCACTATCAATCACTTAAACACTAGAGATTTCGCCTGCTGGCCGGAGTGGCTGATCAAGCCAACTCGGGCTCAGTCCGCTTATCTCTTACCCCACCCACATGTGTCGAGCGTTGTGGTTAGCAACTCATTATGCTCGCTTCTGGTCACGAGCCAGGAAAATAAGTGTGTGTTTGGCATAGGAGTACACCTAGCCGGTATCCGAGCGTTGGGGTTAGCAACTACAGGGCTCGCTTCTGGAACACGAGCCAGGAAACATAGTATTGTAGCGTGTGCTACGCAGTCACGATAAATAATCACTATGCAATTCCATGAGCAGATAATTGCGTACCGTTAATTTAAAGTAAACGTGACATATGAGCATGATGGGGGTGACGGACCAAGCTTCGTTGTCAAGCTAGGTCAATGGCGTCTAAACGGCTATCCTTTCACCGTTTAGTCTCTTTTACGCTAAAGCATGGTAAATGGCCTAAGACATGGCCCAATTCAAAAGATAGCAAGTTTCACTTGCCTATCACCGGGGATGACGGTTACGAAAGTTCGTTTCCGTGGATGCTAGCTTACGGGGAATCGCTGTTATGGGGAACAATCATCAAAACACAAGTATTTTATTAGGGTTTCATAAAAATTACAATAGGATATGAAAACAACGGTAGATCGATTTCTTACCGAGAGGAGGCGGAAGAAACACTCCGGGGAACCCTAGGATCAGATCTGGAAGCAAATGGAGAAGTTTGGGGAAACTAGGGTTTTGGGGGATTTGGGGATTTTGATGGATTTGGTGAGATTTTGGGGAAGATGAGAGGTAGAAAGAGTGGATGGATGGATTGGATGATGGATTTTGGGCTTGGAATGAAGGAATGAAGCTTGGAGGAAGATGGGGGCTCAAGGGGGAAGATTTTAGGGTTTTGGGTCGTGTTGGAGAAGATGAAATCGTTTGGGTTGGGTTTAAATAGGTTGGGCTGGCGGCTGCCCAGAAATTAGGGTTTCAACACTAGTTAGTCGGTCAAAGAGCAACCACTGACCGACTAGTTTGGCAACTAGTCGGTCGGTCGATCAACGCAGACCGACTAAGTGCAAACAGTAACTCCTGAATGAAAATAGGATTCTAGAGTTAGTCGGTCCATGAACAAGTGCTGACCGACTAGTTTAGCATCTAGTCGGTAGACCGACTAAGAGTAAACAGTAACTGATACAAAAATAAGATGATGAGTTAGTCGGTTCAAGAAGCATTGCTGACCGACTAGTTTACAACCTAGTCGGTCAACCAACGTTCTTAGACCGACTAACGATAAACAGTAACTCCTGAATAATTTAGAAAGCTAACTAGTCGGTCCAAGAAGGATTGCCGATCGACTGGATCGTCATCTAGTCGGTCGGTGCCCCTTCTTATACCGGCTAATGAGCACAAAAAGTTTCGATACGGAGCGCGGGGCCCCGGGATCGATTTCTAAGACTCCTAGGCTTGATCTAATGGTTAGATATGACCGTTATGAAGCCCGTCACGAGTGACATACTTCGAAATCGACGATCCTAAGGAAGACACGAGAAAACACGACGAATCGATCGAAAATGAAAGTTACGGAGACGAAAACCACACAAGAGGAGAAAATCCACCAAAACATATATTATATTATATTAAATCCAGATACATGAAAAGCAGTCGTTACAACAACACACGCCTCCATGTGTTCGACCCCCAAGTCGCACCTCGACACCGTGCACTTGCGGTTACAAATTTTAATCCTAGTATCCCCGTTCCGATTTGAGTGCCAAACAGACAGGTGGTCAAGCTTTATGGCGCCGTTGCCAGGGAGGCAATGTGCTTGTTACATTTAGGACCCCGTTATCTCTGAGACTAGCTCATATCCTTACCCCGTAATAATTTTCACATTCTCCACCCTTTTTAATTTTGCATGGACATATTGTACATATTCGTTGAAGAGGGTTAGTGGACCAACCTGTGCTATTAACGTGTTTTCTATTGTTGCAGTCTCCTTTCTCTCCTTTTCATACAGGTTTTCTACTCTGCAGCAAAAATGTTGTGTGCCCTTTCAGATGATATTTGGGCACATGCACCCGACACCAGCTATTTGGTCTAGAGTCTAGCTGAATCTCTAAGCACCTCGGCATCATATCCTTCCTGACAGCTGCAGTGGAAAATCAAACGAGGAATCATAATATTCAGCAGCACCCCGATACGACATTCTTTTACCCTTCTGATGATGGGGAGCTTATTGACATACCCAGTACCGACTTCAGTGAGGGGCATTTACGCACCGACGGGGAGATTTTTCAGGAGGATCATCTGGCAGGACTCGTCAAGTGCGGTGAGAAGGAATCTATCTTTTCCTTGCAGTCATCTACAGAGTTCCCTGGAGTTTGGGACCATGATGAAATTGGGGGTAGTAGTGGAGAATTATCTACTATTGAGACCTGTTATCGTGTTGAAGCCTTTTTGTCGGATAGTTATCATACACCTGAGATGGACCCAGAGCCTTCCTCCATGGTCTCCTCACCACCTTGCAAGCCTTCACCCTGCGAACCCAAGATTGAAAGTGAAGTTCCGGATGTTAGCATCCCGGAGACCCGAGAAGAGGCTCTTTCATTGGAGGATGCACAGTTTGAAAAATATGTATCGGGACCGCACGAAGTCAAGATGAAGGAGTTACCTCTGGGATTAAAGTATGAATATTTGGAGGAGGACTCGACGCAACCAATCATTGTGAACTCCTTGCTACCCGAAGACCAGATGGCAAAACTTCTTGATGTTCTGAAGAAATTTAAGAATGTTTTCGGGTATGTAATTGAGGACCTGAAGGGAGTAAGCTTGGGGATTTGCTTGCATAGGATATTACTTGAAGATGAGCAAGCCACTTCCATTGAGCCACAAAGAAGACTGAACCCCATTATGATGGAAGTAGTTAAGAAGGAGATTGTTAGACTTCTCCAGGCCGGGATTATCTACCCTATTTCAGACAGTCGTTGGGTTATCCCGGTACATATTGTGCCCAAGAAGGAAGGGATGACAGTCATTCGTAACGAGAAAAACGAGCTTATACCTATAAGGACAGTCACCGGATATCGGATGTGCATCGATTAACGGAAATTAAACAAGGCCACGAGGAAAGATCACTATCATCTCCCCTTTATTGATCAAATGCTCGAAAGACTGGCCAAGCACTACTATTTTTGCTTCATGGATGGATACTCTGGCTTCCTGCAAATTCTCATCCACAATGACGACCAAGAAAAGACCACTTTTACTTGCCCATTCGGGACGTATGCTTACATGAGGATGCCGTTTGGGCTCTGCAACGCCCCGACTACATTTCAAAGATTGATGTCCGCAATTTTCTCCGATTTCTCCCAGGACATAATGGAGGTTTTCATGGATGATTTTCCGTCTATGGAATAGAGTTCGACTCGTGTCTTCGAAACCTAGCTAAAGTTCTGAAAAGATGTCAAGATAAAGGGCTAGTTCTAAATTGGAAGAAATGCCACTTTATGGTGCAAGAAGGAGTCATATTGGGGCACATTATATCTTTGAGAGGTATTGAGGTGGACAAAGCAAAGATAGATGTGATCGAAAAGCTTCCGCCTCCACTTAACCTTCGGGGAGTCCGTGGTTTCCTAGGGCATGCGGGATTCTACCGCCAGTTTATAAAGGATTTCTCTAAAATTTCTAGGCCCTTGACTCAGCTCCTCGTGAAGGGTACACCTTTCGTCTTCGATGACAAGTGTATGCAAGCTTTCCACCTTTTGAAGCAAGCCCTTATTTCTGCACCTGTGATTCAACCGCCCGAGCATGTCGTTCAAATTAATGTGTGACGCTAGCGATTATGCAGTTGGGGCCGTCCTGGGGCAAATGAAAGACAAAAATCTACATGTCATCTATTATACAAGCAAGACACTTGACGAAGCTCAAAGGAACTATACGACGACGGAAAAGGAACTACTAGCCGTCATCCATGCCATGGACAAGTTCCGGTCGTATCTTGTGGGTGCAAATGTTATCGTGCATACTGATCATGTCGCCCTTAAGTACATTTTGAGCAAGAAGGAGGCCAAGCCGTGTCTCATAAGGTGGATTCTCCTCCTCCAGGAATTCGACTTAGAGATCAAGGACAAGAAAGGGGCAGAGAATGTTGTCGCCGACCATCTATTTAGGTTGTCTACTTTTGACCTGGATGCCACTCTTATTGATGACTCACTCCCTGACGATCATCTTTTCTCTATCTCTTCTGCTTGGACTCCATGGTATGCTGACATCGCCAACTATCTCACGTGCGCCATCATACCCACAATGTTAGTTATCAGCAAAATAAGAAGTTCTTTCACGAAGTTCGGAAATTCTATTGGGATGACCCTTATCTATACAAGACTTGCAATGATGGGGTGATACAGAGGTGTATTCCCGAAACAGAGGCGACCTCCATAATTTTTCATTGCCATGATCAACAATGCGGAGGCCATGCAAGTTCTTATAAGACCACTGATTATCCAAAGTGGATTCTATTGGCCGACTCTTTTCAAGGACACTTATGCTTATGTCCAGGCCTGCGACAAGTGCCAGAGGATGGGAAACATATCCAAGAGAAACAAAATGCCGCATCATTACATCCTGGAAGTCGAGATCTTCGATGTTTGGGGAATCGACTTCATGGGGCCATTTCCCTCTTCCTCTGGTAACCGGTACATCTTGGTGGCAGTGGACTGTGTATCCAAGTGGGTGGAGGTGATAGCTAGTCCCACCAATGATTACTGGGTAGTGGCCAAATTCTTGAAGAACAACATCTTCCCAAGATTCGACGTGCCTCGAGTCTGACGTCCCCTAGATTTAACAATGTGTAGTCGGACGGGGATACCAGATTTAAATATTTATAACCACAAGCGTACGGTGTTGTAGTGTGGCCTGGGGGTCGAACACGGGGAGGTGTGTGGTGTGCTTATTGTCAAACAGGAACCATATCACCCGGTGGGTGAGCTAGTCATATCTCAAGGTGGGTTGTCACGAAATGAAACTACGAAAGATGTAAGATATAAAAGGTAACCTAGGACTTTGGTTTTCACCCTATCATGTGTTCTCTATATTACGACCGGTGGATAGTAATACGATCGGATTCTAGGGTTTAGTGCTGAGACGTTGCCTCTAAAAGTGATACCTAGAATCACATGGGCCCGATATTTCGGCCGATGCCCAGGATGATATGCTAGGTCTACCTGGGTTTGGACGGAGGGAATTCCCATATCCATTAACACCGACCGACTCTGAGAGCACTAAGCTCGCAACGATTACTCCCGACATTTCATCCTGACGTTCCCACGCGCTAGGAATCAATGCCTATGCTAGAGGTGTGAGCTGCGGCTAGGGGA
Organism: Scilla litardierei; assembly: GCA_030789695.1. NCBI lineage: Eukaryota > Viridiplantae > Streptophyta > Magnoliopsida > Asparagales > Asparagaceae > Scilla > Scilla litardierei. The sequence continues at coordinate 338,861,597 of CM061142.1, read as the reverse complement.
TCAAACGCCAGTTTTATTTCCCCTTGGCCCGATGGTCAGAGGCGGTCTTTCTCCTGCTAATGAAAATAAAACGCCCCGCGTAACCATCTAAATCCCTATATCCTATAGAAGCCCTAATCCTATGGTCGTTCTAGGGAGAACCACGAAGGGTTTCCACCAACGTCCCAGATTAGGAAACTACTCACAATTCATTGCAAAAAGAGCAACACAACAAATTATAGCCATTAAAATCAAGATCAAGCAATAGAATAATGGAGCAAATAGTATTAAGAACGCAATGTCAAAGTATCAAAACAATCAGAGAACTTACACAACAAAATAAATTCGCAGCCGCCAAAATCCCAAAAAACTGCTCAAAAAAATAGGGATCCGTTTCTGGAAAAAACTAGGGTTATATATATAGTAAAACGTCCAACTGATCGGTTGAAGCATCAATCGATCGGTTGAGAAAAACGCCGAACCGGTCTTCAGCCTTTGAGATACATCACCCGATCACTGAACCGATCGGGTGATGTCGTTAGGGTCTTGAGCTGTGAAGAAATGCTACAGGTGAACCGATTGGGTGAGATTTCACCCGATCGGTTAGAGTTCAGCTCCAAAAGACAGAGAAGACTGCGGCATCCACCCGATCACTGAACCGATTGGGTGAGATCTTCTTCACTGCTGCTCCAGATCGGGTCGGATACGCGTGCACGAACCGATCGGGTGGGTCTGTCCTCCCGATCGGTTGAGGGCTGATATGTGGTATTCTTTGACGTTTGGCCCTCAGGTTCTCATGCGATGCCTCTCGTTGCTCCGGGGACTCATGATATTTGCTTTATATATCCCCAGCGCTGGCAATCTCCTGCAATGGCACAAAAACATAAAGAAAGTGAAAGAAAACTAAAAATCACAAGAGAATGGATATGAAACAACGGAAAACAACGAAAAATTACGGAGAAGACGTGTGTGAATATATAAAATATAAATGCACGTCAAAATCCCCCAAGCTGAACCCTTTCTCGTCCTCGAGGAAGTCGAGTGAGAGTAGGAGCTCGGAGGGAAAAAGAAATAGAAAGGAAGAAACAGAAAAAGAAAGGAAATCCCAGATCACCTATCAGAGCCAACTCAAACCAACTCACCACAATAAGCAAGCATGCGATAAACACATCACTAAACCCAGGAGTATGTGTCCATACAAGTGTCATGGGTCCACGTGGTGAAGCGCAAGTGAGCGAGGTCGTGAGCCAACAGACGGTGAAACTATCTAAATTGTGCTATAACGCTCCATATTCACATACCGAAGGAATGACCCAACTATCGTTTCAATTCGAATTAGCGGCGAAATATAGCTCAAGCATGCATGAGAATAGCGTAGGAATAGAAGCATATTATGTATCGGGGACTCCACTGCTAGGGACTAGAAGATCACCGCACGAGTGCCAGGACAATTGCTAGAAAATTCCTATGCCAAGCGTATTCGAAAACAAAGGGGGGTGAGTAGGTATGGAGTAGAACACTTGGTGCAAACTCTCATCTTCCCTTTATTCACGGTGGATAGGAATAGTATTCATAACGGGAATTTTTTTGGGTTTTGGGTATTTGTATATTTTTTTTGGATTTTGGCTATACACATTTTTTCTCTTTTTCTTTTTTTTCTTTTTTTTGGATTTTTTTTCTCCGTTTTTTGGGTTTTTGGATTTTGGGCTATATTTTTGTGTACTCTTCCAAGTGGGAGAACAGTACACGATGAGGGGATTTGCACCAAGTTAAACAAAAAAATCGAATTCTAAACACTTGGGCAAAAGAAAATTTTTTTGGGAATCAGAGCATAAGCAAAATGGGTTATGCTAGTCCTATTGGTAGAGTCCCGAAACATGCGAATTGAAGCGTAAATATATAATTCATGCATAAAGAAGCAGATAGTGGAGGCAAAATACCGCATATTCGAAATTGAAGCATGATAGTCTAGGAGTCATCCAAGGACAGGTATATAAAACAAAATCATAACGTAGAAGCACACCAACTAGCTAGTCAGATAGACAACTCACACAAAAGAAAGTGAACCCACGGAGCATGAAATGCAATAGGACTCGGCTTCCTATGGTTAGTGAAAGTGATTATCGTATCAAAGCTAAGTGTGTTTGTGGTTCCGTGGCAGTTCATCATGTGGGGTCATCTCTAGGAGGGGAAGAATAAAAAAGAAGGAAAGAAAAAGAAAAACATGATGAAAACGACTCAAAAACGATGAGAAAGACACAACATACACACAAAGTGCGACTCCCCCAAGCTGAATCTTGTATTGCCCTCAATGCAATAGTAGTAAATATGGAAGGGCAAAGAAAATGGGAGGGAATTACGCACCGACAAATAAAAGTGAAAAACATGAAACACATACAAAACACACAAGAAGAAAGATAGAAAAATAAAGAGAATAATTAACGAAACAAAATGTACAAAACACATACACACGGACACACAGAACATGCATATAATGACGATATGACACGACAACAATCACACAAAAAATTTGATTTCCCCAAGCTGATCATGACAATGCTAGCAAAAATGTGTGATCATGGTGATGCAGAATAAATGGCAAGGGGGGAAATCAGAAAAAGGACAATCAATGAGCAAGAGAGTCAGTCTCCTCATCCTCCTCCGAAGAGACGTGAGGGGTGTGGGCGGGAGAGGTGATGGGTGTGCGGAGAAGTAGGGAAGGAGGGGGGATGGAGGATGGATGGGCGATGTGGTGGTGTGAATGATGGATGGTGTGTCGGTGGTGGAGGGAGGTGGAAAGGAAGAGACGATCGATGAGGATGGTGTGGGTAGTGATCTCGCGCGTATAGCGCTCGGCATCCTGCAATGCGAGTAGGAGGCGGTGACAGAAGTGAAGGGTGACAGAAGTGGTGGGTCAGTGGTGGTGGGTGGAGATGAAGTGGAGGGTATGGAAACAGTGGTGGTGGGAGGAGATGATCGTGGAGGGGGTGATGGGGGAGGTGGTCGGGGTAGAGTAGCTGGAGGAGGACCGTGAAGCTGTGTAAGAAGGCGGAGAATGGCAGCCACGTTTCGTTCGAGTGCGAGGAAACGTGGGTGAGAAAGAAAGGAAGTGGATGGGTCCGAGGAGGTATAGGTAGATGTGCCAGCGCACAGAGCAGTGAACTCAGCCTCGAGAGCGAGGCGAGCGAAGGTGGCTTGTCAAACAACAGAAGTGGTACCGGCGGTAGTGGTCGTGCCGGTACCGGAGGCAAGGCCCAAGAGGGCCGTAGTGAGTGCCTCAGAAGAAACAGGGACAGCAGCCGGGGTGGTGACTCCAGGGCCAGCCCCGGGGTCTCCCCTGAACGCAGGGATATCCTTTTCGCCTAAGTGGGTGGCAGGGGACGGTGGTCGAGGCGCGTCAAGGAGTGGAAACTGAAGATGGAACTCCCCTACAAACTCTGGATCAAGAGAAAACGACCAATCTGCCTCAAGATGGATAGCCATGCGGCCATGATAGGCAGAGTGGTGTATGGATGTGATGACCCGTATTCAGAAATACCCATTTTCTACGTATTTTCTTAAATTGAAAGTATTTTGTAATGGTTGATCAGGAGTTTTAAATCAAAATAGTTTCTAAATCTTTTATAAAAAATGTTTCATATAATCAATATAGTTACAGCGTATTTTAGGGTATACGAGTACCAACCTAAATCCCTAAATGATTTTTATAATTATTTAAACTCAATTATTAATGTTACTATCGTAACAATTATTTTCCTATTTAAACGTGATCAAAATGATTTCAAACTTCTACAGTATCATTCTAAGACCATTTAGTGCTTCTCACATTAATTCGTAATTTTCCGAAGTCAAATCAAAAGAGAACCCGCAAACCCGCATCCTAAACGTTTTGGCCCAAAACTCGTATTTTCGTAGTCCAAACTACAAAATAGATTTCGTAGTCATGATCCTCGTGACGATACGAACCCGTGGCTATGTTTTTGTAATTTTTCGGAGTCGTTTGACTCCAGGGGCAAAATCGTAATTTGGTTGCAAGGTTTTACTAATGACCTTCACTAATTACTTTTTACTTAGCTAAGTTACCTAGTTTAATTCCCTAATGTTGGCAACCGCACACATTTTGGTTAGAGAGTTTGGTCTAAGCTTCTAACCCCTTTTCAAAAAGCTAACTTTGTATTTATTTTCCTTGACTAAGCATTAACTACCCTAATATTAAATTAATTCCCAATTACTATTTAAGCACACCCTCCTTAACTCTCTTCCTCACAAAATCCACAAGCAAAACCCATTTACTCTGTTTGAACCTGTAACCCATCTCCTCTTCAATAATACCCAGTGCAAACCATCACCCAGGCCGAACTCAATGAAGCCCAAGCCCGTAACCCATTCACTAAACTAAATCACTCAACACCACTAATCTCTCCCTCAAAAATAATCCCCAGGATCTCTCACCCTCAGACTTTCTCTCTCTCACTCCCTTCGTTTACGGCGAGCCCAACCCGATGCCAAAGCCGGCGCAACTCCCCGAGTGCCCAGCGGCTCTGCTCCACCGGAGCTCACCGCCGCTTCGACCGCCGTTCCCCCGCTCTCCGACGAAGACCACCCGACCCGCCGTCGCAGCGCCGCCCTGCACAGTCGCCGCACTGTCCCTCCAACCGACCATCGTCGGAGTCCCGCCACAACGCCGCCGCCTCATCACCTCGTCGCCGAGCCCCGGGCCCGAGCCCCGCTCCACACCCCCGCCCCTCAGCTGCCGCTCTCGCTGCCTCTCTCTCTCTCTCGCGGGTAAAATAAGAAACGAACGCCGTTTCGTTTATTATACGTAATGAATACGTATTTTAAATATTTATTAAATACGTATTTTAAATACGTATTTTAGTATTTTCTAATATTTATTAAATAATATTATTGAGTTTAAATTCATAGTAATTCGTACAGGCCTCAGAAAATTACGAGACTAGTCCCAGAAAATCAGAAATCGAAACGAATCCATTGGCGCTAGTTTAATCTCCAAAAGGCAAGTATATTTCTCACAGTGAATTTTTAAAGGCAAAACTTAAATAGGTTAAAATTCTTTTAAAATTCGTAGCTTGCAATTTTTACATACAATAACGTACGATAAAGATATATGTTATAGTACTTGTAAAAATGATCATTTTGACATCTTGTTTGAAATATTCTGACGTACGGTTTGCCCGAAATAAATCTTTGAACATTTCTAGTAATAATAATTTCTTATTTTAAAAATCCTTTTAAAATTCGTAATCTGTGATTTTTACGTACACTGACGTACGATAAAAATATATGTCGTAGTACTAGTAAATAAGATCATTTTAACACCTTGTTTGAAGAATTCTGTCTTACGGTTTGCTCTAAACAATTCCGTGAACATATGTTTTAAAAATTGTTTCTTGATTTAAAATTGCATTTTGGCTTTTTAAAATTGTTTAAAATTGTTTTAAAATTATTTAACAATCTTGAAAAACAACTACTAGTCTAAGAAAATATTTTAAGCTAATTTAAACTCATTTGCTTAGTTAAATCATTTCTTGCTTGTTCTCTTATCTCTTTAAGTGATTTCTATGTTTTCGTTTAATTGCTAAACCGAGTCGTGAAGACGTGAACTTTTGTGAAACTATTGTATGGACTACTGAGACATCGAAACTGAATTGACTGAATGGAAGATGGAGCTTTAACAGTAAAAGAATGGAAGATGGAACTTTAACAATATAGAATGAAAGATGGAATTTCAACAATAAACTGATAGTACACGTTCTTTAGACCGACACTTGACTTGACCTGGGATTGGGGTAGTCTATGATCACAAGTGCTACAGAGTGGCTGGATGCTCCATACTAAATTACCTCCAATACATTACGGGGGTTAGATCCTTGACCGTTGCCATATCGGAACGGTGATTAAGCCTCGGAGTTGCTCCCGTCGCAGGCTGCATGTTGGTTATTTCTAGTACTCTTGGACATGGACTTATCACTAGGATAGACTGGTTATTGATTATTGTTCTAACCACTTTTTCTACATGTTGCTACAGTGTGATTATTAAATGCTAAATTGTCACAGGTTACAGATGGCATTGCAAATTGTTATTGAATAATGAAATTGTTACAGGTTGCAAATGGTATTGCAAATGGCTATCAAATGATTAAATTGCTGCATGGTGCAAATGTTTAACTGCTTTAACTGTTTTAACTGCTTTAACTCTTTTAAGTTCAACTTATTACTAGTCATTAATTCTTTTAAAGTTAAAATTATTGCTTGTTTTTAACTCTTTAAAATTTTAAACTTATTGCTTGTCTTTAAAGATAAATTTATTGCTGGTCTTTAACTCTTTCAAATTAAACTTATTGCTTGTCTTTAAAGTTCAGTGTTGTTTAATTTTAAAATGTCTAATGTTTTGGTTTTGAGATTATCTTGTCGAGTAAACCTCGCTGACAAACATTTCATTTTGTTGTTTCATGAAATGTCCGTCAGGTATCGATAGTGAGTTCTTTGAAGACACTATTGCAGGAGTCGAGCCAGTGCTTAACGAGCGCGTGGAGTACCTACCCACTGAAGATTAGACGATCCCCTTCGCGACTGTTTCTTTATATCTAAAATAATGTAATTTGTGCACTCTGTCTGTATTGGCCAAACTAGGCCCAAGATGTATCTTAATTATTGTGCGCTGGATATGTAATAATGTTGTTTGAGCTGCTTCTTAAATTTTCATGCAAGGATCTGCAATTTCTATACAGACGCTTAGTGTGTTTAAGCCAAGAAGGAAGTAAAAAGAAAAGATTTCAAAAAGAAAAGAAAAAAAGCACTCCTCCTTGTTTTAAGCATATCGCGGACCCGCTCGCGTCCTCGCTCCCGGTATAATGGGAAGCAGGGCGTGATAATGGAGCAGGGGGGTGGCCGTAGTAAAAAAGCAAACTGACAGTTGCCTTGCGGTCGGATCATGTGGGTGTGCCTCAGGACATCAAGAGCTAGATATGAAGATCCCGGGGCACGCGATAAATCAGAGGGGGTGATAACGATGTTGAACGGGGGGTGTATGGTAATGGGAGTAATGAGGCCATCGCAGCAAAATTTACCCTTGTTTAAGCAGCTAATATCAATGAATTTTTGAATTAGCCATGCACCGGCATTAATGCGTACACGCAGAGCCTCGAAAGAGACCCCGTCAACACCTGGAATGAATGGGTGGGTCATCGCCCACAAAATGAATACGTCAGAGATAGTCACAGTACCGGACTCATCCCTAGGAAAGAAAGCGCTCGATATGATGCGGTGAGCAAGACGGAATACTGGGTGGATGATGGAAGAGGCCTTGGCCTTGCCTCAAGGATATTGATCGTGAAGAGTGAGGCTTCCCCAAAAATAATCGATGTCGAAGTCGGCATTAAATTCATAGGTACAGATATGGCCTTCGAGAATTGGGAAAACGAAAATGTTATTGATGGTGTTCACATGGGTATGGAAATTTCGGTTTCGGAGGGGGAAATTGACGACTAACCCCTCCTCAGTTTTAATGGAAGATAGAAATTCTAGGGTGAGAGAGGGGTAGGATCGTGCGTGGGCGTGTAAGAAACCTGGCCAACTCTGGAGAAAACTCCGAGATCGAGGAGAGTTTGAGGTGTGCGAATTTGGTGGCTAAGTGTGATCTTTGGTCGAGTCTAGTATAAAAATCTTTGTATGCCAGACTCATGAAACGGATTCCCTGCGGCCCCATGAGTGGGTCAACCACAGGAATGATGGGTTGGGGGTGGTGGTCGGGTAGGCGGAGGAGGAGGAACACGTCCGCGTGTAAATTTGTGTCTATTGTAAGACGGCTCCTCTTCCTCCATGATGCGCTTACACTTGTCTTTATCTTTTGCCATGATTGTGTGGCGATGTAATGTGGTATGCAAGATTATAAGAGTGCACACAATCAATGACAATGGAGAAAAAAGATAATACTTGGGCAAAGTAAAAATTAAGCTAAGGAGCGAGTGTACCCAGTAATGCAGTGAGTCCAAGTTCCTGAAAGATCCAACACCGTATGATGGAGGAATTTAGGAAGTCGCCGCATGTCAATCCAACAAGAGAAGAGATTTCGAAAATCTTGGGGCTAGGGCTAGGGTTTGGGCAGATTTGGGGATCAAATGTGGTTGACGGAAGGTTCGAAAGGTCGGAGAGTGGTGGGGGAAGTGGGGAAAAACAATTGGGAGTAGTGAGAGAGAGGAGGAGATCGATTGGAAAGAAAAGGAAATCGAACCGCTCAAAACTGAGAAGTCGCAATCGGGTGAATGAAGTCGGTTGGGGGTAGGGGTATTTATAGGGTTAGGCGAACCGATCGGGTGAGAGTTCACCCGATCGGTTGGGTCAATTTTCGACTTTCTTTCGTTGGAAAGCAGCTACAGGTGAACCGATCGGGTGAGATCTCACCCGATCGATTGACCGCTCCCCAAATTTCCCGAGGGATCTGTCATCTCCACCCAGTCGGCGACCCGATCACAGCCTCTATCAACCGATCGGTTGGGTTTTTACCAAAATTCCTGATGCTACTGTCGTCATCACCCGATCTGCCACCCGATCGCTGCATGTATCACCCGATCAGTTGGCTTATATGCTGATACTGGCCATCTTCTGACACTGGCCACCCGATCGGTTGATGCAAGAACCGATCGGGTGGGGGCAATTTCCTGCACAAGTACCAAAATTACCTAAGTCTCCCAACGAAGATTCCCATAGCAGTATTTATTCGCGAAAATTAGTAAACTAATCCTATAATCAACAACAAAAGTTCAGAACATGGGTTGCCTCTCATGAAGCGCTGTTGTTTATAGTCGTTTGCTCGACTCCCGATATATGATCTTCAGGGGGGTTGGTGCGGGTGATGCCCAATGATTGGCATCCTTTCAGCTTTTGGGGCAGGGGCTCTTGTTGTTGACAGAGGCGAAAGGTGAATTGTCTCAACGACTCTCCTGCTGGTGATGTCTGAGGGCTTTTCCCTCATGTTGGCGTCAACTGTCACTTTTCTCAGGATCCGAACTTCATCAGCTGTGAGCTCCATGGGCTCTTTTCCTTTTCTCTTTGCCAGAGCAACCTTCCTAAATCCGGGGGAGTCGTCCGGGAGACATATACTTCTTCAGCTACTACTACTTCTTCCAATCCAATGTGCTCCACAAAGCCTTCCAAGCCATAGGGGGGTCCTTGAAAGAAGTTCCCAAGATCACGCCTCAACAATTCTCTCTTCCTCAACCTCCAGCAGGTTGCATCTTTGTTCCTCCGGTGGAGACTTCATTGACAAGGCCAGGTCAAACGCTACTTTCTGATCTCCCACATTCAGGGACAGCTTCCCTCTCTTGACGTCTATGAGTACGCCCGTGGTCGCCATGAAGGGTCTCCCGAGGATAATCGGGGTATGATTATCTTCAAGCACATGCACACCGCTGACGTTGACGGGCAAGTCGTCTACTACCCCATCGGGTACTTTACCGATCTGTCCGCCAGCTGCAGAGTCATCCCGGTGGGTTATAGGTCACCCATTCATCCTGGTGGGTTATAGGTCACCCATAGTTATCCTTTTGTATAATGATAGGGGCATCAGACTCACGCTCGCACCCAAGTCGATAAGCGCTCGATTGTTTGACACCTCCCCTATTGAGCAGGGGATAGAAAAACTCCAGGGGTCCTTCAGTTTTGGGGGATTTGCCTGTTGGATAAGGGCACTGCACTCCGCCGTGAGGAAAACTTTCTCTTTTCTCGTTCCCTTTGTAATTTGGACTTTAGAAATTTTGCATACGACGGGATGGTCTCGATAGCTTCCAGAAATGGGATTTGTAGACTCAAGTCCTTTACCATCTCGAAAAACTTGCCGTACTTCTCATCGATTTTTGCTTTGGCAAGACTTTGTGGGAATGGCACAGTAGGCTTGAAGACCCTTAAATTGTCTCCCTCATTTTTCTTCTTCTCTTCCGGAACTCCCTCCGAAGTCATGGGGTTTGACGCCGAAGCTCCATCGTCATTTACTTTCAGATTTGGTCTCCCATCGACCAATAGAGCTTCAGGTCTTTTCACGGCCTCCTACGCCGAAATCTGTGTACCACTCCTCAAGACTATTGCGGACACATTCGCTTGACCATGCATCAAGGCTAGAGTTTGATTGGGTCCCCTTGGGTTAACCTCCAGCTACCCCGACAATTACCATTGTGCTTTCTAAAGATTGGCCACTTGCAACCACAGCTGGGTCACTTGATCGGCCAAAGTCTTCTGCCCAATCTGCAGTTGTAAGTTAATCTTCTCCTGGTTTGATATATAGTGAGTCAAGAGACTCTCGACCGGAGAGACCACCCGTTGCTGATGGAATTGTTGCTGCTAGGGTGGATGCTGCTGATTTCTAGGGGGATACTACTGATAAATCTGCTGCTGGGGTGGAGGTGGTTGATATAACTGCTGCTGCTGCTGAGGGGACTTATATAACTACTGTTGATGTTGTTGGGGCTGCTGGTAGGGTGCCCTATAGCTGAAATTTGGGTGGTTCTGGTTGTTAGGAGAATATGTTGGATTCGAGCTTGTCCTCAATGGATAGGGTGCATTACCCATCGGATTATAGAAAAGGGCACTCGCTTGATCCACCGGTGCTGAGATATCTCCACCATCAAAGTCTCCCAAGACTTCAGCTTCTACCGCTGCCACATGCTGAGTGTTGGCATCACCGGCCCCTACCATAAATGCTGAGATCTGGGTGGAAAGCAAATCAAATTTGGTAGACAGTTTGTCAACTTCCTCTACCCGGTGCATTCCTCCAGATTTAGGTGTGGCACGCTCATCGTTCCACCTTTCATTGTTTGATGCCATATTTTCCAGAATATTTCCGGCATCTTCTTCATTCCTTGATATGAAGGACCCTCCAACTGCGGTATCCATTGAGGACTTTAGGTCGTCCCTCAGCCCATTGTAGAACAAGTTGATAATTTTCCATCTGGGGAGCTCATGGTGAGGGCATTTTCTTTGCATCTCTTTAAACCTCATCCATGCCTCATGCAAGGATTCGTGGCTGGCTTGGGAGAAGGAGGAGATCTCCCTCCTAAGCTTCATTGTCTTCCCCAGGGAAAGAACTTGTTCAGGAACGCATTAGATAGCTTCTCCCAAGTTGTACATGTATTTGGGTCCTTCCCCTTCAGCCATTTCTTTGCCTTGTCCTGCAGAGAGAAGGGGACCAATCTTAACCAGATGGCTTCAGTTGACACGCCATTGATTCTGAAGGTGTCACACTTCTCCAGAAATGAGTCCAGTGCTCGATTGGGCTCTCCATAGGAGCTCCTGAAAACGGGTCATGTTGGATCCAAGTCACCAACGACGGCTTCAACTCGAAATTTTCGGTCGTAATGGCTGGAGGTCGGATGCTGGACGTGGACCTGATGGACAGCATCGAGTACTCCAGCAAATACTCCTGGGGAGTGATATTTTCTCCCATGTTGGCAGCAATCTCTTCTCTTCTTCTTCTCTCGATGTTTAAACGCCTCGCGGTGGCATTAATCTCTGGATCTAGAGGAACTAAGTCGTCACGACTTCTTGAGTTCCTGTGCATGAAAAATCAAGAAACACTCGTGAAGCGCGTATGATATAACGCTAGATAAAAACAAATAGTAAAGAATAATAAAAAAATAAAAATGTAGAATGTGAAAATTTTCACAAGGTGAGGATGTGAACTAGTCTCAGGGGTTCACAGAGTCCTATATGAGTCAAGCACGTTGCCTCCCTGGCAACGGCGCAATAAAGTTTGACGTCCCCTAGATTTAACAATGTGTAGTCGGAACGGGGATACTAGATTTAAATATTTATAATCGCAAGCACACGGTGTTGTAGTGTGTCTTGTGGGTCGAACACAGGGAGGCGTGTGGTGTGCTTGTTGTCAAACAGGAACCGGATCACCCGGTGGGTGAGCTAGTCCTATCTCAAGGTGGGTTGTCATGAAATGAAACTACAAAAGATGTAAGATATAAAAGGTAAATTAGGAATTTGGTTTCCACCCTATCATGTGTTCTCTCTATTACAACCGGCGGATAGGAATACGATCGGATTCTAGGGTTTAGTGGTGAGACGTTGCCTCTAAAAGTGATACCTAGTGTCCCATGGGCCCGATATTCCGGTCGATGCCCAGGATGATACGCTAGGTCTACCTGGGTTTGGACGGTGGGTATTCCCATGTCCATTAACACCGATCGACTCTGGGAGCGCTAAGCTCGCAACGGTTACTCCTGACATTTCATCATGATGTTCCCACGAGCTAGGAATCAATGCCTACGCTAGGGGTGTGAGCTACGGCTAGGGGATCAAATGCCAGTTTTATTTCCCCTTGGCCCGACGGTCAGAGGTGGTCTTTCTCCTGTCAATGAAAATAAAACGCCCCGTGTAACCATCTAAATCCCTATATCCTATCGAAGCCCTATCATATGGTCGTTCTAGGGAGAACCCACGAAGGGGTTTCCACCAACGTCCCAGACTAGGAAACTACTCATAATTCATTGCAAAAAGAGCAACACAACAAATTATAGCCATTAAAATGAAGATCAAGCAATAGAATAATGGAGCAAATAGTATTAAGAACGCAATGTCAAAGTATCAAGACAATCAGAGAACTTACAAAACAAAATAAATTCGCAGCCGCCAAAATCCCAAAAAAACTGCTCAAAATGGGGATCCGTTTCTGGGAAAAACTAGGGTTATATATATAGTAAAACGTCCAATCGATCGGTTGAAACATCAACCGATCGATTGAAAAAAGGTCGAACCGGTCTTCAGCCTTTGAGATACATCACCCGATCATTGAACCGATCGGGTGATGTCGTTGGGGTCTTGAGCTGTGAAAAAATACTACAGGTGAAACGATTGGGTGAGATTTCACCCGATCGGTTGGAATTCAGCTCTAAAAGACAGAGAGCTGATACGCGTGCATGAACCGATCAGGTGGGGTCTTCTTCACTGCTGCTCCAGATCGGGTCGGATACGCGTGTATGAACCGATCGGGTGGGTCTGTCCACCCGATCGGTTGAGGGCTGATATATGGTATTCTTTGATGTTTGGTCCTCAGGTTCTCGCGCGACGCCTCCCATTACTCTGGGGACTCCTGATATTTTCTTTATATGTCCTCAGCGCTGGCAATCTCCTGCAATGGCACAAAAACACAAAGAAAGTGAAAGAAAACTAAAAATCACAAGAGAATGGATATGAAATAACGGAAAACAACGAAAAATTACGGAGAAGACGTGCGTGAATATATAAAATATAAACGCACGTCAGAGTCCTAATTAGCGATGGAGGGAGCCACTTCATAGAGAAGAAATTTGAAACCCTTTTGAAGAAGTAAGTATTGCAGCACCGAATCAGGCGTGTATATCATTCGCAAACTATCGGCCAGGTGGAAGTCTCAAACCGGGAGATAAAGAGCATCCTCGAGAAGACAGTGGCTAGCTCTAGAAAATATTGGTCATTCAAGCTTTCGGATGCGCTCTGGGACTACTGAACTGCATTTAAGACTCCGATCGGAACGACCCCTTGTCGACTCGTCTATGGGAAGGCATGCCATTTGCCCGTGGAATTGGAGCATAAAGCATTTTGAGCTGTCAGACATCTGAACTTCGACACCAAGGAGGTAGGGAGCCACAGACAACTCCAGCTAAATGAACTTGATGAGATTCGGCTCAACGCATACGAAAATGCCCGGATCTAAAAGGAGAAATTGAAGCGGTGGCACGACAGGCGTATCTTAAAGAGAGAATTCAAGGAAGGAGACTTAGTTCTCCTATTCAATTCTAGACTGAGGCTTTTTCCCGGGAAGCTCAAGTCTGGGTGGTCGGGACCCTACCGAGTGACCAAGGTCTTTCCACATGGAGCCATCGAGATCATGGGAAGAGATGAACCGTTTAAGGTCAATGGGCAGCGCTTAAAGCACTATACATCAGCGAGCCTGTAATCACTACGGTCGAAAACTCGACGACCGACAGCACCGCTGCAAATCCTCCGGATCTGCATTGATCACAAACTGAGGAGTCGAGCTGCCGACTTTAACCAAGCACTTCATGGGAGGCGACCCATGTTCTAACCCTCTACTCGCTTTCAATAAAATTGATTGGTAGATATTAGTATGAATTTACAGCTTGGGGGAAATCACTATTTTGTGATGGTTGTGTTGTCACTTGTTTGATGTGTGTTTGTTTTGTGTGTCTGTGTGTATGCATTTTATATAGTTCATCTTGGTATTTATTTTCTCCATTTTCCTATATCTCTTCCTATGTTTTTTTCATGTTTTCCAGTTTATTTGTCGGTGCGTACTTCCCTCCCATCTTTCGTTGCCCTCCCGCATTTACTCCTATTGCATGCAATGTTCAGCTTGGGGGAGTCGCACCATGTGCGTCAGTCGTGTTTTTCACCGTTTTGAGTCATTTTCATCGTGTTTTTATTTTTCTTTCCATCCTTTTATTCTCCCTCTCGTAGAGATGACCCCACATGATGAACTGCCACGGAACCCCACACACATTTAGCTTAGCTACGATGATCATTCTCACTAACCCTAGGAAGCCGAGTCCTATTACATTTTATGCTCCGTGGGTTCACTTTGCTTTTGCGTGAGTTGTGTGTTGTGACTAGCTAGTTGGTGTGCTTCTACGTTGTGATTTTGTTTTATATGCCTGTCCTTAGATGACCCCCAGACTATCATGCTTCAATTTTGAATATGCGGTGTTTTGCCTCCACTTTCTACTTCTTTATGCATGAATCATCTATATATTTATGCTTCAATTCGCATATGTCAGGACTCTACCATTAGGACTAGGATAACCCATTTTGCTTATGCACTGATTCGCGAAAAATATTCCTTTTGCCTAAGTGTTTAGAATTCGAATTCTTTTTTGTTTTACTTGGTGCAAATCCACTCGTCGTGTACTGTTCTTCCACTTGGGAGAGTAAACAATTTTGCCACAATCCAAAAATCGAAAAATAAAAATAAAAAAAGGGGAGAGAAAAGAAAAAAAATGTGTATAGCCAAAATCCAAAAAATATACAAATATCCAAAACCCAAAAAAATTCATGTTATGAATATTACACCTACCGCCTCGAATAAAGGGAATGCGAGAATTTGCACCGAGTGCTCTCCTCCACGCCTACTCAACCCCCTTTGTTTTCGAACACACTTGGCATAGGAGCGTTCTAGCAATCATCTAGGTAATCGTGCGGTAATTTCCTAGTTTCTAGCAGTAGAGTCCCTGACATGTGATATGTTTCTATTCTTACACTATTCTCATGCATGCTTGAACAATTATTCACCGTTTATTCGAATTGATTCGATATTTGGGTCATTCCATGGATATATGTATATGGAGCTTGATTGCACAATTTAGATAGTTACACCATCTGCCAGCTTACGACCACACTCACTTGCGCTTCACCACGTGGACCCACGACACTTGTAGGAACTCATATTCCTGGGTTTAGTGCGATGCTTATCGCATGCTTGCTTAGTGTGGCGTGTTAGTTTTAGTTGGCTCTGACGGGTGATCTAGGATTTTCTTTTCTTTTTCTGTTTCTTTCTTTCTATTTTCCCCTCCGAGCTCCTATTCTCACTCGTCTTCCTTGAGGACGAGGAAGGATTCAGCTTGAGGGATTTTGACATGCGTTTATATTTTATTTACTCACGCATGTGTTCTTCATGATTTCCCGACGTTTTTCATTGTTTTGAGTCTGTCTTTTTGTGATTTTTAGTTTCTTTTCACTTTCGTTGTGTTCGTGTGCTTTTGGAGGATATAGCTGGCAGAGGGGACATACAAAGCTAACATCACGAGTCCCCGGAGCAACGGGAGGTGTCGCACGAGACCCTGGGAGCCAATCTTCAAGGACAAATCATGTATCAGCTCCCAACCGATCGGGTGGACAGATCCACCTCGGTTCGTGCAGACGTATCAGTCCAGAGTAAGAGGCGACTCCACCCGATCGGTGCAGTGATCGGGTGGATGGGGGATAGATCTCTGTTTTTGAGTGCCAAAGTCCACCCGATCGGTTGACCTATCAACCGTTCGGGCCACCTGTAGCAGATTCTTCCAAAGCTCGAGAATTCTACGACTCACCCGATCGGTTCAGTGATCGGGTGAAGATTATCAGAGCCAAAGGCGAAGTCAAACGATCGTCTCACCCCATCGGTTGAAGTTTCAACCGATCAGGTGTGCGTTTATTTTTGTCTTTTAGTGGGAATATTCCCTGGCATCTTGCCAAAATGTATAAATAGCCCTAGCTTTCCCAGAAAACATAATCCCCATTTTCTTAAGCTGTTTTATGGGTTTTGGCTGCTTTGAATTTATTTCCATTTTTAAGTTTCTTGATCGTTTTCATACTTTAATATTGCCTTCATAATACCATTTGCTACAGTAGTTTATTGCTTAATTCTCATTTTGATGGTTGAAATTTGTTTTGTTGCATCTCATGCCATGAGTAGTGAGTAGTTTCCAAATCTGGGACATTGGTGTTAGCCCCTTCGTGGGGTTTCCCTAGAACGATCGTAGGATTAGGGATTCGATAGGATATATGGATTTAGATGGGTACGCGGGGTGTTTTATTGTCTCTGGCGGGAGAAAGACCGCCTTTGACCGTCGGGCCAAGGGGAAATAAAACGGCAGTTTGACCCCCTAGCCACAGCTCACACCCCTAGCATAGACATTGATTCCTCACGCGTGGGAACGACTTGGATGAAATGTTGGGAGAAATCACTGCGAGCTTAGTGCTCTCGGAGTCGGTCGATGCCGGACATGGGAATGCCCACCATCCGAACCCGGGTAGACCTAGCGTATCATCCTGGGCATCGACCGGGATATTGGGCTCACGGGACGCTAGGTACCTCTATTAGAGCGACGTCTCACCGCTAAACCCTAGAATCCGATCACACTCATATCCGTCGGTCTTTATAGTGAGCTCTCATGATAGGGCAGAAGCCAAGGTCCTAGGTTGTCCTTTTTTATATCTTACCCCCTTTTCATTAGTTTTATATCGTGACAACCTAGCAAGCGATTAAGCTAGCTTATCCACCGGGTGATCAGGATCTCGATTATTCACAAGTACAACACACGCCTCCCTGTGTTCAACCCCCAAGCCACGCCTCGACACCGTGTGCTTGTGGTTACAAATTTTAATCCTTGTATCCCCGTTCCGATTTGAGTGCCAAACGGACAGGCGGTCAATGTTCTGGCTCCTTGATGCCTCGCATACCTTTTTTCTGCTCCAACTGACCTTGAAAACTCTCTAGTTGGTTCATATAAGTTGGTTCTTCTAAATCATATTTAGAAAATAGACTTTACATGCATATTCCAGTTTTTATGGTTATCATAACCATTGGCAGCGAGTCTGATCCGAATAGATCTGTACACAGCTGTTGGAGAGAATGTTTCATCACGATCCACTTATAGGAGTTCTGATGATAACCATTCTTAACCAGCATAACTTGTAATTCAATAATTTCCATCTGCACTAATCTTCTGTCTTGAAGAATCACTTGCAGCCAAAGGGAACACTTCCTTTGGGCATGTCTTCTAGGGTCCGTACCTTATTACATGTAAGGACCCTTTCCAGATTGCATCAAGACATTTTTAGAGTGACTACTCCGAATGGCATCTTGGAAGTTGTCTAGGCCTTCATCAATTATGATAGTTTACTGGACTCCTTCATCTCACGAGGCTCAATGAATCCTGTGACTTCTTAACGATTGATTTAAGGAATATCTTATTGATAAGGTCCTCACAAAACCTTATCAAGAACATATGCATCATTATCCGGGACTTAACCTAGAAGGATGATTGTAACTCAAAGTCACTTGCCATGAATCTTACTTGTCTAACAGAATGCAATTCATGTTCTCCAACTAGATGCAACTATGTTTACCAGACGGAATGCTAAACTAGGATAGCGGGAGGGTATAGCAGATTAAATTAAAGATGCAACTATTTAATCTACACCCATCCTACATCGGATAGATGATAGAAGCATAAAATCCAGCAGAACAAAATACATTAAACTATTTATTGTCCGCACTAAGAGTTTTATGAACCATAGCCAGGAAAATCTACTGTCTTTGGGGTGGGTCTGACCAACCCTAAAGAAAAATATAAATTACTGCAACATATATGAAAGCATATTAAAAGAAAACATACATGGAACTTCGTTTCTGTAGAATACGAAGCATCGTTTTCAGCAACCTTTCTTTGACCTCCAAAGCGATGACACGCATTGGGGCTGAGCCCCTTCTCCCGAGCCGAACCGCGTCCGAGCTGAGATGCGTACCAAGGCGAGCCAACGCCATGCCTCCGAGCCAACCACTTACCGAAGAAAGTTTAACTTGAGTAGGACCCGCGTCAACGACTTTGGATTCGACCCAAACCTCCTCCTCGTCTTGCTAGGACTCGAACGGGCGAACAGAAGAATTTTAGGAGGAGGGAATAAATTTTAAGTCTTACTTCGAGCGTGCTCAAAACTTTTTGGAGCTACTCAAAGGGGAGACTTGGTGCATGTTTTCAATGGGTGGTTAGCCCCTATTTATATAGGGAGCCAGCCCCGCTTGCTCGTCTCATGAGCAATGTGAGACTAAAGGTAATGGAGGAAGAAACAATTTCAAGTTTGCCTTCCACGACGGCCAAACTTTAGCGAATTATTCCTCCCTCATTGTTGTGCTTTGGAAGTGATATCATATATCAAATCGAAGAGCACTGAACGGTTTACGCATAGAAACAAACGAGGCTCAATTCCGACGTCGTTTGATCCCTCAAATGTCGTCTCAAATTTGGCCCAAAAACTGCAGAAAGCTGAATCTAGACAGATTTGAGTCCAGATTTATTCTTTCTTTGAGCAATTGTTTCTCTCTCACCAGTGATCCCCCAAAGGTATAGAATATTTCGTTTTGAAGGGCTTTACATGGTGAACGCATAGGAAAAAAACTTTGTGCAATTCTGAGGTCGTTTGGCCCCTCAAATGCGTCGTCAAAGTTAACCCCTTTCTAAAAACCGAATCTGGAAATTTCCATCCGTTTTTGACTAGGGTAAACCCTTGCAAAGCGGGCCCCCCATTCCCTAATGGGTTGCACCAGACCCAAGCTTGTGCAGCCGGTCCGGGACAATTCTGGACCCCCGTTTTATCGAATGAATCTTTCGATGTGTTTGTGCATACCACATCATATGCGATCTAAAATATGTTTGCAAACCTTTTGCGACATATTTAATTTATTTGCATCATATGCAATAATCCCACATCATTAATATCTTTTTGTCTATATCGCAAAACTTTTGCGACATAATTAATTCACATACATCCGATGTATTATTTTAGACTTTATTGTCACAAACCCTTTGAGACAATAATTATTCCCGTGCAACCGAGTGCACTCCTCCTTAATTCTTTCTATTACTAAGATGCAAATTCTACTCGACGTGAGATCATGTAGCCCGAACCTATTACAAGTTGGGGCTTGAAGCCACTAGGTGACAGTGACCACGAGCAGCAGGTATCGTCCATATTTCAGCATCATAATTATGTGATTGACCCATTGACTAAAGTGTCGTCGGGATCACTTTGACGGTATCCTTGATGAATAGCACAGTTTTAGTCCCTTCGTCATAGCTATGTCACTTAGTCAAACCTACGGTATAGTCAACTGTCAACCCCAATAGCTCGAAACTGGTTAGTCTCCATCGATCTTGTTGGACTTCTTCCAACATACTCTGGCCAGAGCTTTTACTAAAGACCGAACTAACACGTGCGATGCTAACTATACATTAACAGGAGAGACGAATCCTCTGTTGGTCATTACTCTCCTCACATGCTTCAAGTGTCGCCCAACCAAAGACCTTTCGACAGGCCTTGCCTCGAAGCTTGGTCAGAGATCTAAGTGACACTGTTCATGTACAGGTTCGTACAATGACCTCAAGTCTGAGGGCCAACTGACCTATCATCACTGAGAGTCATTATTGATAGATTAGTTAATGTTAACCATATGATAACTCTTGTTAGGTCGTTCAGTGAACTCATTCTCCAATGAGCACCAGTGTCTCGTTTCCGACTTTGCCAAGTCGAACGACCTTGAGATCATTGTCACAACTCCATGGTGAAGACAAAGACAAAATGATCTATCAGATGCATTGATATCATTTTCTCGAAACATCTACGACCACGAACAATTTTAGACTTATGCTTCAAACGGCCAAACAATTCTCCATAATCGAGATCCTTATCTCGATACTTGTTTGAAATCGCATCAAGTCTCAAGACTTTCACTAAGTTCTAATGTACAATACATTATTATTAACTTAGGTGAATTCTTACGAAACATCTTACTATTATTTCGAACAAGACATTGGTATATATACACAGAAATAATTTGCCTCGAGGGCACACCCATCTCTTAATACCTACAGCCTTACCCTATTATAGGTGGGTCTCATAGCCCCCGACGACAGTGACCGCAATCAGTAGGTGCCATTCCTGGCTCGGTATCATTATTATGTGGTCTGCCCATTGACTTAAACATTGTTAGGACTATCATTGGCTATGTCAGTTATGAATTCTGCAAATTAATCCATTCGTCAATACACTGTCACTATAAAGGCTAGGGTATGGATGACTATCAACCCCTAATAGCTTCACACTCGATCAACACCGTTCGGTCTTAGCAAGTCTTTGTTGGATCATATCCTACACACATTGGCCAAGGATTTCGATGATCACCGTACTGATCCCGAGACACTAACTCCCCACATACGAGAGTATTGAATCATCTCTTGGCCACTGCTCTCCTCGTATGTTTCAAGTGTCACCCAACCTAAGACCTTTCAACAGGCCCTACCTCGAAGCTAGGTCAGAGATCTAAGTGACACCGTTCATGCACATGCTCGTACAATGTCATCAGGTAAAAGGACATGCTTGCTTATCATCACTTGAGAGCTACCATTGACAGTTTAGTATGTGCCATCCAAGTAGCAGCTCTCGTTAGGTCTTTCTGTGAACTCATTCTCTAATGAGCATATGTGTCTCGTATTCGATTTTACTAAATCGAACGATCATGAGATCATCGCCACCAACACATGGTGAAGACATAGCACACATTAGTCTATCTGATGTATTAATGTCCATTCTCGATGCATCTACGACTATGCCCAGTTTTAGACTTATGATACTAGCGGTCGAAACACGTCTCCATAATCGAGATCCTCATCTCGATACATGTTCGACCGTGTACTAAGTCTCAGGACTTTATCTAAGTATAAAATGCAGACAAAAATTATGATTATACTCAGATAAAAATTATCAGATAACATACTATTATTTTGAACAAGATGTCCCAATTATAAATAATTGGCCTCGAGGGCACACATTTTCCAATATCTCCCACTTGCATTTCGGCCCGTTTACCCTGTTATCATATACGACTTTTACACTTGAGTCTATAGATGATCACGTGATAGAGCCTTCGTAAATGAATCTGCAAAATTTGTGTTCATCAATGATACCCATGAATTATCTATCCTTCTTCGATTCTATTTCACACATGAAGTGATATCTACGAAGAATATCTTTCCAGCCTCAGTTTCTTAGCCAAACTCTAGTCCTTTGCAAGAACTTGAGAATTATCTCAGACTGATATCGACTTATTGCACAGTGTGCAAAAGTGACATCTGGTCTTCTACGTATCACAATATACATGATAGATTTAATTATCGAAGCACATGGGATTACTATCATAATCTCTCTTCAAGTCAGTCATTGAAGAAATCTTCTTGGAAGAGTTATACCATGATATCGGGTATGAAACCCCCCTTACCATTGTAAACCACTTTAGCATGGTGTCTATGTACTAGGATTAGGAGGGACTCAGCATCATGTCAAATCTATCTCTATAGATTTATTTTACACTGGGTGTAAACGATGATTCTCCCAAGTCCTTTATGCACAATTTATTCGATAAGCATCCTTTTGATAGAGTAAAACATCTCAATGTTTGTTTCTCATCAAAATTCACGTCATCCACGTACAATACGAGGGTGACTTAAGAATCAATATTGGTTTTATGCAATCTACATGTTTTTCTTTTGCTCCAACTGACCTTGAAACCTTCTGGCTAAGTCATGTTATATTTACATCCTTTCGCTAGATTTCGTAGTCATAAGCGATAGCGGGTATAGTCTGGATAGACTTGTGCATGGCTATTGATGAGAATGTTTCACAACCAGTCTAGTTTTGTACGTTTCTATCTTTTCCATTTGCATCAATCTTTCTCCTTGAAGACCAATCTGTAGCCAACAGAAACATTTCCCTTGGGCTTGTTTACTACGGTCCATACCTTATTAATGTGCATGGAATCCATTTTGGATTTTATTACATTAAGGCACGTTTTAGGGTCTCTACTCTGAATGCCTTCCAGACAGCTAACACCGTCATCATCAACCATGATGCCATCCTCGACCCCTTCATCTATGAGAAAACCGTAGTACTTCTTAGGGGATCCAGGAATCCTGTAAGACTTCCTAATGACTTCTTTTGAAATACCGGTTCTGCCTCTCCTACTGGTTCCGACACATGTTGGGTTTTAAACAGAAGTTCTAAGGTATGGCCTTAGACGGAGGTTAATAATTCATCGTCACTCTTCATGAATTGCATCATGTCAAACAAAGTATGATTCCATGTGTGACCTGACCGAGAATCACATTTTCTTAAATACGCAAAACATTCATGGCTCAATTATTCTCCTCCTCGCTCGAATCGAATAATTTTTAAATACTTTTCCGTCTTGTTAAGACATTCTTTAAGGTATATTGTGGATCTTTGAGATATGATCCCAATTCTTATGGTATATTATGCATATCTTTTCATTATATGTTATTTTTGGCATGCAAAAAATATTCCAGCTTTTGCTACTAGTTCAAATAGGTATAACTCCCATTTTAGTGACCCGAAAATTATTTTAAAATATAATCAGGAAAGAAATTGAAGTTACCTACAACTTTCATTTGAGCTTAAAGTCTAATTCTGACTGTATTTATAAAGAATTACGGCTTTATTTCGTAGTGTTAAATTCTAGCAGATTTTTGCACCATGTTAGTGAACATAGTATAACCATCACTCCAGTTGTCCATATGACGTAATTTAAGACAATCTAGAAAGCTAGCTTCATTATCTACAACTTTCATGTTGGGACCTCAATTATAATCTGACTATACCATAATTAAATTAACTGATCTTTACAACTAAATAATTCTGTTACATGACAAATTCTGCATACTTTATGGAACAAGACATAACTATAACCTAAATATCCTAAAATTAAAATTTTTATTGATCTGAAAAGATAACTAAATTTTCTACAAGTTTCATTTAGAAACTTATGTCAAATTATAAGTGCAAATGGTGATGGCATTGGAGAAGTTGAGGTTCATATGGAAGAATGGAAAATTGTGGATTGAATTATGTAAATTTGGTTGGGACCTTTGGTGTTATGCATATTTGGGGGGTTGGTGGCATGCCTGACATGGATTCACATGATGTGGTTTGTTTTTATGATGTGGATATGATGATGTGCATGACATATGGATGCATGACCGTTGGATATGAAAGAAAGATTTGGAAAAGAAAGAAAGAAAGAAAGAAAGAAAGAAATATGAAGCCATGCCATGATGACCCCAAACCCACCTATGTATACTACTAATGTCCCCTAATCATGCCTAATGGAAGTTGTCATACTTTAATGCAATGTTTGAATTGATAAGGTATTGTAGTTCCTTCTTTCATCAACATGTATGTTCATGCGCCCTTTAATTCGTTATGTAATACCTTGTTTACTTTTGTTCTAATTGCATTATGTTTCACTTGATAGCTTCTATATTTACTTCCATGCTTTATATCCATAATACCATAACATGTTACCTTTATATTACTTTTTCATAATGCTATAATATGTCACACATGGTAGCTTGCTTCACTTGTTGAATTATGTAACATAAGTAGTTGGAGATCATACTGGGCATGCTATGACGTATCATTCCCGTTTTCCACATGTAGCAGGTAGCAGAGTTGGGCTTCTCTGGAGCTTGATGTTTTGGGAGATGGAGTTGGAGCATTGGGTAGTGTAGAACGGGTGATGTAGTAGTGGATGTCATTTTTGGAGTTGTAGTTAAGTTGTGGCTTTGTATATTTGCACATGAATATGTTGTATTTGAACCTTTTATATATGAATGGATGTTGTTACACACACACACACACACACACACACACACACACACACACACACATATATTCTAAAAAATAGGGATGTTATCAAAAGAAATTGGATAAGAGAATTTGGACAAGAGTATATACATACATATATCTATTATACATTTGACAGTGTTTTTTGTATCCTAGGGCTGACTAGGACAAGACAAAAGACGGTTGAGATTTGATCATGGAAAATCAACGGTTGAGATGAGTAGTTGTAAAACTTTTTGGGGTTTAGTTTTGAGATAAAAAATAGGTGGGGTCAGCTTGAAAGAGAAAGTGTCAATATGTGGGTTTCGTTGGGTTGGGTATAATTTGAACTTAACAGTAATTTTTTCTCTTCTTGCCATCACCTCAACCCAAAAAACTGAGTTTTATTCGAAAAAAATTGGTGGGGCCAGCTGAAAAGAGAAAGGGTCAACAGGTGGGTTTCGTTGGCTTGGTATCATTTCAACCCACATACGCACAATGACCAAAGCGACATCCACGCAGAGCACGCCTGCGGAAAGTCTCCTCGACTCCTCCCCATGCCACCTCGCCTTCTACACAAAAAACCCCAAATCTACCATCAATGGGTTCCGCTTGGATCTTCATCCTCCAGACTCATCCAGCCTCAAGCTCTAGGGCACGGTTCTCCAGCCTCATCCAGCCTCGAGAGCATCCTCCAGCCTCATCCAGCCTCAAGCTCTAGGGCACGGTTCTCCAGCCTCATCCAGCCTCGAGAGCATCCTCCAGCCTCCAGCTCTATGGCCGCTTGGATCTTCATAGCAGGTTCTTCAATCTTCATCACATGTAACCCCCCCATCTTCTAGATCTGAACTCATCTTCTACCCCCATCTTCTAGATCTGCTTTCAGTTTATCTTTGTTCTCTCCTTCTGATTTGTCGCAGGTAACCCCACCTGCATTAGAGAACTCATCATTGTAGATTTGAAAAAAGGTACATGAATCTGTTCATTGTTCATTGATGACCCAAAAATTACATGCGCTTCATTGCAATTCATTGCAATTTTACCCAAATATGTTAGTAGTTCATTGTTCGTTGTTCATTGTTGGCAGTTTTTTATTCATTGTTCATTGTTCATTGTTAGCATTTCATTGTTCATTGCAATTTATACTTTTGTTGGCAGTTCATTATTCATTGCCATGCTACTTATTGTTCTGCATAGCAATAACCCGTTAAAGTTATTTCATGAAGCTCCCAGACAATTTGATGGATATTTCTTACTTACAGACAATTTAAAGTTATTAGGGGGAATATAAGAATAAAAGAAGATATTTGTACCAACTAATTTGATGGATATTTCATACTTATAGCTCAATCAAACATAGTAAGCTAATATAGTTAGCACGTTTGATGCCATATCAATACTTTTCGCAAATAAAAATGATATATGAAGCATCAAAGTCTACCTCTAGCAACCTACAGAGCAATATGAATAGTTATTATGCTATTTCGGTTTTAAAAATGCACCACAAATATTCTAAAATGGTTGAATAGTTTATCTGGGCATGAACCATTTGTAGTAGCTTATATGGATGATATTTCACTTTTCTCTAATTGCAAAAAATATCACAAAGAGCATTTGTTGCAAAGGTCGAACGTTTATAAGTTATGTTTAATTACTTATGTAACGACCGTGTTTTCAGGTACAATTGAGTGAAGTTCTACTCATGTATCCCTTCCATTAATAACCCTTGATGGCTAGCTTTCATTATTATACTTATCTAGCTTTCATTATTATACTTAGTGTAATATTGATATTACAAGAATTTCAAATATTTTCAAATCCGAATTCAAATGGTTTCTCTTTTATCCCCTTATTAAATCATAGCTAATTTAGAAGTATTCTCCCATTAAACCCTCTTTTAATTCTAATTTTCAAACCTTCCTTTTCCTCTTACTCATTATTTTCCCTATTAATGATGCAATTCAAATACTTTCCAAAATCCAATTTCAAATTTATTTTTCCTTTGTAAAAAAAACTTCCTAAATTATCTAGCTTTATTTCCCTAATCAATCCTATTTAAAAGCAAATCTTTTAATTTCAAAAACCTTCCTCTAATGGCTATTACTGTTAATTTCCCCTAATTATTAATGGGTTTCAAACTTTCTTATGTTAACCGTAATAAAGTCTATAACTTATTTGGGATTATTCTGTAATTAACCCCATTATTATTCAACCTTCCTAATTACAATTATTTTTAATTCCGTGATAAATATTTTATAAAAGAAAATCTTTTTTTATTTCAAAAACTTTCCCCATTAGTTTTACTATTAATTGTTCCCAATCAATTATTAATTAAAACAAATCATTTTCTTTTCCATATTTCCTTTTTATCTCTTAATATTAATTTCTCTAATTAATATTGTCATTCAAAAACTTTCCTTCTTTCATCCCATTTAAATCTGCTTAATTAGCTCTAATTTCCCCTCATTAATCATATTAATAATTTTCAAATCCATTTCCTAATATAATCCTATTTCCTTTTATAGCTAGCCCAACCCTACCCATGGCAGCACCTAGCACTCACGCACACATCACTAAAAAATGTGAGAGAAGCTAAGAAAAAAAAATATAAGGGTAAATGACATTAAAATACCCTAACGTTTGGGCCATTTTCACTTATATACCCTATCGTTCATTTTGGTAAACTTTGATACCCAAATCTAAATTTGATGTAGGATTGGAGGAGTAAATATTGTCTGAAGAGGATGCTGAAAACATTGTGCATCCCAGACATAGGAAGACTGATGGAATGCATGTATTTGGAGGCCTCTTCAGACAATATTTCCTCCTCCAATCCTACATCAAATTTAGATTTGGGTATCAAAGTTTACCAAAATGAACGATAGGGTATATAAGTGAAAATGGCCCAAACGTTAGGGTATTTTAATGTCATTTACCCAAAATATAAATCAAGACCCTAAGCTAAAGCTATAATGCCATGCTCACGTACTGTCTTTCTCCAAAGCCACACTTTTCTTTTAACTGTGCTTATATTTCTTTAAATAATAACCTAGGTTATTCTTTTCCCCTACCCTCAAAATTCTCAGCCGCCTCTATCTCCCTTCTCCCCTCCAAGCATCCGACCCACGCCTCCATCCTCCCCGTGTCACGCCCGCCACCCCCGCCGTGGGATACCCCCGACTCCCACGGCAGCCGCCCATTGCCCTGCACCCTCCTTCCATCACCTTCTCTCAACTCCGGCGGCCTGCAACCCCGTGAGCGACCCCCCCGCCTCCTGCCATCACTCCCCGCTGCCGTTCGAGCACCGGTGAACTCGCCACAAGGCCATGCCCAGGCCCCCGACCTCCGACTGCGGCCTCCCCTGCACTGCCCTACACGCCGGCGCCTCCAACCCCCGAGCTTCCCTCCGGCGACCTCGCCCAGCAGCGCACGCCTCCTCCCTCATCTGCACGGTGCCGTCACCCACGTCATTCGCCTCCTCCGAGCAACCGCAACTCCGTCGCCCGACAGCCTCGTCAACGCCCCCACCGCCGTCGGCCAAGCTCGCCTCTGACCAGCACCACTTCACCGACGCCGTCTCCTCCTCGACGTCGCCATCTCTGGTGCAGAGCCCACCTCCACCCGCAGGCGAAGACTCCTGACAGCCCGACCATCTGCCGCCCTTGTCACCGCTCCTCACTGTCCTCCCCTCTCCTGCGGCCTCCACCGTGCACGTCGCCCCTCGGAGCTCCCACCGCCAACCCAAGTCAGCCGTTCGTCGCCGCCAAGCGACGCGTCACCCGCCTGCAGGCCAACGTCACGGAAGCTCACACAAGCAACGAGTGCATGCATGATTGAACAGTAAGTTTTAGTTTATACTTTGTTTGTAACACGTGAACTTTGGTTGTGATACATTATCATATAGAAAAATAGGTTTATAACCAATTAATATTCTGAGCTACCTAAGTTCCATTTGATAACAATACCTTATAATAATAAATTGTTATTTATAATGTTACTAGTAGTATGTTGTTTGCCTTAGCTCACGGAACATGGGATATTTTTGTGTGTGCGTGAGTTTTAATGCATGCTTGCATCCTTATAAAGGTATATTACAGCATGTTATGTGAATAAAATAGGGTAAGTAATCTTATATGTTGGTTTAAGACTGTAACTTATATTTATATTATAAGTATAATATGCAGTATAGTAGTGTTGGCATAACTTAATGTTAGATCCATCATCGCAGATTGAATCACGTCCTACACCATGACCACCTGGACACCCAAACTCGAATCACTCCATGCAAGTATACTATTTTTCCTACAAATTTTCAAGGTGCAAGTACTTATCCCTTGCAAATATATCGTTTCCTACAACCGCTTCCAAAGATGCAAGTATTTACTTTTTAGTATATTAATTTTCTACAAGTTTCAAAAGCCCTAATATTTATCGCTCACCGCTTTTAACCATATTGCTCCGGTCTCGTGACCGAAATTACCAAACAGTTACAAAAGACAACTTTTAAGTGCGTTGTTCGGGCTTAATGAATCTTGTGAAATGGTTGGTTGCTTTTTTACTTTCATCACTTTTTGAAATAAAGTATTTGAAACGCTCGCATTATTGGTATACTTTTAAATCGCTAAATGTATGCCAGTGATGAAATGTGAAACTGGGCCCTTGGGGAAAATTTACGGACTATTGTGCATTTGGGCAAATTACGGACTATTGGGCCTTCGGGCAATACGGATATGGGCCCGCGGGGCATTTACGGAATGTTTGCCTTGCGGTAAACATTGAACTACGGATTGGCTTATGGACACTTTGGGTGGGGTAGTCTAGTGTAGTAGAGGCTGGAAAGCTGGATTACACTCTATTGGTGAACTTGACCGACACCTGGCCGGGTCGGTGAGTAGAGAGTCACGGGTAGCTCCCGTTGACTTGGGTGTAATGCTAGTCACCTCCCCCTCGGACACTAGGCTTGTCACTCGTTAAGAGATTGATTGTTGCACTCTTGTTACTCTGCTGATGCTACGGAATAACCTGCTAAACTTATTGTCACGACTATTGCTGTACACACTACACTTGCCACAACTATTTCTGTACACACCACACTTGCCACGACTATTGCTGTACACACCACACTTGCCGTGATGGTTACTTTACACACTACACCTTGTTGTGTTCGCTACTTTGCACACTACACTACTCATGCTCACAGCTTGCACACTACACATTGTTATGCCCACTTGTTTCTACATGCTGCTATGTACCATCTTTTTGAAATCATATTGTGCCCCTCATCTCCTGAAGCTTTTTAAACTATATTATCTTGCCGAGGGTCCTTTTATTACTAACATTTTAAATCTTGCCGAGCGACCCTCGCTGACATATATTTCCTTGTCTGTGAAATATACGTTAGGTTTTTAGCAGAGTTCACAGAGGAGTTCACTTGGAGACTGAAGAGGGTGACGAGGAGAAGCAGGAGCGCGAGACCCACTACTGAGGATGGCATACTCGTCGCAGCTTTGCTAAAGTTGAATATTCATTGTTGTATTTTGTTCAGATGTATTCTATATTCCATGTAACTCTTGTAATGGCCATGCTAGGCCTTAATTCTTTGTGTACAAGTAATCTGGAAAAGTTAAAGTATAATGATGGCATCATTCTGTTGCTCCGATTGTTTGCAAGCAAGAACCCATCTAGTAGTCACACACAGACGCTTATTGGGTTGGGGCTTCACCGCTCCAGCCCAAGCGGGCCCGTTCGCGTCCTCGCTCCCAAGTAATGGGAAGCGGGGCGTGACAGGTTTTAGTGGTGGCCCATGTAGGTCATGCTTCTGTGAAATATTCGGAACAATATAGATGTCATTATTAACTAGACTGTCTAGATAAATCGTGTACGCAAATGTTTAATTCGTTTGTTTGCAGCATGTCAGGAAGACAAAACACTCGACAAGGATCCGGAACTGCTAGAGGCAGAGAGGACGACATTCGCCAGATGCTTGGAGTCATGAGAGAGATGCTGGAGGTTCAGCAACATCTGGTCCAGCAAGGACGTCAGGCTGCACCAGCTGCTCCACAGCCTCGTTATGAGCCTGGAGCAAAGCAGTTCCGAGAGATACATCCGAAGAGCTTCTCCGGACGAGAGGGCCCGCTAGCAGCCGAAGAGTGGCGTCAGAGCACTGAGGATGATTTGGGCCTTACCCGAATCAATAAAGATGAATGGGTAGAGCTTGCCAGGAAGCAGTTGACAGATAATGCCCGCAGCTGGTGGACTGCGGAAGAGGCCAGGCTGCCCAAGCCGATCACTTGGGAAACCTTTTGCAAGAGGTTTGACGCCCAGTATTTTCCCAAGTCTGCAAAGCGAATGATGGAGAGTCGCTTCATCAACCTGGAGCAGGGTATTATGACGGTTGATGAGTACGAGGCGGAGTTCACTATGCTGAGTCGATATGCTCTTGCCATGGTGAAAGAACCCGAGGACTGTGCTCACCGCTTTCTACATGGCTTAGACCTGGACATACAGAGTGTATTGTCCGGGAGCGCCTTCACCACCCATGAACAAGTCCTGGTAGCTGCGAAGAATCATAAGCAAGTCACGAATCAGAAGAAGGCGCGTCAGGCAGGCAAGCGTCCACAGGAATCACCGAGTGACCTTCGACCGACTCAGACCACCAATTTCAAAAAGCCTACAGCTCCAGTCGACCCCAGATTTACAGTGGTATGCCATCATTGTAACCGGGTTGGGCACGTCAAGAAGGATTGTCATGTACTGTTGAACCAGTGTTTGGAGTGCGGGGCACCTGATCATATTGGAAGGAACTGCCCTCGTCGTGCTAGCAATTCTGCGACCCAACAAGGACCGTCTCTAGCCCCTCAGTGTCAAGTTCCTCAACTGGCCAACCCTAAACATAGTTAGCGCCAAATTACTCTATGGTCTCTGAGGAAGTTAGGGACAGCGAGACAGTGATGAACGATAACGTTGAACTCTGACCTATCATCACACTTAACGATTCGTATCATGTGCTTATCCTTGCTTGTCGCTTCTTAGATGTATCTTTTGCTTCAACTATTACCATTTCATCTAATTTGCTTGGTTATTTTCTAGGTGTTGCTTTGATTGAAATTGTTTCGATCTTACACCATTTTCAGTTCAGAAGTTTCCTTTCCTCTGTATGTCTTTTCTTCCTTGCTACCCTGACCCTTCGTTTATCAGGCTTTTCCTCGATCATACCTAGCTTAAGAAATTCCGAGGACGGAATTTTCTTTCAGGTGGGTAGGATGTAACGACCGTGTTTTCAGGTACAATTGAGTGAAGTTCTACTCATGTATCCCTTCCATTAATAACCCTTGATGGCTAGCTTTCATTATTATACTTATCTAGCTTTCATTATTATACTTATAGTTAGTTTATTAATAGTGTAATATTGATGTTACAAGAATTTCAAATATTTTCAAATCCGAATTCAAATGGTTTCACTTTTATCCCCTTATTAAATCATAGCTAATTTAGAAGTATTCTCCCATTAAACCCTCTTTTAATTCTAATTTTCAAACCTTCCTTTTTCCTCTTACTCATTATTTTCCCTATTAATGATGCTATTCAAATACTTTCCAAAATCCAATTTCAAATTTATTTTTCCTTTGTAAAAAAACTTCCTAAATTATCTAGCTTTATTTCCCTAATCAATCCTATTTAAAAGCAAATCTTTTAATTTCAAAAACCTTCCTCTAATGGCTATAACTGTTAATTTCCCCTAATTATTAATGGGTTTCAAACTTTCTTATGTTAACCGTAATAAAGTCTATAACTTATTTGGGATTATTCTGTAATTAACCCCATTATTATTCAACCTTCCTAATTACATTTGTTTTTAATTCCATGATAAATATTTTATAAAAGAAAATATTTTTTTATTTCAAAACTTTCCCCATTAGTTTTACTATTAATTGTTCCCAATCAAGTATTAATTAAAACAAATCATTTTCTTTTCCATATTTCCTTTTTATCTCTGAATATTAATTTCTCTAATTAATATTGTCATTCAAAAACTTTCCTTCTTTCATCCCATTTAAATCTACTTAATTAGCTCTAATTTCCCCTCATTAATCATATTAATAATTTTCAAATCCATTTCCTAATATAATCCTATTCCCTTTTATGGCTAGCCCAACCCTACCCATGGCCGCACCTGGCTCTCACGCACACAACACTAAAAAATGGGAGAGAGGCTAAGAAAAAAAAACATATACATCAAGACCCTAAGCTAAAGCTATAATGCCTTGCTCACGTACTGTCTTTCTCCAAAGCCACACTTTTCTTTTAACTGTGCTTATATTTCTTTAAATAATAACCTAGGTTATTCTTTTCCCCTACCCTCAAAATTCTCAGCCGCCTCTATCTCCCTTCTCCCCTCCAAGCATCCGACCCACGCCTCCATCCTCCCCGCGTCACGCCCGCCACCCCCGCCGTGGGAAACCCCCGACCCCCACGGCAGCCGCCCATCGCCCTCCACCCTCCTTCCATCACCTTCTCTCAACTCCGACGGCCTGCAACCCCGTGAGCGACCCCCCGCCTCCTGCCCTCACTCCCCGCTGCCGTTCGAGCACCGACGAACTCACCACAAGGTCATGCCCAGGCCCCCGACCTCCGAATGTGGCCTCCCCTGCACCGCCCCACACGCCGGCGCCTCCAACCCCCGAGCTTCCCTCCGGCGACCTCGCCCAGCAGCGCACGCCTCCTCCCTCATCTGCACGGCACCGTCACCCACGTCGTTCGCCTCCTCTGAGCAACCGCAACTCCGTCGCCCGACAGCCTCGTCAACGCCCCATCGCCATCGGCCAAGCTCGCCTTCGACCATCACCACTTCACCGACGCCGTCTCCTCCTCGACGCCGCCATCTCTGGTGACGAGCCCACCTCCACCCGCAGGCGAAGACTCCCGACAGCCCGGCCATCCACCGCCCTTGTCGCCGCTCCTCACTGTCCTCCCCTCTCCTGCGGCCTCCACCGTGCACGTCGCCCCTTGGAGCTCCCACCGCCAACCCAAGTCAGCCGTTCGTCGCCGCCATGCGACGTGTCACCCGCCTGCAGGCCAACGTCACGGAAGCTCACACAAGCAACGAGTGCATTCATGATTGAACAGTAAGTTTTAGTTTATACTTTGTTTGTAACACGTGAACTGTGGTTGTGATACATTATCATATAGAAAAATAGGTTTATAACCAATTAATATTGTGAGCTACCTAAGTTCCATTTGATAACATTTCCTTATATAATAATAAATTGTTATTTATAATGTTACTAGTAGTATGTTGTTTGCCTTAACTCACGGAACATGGGATATTTTTGTGTGTGCGTGAGTTTTAATGCATGCTTGCAGCCTTATAAAGATATATTACAGCATGTTATGTGAATAAAATTGGGTAAGTAATCTTATATGTTGGTTTAAGACTGTAACTTATATTTATATTATAAGTATAATATGCAGTATATTAGTGTTGGCATAACTTAATGTTAGATCCATCATCGCAGATTGAATCACGTCCCACACCGTGACCACCTGGACACCCAAACTCGAATCGCTCCGGGCAAGTATACTATTTTTCTTACAAATTTTCAAGGTGCAAGTACTTATCCCTTGCAAGTATATCGTTTCCTACAACCGCTTTCAAAGACGCAAGTATTTACTTTTTAGTATATTAATTTTCTACAAGTTTCAAAAGCCCAAATATTTATCGCTCACCGCTTTTAACCATATTGCTCCGGTCTCGTGACCGAAATTACCAAACAGTTACAAAAGACAACTTTTAAGTGCGTTGTTCGGGCTTAATGAATCTTGTGAAATGGTTGGTTGCTTTTTACTTTCATCACTTTTTGAAATAAAGTATTTGAAACGCTCGCATTATTGGTATACTTTTCAACCGCTAAATGTACGCCAGTGATGATATGTGATACTGGGCCCTTGGGGCAAATTTACGGACTATTGTGCCTTTGGGCAAATTACGGACTATTGGGCCTTCGGGCAATACGGATATGGGCCCGCGGGGCATTTACGGAATGTTTGCCTTGCGGTAAACATTGAACTACGGATTGGCTTATGGACACTTTGGGTGGGGTAGTCTAGTGTAGTAGAGGCTGGAAAGCTGGATTACACTCTATTGGTGAACTTGACCGACACCTGGCCGGGTCGGTGAGTAGAGAGTCACGGGTAGCTCCCGTTGACTTGGGTGTAATGCTAGTCACCTCCCCTCGGACACTGGGCTTGTCACTAGTTAAGAGATTGATTGTTGAACTCTTCTTACTCTGCTGATGCTGCGGAATAACCTGCTAAACTTATTGTCACGACTATTACTGTACACACTACACTTGCCACAACTATTGCTGTACACACCACACTTGCCACGACTATTGCTGTACACACCACACTTGCCGTGATGGTTACTTTACACACTACACCTTGTTGTGTTCGCTACTTTGCACACTACACTACTCATGCTCACAGCTTGCACACTACACATTGTTATGCCCACTTGTTTCTACATGCTGCTATGTACCATCTTTTTGAAATCATATTGTGCCCCTCATCTCTTGAAGCTTTTTAAACTATATTATCTTGCCGAGGGTCCTTTTATTACTAACATTTTAAATCTTGCCGAGCGACCCTCGCTGATGTATATTTCCTTGTCTGTGAAATATACGTTAGGTTTTAAGCAGAGTTCACAGAGGAGTTCACCTGGAGACTGAAGAGGGTGACCAGGAGAAGCAGGAGCACGAGACCCACTGCTGAGGACGGCATACTCATCGCAGCTTTGCTAAATTTGAATATTCATTGTTGTATTTTGTTCAGATGTATTCTATATTCCATGTAACTGTTGTAATGGCCATGATAGGCCTTAATTCTTTGTGTACAAGTAATCTGGAAAAGTTAAAGTATAATGATGGCAACATTCTGTTGCTCTGATTGTTCGCAAGCAAGAACCCGTCAAGTAGTCACACACAGACGCTTATTGGGTTGGGGCTTCACCGCTCCAGCCCAAGCGGTCCCGTTCGTGTCCTCGCTCCTAAGTAATGGGAAGCGGGGCGTGACAACTTATATGTTGGACGCAACGATCTAGGACCTCTAGTTTGATGATGACAAACGTGTGAGAACTATTTAACGTGTGTGCTAAGTGTGTTTTAGGAATGGCAACGTCGTTATTATAAGGCGTTGGAGAAAATGCTTTCTCAAGGGAATCAATGAGATGCGTTACAAACTGCTTATTTAATTAACTATTTTTTGTGCATTTCTTTTCATTGCAGGTGGTCTTGGCAATTGAAATTATTTGATTAACTATTTTTTTGTGCATTGTTTTTTCCTTGCAGGTGGTCTTGGAATCAATGAGAATTGGCCATCCTTAATTAATTAATTATTTGTAGTTCCTTTGAAAAGCCATGCATGAAAGCACTGAAATTTGATTTGACGAATCATTTTTGTGTTGGAGACAAAATGCAATACATGTATCTCATCCCAAATGATCTCAATTTCCAAGTGCTTACTGTTAATGTGAAGGGGAAAGGACAAAAAGGTAAATCATTCATTTAATTAATTAAAGTGCTTTTTTTGCAGGAACCCAAAACATGAACTGATTGGAAGGGTTAATCAAAGCCCAGTTTTTTAAAAAATATATATAAAGAGAGCCCTTTCTTTTGGTGAATGGCCGAAACCTGTGTTCCCTTTAAAAATATCTAAAAGCCCATTTTATAACCCTAACCTATTGTATATAACAAGGGGCACGCACATTTTTTTTGGAAGCGCCGCTCAAATCATTTTATGAGGAATACCCCTAAGAGCAAGGCGCCACTTTGTTTGCTGCCATATTTTTGTTTGCCCAGTTTTTTTTTCACAGCCGAAAACTCAAAAAGAGATCTTGAACCCCAAAATTCCACAGGACGGCGCAATTTTTTTCTAGGGGGCACACGCAATCATCAATTAAGGAGAGAAGGCCGGCCATTGTGCATCAAAACGAAATTGCATGGAGGCTCCTCACGTGGATGAAGGTAAGTGGTATATTTTCAAATATTAAAAATTGAATATTGTATTCTTTTCTTGTGCAGGAGCAGCCGAAGCCGAAATCTGAGAGAGCACATCAATCCTTCATCAATTAGCAGACGCACTCTTCCAAGGGGAATTTCAAAAAAAAAAGGCCTGGATCATTTTTTTTAGTTGAGCCTGATCTGTTGTGGAGCCGCACAAATTCTCCTTCCAATCAAATCTTTCCCAAGTGCTTGGACCTTACCAAAAAGAATTACAAGAGCCCCTCCCCTTGAAAACCTAAAGCAGCATCCGAAATTTCTTTGACAGTTTTTATTTTGTTTTCATCACAAATTTTTGAGTAGAGCCGCATTAAAAAAGATCAGAGCTTGCGCATTTTTTTCAGGGCTTCATATTTTTAAGGGTTGCTGCAACTTTTCGAGAAGCATTCTCCAAGAGCCGGAGGCCACAAAACTCTCCAAAGAGCGGCGCATTCTTCTCAACAAATCAACAAGCACCATGATTTAATTCCTGCAGAGAGCATCTTGAGTTGCTGACGAGATGAGGGGACATCGACATTTAGTCAGACTCTGATCTGACCTGTACTTATTGACGAGGACATCGCCGCTACACAAACTGAGATTCCTAAACTCTATTTATTATTATTTTGTGTAGTTATTGTGTTAGATCCTCGTAGTGGAAACTTTACCATCTTTTGTGACTATTTTGGGACTTGTCTAGTTGGG
The DNA here is from genome assembly GCA_030789695.1 of Scilla litardierei. Classification (NCBI taxonomy): domain Eukaryota; kingdom Viridiplantae; phylum Streptophyta; class Magnoliopsida; order Asparagales; family Asparagaceae; genus Scilla; species Scilla litardierei. The sequence goes on along the minus strand of CM061142.1, from coordinate 338,824,650 downwards.
ACTAGACAAGTGGGACCCAGCCAGTTTGGGACTAGCTGGTAGAAAGCTTTACTAGGATTGATAGTGAGAGAAAACGATGTGTGTGTGGTACTGAGAGCCTGGCGAGTGTAGAGACGTAGAGGGTGCTCTGAGCGTGCTCTAACTTGTGATTTTGTACCTATTGCACTATTCAATACTAGTTCTGCTTTGGGGGCTGGAGTAGGTCGTTGGGACGACCGAACCAGGGTAAATCTGCTGTGTACTCTGTGTCTGCTTTTTATTTACCCTGCTGTTGCCTTAACTGCGTGTGCTTATTCGTGGGTTGCACGAATTATTTTTAAAAGCCTATTCACCCCCCTTTAGGCTAGGATCCAGATCCAACAAGTGGTATCAGAGCAGGTTTTAGGATCTACCCTAGGTTTGACCATGAATAACCATATGGATAGTGCTTTTGCTGAGGGTCAGTCTGTTTCCCGTCCTCCTAGATTTAATGGAGGTGATTATGCTTATTGGAAAAATCGAATGAAAATCTACCTTATTTCTGTTGATTATAAAGCTTGGCAAATAATTGAAAAAGGATATAAATTGCCTGTTTTTAAAGTAGAAAATGTTGAGATTGAAAAACCAAATGACAAATGGGATGATAATGATTGGAAATCTTATTCTTTAAATGCTAAAGCTATGAATGCTCTCATTTGTGCACTTGATAAATCTGAATATAATAGAATCTCACATTGTTTAACTGCGCAGGAGATATGGCATACTTTGGAGGTGACGCACGAGGGAACGTCACAGGTAAAGGAGTCTAGACTGTCTCTTTTGAGTGCAGAGTTTGAGGGATTTCGCATGCTACCATCAGAGAGCATATCAGAGATGTATGCGAGGTTCACCGACATAGTCTACAAGTCTAGCTCGCTTGGAAAGCTATATGATAGCCTCGATCAAGTGAGGAAGATCCTAAGAGCATTGCCAAGCTCTTTCAGACCAAAGGTCACCGCCATCCAGGAAGCAAAGGTATTGTCTCAATTGAAGGTGGAGGACCTTATTGGTAATTTGATGTCCCATGAGTTAGAACTGCAAAATGTTGAAGCAAGAGAGAAACCTGAGGAGAAAAAGAAAGCCATAAAGCCCCTTGCTCTGAAAGCTGACGAAAGTGAAGATGATGACGACGACATAGCGCTAATGGTGAGAAACTTCAGAAAGTTCATTAAGACCAAGCATGGGAGAAACGAAATGGCACCCAGGTTTAATCATTCTAACTTTAACAATTCTTCCATGCAATTTAATGATCAGAAACCTACTGATAGAATGCAATGTTTTAAATGCAAGGGAAGAGGACATCTGATGAATGTAATGCCCTACCAGCTACTGCACAAGTACTAGAGGGGGGGTGAATAGTACTTTAAAATAATAAGGAGTATAATTCCAAATTAAATTGCAAACAACTACCAAATCAATTTGCGGAAGCTTAAATTGAATGACAACACAAAATTAACAATGCTAACAAACGAAGTTAATGGGTTCGGATCCACCCAAGTCTCCCCGACTTGTTCCCGGTGATCCTACGTCCCAACCACCCGGATCCCCTCCGGATACTTGAGTTAGAAACCCTAACTCAAGATTTCCACTATGAATATCTTGTGAAAAACCTTCACAAGATCAAATCATACATGCAATGGCAAAGTGAATCCCACAACCCGGGATCACAATCTTCTCTCACAACCGAGAGAACCAATTAGCAATATTAAAGAGTTTAAATGAAATAAACAATCTTACCACAAAATCCTATACCTTGAGTTTTTCTTACCCAAATGGTGAAATGAAGGATTTGAGGAAGATGAAGTCACCAAGACTTAGCACCAAGGAAATGACCAGCAATCGGTGCCTAGGAATGATTTGGAGACTAGGATCAAGCAATAGCTTGAAGAGCTCACCAAGAACAAGCTTCTCTCTAGATCTAGAAATGAGAGAGAATGGGTTTCTTGTGAGGAAGAGAGCTTTAGATTTGAGGGAGAATAGCTATCTCTTTTGATCTCAATGAATCTCTGAATGGAAGCTCTCTAACCTAGATAGAAATGACCTAGGTTCGTATTTATAGGAACCCAAAAACACAAGTTAGGTCAGTCACCAACGGATAGAAATCTGTGAGACTTAGTCGGTCAAAGAACAATCACTGACCGACTAGTTCATCAACTAGTCGGTCAGCCAAACAATGTGGACCGATTAAGTGAAGATCTGAGAAGAGATAGAATTTCAGACCTAGAAATCTAGTCGGTCCAAGAAGACTTTCTGACCGACTAGTTTCACAACTAGTCGGTCAGTCAGTGAACGTAGACCGACTAAGAGGCAAAATGACTAGTCTGAATGCAAAGTGACTTAGTCGGTCCAAGAACAAAAGTTGACCGACTAGATTGTCAACTAGTCGGTCACCAAACGTTCTTAGACCGACTAACGATAAACAGTAGCTTAGGAGAATTTTAGCATGAACAGTAAGTCACAACTAGTCGGTCAAAGAAGCATCACTGACCGACTAGTTCACAAACTAGTCGGTCGGTGAGTCAACGTAGACCGACTAACTGTAAACAGTAAAGTCCAAGAAATTAAGGAATCAAACTAGTCGGTCCAAGAACAGTTGCCGACCGACTAGATCACCATCTAGTCGGTCAGTACTTGTTCTTGTACCAACTAACATGCACATACAAATCCGAATCGAAGCGCGATGCTTCGAGGAAGTTTGAATGAACTTGTACAAGGATCCTAGAGCTACGAAATGAGCGTAATGAAGATAGAAACGTAAGATATACTCAAGGCTTAACATTCTATATATCGAAGCTAAAAGACTATAAATAAAACCTTAATAAACGGTCTTCGAGAGCTTCGATTGAATCTTCATAACTTCCAAAGCGTCGCAAGAGCTTCAACGAAGCTTTAGGCATGAATATGAGCTTTGGGAAGTGTTGAGATGTCGCTTTGAATGTTCTCGTGAATTTGGCGACGATCTCCAAAACTGCGCTCATAAATTGTTAGTTCATGGATTATTTATGTTTGCTCATCATCAAAACCAAATCCGGGGAGTCCAATATTCAACATTCTCCCCCTTTTTGGTGATGACAAACCAACATAAATAATAATCAAAAATAATAATTCAAATGTAAAATACTTACTCCCACTGCATTGATGACACGTTAATTCCAAAATGAATATATATGAATTGCATCAATCAGACGAGTAAGATATATAATGAGAATCGATTTTTGAAATATCGGATTTTGAAAATCCTTATATATATCTTAACTCCCCCTGAATCTAACATATCAAACTAGATTCTTGGAAATTGAGTTAAATTTTCATTTGCGCTATTTATTATCATTATCTCTCCCCCTTTGGCATTATCCCAAAAATGGGGGGCATACAACGACAACAATTAGGAAATGTAAAATCCAACATCGGGAGTCGTAGACAAAGACAATGGACCAACTTGACACCAAGGGAAAAGTGTGGAAATCAAATCAAGGTGTGCCAAAATGTCCATTATCAAAAAAAATCAAAATCATCAAAAATACCAAATAATTATTCATTTCTTGAATAAAGAAGCATACTCTTCAATATTCAATATTCTTGGTTAAATTTGTGCATGGAAAACAATTCTATATAATTATAGAAATATAATCTATTTAACCAAGTTTTTAATCGTCGAGCGACGAAGTCACATTTCATATACTTTCAACGAATATTAAAAAGAGCACGACGAATAAAAGACAAAGTGAACGACGATGAACATATATATATGTAGAGACAACATGAGTACATCCAAAAAGATATCACATCGAATATATGAGGTACATCATATCAAGTGCTACATATCATCAAAAAGAAATACATCATACATCAAAACAACATCATAACATAATATCCAACTCCGACATCCAGAAAGCGCAAAAATACATCAACACAACTCTCAAACCCCATCCTAACCCAAAATACTCTCACCAAGATATATCAACCAAAGCGTAGTGGAGAGTCCTCGAAACAAGCGATCACGAGGAGGTGGCAGGATCTGCAGTCTCCATGGGTCCAGTCGACGGAGTGGACTCAGGCTCTGCAGGGAGTAGAGGTATCTCAACAGATGGAATCGTCGGGGCAGGAGTGGAGATCTCAGCAACAGGCTCAACAACGGGAATCTCAACAGCAGCATGGGTCTCGACAGAAGCAGCAGTAGCAGTGTCAACAGCAGCAGGAGATACATGAGCAGGCTCGGAAACAGGGTCAGCAGCAGGCTGAGAAGTCTGAAGTGCTGAAGCAGAAGGCTCTGGAACACCGGAAGTGGTGCCAACTCCAGGAGCAGAAGTGGAAGTACCAGCAGCAGCAGCAGTGGCCTCATCGCCACGGGCAAAAGAAGTGACAAGCTCGTCAAGCTCCTCATCGTCCATCTCCTCGGCCTCATACACTGAAGGAGGAAGATCAATCCCCATCATACGAGCCATACGGCAGACTACCTCCTCAGTACGAGCCAAACGGGAGTCGTGCTGACGAAGTAGGCGTACGACATCGTCCAATGTAGCAGGGGAAGAGGAGGCTGCAGCAGCTGACGGAGTAGACTGGGAAGCAGATGCGGTAGACCTCTGTAGGTGACGAAGTACCGCTAGAGATTTCTTCACGGCCGTCGCGTTCAGAGGCGTACCCAAGGGACGCTCATCGTCAGGAGGGAGAGGGACTCAGAAATGTCGAAATACAAGAGTCAACAGGCAAGGGTATGGAATGTGCGCAGACTTATTGGTCTTGCGTATACACTCGAAAGAATCCATCTTATCGAGTATCACGCGAGCCCAATTAATCTCGCACCCCAAGAAAAGAGCGTAGATCAATTTCAAGAACGGCTGGGATGGGAGTGAAGAGGATCCATACTTAGGGAGGAGACATGACTTCAAGATCAGGTTAAGAACCCACGCATTCGGCTTGAAAGATTTTGATGGAACACCAATGAATGCGGAGGGGATAACCTGGAAAATCTCAGAAAGAATAGACTGATCCAAGGAAGAAATGTCATCGACGGAAATGTCCGAAGGAAGGAGACCACACGATGAGCAACCAAGAATCTCCCCCAAGATTTCTGCCGTGAGAACTATAGGAGTTCCCAAGACAGTCGTCTCAATGGAGTGGCTGGCATCGTACTGGCCTCGAATACGATTGGCATAGAACAATTTCACTAGGCGAGGATAAGGTTTGGGATTGGCCTTGTGGTCGTATCGGAGATAATCAAGAAGACCACTATAGGACAGAAGATCAGCAAGGCCGAGAAAATCAGAAAACTGAATGTAATGCTCTAACAACAGTGGACAGTGCTCTATACGGTTGTACGCTGCGAGACACTGAGGGTCATCGCGGCACAACGATATGTCTACACCGCCGACTGGCATAAGAGCTTTACCCTTAGCCTTACGGGTCTTCGGAGGAGGAGTAGGTTCCCTAGTAGGCTCATCCTCAGGGATAAATTCAGAGTCGGAATCGGGAGGAGTAGCCGGAGTGTGAAGTAAGGGCTTTTTGGTCTTGGATTTGCGGGGCTTGACGGTCGCAGTCCTAGGCTTCTTAGGAGGAGGTGAAGATGGAGAGGCTTGGGTTGACTTGGCACGACTCTTAGGCTTCGGGGGATTCCTAGGGTCGGAAGGTTGTTCTACGGTCATAGGAGAAACCTCGGAAGAGGCGATGGGAATCCTCGTCTTAGCCATGATCGTGGCACGACGAGTACAAGCAACACAAACTACAAGCTAGACAAACCCTAGAGAGATCAAACGAAATCAAAAAGCACAAACCCTAAGAGGAAAAATTCCGAAACCCTAGGAGCTTAGATGAGATAAATAACAAACCCTAGAGTAGGAATCGACCTAGGAGAGGGAGGGAGATACCTAGGAGGTGGAGTCGACGGCGGCGGACGGCGGGGATGGCCGGAGATATGGCCGGAGACGACGGAATTTGAAGGGGCTCGATCGTGGTTTAGGGAGTTATCGGGCTGGAGAAGATGAGAAGACCGACTAAGAATGAATTTAGTCGAACCAAAATGAGTTTAAGTCGGTCTGGAATCAAAAAGACACAAATGCCCTAACACACTTAGTCAGTCACAGTTCAAGTACTGACCGACTAGATTACGATCTAGTCGGTCGGTCAATGAGCTTGAACCGACTAAGTCGAAACAGAGGCACAGATGAATTTCTAGGGCAAGAATTAGTCGGTCGCAGTATATTCACTGACCGACTAGTTTTCAATCTAGTCGGTCGGAAAGTGTACTATGACCGACTAACGAAAGAAAATGATAGGGGATGGATGAGAGCTTGATCTAGTCGGTCTGAGTACACTTGCTGACCGACTAGATGAGTATCTAGTCGGTTGACAAATGAACTTAGACCGACTAGAAGAGTTCAAAATTTGATAATTGATTTTTCTTCACAAACCACTTGGATGAAACAAATTAAAACTCTCATTAGTCATCTAAATTACCCCATAAAACGTCGAAATCTTAAATGCGACTTTCAAATACGAATTCGATCATAAATTCAAATATATCACATAAAATTCCCAAAAATTCAATTAATCTAGCATGAACAAAATATCACGAAATCGAATAGCATGCAAGATAATTGAATGAAATATGAGTCCTATATCTCGGATTCACCCATAATCCCCAATTCTCGACGCAACCGCACAAAGGAGTCCTCCTTTAGGGGTTTCGTGAAAATATCGGCGATTTGCTTTTGGGTTTCAACGTACACTAATATGATGTCCTTTTTAGCAACATGATCATCTAAGAAATGGTGTCGGACATCTATGTGTTTCGATCGGGAATGGTGCACCGGATTCTTTGAAAGACAGATAGCACTTTGGTTATCCACCATGATAGGGCTAGTATCACAATGAATACCAAAATCCTTCAATGTGTGTCTCATCCAAAGAACCTGGGCACAAGCGGCACCGGCGGCAATGTATTCCGCATCGGTGGTTGAAAGTGATACCGAATTTTGCTTCTTGGAAAACCAAGAGACAAGAGAATTTCCTAGAAAATGGCAAGTGCCACTAGTACTTTTCCTGTCGGATTTGCATCCCGCATAATCAGCGTCACTGTATGAGACTAACTCATACGTGCTAGATTTCGGATAAAGTAATCCAAAATCTAAAGTGTAACTTAGATAACGGAAAATACGCTTTACCGCTACTAAGTGAGAATCCTTAGGTTGAGACTGATAACGAGCACATATACATACGGCAAACATAATATCGGGCCTACTTGCGGTAAGATAAAGTAAACTACCTATCATACCTCGATATAGACGAATGTCTACATCTTTTCCGCCCGAATCTTTATCAAGATGCGTTGTAGTGCTCATAGGAGTCTTTTTCCCGGAGGCATTCTCCATTCCAAATCGCTTTAGCAACTCCACCGTGTACTTCGTTTGGTGGATGAAGATTGCATCGTTCAATTGGCGAATTTGGAGACCTAAGAAATATTTGAGTTCGCCCATGTGGCTCATCTCAAATTGTTCCTTCATAACATTAGAAAACTCTTCGCAATGAGCAAAGTTAGTAGCACCGAAAATGATATCATCAACATAAATTTGAACTAATAAAATATCATTATTCGCATGCTTAATAAAAAGTGTTGAATCGGCTTCACCCATTTTAAAATTCAAATCCAAAAGAAAATTCTTTAGGCGATCATACCAAGCTCGAGGAGCTTGTCTCAACCCATAAAGAGCTTTCTTTAGTTTAAAAACATGATTGGGAAATTTTTCATTTATGAAGCCCGGAGGTTGAGAAACGTAAACTTCATCAACGACATCTCCGTTTAAAAATGCACTTTTAACATCCATTTGAAATAATTTAAAATTCTTATGGCATGCAAAAGACAATAATAATCTAATTGATTCTAATCTAGCTACCGGAGCGAAGGATTCTTCGAAATCAATACCTTCCTCCTGTCGATAGCCTTGAGCAACTAACCGAGCTTTGTTCCGGACGACGACTTGGTTTTCGTCGGTTTTGTTCTTGAAGATCCACTTTGTCCCTATGATGGTGTGGTTCTTCGATGGAAATGGAACAAGCTCCCATACCTCATTCCTCTCGAATTGAATGAGCTCCTCCTCCATGGCTAAGATCCAAGCGCTATCTTCGCATGCTTCATTAATATTCTTTGGCTCTATCGATGAGGCAAAGGCACAATTTGCGAAGTGGTGAACTTGCGATCTCGTCTTGACACTATCTTGAATATTGCCAATGACTTGCTCATGGGGATGGTCACGAACCGAATGAAGCCGTTTGGGAATACCTTGATCACTAGGAACATTCTCAACAACTTCATTAGTTGGGTTAGTCTCAATAGAATCAATAGAATCATTAGACTTAGAATTATCAAACGAATCACATAAAACATCCAAAGAATCATTATCATTTGAAATTCTAGTTGGAACAAATCCTTCATTAAATGAGACATGAAGCGACTCCTCGATCGTTGAGGTTCGTTTGTTGAATATCCGGTAGGCTTTACTACGCGAAGAATATCCAACAAAAATCCCTTCATCGGATCTTGGATCGAATTTTTCCAAACTACCATATGTGTTCTTAATAAAACATTTCGAACCAAAAACACGAAAATGTTTAACTTGAGGCAACCTACCAAACAACAATTCGTAACAAGTTTGTTTAGTGCCGGGCCTCAAAAGTATTCTATTAAACACATAGCAAGCGGTGTGTACCGCTTCCGCCCAAAATTGATGGCCAAGTTGGCTATCATCAAGCATAGTGCGAGCACACTCCACTAGTGTCCTATTCTTTCTCTCAACTACACCATTTTGAGGAGGTGCACGAGGGAAAGAGAAGGTGTGAGTAATACCAACTTCATCACAAAATGTCTCAAAAGACTCATTCTCAAATTCACCTCCATGATCACTACGAATAGTGACAATGGTGGTTCCTAAGAGATTTTGTACTTTCTTAACAAAAATTGTGAAGTTTTCAAAAGCTTCATTTTTATTACACAATGAAAATACCCAAGTAAATATTGAATAGTCATCTACGATGACAAGTCCATACCTTGCATTTCCTAAGGAAGCTACTCTAGTTGGCCCAAATAAGTCTAGATGTAATAGCTCTAGTGGCCGTTTAGTAGAGATGCTTTTCTTAGGTTTAAATGAAGATTTAGGAAGCTTGCCACGTTGACAACAATCACAAAAACTTTTCTTTTCAAAAACAAGCTTCGGAAAACCTTTAATAGAATTTAAATTCGAAAGCTTATAAAGTGTTCCAAAGTTCACATGTCCAAAGCGTCGATGCCATAAGTGTTGTTCACTTGTGTTGGCAACGAGACATTGTTCATATGACTTAGGAAGAACCAAAATATAAATGTCTTTATGACGAGTTCCGGAAAATAATAATTTATCATTATCTTTTCTTAAAATATGACATAATCCTTTCGCAAAACTAACTTTGTAACCTTTGTCACAAAGTTGGCTTATTGAAATAAGATTGTGATTTAAACCACTAACAAGATAAACATCACTAATTAAGGGTTTAGAGGGGTTACCGACTTTACCAACACCTATGATGGTTCCGCTCTCGTTGCCTCCAAATACAACGCGGTTTCCATTCGCAATGGGAACCACTCCGGAGAGCAATCGAGCGTCACCCGTCATGTGTTTTGAACACCCGCTATCGAGTATCCAATTCCCTTTGGAGCTAAATTTAAATTTGTTGCTCCTTTTCTTTTTCTTTTCCTTGAGTACCTAAAGATAGAAACTTTCATATCATGGTACCCAAGGTCATTGGGTCCAAGGGATTAGACCTTTGGAAGCCAAGTCCAATTGGACTTAGACTTCCCCACATAATTCCTACTATGCACAACATCCGAAAAATAAGCATTCATATACTCTTGTTTTTCATCCATGCTTGTGTCCTTTGGGCTCCAAATAGTGAAAATTTTGGGAGCCATCATCCTATTGGGTGCATGCATGCGACGTTGATTTCTACGTGATGCATGTTGTGGATAGGCATACGGGACATGATGGAATGGTGCACGACGAGAATTATTCATATGATGAGGTGGGTGTACATATGCATGTGTGGGAACACGTGCGTGAGGGTGTCTCACATGGTGTGCACGTGCCCGAGAATGTGTTGCATAAAAATCATCATACGTGTGAGACGGTGGAGTAGGACGTGTGTTCCTATGTGGCATGATATTGGTGTACATGTAGGCATGCCCCTTCTTTGGAGGTCCACCCAAAGTGGGTTTCTTTCCGAAAGAGGGTGTGGACGAGGTGGAAGCACCATTGGTAGATGAACTACCAATAGAGTGTTTGCTCCCACTCGTTGAGGCTTCGGAAGTTGGCCTAACAAAAGTAGTGACCGACTTGGATGAATTTCCCATCATATACCCCAAGCCAATGTGGTGTTTGGCCGGAAGTAAATCTTTTAGGATATTATCCAAATGGCCCTTACCCTTGTTGAATTTGTTGATTCGGCCCAATGTGTCCTCATATTTCTCTTTGAGAGAACGCAAAGAAGTATCCAAAGTGGTTATTTGCGATGTGAGCACATAAACACGAGATTTAAGATTCTCGTTCTCAATACTCAAAGTCGAGTTTTGAGAAGTTAAATCCGCTATCTCATGTTCTTCCGCATCCTCAATGCTAACATGTTCAAGTTTAGATTTGAGATTCACAATCTCATTTCTTAACTCTTCAACAACGGTGTCGTTGTTGGTGATGATATTCTTAGGCGATGTTTGAATGCTAGCTAGGTCATCTTTTACCTTAGTATATCTATTTACTAACTTAGTGTATTTTGACCAAAGTTGAGAGTTAGCATTTCTAAGATCATCCAGCGTTACCTCATCGCTTTCGTCATTACTATCATCGGAAGAGGAGGATCCTTGATCTTGCTCCTCTCTTGCCATGAAACACATGTGCGCTTGCTCCACGTGCTCATCGTCCGACTCACCGCTTGAAGAATCATCGGAGTCGGTGAAGGTAGCTCCGACAAGTCCCTTCTTGTTTCCTTTCGTGTACTTCTTGGACTTGTCATACTTTGGCGCCTTCCACTTCTCCTTTTGCTTATTGAAGGGACACTCCGCTTTCATGTGTCCTGGCTTATTGCACTTGAAACACAAAGGAGAGGAAGAGGCGTTAGAAGAACCAAATTTACCTTTGGTCTTGAAGTTACCTTTTCGGAAGAAACGGTTGAACTTCTTGGCCATGAGTGCCATGGACTCCAAGTCCAACTCGTTTTCCGAGTCTTCATCATCGGTTGATGTGGATGTGGATGGAGCGGCTTTGAAGGCAATAGCCTTTTTCTTTGGCTCGTCTTGCTTTAGATAAGACTTCATCTTTTCTTGCAATTTGAGCTTGCTATCCTTGCGTACCTCGTACGACATTAAAGTACCCATTAGTTGAACTACGGTGTACTTATTCATGTCATTACCTTCCTCGATGGCGAAGGTGCGTTTCTCCCAAGAAGAAGGAAGTCCTTCGATAAGCTTTGAGCACTTCTCCTTTTGAGTGTAGGACTTGCCGAGGGCCTCTAACTCGTTTATTATGTCAACGAAGCGAGCGTAATATTCTTTCATCTTCTCGCCCTGTTGCATATGAAACATTTCGTAATCTTTGTTTACGACTACGAGTTTAGAGTCTCTTACCCGACTCGTCCCTTCATGTAGAATGAGGATGGAGTTCCAAATTTGATATGCACTCTTACATGTGCATATCTTATTGAAGTCCTCGGGCTCCAATGCGCATTGCAAGGCGTTCATTGCCTTGGCATTGCTTACCTCCGCGGCGACCTCCGTGGTTGTCCATTTCTCAAAGTCTTCTTCTTCGGGCTCGATGTACTCCTTCATTGTAGTCCTCCATAAGGATGCACTTCGGAGGAAGGTTTCCATCCGACATTTCCAGTACCCATAGTTGGTACCGTTGAAGAATGGAGGCCTCGTAGAGGAATGTCCTTCCATCACCGAAGATGCTCCTTCATGGTTCCTGAAGGTGTCATAGTTGGAAGGTGGACGCACGGTCTTGTTGTCGTTGGCAGACATAGCTGAGTATCTGGCTCCAATACCAAATGTAATGCCCTACCAGCTACTGCACAAGTGCTAGAGGGGGGGTGAATAGTACTTTAAAATAATAAGGAGTATAATTCCAAATTAAATTGCAAACAACTACCAAATCAATTTGCGGAAGCTTAAATTGAATGACAACACAAAATTAACAATGCTAACAAACGAAGTTAATGGGTTCGGATCCACCCAAGTCTCCCCGACTTGTTCCCGGTGATCCTACGTCCCAACCACCCGGATCCCCTCAGGATACTTGAGTTAGAAACCCTAACTCAAGATTTCCACTATGAATATCTTGTGAAAAACCTTCACAAGATCAAATCATACATGCAATGGCAAAGTGAATCCCACAACCCAGGATCACAATCTTCTCTCACAACCGAGAGAACCAATTAGCAATATTAAAGAGTTTAAATGAAATAAACAATCTTACCACAAAATCCTATACCTTGAGTTTTTCTTACCCAAATGGTGAAATGAAGGATTTGAGGAAGATGAAGTCACCAAGACTTAGCACCAAGGAAATGACCAGCAATCGGTGCCTAGGAATGATTTGGAGACTAGGATCAAGCAATAGCTTGAAGAGCTCACCAAGAACAAGCTTCTCTCTAGATCTAGAAATGAGAGAGAATGGGTTTCTTGTGAGGAAGAGAGCTTTAGATTTGAGGGAGAATAGCTATCTCTTTTGATCTCAATGAATCTCTGAATGGAAGCTCTCTAACCTAGATAGAAATGACCTAGGTTCGTATTTATAGGAACCCAAAAACACAAGTTAGGTCATTCACCAACGGATAGAAATCTGTGAGACTTAGTCGGTCAAAGAACAATCACTGACTGACTAGTTCATCAACTAGTCGGTCAGCCAAACAACGTGGACCGACTAAGTGAAGATCTGAGAAGAGATAGAATTTCACACCTAGAAATCTAGTCGGTCCAAGAAGACTTTCTGACCGACTAGTTTCACAACTAGTCGGTCAGTCAGTGAACGTAGACCGACTAAGAGGCAAAATGACTAGTCTGAATGCAAAGTGACTTAGTCGGTCCAAGAACAAAAGTTGACCGACTAGATTGTCAACTAGTCGGTCACCAAACGTTCTTAGACCGACTAACGATAAACAGTAGCTTAGGAGAATTTTAGCATGAACAGTAAGTCACAACTAGTCGGTCAAAGAAGCATCACTGACCGACTAGTTCACAAACTAGTCGGTCGGTGAGTCAACGTAGACCGACTAACTGTAAACAGTAAAGTCCAAGAAATTAAGGAATCAAACTAGTCGGTCCAAGAACAGTTGCCGACCGACTAGATCACCATCTAGTCGGTCAGTACTTGTTCTTGTACCAACTAACATGCACATACAAATCCGAATCGAAGCGCGATGCTTCGAGGAAGTTAGAATGAACTTGTGCAAGGATCATAGAGCTACGAAATGAGCGTAATGAAGATAGAAACGTAAGATATACTCAAGGCTTAACATTCTATATATCGAAGCTAAAAGACTATAAATAAAACCTTAATAAACGGTCTTCGAGAGCTTCGATTGAATCTTCATAACTTCCAAAGCGTCGCAAGAGCTTCAACGAAGCTTTAGGCATGAATATGAGCTTTGGGAAGTGTTGAGATGTCGCTTTGAATGTTCTCGTGAATTTGGCGACGATCTCCAAAACTGCGCTCACAAATTATTAGTTCATGGATTATTTATGTTTGCTCATCATCAAAACCAAATCCGGGGAGTCCAATATTCAACAATGAAGGACTGCCCAAATGAAACTGCTCAGCTGGCTAAAGGAAAAGGAAAAGCGAAGGTATTAACATGGGATATGGATAGCGAAGCTGAAAGCGAGGAGGAAAATGAAGCCCATTCTTTCATGGCTTTGATTGGCATCCAAGATGAGACACCGTCAGGTAGCAAAGCTGAACTTCTTAAAATTTGTGAAGAAATGCAAAATCAAATAGTAGATCATGAGTTCACTATTGAATGTCTCCAAAATCAGAACTATGACATGTAAGTTAGAGATGATAAGGTGTTTAAAGAGAATGAAAAGCTTAAAATTGAACTTAATGCATGTAAGTCTACTATTGAAATCATGAAGAAGGAAAAAGCTAGCTTTGATGAAATTGCTCCTTGTATTTCTTGTTCCTCATTATTAAATCAAAATAGCATGCTTAAACAAGATTTAATGAAGCTCGAAGCTGAAAAAGAATATGAAATAAGAGAGCTTAAGGATAAATTTTACATGCTAGATAACGATCTTAAAAAGAGAACAATTGAATATGAAAAGAAGGAAAAAGAAAACAAGTTGGCTTTCGTTAGTAAATGCACGATGCTTGTGGAAGAAAATAAACAATTAAAAACCAAAGTCTCTCATCTTGAAGTAGCCATTAAGAAATTCTCTATGGGAAAACAATCGTTGGACACTATTTTAGAGAATCAATTATATGGCAATAATAGAAGAGGACTTGGTTTTGGTCTGAAAAACGTGGAAAAGCAAAAATTCAAGAAATTCCATAATGAACCATCTATTGCAAAGAACAAATATGCAAAGTGCTTTACTTGTGATAGTGTAGGCCACACTTCATATTATTGTAAATTTAGGAACACAAATATCAAGTTTAAACAAGTGTGGGTTCCTAAAACAATATTGGCTAATACTAGTGGACCATGTTGGATTCCAAGGTCACACTTAACACCTTTCATGTAGGTGTGATGGAGGCTTGGCGATGAGCAAATTTTTTTATAGTCTCATTCTATTTCTAGCTCCTTAGTCAAATAACGACGAGAAGGTATAATTTTTGTCCATCTTTGCATTTCATTGCATACCTTCATAGATTATTTTTGTGTGCTTGTTTTTATTTTATTTTTGAGTGCTTACTTGCATGATTTTTAATGTTTTTATTTCTAAAAAAACAAAAAAAAATTGAAAAAACAAAATATCAAAAAAATTTGGCTTAAAAGAATACCCTTTATGTTTTATCCTAAGTGGTATTGTATGAATGATCAAATCTATCCCTTGTAGAAGTCAATTCATTATTGTTGTAGCTAAATGAACATGATGTTATTCTTTTTAGTAGCCATTACATGTCTCATAAGTTTTAAAGTTGACTTCTACACCAACATTTGCACTTGCACGATAATTGACTTTTTAGTGCTTTTGGAGATTCCTTTGAAGAATAATGGAAAGTGAATGTAGGAATGATTAATTTCTGATTTTTCTAAGGGATATGAAGTGTTTAGCCATGAATTAAAAATGAGCACAAAAGAATTGAAAAAAAACTATATTTGCTCCGTATGAAAAATGGATACACTTCATGGCTAATATACAACCCACGAGTATCCAATTTATGCTAAATGGGTAATCATTAGCATTGGTGTATATAACTCGTCAAGCAATTCCACCCCACATTTAAAAGTCCTTTAAGGCCATGCTTTGGGGTTCGGTAACTTGAACTCATCTTTGATGAGGTGGGAAAAATCAATCCTAGTGATACTCATGCAGATTGGAA
Source organism: Scilla litardierei (assembly GCA_030789695.1). NCBI lineage: Eukaryota > Viridiplantae > Streptophyta > Magnoliopsida > Asparagales > Asparagaceae > Scilla > Scilla litardierei. Next base: position 338,809,078 of record CM061142.1, on the reverse strand, counting down.
AATGTGGATTGATTTGGTTGATTTTCTGAAATTGAATCTCCTCTTGTACTTTATTATCTATATCACTACACTTACACAACGGTGGAGAAGTCTTGTTATGAAATTCTATGAGCTTGGATTGTCTATTTTTTGCAAAACTCATGCAAATTGCACGCTACATTTAATAATGGCCTATTTTTGCATGGAATATTTTTGTGACTTCATTAATCCACTTTTGGTGATTACAAAGGGGGAGAAAAGAAAGATTTGACTCGATGTCGGTATTATTTGTTGAAGGGGGAGCATGAAAATTACTCAAATTAAAGTTGAAGGGGGAGCTTGACAGAAAGGGGAGCATGCTTTTATATTTGCTATGTTGTGCATGCTATGTTGTAATACTTGAATGTCTCATTCCATGGTTCGTATTGCATTACACCCTTCAACACACTTCACACACCCATACTTATTGGTCAAATCTTTTATGGGTTTGTCATCACCAAAAGGTGGAGATTGTTGGACGCAACGATCTAGGACCTCTAGTTTGATGATGACAAACATGTGAGAACTATTTAACGTGTGTGCTAAGTGTGTTTCAGGAATGGCAACTTCGTTATTCTAAGGCGTTGGAGAAATTGCTTTCTCAAGGGAATCAATGAGATGCGTTACAAACTGCTTATTTAATCAACTATTTTTTTGTGCATTGCTTTTCCTTGCAGGTGGTCTTGGCAATTGAAATTATTTGATTAACTATTTTTTTGTGCATTGTTTTTTCCTTGCAGGTGGTCTTGGAATCAATGAGAATTGGCCATCCTTAATTAATTAATTATTTGTAGTGCCTTTGAAAAGCCATGCATGAAAGCACTGAAATTTGATTTGTCGAATCATTTTTGTGTTGGAGACAAAATGCAATACATGTATCTCATCCCAAATGATCTCAATTTCCAAGTGCTTACTGTTAATGTGAAGGGGAAAGGACAAAAAGGTAAAGCATTCATTTAATTAATTAAAGTGCTTTTTTTGCAGGAACCCAAAACATGAACTGATTAGAAGGGTTAATCAAAGCCCAGTTTAAAAAAAGATATAAAGAGAGCCCTTTCATTTGGTGAATGGCCGAAACCTGTGTTCCCTTTAAAAATTTCTAAAAGCCCATTTTATAACCCTAACCTATTGTATATAACAAGGGGCACGCACATTTTTTTTGGAAGCGCCGCTCAAATCATTTTATGAGGAATACCCCTAAGAGCAAGGCGCCACTTTGTTTGCTGCCATATTTTTGTTTGCCCAGTTTTTTTTTCACAGCCGAAAACTCAAAAAGAGATCTTGAACCCCAAAATTCCACAGGATGGCGCAATATTTTTCTAGGGGGCACACACAATCATCAATTAAGGAGAGAAGGCCGGCTATTGTGCATCAAAAAAAAATTGCATGGAGGCTCCTCACGTGGATGAAGGTAAGTGGTATATTTTCAAATATTAAAAATTGAATCTTGTATTCTTTTCTTGTGCAGGAGTAGCCGAAGCCGAAATCTGAGAGAGCACATCAATCCTTCATCAATTAGCAGCCGCACTCTTCCAAGGGGAATTTCAAAAAAAAAGGCCTGGATCATTTTTTTTAGTTGAGCCTGATCTGTTGTGGAGCCGCACAAATTCTCCTTCCAATCAAATCTTTCCCAAGTGCTTGGACCTTACCAAAAAGAATTACAAGAGCCCCTCCCCTTGAAAACCTAAAGCAGCATCCAAAATTTCTTTGACAGTTTTTATTTTGTTTTCTTCACAAATTTTTGAGTAGAGCCGCATTAAAAAAGATCAGAGCTTGCACATTTTTTTTCAGGGCTTCATATTTTTAAGGGTTGATGCAACTTTCCGAGAAGCATTCTCCAAGAGCCGGAGGCCACAAAACTCTCCAAAGAGCGGCGCATTCTTCTCAACGAATCAACAAGCGCCGTGATTTAATTCCTGCAGAGAGCATCTTGAGTTCCTGACGAGACAAGGGGGCATCGACATTTAGTCAGACTCAGATCTGACCTGTACTTATTGACAAGGACATCGCCGCTACACAAACTGAGATTCCTAAACTCTATTTATTATTATTTTGTGTAGTTATTGTGTTAGATCCTCGTAGGGGAAACTTTACCATCTTTTGTGACTATTTTGGGACTTGTCTAGTTGGGACTAGACAAGTGGGACCCAGCCAGTTTGGGACTAACTGGTAGAAAGCTTTACTAGGATTGATAGTGAGAGAAAACACTGTGTGTGTGGTACTGAGAGCCTGGCGAGTGTAGAGAGGTAGAGGGTGCTCTGAGCGTGCTCTAACTTGTGGTTTTGTACCATTGCGCTATTCAATACTAGTTCTGCTTTGGGGGCTGGAGTAGGTCGTTGGGACGACCGAACCAGGGTAAATCTGCTGTGTACTCTGTGTCTGCTTTTTATTTACCCTGATGTTGCCTTAACTGCGTGTGCTTATTAGTGGGTTGCACGAATTATTTTTAAAAGCCTATTCACCCCCCTCTAGGCTAGGATCCAGATCCAACATTATATGCATATGCCTCGATAAAATTGAGCTTATATGCATATAAGTGTAAAATTCAGCATTTTTACCGCACAATGTGAAAATTTGTTATCCCTTATGAAAATTGAGCTTATATGCATATCCATTATGTAAAATGAAAATGCTGCATTTTACATTGTTCAACATATTCAGCATATATGAAAATGCTGAATATGCTCAATTAAACATAGCATGCCAAATATGAAAATGCTGCATTTTACATTTATATGCTAAATTTGTTATCCATTATGAAAATTGAGCTTATATGCATATCCATTATGTAAAATGCATATCCAGAAGATTTTCCAGAAGATTTTCCAAGTACCCTTATATGAGCTTCATGAAGATTGTTAATTTGGTAGCAATTCATTTCAACCTTTAAAAGAAGGTACCCGAACTGTTAATTTGGTAGCAATTCCTTGGAGGAATTCATTTCTGTTTGCAGTATTCATTTCTGTTTGCAGTATTTGTCATTTTGGTTGTAGCAATCATGTGTACTCATTTTTTAAAATTAGTTCTTTAGTATTTTCAAAGATCATTTGTTTTCATAGATCATTTGATAGATCATTTAATGGATCATTTGTTTTCATAGAACATTTTGCAAGCTTTTTTATGATATCATTTGTCGGCATAACATGTACAGAAATGAATATTTGATTGTTCATGAGTAGATTGTTGGCATGGATATTTGGCATTAATATTTGACCTGAATATTTGATTGTTGGCATCAACCGAATGCAATTTTAAAACAAATGCACTGAGATAGGTCATAAATTGCTAAAGGTAGTTGATCACATCATTCAATTGCTAAAATATCTACATGGAGCTTAAAATATGAATGTGATTTTAATGCTTTGATCTAAGGACTACTTTCCTGTATATGTGATTGTCTAGGTGGCAATGGGATAGCTCATAAATGGGTATCAACTATTCAAGTCTTAATGTGTTTCATTGTTCAGGTAATCAACGAGACCCTTCAAGTGACCAGCATTATCAGTGGAGTTTTTAGGTGAGCTACTGCGGACATCCATTTTAAAGGTCTCGCTCTAAATTTGCTTCGTATCTTAGCAGATTTTTATGTGCCATGTTCTGGCAGTTTTTTTCATGTGCCAAAATTGAATGGTAAACATGAATTTTTTTTAATAAAAGTATATAGTTGTCCATATCTTTTAGGAACAAGCAAAGGCACTTTATTTGAACTTTTGAACTTTGATTCACTCCCAAACATGTGCACATGTTCCTGCTTTCCCTAATATTATGAGCGTGTCCTGGTTCAATAATGTTGTATCTCATTGAAAATCATTTTCGTGCATAATTTCATTGTTTTCATAATGATTAAAGACAGTTTAATTTCAATACTCTTAAATTTTAAAGGCTTTCTTCATTTTTGTTGAATGGTCAAATTATATTTACATCAATTCATTGGATCCTTATTGAAGAATTTGGCAGAGCACAAGAGGGTTTATCTGTGCTGCCACTGATTGCAAAGAAGCAACATCTTGAAGGTGGTAGGCTAAGTTGAGCCTTGAATTTACTTAGCTAGACTTGTAATCTCAACATAGTTACGATGCAGTTAGAAAAGTCCTAGCAATGGTTTTATATTTATGTTCTGTACAATGTTATATCAAATGCATAACTAGCATTAATGCACCACTAAATATATGAATTATGTTCTGTACAATGTAGATATGACCAGTCTTGGCCGCAGCATGATGTGAACATCTGAATTACACCACTAAATATAATTTTCTTTAATCTTACCAAGAATTGGAGATGGCGCTCATTCATCATTGCAATCTCAAAGTATCAGCAAATATATGTCTGTTCTGGCCAAGAAAAAGGTGACATTGCATATTTCTTTGGAATATTTGCTGTAGCTTTATTTTATGCATTTTTATCCTAGCCCTCTTGCGGATTATCATCCAAAAAAGTTAAATGATGTGTTCGCTTTGCGTCTCAAGATATCATATTTTTCCACTATTATCTAATTTTTGAGTTCCTTCTGCATACATTCAGGGTCTCAATATCAATTGAAAGTATTGTCTAAAACCCTAAATCATCTTCTGTACATTTCTAGATGGTATGCATCTAATTTGTGAGATCCTTTATAAAAAGTAGTACACATGTTTGATATCCGGGAAGAGTTTATTCCATAATTGTGTAACTCCCTAGTGGAAGATATATTCAGTCGTTTATAGGAGTAAATAGGTTGGGCATGTGAATTTTGGTGCTTTTATTGGATTTGGTTATGTTTTCCAGTCCGCTCCGTGTTAGACTCTTTGCTTTGGCTAATTGAGTCAATTTCTATTCTTTAGTTTAGCTAAGTTGGCCTCCAACTTCTTTGACTCTGTTATGGGTCTTACTTTTGATCTGGATGCAACACCATAAACTTGCACATTGTAGAGCTGAAGGAGCACTCAAACAAAACAAGTGAGACAATAGAATAACATCATCTGTCTCTTCACTCAGATTGATGGCTTTGCTATCAATATGCGAAATATTCATATCCAATGATGTCCTTATTAGCAAGTTGCAAATCTCTAGCCCCTGAGGTCGCGTACCTCAGTCTTTCTAAAGACAGTTATTGAAGTAGAAACTGTGCATCTTTAACTATGTATCTCGATCTGTCTCATGATTATATCTCTATTCTTAACCTTCCAAAAGTTCTCTTAGTTCTTCCAGCAGTGACTATTCTGAACATGCCCAGGCAAGCACAGGCCCAGTGCCGCTTCATTCTTCAATGACGTATGGCATTTACAGATAGGTCCTGTTAGGTGACAAGTGTTACATGTTAGCACTTGCAAAATAACCTAAAAACTCAAGTGTTATTTGTAAAATGAGCTTATATGTTCCCTAGAAACCACTCAGAAACCAACTCTCAAATCCACCAGACAATAATTCCTCCAAAAATGTGGATTAGTCTCTCTTATGCACTTACTCTCTATAATCCCATTCAAATTATTGTTGATATCATATCACCATACACCCTATTCCTTTTAGAATCTGTGGGATTATATTGGACACAAGCTGTTGGACAAAAGCATTCAGATATTTTCAGGCAATTTGAACTAACTTTTTTTGTGATGTACTCGGTTTTGATTCAAAAAAATTAAAATTCCTCCCATTTACACACTCAGATATGATCATTATTGGTTTTTGAAATAATTATGTTGGTCCAATAGGCCAAATCACTTCCCAAACATGAATGCTACAAACATTCTCATCATGCTGCTCATTATTAGTTGCCAAGTACATGTGATGAATACCATGGATTAATCTTTGCAGAGTCTGCTCATATACCGATTATTTCAGAATTTGTGTTTTGACAGCTACATATTTGTGTTCTGAACATAGGCTACAAATTATAATAAGATTATGATTTAATCTGAAATTTTGCTTCAAACTAGAATTATGCTTCAAACTGGAATTTGTGTTCCCTCTATATGTCTTCAAGTGGAATGCTTCAAAATTTATAATTCCAGGTTGTTCCATATACATGTCTCAAATTTGTGTGCTTCAAACTGGAATTATTTACTTGGACATTCATGTGTTGAACCATCTATGTACTGATAGATCTAGGTAATGAGCTTCAAACTGGGATTTTATGCTTCAAATTTCTTCAAAATATTATAATTCTTTAAACTTTCAGTTGCTCAGGTATCACTGAAGGTGTAGAACTTGAAATCATGAAGCATATGCCCTCCTGGAAGCTTATGTGCACTCTTGGAAGTTAAAACACTGCTCTGGAAAATTATGTGCACTAGCATATGCACCCCTAAAAGAGAAACCTGAAAATGGCTAATCAAGCTAGAGAACTTGAAGCAAATCAAGTTGGAGAACACCAAAAAAACTTGGAAGCTAGAGAACATGAGGGTAACTACTGAAATATTTTTGTGCCGAAAGCTGGAGAATCAACCTGGAAGCAAGAGAATTTTTGTGCAAGTTCTGTAATTTTTTTGTTTGGATTCTGTATTCTTTGTTTGCATCGTGTATTTTTTGAGTGTAACTACTCAAATATGCGTGTAAGTGCAAATTTTATGCAAATTCTGAATTGGAGAACTTCTCAATCAATTATTTCAGAACACATAAGTTAAATACATATGCATAAGTTCAGAACACAAAATATTGCAGAATATTTGCAGAGTCTTATATACCGATTCCTCTTTCGCTTCAAAGTAAGTTAAGTGTTGCATACTATGGAATAATGGGCATCTGTCTGCAATTGATGTTAAATGACATGGTTAGGCAAAACCAAAACCAAACATAAGGAATACTTTAACTTATTTAACTTTTAGACATTTTACCTACATGTTACAGAAGAAAATATGTTTACATATTATTAGGACATATTTATTATGCACATCTTACACAACATTTTCAATTTGCTTTGGGTTTAATTGTTGTTGTTGTCGGTTTGCTCCATAATGTTTACTCTTAGAGTGTTGCTTCGTCTATGCTCTATGAGCTCTGACAAACATGGTTGATAGAAATACGGTTTGGATTTAATATTGAGGAATGAATGGTTGAGATGAGATTTTATGGAATGTTTTGGAGGAAAATCATTTCTAGGAAATGAAACTTTCTGGGGAATATTAGAGTGCACGCAATTAATGCATTTGGGAAAAAACTTTAACTTGCACTTAATGCTGCAGATCAAATGATGTCGCACATTGAATGATCTCTCCCTCAACGCGGGGCCACCGTCACTTCGACGCATGATGCAACAAGATGAAAATAATTTTCCGCGCCGAAGGCACCTGCTAAATTTTTTTACTCTAATTTGTTGTTCCGCGCCGATTTTGTTGTTCCGCACCGAATGCGTCCATGCCGCTAAATATTTTTACGCTAATTTGTTGTTCCGCACAATTGTGGCTGTGGAAATAATTTTTTTGGGAACAAAGATTTTGCGGGGGAAAATCTTAAATGAACCGTGCCCGCGGGCACGGTTTATGACTATTTATATATATATATACAAACATATATACATGTACATACATATATACATACATACATATATATATTCTATAAAATAGAGATGGTATCAAGAGAAATTGGATAAGAGAAATTGGACAAGTGTATTTACATACATATATATACATACATATATACATATACATACATACATATACATACATCGATTCTATAAAATAGGGATTTATCAAGAGAAATTGGATAAGCAAAATTGGACAAGAGAATTTGGATAAGAGAATTTGGACAAGAGTATATACATACATATATATATACATAAATACATACATATACATATACATACGTACATATACATACATCTGTTCTATAAAATAGGGATGGTACCAAGAGAAATTGGATGAGAGAAATTGGACAAGAGAAATTGGATAAGATAATTTGGACAAGAGTATACATATACATATATACATATATATACATACATATACATACATCCATACATATACATACATACATACATATCTATTCTATAAAATAGGGATGTTATTAAGAGAAATTGGATAAGAGAAATTGGACAAGAGAAATTAGATAAGAGAATTTGGACAAGAGAATTTGGATAAGTGATGAGATTTTCAGAGATAAGAGAAGAGATGTGGAATTTTGTGATGAGATTTTGAGAGATAAGAGAAGAGGTGGGGAATTTTGCACATACAACCCCGGGGTTTGCATTTTTTTCCCTGGACCCTCCCCCCACACACACCCACACTTTTTATTCTTCCCCCCTTCCTGACCATTTTTTCGAGTCCACGTCCACGTGTGCATGGGTTATTTGCTAGTGTGTATATATATATATATATATATATATATATATATATATATATATATATATAAAATATATAAGAGGGATGTTATCAAGAGAAATTGGATAAGAGATATTGGAAAAGAGAAATTGGATAAGAGATATTGGACATGAGAAATTGGATAAGAGATATCTATATTATAAAAGAGGGATGTTATCAAGAGAAATTGGATAAGAGATATTGGACAAGAGAAATTGGATAAGAGATATCTATATTATAAGAGAGGGATGTTATCAAGAGAAATTGGATAAGAGATATTGGACAAGAGAAATTGGATAAGAGATATCTATATTATAAGAGAGGGATGTTATCAAGAGAAATTGGATAAGAGATATCTATATTATAAAAGAGGAATGTTATCAAGAGAAATTGGATAAGAGATATTGGCAAATAGAAATTGGATAAGAGATATCTATATTATAAAAGAGGGATGTTATCAAGAGAAATTGGATAAGAGATATTGGACATGAGAAATTGGATAAGAGATATCTATATTATAAAAGAGGGATGTTATCAAGAGAAATTGGATTAGAGATATTGGACATGAGAAATTGGATTAGAGATATCTATATTATAAAAGAGGGATGTTATCAAGAGAAATTGAATAAGAGATATTCGACAATAGAAATTGGATAAGAGTGATGTTATCAAGATAAATTGGATAAGAGATATCTATATTACAAACGAGAGATGTTATCAAGAGAAATTGGATAAGAGATATCTATATTACAAACGAGAGATGTTATCAAGAGAAATTGGATAAAAGATATTGGACAAGAGAAATTGGATAAGAGATATTTATTATATAAAAGACGGATGTTATCAAGAGAAATTGATAAGAGAATTTGGACATGAGAAATTGGATAAGAGAATTTGGATATCTATTATATAAAACAGGGAAATTGAATAAGAGAAAATATAAGAGATGAGATTTTGAGGGATAAAAGAGGAGGTGGGGAATTTTGCACATACAACCCCGGTTTTTGTATTTTTGCCTATGGACCCTCCCCCCACACACACCCACACTTTTTATTCTCACCCCTTCCGGCCATTTTATTTCCAGTTCTATGAAGATTTTGAATCTTATCCTACTAGGACAAAGCTTTGTCATACGTGGCAAGTTTGTCCTAGGTGGTAATGACAATTTTGGGGGGGACTTAAATTTTGGGGGAAAACTTAAATTTGGGGGAAAACTTGAAATTTTGTGGGAAAACTTGAAATTTGGGGGAACTTGAAATTTGTGGGGGAGAAAAACTCAGCCATTAAATAAACCGTGCCCTATGGGCACTGGTAAGGACTAGTGTATATATATATATATATATGGATTTAATGTAGAAAAGGTGGCTCCTGATCCAATGGATCAGGTGCTAAGACACAAAAAAGGTGGGAAGTACAAGCCTCCACATGGGCTTGTACTCGCTGGGTCCCACCTTTTTGTGTCTTGCACCTGATCCATTGGATCAGGTGGCACCTGCTTTACATTAATCCACACACACACACACACACACACACACACACACACACACACACACTGTTGTTGTATATTGTTTTTGTACCCATCTTTGTTATCTAAGTGGTTGTTGTTGGAGTATTACTTGTACTATCCTAACACGTGCGCAGTGGCCTGCCTATATCTTCTTCCTCTCTATTTCCTTCTATTTCTTCATCACCTTTGCCTCTTCAGGAATACTTGGACGGATTCGTACTTCCCGGGTATACTGGAAAGCGGGACGTGATAATAAGCAAGGCATTTTCTACAACTTATCTATCATTTTCAATTCTAAACATCTCAATCAACAAAGTAACATCATTTAATTCAGCAATAGAAATAATATGCTCATCACACAAAACATTATGATCATGCATCAAAGTATCAAACTTCTCTTTCAAACAATCATAATCATGTTGTAAGGATTTATATTGCTCAACTAAATTATTATATTTAACAATTAAATCACTATCATCCTCCTCCTCATTAGAGGTAGAGTTTACCTCATCAATCGTTTGTGACATGTAGCACATGTATGAAACCTCTCTTTCTTCTTTAGAAGATAAAACTGCGCAGGTAGATTCCTCTTGGTCCTCTATCATGTGCCAAAGTTAGTTAGCCATTGTAGCTCTTGACACATGATTAAAAATTTTGTTATTAAAAAAATAGATTTAATTTGCATTACCTCGAAGTTCTTGATCTCCAATTCTTTGTCTTCTTCGGTCCATAAAGAGATAGGAGTGGTAGGGATGCAATATGGTTTCTCCACGATTTTCCAATTGCTGACGTCGATGGATTGAATGTAAGCCGTCATCTTTCTTTTCCAATATTTGTAGTTGGATCCATCTAATATTGATGGAGTTTAACTTTGATTGATTGGGATGCTTGTTGATGCCATCCTTTTAATGCCTTGGCTTTGATACCACATGTTGGGATCTTTGTGGATGGAAAATAGACACTATGTGGGGTGAATACTGTATATGAAATAATAAAAGCTCTCTAGAAAATTCTATCTAAGTTTACAATTAGAGTTACCTAATTTAAACTTAATTAATAAGAATTATAACTTGCTGAAGAGTGTGCAATGGAAATAACACAAGCAAGATATAATATCACAATACAAAACAGTAAAACAAGCACAAACACAAGATATACCCTAATTCATGTACTCTGTATCTTAGTCCAGCACCCAAGTCTTACTTGACTAGTTCTACTATTTCAACAAATAGTACAACCCTTCCTTCCAAGAGGATTTACAACTCACCACCTCACACTTGAGGATTTTCACTTACAATGATGTAGATACAATGTGATTATAGATTTTCTTAATGATCATAAAAATGAATGATGTAGATACAATGTGATACTAGTCTGAAGCTGACCTACCGCGGTCTGGTGACGAGCTGCTCTGCACCCGCTTTCCTGTGGGTCTGAAGGAGTCTGTCTTCTTGGATTGCGGGGTAGTGGCTCGGCTGTCCGAAAATTCCTGCCTGCCCCAAGACCGATCAGTACTGGATGGGGTAAGGGGCGACAGGCTTGCTACCTTTGTGGTGCAGGTCGGCTAGTAGGTAAGGCCATTTGCAGTATTTGTGCATCATCCTTTGTGTTTGAATCTGACTCATGTCTTTCCTTCGGCAGAGTTGTCCTCGGTTGGCCTTTCAATGAGGCGTCAGTTTATCGCGCTCTCAGACATGTTGGCGGGTCTCATCGGGAAACCAGCGGTGGCGGAGGGCACTAATGAGCGCAGCTTTCCTCCCATTCTATAGCTTTTCTCTTTTCGACCGACATGGCGAGGGCCTTCCTCAGGATCCTGAAGAATGGGAAAGATCTCTCTACTGATTTGGATAGGAAGCGTCCCAAAGCAGCGATCTGCCCGTTCATCCTTTGTAGTTCTCGGATCGTCGTTGGCTCTTTCATGTTAATCAGAGCTTCAATCTTGTCCAGGTTGGCTTCGATGCTGCGGTAGGTTATCATGAAGCCCAGGAATTTTTCAGACCTCACCCCGAACGTACACTTCGTGGGGTTGAGTCTGATGTTGTGTCTTCGCAATTATTCGAAGGTCTCCTGGAGGTCGGTGATGTGGTCGATGGGGTCCTTGGATTTGACCAGTATATCTTCCATATAGACCTACAGATTCCTTCCAATCTGAGAGCCAAAGACCCGTTGACCATCCGTTGGTAGGTCGCCCCTGTAATCTTGTCACGGCCGCTTTTCGATCGTACGTTTCTCGTGCGCGTACTTTTGTTCGTATGCGTATTTATTTAGATTTCTTCTTGTATCCGAACCATACGATGTGATATGTCGTTGTGATCCTCTGAGAGAGTACTTATTTGTGGAATTATTTGTGAATGTCATTTCACGGGTCATTCTCCCACAAAATAACTTTGTTTGAAGAGGTGTCATAGCTTTCACCTTCGTCGTTAGACCTTTCTATTTTTAGTTCCGATTTTTGTTACCCTAGCCCATGACCGACCTTCTAAGTCTCTACCCTCACGTCGACACGGTCGTCCCGGTATTTTTCTTATAATTATCGGACACCGTTTGACCAACTTTTCCCCCTAATCCTCTCACTACTACAAAAAAGACCTTTAATAGCACACCTTTAACAGCGCTTGCCAATTATAAGCGCTGTTAATTAGAGGCACATATAATAGACAGCGCTTCTTTCTGCAAGCGCTGCTAAAAATCAGATAATAGACAACGCTTTTTTTTGCAAGCGCTGTTAAAGGTCAGATAATAGACAACGCTTTTTTCTACAAGCGCTGTTTATTAGAGCCACAGATAATAGATAGCGCTTCTTTTTGCAAGCGTTGTTAAAGGGTGGATAATAGACATCGCTTTTTTCTGCAAGCGCTGTTAAAGGGCGGATAATAGACATCGCTACTGATCTACAAACGCTGTTAAAAGTCATAATTATTTTAATAAAAAATAACGAAACGTTCGTTCCGCCACTAAAAAATAACTTTATCGAGGTTTTCATCCACCGCTCGTCCCCTTCCCCCTTAAAAAATTTCAGTTCTCGCTCATCAAGCCCTAGTACTCTCTCAAGCCATTGATGTGCTCCTCAAGCCCAGGAATCAGGGTTGACATCACTGCGCTCCTCAAGCCCTACTCTCTTAAGACATTGCCGCGCTCCTTAAGCCCTAATTCCAGGGTTGAAATAGCTGCGCTCCTCAAGCCCTAATCTCTCAAGCCCTATCGATCATCCAACACTGCTTCCACCGCTTCCCCGGCCGTCGTTCCAAGACCCTCCGTGATCTCAAGAAAAGGGAAAAGAAATTTGAAACCCTAAGCGAACGAAACGAATTCGGCAGCAATGGATCACACTGCGGACGCTTACCGCACGGATCTGATGACCATCACTCGATTCGTGCTGAATGAGCAGTCCAAGCACCCTGAATCGCGGGGAGATTTCACCATCTTGCTCAGTAACATCGTCATCGGCTGCAAGTTCGTCTGCTCTGCCGTCAACAAGGTACCCGATCTAATTCCATGTCTTCTTCTTCTTGTTCTTGCGATCTCCTGTTTGTTGTTGTTGGACTTGGATTCCAATGATTTATACTCTGTTCCTGATTTTCTTTCTTTTTCCGCCATTAATATCTATAGGCTGGCCTTGCTAAACTCATTTGACTTGCAGGAGAGACCAATGTCCATGCAAGCTCTTGTTCTCATTTGAATCCGGAATTTTTGCTCATTCCATTTTGATATTTCTAAGTTGCTTTCAATGATTTTAATTCAGGGCGAGGAACAGAATAAACTGGATGTGCTTTCAAATGAGGTCTTTGTCAAGGTGTTGACAAGCAGCGGTCGAACCGTAAGTCCTACAAAAATTTTGGTCGATTTCTTGGGGGGATTTTTGACCTGTTGCGACTATTGATCGTTATCGACGTATCTTTTGTAGTGCATTCTTGTTTCGGAAGAGGACGAGGAGGCAACGTTCGTGGATCCTTCGTTGCATGGAAAGTTTGCATTGAAAACCTATCGTCTTTGGTAACCTCCATTATATGAAATATTACTTAAGTGTTTCTTTTGTAATGTGCATGCCAGATACTGTGTAGTCTTTGATCCACTTGATGGTTCCTCTAACATTGACTGTGGGGTTTCCATTGGAACGGTAAGATCCATTCTGTTAATAAGAGTTTATTACGTTTTAATGTCTATCTCATGTCCCTTGTTGCCGAAAGCAATTATCAATGTGCAATCCATCCTGCTAAAAGAAAAGAAAGGAAAAAGAAAAAAATGACAAGCAGTAGAATTGGCAGGTCAATTGTCAAACATTGATAAATAATGATAACTCCATTGGATGCATAACGGGAATCCCATAAAGGCCTTACTATTGGGTACCAGGGTGGACTTCACCCCTTTACAATGCCAGCTGCAAAATGATTTAAAACAATTAGGTATCTGGAACAATAACACTGAAGTTTCAATTCCAGATATTATAATGGAGTAATAAACATTGCATAAAAGGAGTTTCAAGTCTCAGTTTTAAGTATGCTATGAAATATGATGATGCCATATTATTTAGAGTTTAGAGATGTTATATAAATCAAAACATTAGATGCAAAATATGTAGTTGATCAATTAGTAGTTGTATTGAGCATTAAGCGTGTTTGAGTTCCTGAAGTGTATTAAGCAAAGCAACTTAATTTTTTGTGTGTATTGTCTTCTCTATTCCGTTCTGAAAGAATAATTAGTCAAAAACTTTCAGGCTGCATTCTTTTGGTGGGAAGGAGGAGCCTAGTTTTGTTATAATAAGCGCTTGCACTAACAATTGTATAGTGGTGTTAAAGTTTGACATTAATTGCTCCACTGCCTCATGAAAGCGAAGATTATCAATTGATTGAGAAATATCTTCTTAATACTCATGCTCCAACCCTTAAGGTTGAGAATTCTCGAACACCATATTGAATTTTATTACTTGTAGTTGGTGAGTGATGTTTGTTCTTATTTTTGTTTAATTAGGATTGGAGCCTCGAACTGGAAGATGTTTTTGCTCTTGAGCGAGAAGGTTAACTTGATAAGTATGCGTCATATCGAGATAAACTTAAAAATAAGATGCTGCTATGGCATGGTATGTTGATTTTGTGAAATTTTATATTCCTGTTATAAGCTTTGTAAATACACTGTCACTTGACATAGAGTAGCAGATATGCTAAGATGTACGAAATGCATATATTTGCTTGCAAATATCGATAATTTTAAAAATGGATAGACTGGTTGCTTTCATTCATTTGATCTTTTCCTTCACCCCTTTTTTCTCTCTTTATCTATGTATATTTCTAACACCGGTTGTTTTCTGTCAGTACATTTTCATGTGGTCAAATTTTGTCTAACACATGTTGTACACATTGCATTTTCTGTGTAAAATGATAATGTAAGGTGCATGTTTATGTTCTGCAATGTGAATCTCTTACTCGAGCAAGTAACATCTTCAATTTTCATAAACTGAACTCTTTACCTGTTGTGCATTCAGTTTTGAATTGCCTGATCCTGAAGCTTATCTGCGGGAGTTAAATTCTAGTGGCTCCAGACAGACAGCATTTGATATTCTATATTTTTATTCAATGATGAAACACTGAGAAATGGAGTAAATGTTTTTGGTTGATCAAATATATTCCTACAAAGTAACTTTGCTCATGTAATAGCTCTTATTTTGAGTTTCTCATGTGCTCAAACCTCCCTTAGTGGGGAAGTTTATTCCCCAGGAGAAAAATACCAGGGAATATTATTGTTCCATGATCTGGGTTTGGTGTATTGCGTTCCAAACATCCAAAATGGCGTATTTAGAAGTAAATAGAAATTGAAAAATATAAAGCAGGACTTTGAACAGTATCTTGTCACCAGGAAATGTTTAACCAAATTTGAGTTTGGCTGATCTCTCTGATGACCCATACGTCTGGTTGCGTTGTAGATTTCAAATAAACGGTATGTTTTTGAATATCGTTTTCAATTTTGTATGAGTTGGGTCTGAATTTCCAATTAAATTGGTGCATGACATTATTTTATGGATCATTATATCCATAATTATTGATTGATTGCCACATCAATACTTGATATGTGGCAAGATACATGACATGGGACGGTTACAGGAGGCATGATCAGGGGTTGTGCTTAGTCAGCTTCTCACGTGTATCTATATCCTGATGCCCTAGCAATATTTTCATTTCTTTACACTGGACAAACCTTGTTTTACTTATGCTGTCTGTGCAGCTTGAAATTAGTTTGATATATGCTCTCTTTTCTCATTACAGGGAACTGTTGAACTCCTTCAGGAAAGCAACAGGACAGAAGCCGATGCGGATTATCTTTGTTGATATGTGGTGTGACATTGCCCCTTGTGGAGGAGAACGTGCCGTGTCGACACATTTCAGAGATCTCTCATATATCACATGAGGTACATTATTCTCCTATATCCATATAGATTACTGATATTATTAGTATTGCAAGAGAATGGTCAGAGGAAAAGATGCTTGTTGGGAGCATTGTGTCTTGGTTGATGCTACCAGGCAGAAAGTTCTGTGTAATTATTGTCATCGGGAATTTAGTGGCGGAGTTTATAGGATGAAGTTTCATCTGGCTCGGATAAAGAACAAAGATTTAGTCCCATGTACTGAAGTCCCAGTTGATGTTCGTGATTTAATTTACAGCATATTAAGCACCCCTAAGAAACATAGAGCTCCCAAGAAGCTAAAGACAGGGAAGCCGCTTCATGATCATCAGAGCAGTTCTTCTGCCAGTGAAAATTTTCATGCTGATGATGACGATAATAATGCTGGATCCAGCAGGCAACACGGAAGCACTTGCCCATCCATGCTGCTGCCTCGTCCTTCTGCTAGCGTACAGCCTGCATTAGCAGATGATGTTCAGAAGCAAAAACATGATGAAGCTGATAAGAAGATTGCTCTCTTTTTCTTTCATAATTCTGTCCCCTTCAATGCTTCGGAATCCATTTACTATCAGGATATGGTTGATGCCATAGCAGAATGTGGGGCTGGTTATATAGCTCCGAATTTTGAGGACGAGATGTCTCATAGAGAACTGCTGTCTTTGTTGATTATGTCCAGTTAAGATGGGAACCAGCTATAGTTGTGTTATATATGTATTTCCAAGTGTTGTATAGCATTCTTTTGACCTTGTAGCCAATGTACACTCGAAATCTATGATATATATACTGGTCCTTATAATTATTTCTTCTTGTGCGATTCGTGGCTCTGCATTCTGTTGTGTTATTTGTTTCCATAGAGTTGATGTGCTATTTGTTTATGGGTTGGTGCGAGTCCTAAACAAGGGCTCCATTGAAGTCTACGGAGACTTGGAACCGTATTTTTCACCTCCACAAGCACCAAATAGATAGATATACAAGCGATGTCAAATGTCACAATAGACAGCGCTTGTTTAGTACAAGCGCTGTGAAAGGTCCACCTTTAACAGCGCTTCTTTAGTACAAGCGCTGTTAAAGGGGTGCCTTTAACAGCGATTGCAGTAACAAGCGCGGTTAAAGACCTCCTTTTAATAGCGCTTGCACTAACAAGCGTTGTTAAAGACACCCCTTTAGCAGCGCTTGCACAAACAAGCGCTGTTAAAGGGGGGCCTTTAACAGCACTTGCACAAACAAGCGCTGTTAAAGGCCCCCCTTAGTAGCGCTTGCATAAACAAGCGCTGTTAAAGGGGGGGCCTTTAACAGCGCTTGCACAAACAAGCGCTGTTAAAGGCACCCCTTTAACAGCGCTTGCACAAACAAGCGCTGTTAAAGGGGGGGGCCTTTAACAGCGCTTGCACAAACAAGCGCTGTTAAAGGCCCCCTTTAACAGCGCTTGTAAAGCGTAATTAAAACCAGCCCCCCTTTAGCAGCGGCGAGATAGACAGCACGCAGAAGCGCTGTTAAAGACCTTATTTAAGCGCTGTTAAAGGTCCCTTTTGTAGTAGTGTCTTCTAATACACCTAGCTTAATTTTCTTGATAATTTAACTAACCTAATTAAAACTAGGCCTAATACGTTTCATATGAAAATAATTCATAGCTATTCGCCTTTCCATATTAACCTAAGTCTACCCCCCCCCTCTCATAACTTCTCTCTCCAATCACCTAAGCGTACCCCACTTTCAAAACCATTTAGCAAAACAACTTTCTTATGTTCACCACTTTTGGCTATTCAACCCACTACATTAACTCAAAATATACCCCCTCTATCTCTCCATCTCTCCATCTCTCCTCCTATAAGCCTTAGGATCACTCCTTTTGAAACCTAAATAGCATATTTTCATCTTCAAATGCAAATGCAGCCTACGTTATAACCCTCATGCAAAACCCTACCCCAGCCGCCACCAACCCACGAACGGCTTCCCCAACCCATGGCCAAGCTTCCCCTCGACGTCCTCTACCTCCGGCAACCTTTCCCTCATCAACCACCACCACCTCATCACTTTAAATTCCGTGCAAACACCCAAACTCCATACAAAACTGTCACAGCCCATCCCCCCACAAAATTTTGTCCAGCACCTTCCAGGCCGTCGCCGGTCGTCCCCTACCGTCGGTGATTTCTCCTCGACGTCCCCTATCACCCCCTAGCCTCTCCTCATGCCAATTCTTCCTCCTCCTTCCGCAAACAGCATGCAAACACCCGTATACACCAGAAAAACTGCTGTTTGCCCTACCAAAAACCCACGGCATGGGCTTTGATGTCGCGGCCGGCCACCCTGCTGCCGTCGACTGCCCCTCAAGACTTCCTCCTGTCCGTGCAGACCCTTCCCTAGCTGCTGCAACCCCTGGAGCTCTTCCCTAGCACGTGCAAACTTCAGATTCGTGTGCAACTTCAGAACTGCGCTACCCGAACCCACGGATAGATCTGTCTGCCATCTCTCATGCTTCCCGTACCACTGTCCGTGCCTTTTCGACATCGTAGGATACTGTGCCATTGTCCATCTCCTCCGCGTTGCTGTTTGGTGATCATACCGCTACACCGTTGATCATCGTTCGTTGCCGCTGTCCACCGTACCATTCGCGCTACCGGAGTCTAACCCCTGACGTCGCTACCCGACGTCAGTGTAGCTCTCGCGTCGTGCTAAGGGTAATCTCTAAACCGTAGGAACCCACACCCGCCTGTTAACAAGATAAAAACTGTGATTTGATTGATTTGGTAATTCACTAATTAAACATTAATAATACAGGACTGTAGGTTGGGCGTTGTTTGAGCACATAGGGACATCTGGACTCTTTGATCATGTGACTTGCAGCACATCTCTTTCAAGCAAGTGAAACTTGCCAGTACTTGTTTAGGCCATGTTTTAGGCTATTTTGTAAAATTGTGTAAAAGAGATTAGGTGGTGAAATGATAGTCGCCTAGACGCCCTTATTATATCTAGCTTGACAACGAAGACAGATCCGACTCCTTTGCTATCATTTCATGCCGCATGTCATGTTTACTTTCAAATTAACTGTACGCACTTTTAACTGCTTATTGCCATGTTCATGCATCTTGCCATGCCATTTCATGCATCAAATTGCTCTATCATGATTGTGTAGCACACACTACTTTAAATTATAAGCTGCGACGAGTAGGATCTTGACTCCAATATATTGATTGAGGCTAGGTGCACCCATATGCCAAATGAAATACACTTCTTGGCTCGTGATCCAGAAGCGAGCTCAGTGTTGTTGGTGAAAAACCAACGCTTGATACACGTGGAGGGGTAGGGTTAAACGGTCGCTTGAGCGTAGAAGTGAGCCTGTATAGCCACTTCAGCTAAAAGACGAAAACTCTGTGCACGAAGTGATAAATTAGTGTTCATGAAATCATGAAATAGTGATTCATGGTTTTCTGCTATGACGTGCTTGCTTGTAATCATCATGTTCATTTAACTGCTGCATTCATTAAAATATCATGTCATGTCATCATTATTTTAGAGCTGTTAAGCTGCATTTATCTTATAACTGTTGTGCTTTATGTTTCCTTGCACAAAAGTCTCCCTTCCCTCTTTGGAGATTTTTGCTGACATGTGCCCTTTTCTCTTTGGGTGTCACATGTCATGTTTGAGCCTGAGTAGTTGCTAAGGATGACAGCTTGCTGACATCCAGTTCGAGGACACTGGAGTTCTACCCTTAGTCTCAACAGTAGGTTTTCTCTTAGTTGTTGTTTACTTTTAGTAGCTGCTGTTAGGTTGCTCGGTGCATAGCACTATTTCTAGTTGTAGGTTCGGCCATGCTTAGGCCTTCTTGCTTTCAGTCTCTGTACTCCTTTTATGACTGTAACTTTGTAATGTTTGGAATAAAATATGTAGATGTTGAATGTTGGATAATTTAATTTGTCTATCCCTCATTATTATTGTTGTTGTTTCGTCGTAATGCAAAGAACCTAATAATGGATTAGATTACCAGACGCTTACAGACTGTAGCTTCACAGCTCCAAGTCTGAGCGGACCTCTTCACGTCTCGCCTTCCATACTTGGGAAGTAGGTCGTGACAGGTTTTAGTGGTGGCCCATGCTGGTCCTCTTTGCATCTGCGAAATATTAAAACAACGGTAATAATAAAACATCCATTAAAATATTCGAAACATTCGAGTCATAAGATTCGAGTCTAATATGAAGGATTTTGTCTTAGGTGGTAGGAAGACTTAGATAGATGTCCAGTTTTGATAGTCAGGCACCTTCATTAAGATTTAGTTGTACTCGTCTTAGGATACCCTAGTAGCCTCTTGACCAGCCCCCGACCATATTAGATTTCCAAAGTTTCTTTAGTCGTTCGACTGGTTTCATCAAATTTCGGGCCCAACAGAACGTAATCTTGATTCTCTTAGGACCCTTCCCTGAGATCTCTATTATTGTCTAGTTCATTAGAAAGTCTTAGTGCTAAGTTCTCCTGATCTCTAGTCGGCCAGTAATTAGAACCCCTGATTTCTAGCATCTTCATAACCATTATACTTCTGTGTTATCGACCGAAGATTTCCATCATAGCTTTTTCATGAATCATATCCTAGGCATATTTTGTATCGACCATGCGATCTTATTCTTTGCCCTCGTTTCACGTGATCACTTCATGACGATTATCGTTAAATTTTTTGAAACTTCTCCATCGCAAATCCTGATTCTTCTAAACGTATTTTCGACATCCCTTATTAAATTCTTCACTTAGTTTAACTTCTTTAAAAACCCCTTAACATATATTTAAATTTCTTGCTTTTTGGTTGAGTTAAAATTCTTTCTTGGATTTTGAAACCTTCTTGGTCGTAATTTTTAGTTACTATCTCGTAACCATTTTCTAACCGGTATCTTTCGTATTTCAGTTTTAAAACCTTGTTACCATTTTGATAATTCAATATATCATACTTTTTCTAAACTATGAAATTTATTTTAACCACTTACCATACATACTTTTAAAATATTTTTCTAAGCTAAATAGAACTTCAATTTTTTTATATCAGTTCTATGTTCATCGTGTTCATACTTAATTTTTTTGTATAAATCTATTTTCATTTGAAAAACAATCACTACCTCACCCTACTCTTTATTTCTTCGTCTAACACTTTTTCGAGTTTTAAAATTTTACCATCTGCTCGCTATTTCTACATATTTTTATAAGTATATATATATATATATGTATATATATATATGTATATATGTATATGTATATATATGTATATATGTATATGTATATATGTGTATATATATATATATGTATATATGTGTATATATATATATATGTATATATGTATATATATATATATGTATATATGTATATATATATATATATGTATATATATATATATATTTTTGACAAGTAAAAGCTATCTTTATTAATCTTAAAGTATATACAAATAGAATACAGTGGCCGGTTACGGAGGTCGATAGAAAGAGTGGGGATATGGCACAGGCGTCGTCACCCACTACATCCTACTAACTACCGTAAACACCAGTGTCAAACAATAATCTAGCCCGCATATATGAAACCCCAATTGGAGAATGGGGAAGAATCAGAAGCCTGCTCCAAAACCATGCCTCGAAGTGAGATAATTAAGTCTGCTGATATATCCTCAAATAATTCAGTAGCCCTCCTAGCCTCCCCATCAAAGATCCATTTATTCCGCTGCTTCCAAATATGCCAAACCATGCTTGCAAGTGCTGCTTTAGCTAGGCAACCAACAGGATCAGATTTAGCATAGCGCTTAAGAAACAGATCACACACCCCTTCAAGGGTTAGAGGGAAGGGATCCTTGAAACCCAACTTAAGAAGGCCCCTGGAAATAATGTAGCGGGTGTAGTGACATTCAAAAAATAGATGACTGATGGACTCAGGGACATTAGCATCACAGAGAACGCAATGTAGGTCAGGCGAAATACCCCAAGAGTGGAGACGATCTCTGGTAGGCAATTTGTCACGGATAGCTCGCAATAAAGTCAGGGACATCTTGGGGACATGTCTTGGGAACCACACTATATCATAGTAAACAAAAGAGGGACCTGGGATGCGAGATCCCTCCCAGGCCGACCTGAAGGTAAATGGCCGGCTATTGGACCAAGACCAAGAGTCAGGTACAAGGGTCAAAGATATGGGCAGCAGCAAACGGAGTAAAGGCCGGATACAGTCCTCATTTCACCATCCTGTAGGAGTCCAGAACTCACTAACTTTCATCAATTCGGTCCCAGGGGGAGGGGGAAGGAGTAAGTGCAAGGGTCCCTTTGGGTGCCAATTGTCAAACCAGAAGGATGTAGATGTACCATCACGAACATTGCGTCTGATAAGCTTCTGAGAAATACTGCGAAACTTGAGCATGAATTTCCACGTGCCCGATTGAGTTGGCTTAGCCTTAGCTGTATAGAAATTGTTAATTGCTGCCCCGTGATGCCTCCTCATGAAACTAGACCAGACCCCTTCTGTGCTAAGGAGCCTCCATGTGAGACGGACCCCAGAGGCCGCATTAAGATCTTTCAGAAGCCTCAGACCAACACCACCTTCCTTCTTAGGGACACATAAATCCTTCCATGCCCACATGTGTAGCTTGCCCCAAATGAAATTTCAACATGCAGAGGAGATAGCACGGATAACCGAAGGGGGAATATAGAATGCTTGCATCCAGAAAGCCACCGTACCATATATAACTGAGCGGACCAATTCAATTTTGCCCGCAGTAGAGAGCAAAGAAGAGCTCCAGCTGAGCAGCCTCTTTTTACACTTATCAATGAGACGGCCATAAACGGTAGCCTTTGGGTACTTGGAAGAAAGAGGCAACCCCAAGTAAGTAGTGAATGAGGTGGCCAATTTTACAACCAGAATATTAGCTAGGCCAACCCCTTACTGAAGATGGCAGCACTTTTATCCCAGTTGATGGAAAGCCCAGAATAGAGATTAAAGGTATGTAAAGTCTCTTTGAGGCCATTAATGGACCTGTGATTAGCGCGGCAGAAGACAGGTAAATCATCAGCAAAAAGCAAGTGAGATATAGCGCCCACTCTACGCATAGGCTGAATGGAGAGAGTGGATTCAGCTCTCGCCATTAGAAGTGAGAAAGCTTCCATTACAAGCACAAAAAGATAAGGGGAGAGGGGGTCTCCCTGACGAAGCCCCCTATTAGAAGAGAAATATCCTTCAGGAGAACCTTCTATTAAGACAGAGAACATAGTGGTGGAGATACACTGTTCAATCCAAATAATGAACCTGCGACCGAATCCCATTTGATGAAATAGGAAATAGATGAACTCCCTGTTCACACTATCAAATGTTGTACGAAGATCGAGCTTGATACAAGATCTGGCTCCCATAGGATTACTGAAATCCCGGATCTGCTCGTGGGCAATAAGAGCACAGTCAGAGAGAAGCCTGCCTTTTAAGAATGCCGCTTGATTAGGGGAGATTAAGTCACAGATAACATGCTTTAATCTGTTGCATAATACTTTACTGATGATTTTGTAGATGACATTGCAACAAGCAATGGGTCTATAGTCCCATAGGCCCGTAGCATTAGCATTTTTGGGGACCAATGTTAAAAAAGTGTGATTAACATGTGGCAGCATATAACCAGAATTGAAAAAAGATAGCATGCCAGAGATAACATCGTTACCCACAATATCCCAAGATTGTTGAAAGAAGTATGCATTAAAGCCATCGGGCCCTGGAGCTTTGTCTTTCCCTATTTGGAAAGTGGCAATCTTAATTTCAGATGCAGAAACTGGTCTTTCCATCCATTTGGAGGCCTCCATAGTTAATTTACGTTTCGGGGTAAGCTTCGGAAATACGTTCCAGTAATCAACCTGGGTATAGAGATTCCTGTAGAAAATTGGCGCTTCTTTCCTTAGGTCATCAACATTAGAGATCCGGTCCCCATGAGAATTAATAAGGTGGCAGAGATTATTATGAGATTGCCTGCATTTCATAGACTTGTAGAAAAATTTAGAATTCCTATCCCCCAATGTAAGCCAATTCTGACGGCTTTTTTGCCGTAGGTCCTCTTCTTCCATATCCAAGGCGTCGGCTAATTTGAAGGAAACCAACT
Source organism: Scilla litardierei (assembly GCA_030789695.1). Lineage (NCBI taxonomy): Eukaryota > Viridiplantae > Streptophyta > Magnoliopsida > Asparagales > Asparagaceae > Scilla > Scilla litardierei. The sequence continues at coordinate 338,784,791 of CM061142.1, read as the reverse complement.
TCTCCCGTTCCTGAATGATAGGATCCGAGCAGTGCCCCTTGGCCGATTGGATAATATCTAGCTCAGCCCTCCATGTACATGACTTCCTCGATTCCATATTTTTAATAGCCCAAGATTTGATCTCCCCTTTCAATTGTTTGAGATTGTTAACCAGACTTTGCAAATTTGAACCCCACGCCTGGCTTTCCCAACAATCTTGCACAAAATCCCGGTACCCTACGATGGAAGTCCATGAGTTAAAAAATTTAAAAGGCTTGGGATGAGAAGGTACCTTGCTGAGGAGATACACTATCAAAGCAGAATGGTCACTAGTGCCAGATGGAGTGAATTCAACATAAGAGGAAGGAAGTAGAGATAACCAAGCCGAATTACAGAGAACACGGTCCAAGCGTGCTGAAATACGAGTCTTGCCAATTCGGCGATTGTTCTAGCTCATTCTATTCCCGATACTTTTGAGTTCCATGAGCTGGCACTCACCAATACAGTAATTGAAAGCATCCATAGAGGATGGATTAACAGGCCGACCACCAAGCTTCTCATTATTACTGCGAACACAGTTAAAATCACCTCCCACTAACCAAGGAGAATTTTGGAGGACCAAGGAATCAGCTACAAGATCGGACCAAAGAGATAATCTTGAGTTCGGGAGATTGAGTCCATAAACCGTTGAAAGTCCCATACAGAGGCAGGCTGTGTTTGCAAATATGGAAGTCATGTGCTGAGGAGAAACTGAAATTGGAGAGCAAGACCAAACAAGTTTGTTGTAAAAGACAACTATGCGACCTCCCTTATGGGAACATCTATTATCGCGACTGTCCCAATCCGTGTTAAAGCACTTAGCTAATTTGGCTGCATTGCACAATTCAACTTTAGTTTCCAGTAAGCAGACGATAGATGTATATATATATATATATATATATATATATATATGTATGTATAGATATATATGTATGTATATATATATATGTATGTATATATATATATATGTATGTATATATATATATGTATGTATATATATATACATACATATATATCTATACATACATATATATATATATACATATATATATATATATATATATATATATATGATACCATATTTTACATGTATCCTTCTTTCATCTATTTAATTATTTAGAGCAATATTTTTGTCCCACCCAACCAGCTATCTCCTTATCCTTGCCTTATCTGAACTCGTTCTTTCCGATCTTGTTTCGTTATGCTTTTGGTTTCGATATCCTTTCTATTGTTTAGATATTAGTGCTTGTCGTTGCCTGTGTCAACTCTAGTTTAGTAGTGGCCCCATTGGTTTTTGTGATGTTGTCATGGTGCATGTATATAGGTAGAGTGTGTAGACCTGTATGAGTGTGCTACTGACGTGCGTTTATATATATATATATGTATATATATATATATATATATATGTGTGTGTGTGTGTGTATATATATGTGTGTGTATATATATATGTATATATATATATATTATATATGATACCATATTTTACACGTATCATTCTTTCATCTATTTAATTATTTAGAGCAATATTTTTGTCCCACCCAACCAGCTATCTCCTTATCCTTGCCTTATCTGAACTCGTTCTTTCCGATCTTGTATCGTTATGCTTTTAGTTTCGATATCCTTTCTATTGTTTAGATATTAGTGCTTGTCGTTGCCAGTGTCAACTCTAGTTTAGTAGTGGCCCCATTGGTTTTTGTGATGTTGTCATGGTGCATGTATATAGGTAGAGTGTGTAGACATGTATGAGTGTGCTACTGACGTGCGTTTATATTTCATATATTTGCGCATGTTTTCTTTCGTGTTTTTCCATATTTTGCAGGAGTTTGCTGGCATATGGGACATAAAACGACGATATCGCAAGTCCCCGGAGCAACGAGAGGAGTCACGCGTGATCCAGGGGGTCAAACGACGATGATATCATCTTTCAACCCCTCACCCGATCAGTTGGCCATCTTCAACCGATCGGGTGAGGCACGCGTGCACCACCCGGACGCAGCTTGGAGCTCATAAGAAGTCACCTGGTCGGTTCGTGGGCCGGTTCAAAAGCTCAAAGTCTCTGGATTTTTATTGTGATTTCCAACCGATCGGGTGACTTTCACCCGATCGGTTCATCTGTAGCTGAATCTCCATAGCCAAGACATGAAGATCTAACCGGTCTCCACACCCGGTCGGCACCAAGATCCAACCGGTCACATCCATGCTTCAACCGACCGGTTCATCCTGACCGGGTGAAGTCCCGCATCTCACTGCCAAAGTTTGAAGCAGATCATCCGACCGGTTGACTTGTCAACCGATCGGGTGATATCAATTTCTATATATAGAACCCTAGGTTTCCCAGAAACGGGAGTTGGTTATTTTTTACTGTTTTCTTCATTTTGTGACGGCTGTAATTTCCCAGTTTTTGTAAGTTTTCAGATCTTTGTGAAACTTTAGTATTATCTTAATTGCTCTACTACCATTGCATTTCTATTGTCTGATCATGATTTTTACAGTCGATTTCTGTTTAGATCGCTTTTTACTAAATATGTGTGAGTAGTTCCCAAATCTGGGATTTTGGCGGAAACCCCTTCGTGGGTTCTCCCCGATGCATCCATAGGGCTAGGAAATCGATAGGGATTAGGAATCTAACGGTTACGCGGGGTGTTTCATTGTCATCGGCGGGAAAAAGACCGCCTTTGACCGTTGGGCCAAGGGTGAATAAACTTGGCGGTTGACTCCCTAGCCACAGCTCACACCCTTAGCGTATACGCCGAATCCTAGCACGCGGGAACAGCAGGATGAGACGTTGGGAGTTATCGTTGCGAGCTTAGTGCTCCTGGAGTCGATCAGTGTTAATGGACACGGGAGTACCCACTGATCGAACCCGGGAAGTCCGGCGTATCATCCGGGGCACCGATCGGAATATCGGGTCCATGGGACGCTGGTACCACTCTTAGAGGTAACGTCTCACCATTAAATCCTAATTCCGATCGCTATCCTACCAGTAGGCCGTATCGGCAAGAATCGCACGATATGGTGGAAACCAAAGTCCCGGGTTTTTCCTTTATATTGTCTATACCTTGCATTCCTTCTACCGTGACAAACCATCATTCGATCTGGGCTAGCTCGCCCATGGGGTGAATTTGATCCTCTTTGACACAAGCACATCCACGCCTCCCTGAGTTCGACCCCCAAGCCACACTACAACACCGTGCGCTTGCGGTTACAAATATTTAAATCTCACGCCCCTAATCGTATTATTGCACACATCTATCACGCATAGCTGGGGGGCGTCAAGCTTTATGGCGCCGTTGTCGGGGAGTCAACGTGCTTGTAATTTTAGTATTTCATGAACCCTTGTTTCTAGCTCATATCCCTACCTCGCGATAATTTTCGCATTCTTGTTTTTCCTTTTTATTTTCTTATTTTTATTTTTATTTCTTATCTTATCTGTTTCTTTCCCACTTTTTGCTTCACGGGTGTTTGTTGTTTTTCATGCGCAGGAGTTCAATAAGTCTCGACGACTTGATCCCCGTTAATCCAGAGATAAACGCCACCCTAAGGCGTTTGGCCGCCGAGAAGCGAAGAAGAGAGGATCCTGAAGCCATGGGGGAGAACACCCCGCCTCATAAGTCCCTGCTGGAGTACTCGATGACTTCCATCGAGTCCACCTCCGCCATCCGTCCTCCAGCTATTACGGCCCAAAGCTTCAAGCTTAAGCCATCCTTGGTGACATGGATCCAGCAGGATCAATTTTCGGGTGCACCCATGGAGAGCCCGATTGAACACTTGGACTCCTTCTTGGAGAAATGTGACACCTTCCGGATAAACGGTGTCACAACTGAGGCGATCCGACTGAAGCTGTTCCTCTTCTCTCTGCAAGATAAGGCCAAGCTGTGGCTTAGGGGGAAGGACCAGAATACATTCAACACCTGGGAGAAGCTCTCAAATGCTTTTCTGATGAAGTTCTTTCCTCCGGGGAAGACCATGAAGCTGAGGAGTGAGATCTCCTCCTTTTCCCAGGCCAGCCACGAGTCCTTGCATGAAGCTTGGATGAGATACAAGGAAATGCAGCGAAGATGTCCCCACCATGAGCTCCCCAAGTGGCAGATCATAAATCTGTTCTATAATGGTTTGAGGGACGATTTGAAATCTTCCATGGACGCCGCGGCTGGAGGGTCCTTTATGTCGAGAAGCGAAGAAGATGCCGGGCAGATTCTTGAAAATATGGCATCCAACAATGAGCAGTGGTGTGACGAGAGAGCCGCACCTAGATCTGGGGGCATTCATAGGGTCGAGGACGTCGACAAATTGTCAAGCAAGTTTGACTTGCTGTCGACCCAGATCTCCGCATTGATGGTAGGCGCCGGTGGCACCGGTTCACAACAGATTGCTGCGGTGGAATCCGAAGTTTTTGGAGAATTCGACGGTGGTGACATCTCACCACCGTTGGATCAGGCGAGCGCATTATTTTACAATCCTACGGGGAATGCGCCATTTCCACCACGAACCAACTCCAACCCGGCCTACTCTCCAAACAACCGGAATCATCCCAACCTTAGCTACCGAGCGCCTTATCAACAGCCGACTCAGCAACAACAGCAGATATATCAGCCGGCTAGGCCTTAGCAGCAGTTTCAGCAGCAGCAATTTCAGCAGCAACAACCTCCACAGCAGTACCAACAGTACACTCCAAGGAATCAACAGCCCACCCAGCAGCAATACGGCCAGCAGAGGGCAATCTCTCCAGTTGAGTCACTCTTGACTCAATACATCGCCAACTAGGAGAAGATCAATCTGAAGCTGGAGATGGGACAGAGAGTCCTTACTGATCAGGTGACCCAGCTGGGGTTACAAGTGGCGAACCTTCAGAGACCGCAGAATTTATTACCGCCACAGCCTGAGGTGAACCCAAGGGGGGTAAATCGGACCTTGGCGCTCACGCATGAGCATGAGAATGTGTCTCCCATCGTCTTGAGGAGAGGAACACAAATTCCTATTAGAGTGCCACCCATGGAACCTAAAGCACCACTGGCCGTTGAGCGGCCAATTGAAAAAGCTAATGACGACGGTACCCCATCGCTAAAGATTGTGACTCCGGAGGGAGCCCCCGAAGAAGAGAAGAAGAAAGGAGAAGAAGGGAATTTGAGGGTATTCAAGCCCGTTGTGCCCTTTCCACAACGGCTTGCCCAAGCCAAGATTGATGAGAAGTATGGCAAATTATTTGCCATGGTGAAATATCTGAGCTTACAAATCCCATTCCTCGAGGCCATCGAGACAATTCCCTCATATGCCAAATTTCTGAAGGACTTGGTGACAAGGGGATCCAGAAAGGAGAAGGTCGTGTTAACGGCGGAGTGCAGCGCCCTCATTCAGCGCGCAAATCCGCCCAAGCTCAAAGACCCAGGAAGTTTCTCCATCCCTTGCTCTATTGGGGAAGTGTGAATTCAGAGGGCGCTCGTCGATCTAGGAGCAAGCATCAGCTTAATGCCCCTATCGTTGTACAAGAGAATAGGGATGGGAGACTTAGAGCCCACCGGCATGACATTACAACTTGCTGACCGTTCGGTCAAGTACCCGGTGGGAGTAGTGGACGATCTCCCCGTCGATGTGAGAGGAGTACAAGTACCGGTTGATTTTATGGTGATGGACATGCCGGAAGATAAGCACACCCCTATTATACTTGGACGACCATTTATGGCAACGGCCGGAGTTTTGATAGACGTGAAGAATGGGAAGCTTTCCCTCAATGTCGGCCAAGAAAGAGTCGAATTTGACGTAGGGTTGTCGATGAAGCACCCAAATCCTCCGGATGATCCTAGCATCAATGTGCTAGAGAATGAAGAAGATAGAGCTGTTGAAACAAGCGCCTGGGAAGTACTCTCGAGGAATCCCCCCGACCACTTGGGAGACCTTGGAGAGCAAGATGGCTCACCAAAGAAGGAAGTGGCTGATGAGGTGGTCGCGCGACCTGTGATCCCTCCCGGATTCCCTAAGGCTCCTCCTACGAGGAGAAAGGGGAAGGAGCCCATGGACCTCACCGGTGATGAGGTCCGGATCCTGAAAAAGATGGCGGTAGACGCCAATTTGAGGGAGAAGCCCCCGGATCCTATCAACAAGGTGAGGGTAGTCGAGCAAGTTCTTTTGTCTCTGTCGACTACGGCAAAGAGAGAATCTGAAGCGATGCCGGATTTTGGGCATCACCTGTATCGCCCACCATGAACATCATCAACGGGGGTCGAGCTAAACGACGTTAAATAAAAGTGCTTCTTGGGAGGCAACCCATGTTCTGAACTTTTGTTTCACTTTTTAGGACTATTTTTGCCTTTATTTCATCTATTTCAATAAATAATTATAGCCGTCAAGAACTTCCGTGGTGAAACTTAGGCAATTTGTGGGTTTTTGCAGAAAACAAGGCCCTAACCGATCGGTTGATAACTCAACCGATCGGTTGGGATGTATCAGAAAGATGCCGTGTCTGCCACTAAATGAACCGACCGGGTGAGGAAAGAAGAGACCGGTTGAGAGACCAGGCAAACTGGGCTGAAGTCTCGGAAATTTTGGGGAATTGGTCAACCAATCGGGTGAATATATGCAAGACCGGTTGACAGACCGGGTGACCTGGGGGAAACTCTCAGGAAAATTTCACAATTTGTCAACCGATCGGGTGACAAGAAGCATGACCGGTTGAGGGACCAGGTGAGCTGTACCGAACTCTCGGGAAAATGTGTGGAGCGGCGAACCGATCGGTTGAGTTCTCAACCGATCGGGTCGCCTGTTGCGTTTCTTCAGTTTAAAATTTTGACCTAAAGTCAACCGATCGGGTGACTTTTCACCCGATCGGTTCGACTTAAACCCTATAAATACCCCCCGACCCACCCGTTCACATCTCCTCGCCCGATCGCTTTCTTCACCGTCGTTTCGCCTTCCACCCTCTCCCAACGGCCAAAAACTCCTCTCCCACGTCCTCCACTCCTCCATTAGCCTCTCTCTCCACCTCCCCCTTGCATCTCTCCATCTATTTCTCTCTCTCCCTCTCCTATTTCGCAATTTTCTAGCCCTAATCCGCAATATCCACCCCTACTGTCGAATTTTTGCTGAAGAAGAGTGCCGCGGCTCCACACTTCTCACATTGCACGGCATTGGGTCAACTACAAGCGAAGAACTCGAATCTCTGCTGGGTAACTTCGCTTCACTTCTCAAATTTCAATTTTTACCCTAGATATTTAATTTGCTTGATTGTTCGTGTGTGTACACTTCGATAGTAATTCACACTCATTTGCATCACTCACACGCACATATGGCCCGGGATAGAGATAAGGGGAAGGGTATCTTGCGGGAGGAGGAACCGTCTCAAAAGAGACGGAAACAAACACGTACTCCTCCCCGCACACGTGAACTGACACTAGCCCCTCCCCCACCTGTTATTCCCCCCTGTGGACCCCATGATGGGCCCGCATGGGTACCTATTTAGGAACCAAGAGCACAAAGACTTTTATCGTAGACTTGATGCTCGGGGGCATCTTCCGACCAAGTTCGCCCACGCCCAATCACTCGTCGACCTCGGTGTCTTCACCGAGGTCCAGACTCTTTTTGCTAACTTAGGTTGGTTGGGCTTCCTAAATGCCTCTGCGGTATCCTACCCGTCACTCACCCTAGAGTTTCTTTCTACACTTGTTTGTGAGTCGGGATCGACTGTCATTTTCCGGGTGCGTAACAAAACCATCCGCACCAACCTGGATACGATCAATGGTATATTTGGTTTCCCTATTCTAGGGAATGACGCTATCCGACACTACGGATACCCCCGGAATTTGACGTTGATAACTTTTGGTTCCGCCTCACCATACTACCCCGCTATCCCCGAGGTAAGGCCAAGGCCTCCACCATCATCCATCCTATATTTCGTCTGGCCCATAGGATCACATCCTCTGCATTTTTCCCGTGGGATGAGTCAGGCACCGTGAATATCCCCGATCTTTTTATTCTCTGGGCCATGACTTTCCCCTTTGTTCGTGATGATGATGGGATTAGCTTTAGAGCCCCGACTGTCCCTGTCCATGCCGGTGATTGGCTTGTTTACAAGCTTCTCGAGATTAGCAGGGCTGGGAAGGGCAAGATCTGTTGTGGGGGCATTATCACTATTATTGCTTCTTCCCCGTAGTTTAATATTCACATCCCCCAAAATCTTCCCGCTGCCGCAAGACCCTCACATCTAGAGCTTGACGTCCTGTGGCACATTCATATGATTAAGCCTCGCCCCGATGGTCGTTTCGAATTCAATTACGGCCACCCCCCTCGCCCCTACACCATTCTCCCCAACCCCGCTCGCATGACTGTTGCTATCGTGGCGGATTGGACTTTTCTGCCCGATCCCGAGTTTCTAGCGGGGTTGCACCTTCCTTTCTTTCCCCCGGACGCACACAGACCACCTTCCCCTGCCGCCCACTTAGGCGAGCAGGATATTCCTGCGTCCCGGGGAGATATCGAGGCTGGCCCGAGTTACCCTGTTTCTGCTCCTGGCCCTATCCCTACACTGAGCCTTTCTCAGGCCACCTTAGGCCTTCTGTCCAGTGCCGGTATGACCACTGCCGCCGGCACTACTTCCACATCACTTGCCGGCACCACTTCTGCTTCACGTCAGTCCACTTCCTTTGGTCTCCGCCAAGTCTCTGCCCGTCTTGCTCTCGAGAGGGAGGTCACAGCCCTCCGTGATCTTGCCACATCCTCTATCCCATCGGACCCATCTCCATCCTCCTTTCTCACTCACCCACATTTCCTCGCACTTGAGAGGAACGTGGCCGCCATCCTCCGCCTTTTCACCCACATCCACGGACCACCCACACCCACACCACACCCCTCACCACCACCTTCACCACCTCGACGATCGTCACCTCCCCCATCACACTCTTCTCCTCCACCATCCCACCCATCCCCACCTCCTTCACCCCCACCTAGGCGATCATCCCCCCTCCCACATCTATTCCCATCCCCGTATCCACTTCTCCTCTCACGACAACTTCTGTCGCCCCTCCACCATCTCCTCCCTCCTCCACCATCACTGGATATGTGCGCCGCAAGAAATTGCAGGTGCGCTCCAGATCTCTTCCACCGCCACCCACTACCGTCACCATCACGTCTTCTCCCCCCCATTTCTATCCCTTCTACCACCGCCTTGATCGCCGTACTTCCACCACCACCCACCTCCACCGACACTCTACCCATCGTTCACACCACCACTGCACCTATTCCCCCACCTCTGTCCCCACTTCTCCGCACACCCCCCCGCATCCCCCGACCACCCAGCCACACCCTCTTTCGAGGAGGGCGAGGATTCCCCTTCTGCTACTTTTTGATTTCCTTTTTGTTTATTGACATCCCCCTTGCATATCTCTGCATTTTCACGATCATATCATTTTGCTAGCACTGTCACGTCTAGCTTGGGGGAAGTCAACTTTTTTCTGTGTGATGTCGTGTTTTATTCTTTCTTTGTGTGTTTGCTTATTTGTCGTGTCATGTGAATTTTTATTTATTTCTTTTATTTTTATTTTTATTTTTATTTTTATTTTCTGTTTTTATGTCGTGTGGTGTGCTCTTTATATCTTTATTTCTTATTTTCATTTTCGTTTGTTTTATTTTCTTTTCTTTCGTGTGTTTTTATGTCTGTACGTATTCCCCCCATATTAATTGCCCTCCCGTATTTAATTCTATTGCATTGAGGGCAATGCAAGCTTCAGCTTGGGGGAGTCGCACTTTGTTCTAGCATGGCATCGATAATCACACTCACTAGCCCTAGGATATCGAGTCCTCTTGCATTTCATGCATCGTGGGTCCACTTAGCTATTTGTGAGTCGTACGTCGTGCTTAGCTGTGTGGTGTGCTTCTACTTTGTGACTTTACTTTATATACCTATCCAGGAATGACCCCTAGATTATCATGCTTCGATTTGAATATGCGGTATTTATTTCTCCTGTCTGCTTATGCATGATATATATATATATATATATATATATATATATATATATATATATATATATATATATATCTATTATACATTTGACAGCGATTTTTGAATTCTAGGGCTGATTAGGACAAGTTGATTGAGATAAAGAGTGGCTGAGATTTAACCTTATGAAATCAACGGCTAAGATTATGGGTTGTGAAAACCAATGAGACCAGAGCACACAGATCACTAACGATGCTCTCTCAAAATGTTTGGATTGCTGACGTGCCGCTATCAAATTTTTTTGTTGAACGGCTCAGATTTGTGCTCTAAGAAAGACAGAAAATAACAAAACATCCCTACTCTTTTCTCCCGAAATTAATTCTCTCGATCAAATCACAGCTACCATCATCTGCAATTAATTCTGTCAATCAGAACACATTGCAGTGTCTCTCTCCTTTCTCCCGAAGTTTGGAAGAAACTCTTGCTCTCCTCCATTGTTGACATTGGAAGAAACCCAACGCCATCGGAAGAAACCTCGGCCTCGACTCTCCTCTACCAGATCCTGACCGCCTTGAGGGATGCCATGGGTTCACGAAGGTGAGCTCTTCGACTCTGGGATCGGTGATAAACGCGTTCGATTTGAGAGCTGAGGACACGATTCGAAGCCAGGATGAGCTTACTCGATCTATCGATCCTTTGACTTGCGGTATTTATTTGGTTTTCTCGATCAGATCAAATCGCAGCATAGAGCAAGAAATGGCGGATCAGATGACGAGGGGCGACGAATTCGAGAAGAAAGCAAAGAAGAAGATCGGTGGATGGTCCTTCTTCGGATCAAAGACCGATGACGTCGCCGATTTGTACGAGAAGGCTGCTAATTGCTTCAAGCTTGCCAAAAACTGTAAGGATCGATATGTTCTCTTTAATTATAATATGGTCTTTTGATTCATTATGATCATGATTGCCCTTTTATCTTGAGATTATAATTTTTGGTCCAAACGAAGATAATATATTGACCATTTGAAGATTTTCAGATGGAAATTAAAATTTTTGACCACCGATTAATGGTTTTCCCCACAAAATTGAACTTATTTTCCTTTTGATATGAAAATTGTGATCTTCCCCTCTTTTTTCTGTTTTAATCAGTGGTTAGTGCCTAAATTTCTGTGTTTTTGGGATGCTTATTGCAATTGGCCAATGCCCAAGTTAATTGTCCCTCTGTAAGTGTAAATCTATTTTGATGTATCGGTTCAATTTATTTGTGTCTCAGGGGAGAGAGCTGGGTTAGTATACATCAAATTGGCAAACTGTCGTCTCTCTCTTTTCTCCTGAAATTGGGAAGAAACCCTCGCCCTCCTCCATTCTCGGCATCGGAAGAAACCCAACGCCATCGGAAGAAACCTCGGCCTCGACTCTCCTCTACAAGATCCTCATCCCATCACGGGCAGAAGAAACCCCCTCGATAGCCTTGAGGGATGCCGCGGGCTCATGAAGGCGATCTCTTCGACTCTGGGATCGGTGATGAACGAGTTCGATTCGAGGGCTGAGGGCACGACTCGAAGCCAGGATGAGCTTACTTGATCTATCGATCGTCTGACTTGTGGTATTTATTTGGGTTTTTACTTAAGTTCGAACCAATATCGTTGTTTTGAGGTGGATTTTTAATGTTGTTTAAGTTAATATTGAATATCTCATCAAAAGGCGGTTTTTTTATGGGAAGTTTATCCACTAACTGTGCATGGTATTTTCATCAATAGTTAAGGATAGTCATACTTTTATATGTTGAGGTTTGGAGATTTAAAGAGTATTTGTTTTGTTTGATGCGCTTTGAGTATGATTTTATTAATACATTAAGAGATGACTGTTTTGATTCCCTGATTAAGAGATGATTTAGTTTCCGATTAAATCATAATGCTTATGTGCTTGCAGTAATGTTGTTCATTAATTTTTATCAAGCGCTCTATGCTCTTGACTGTTTTTTAACATCTGTGGCCCAACAAATCCTTTACGTGCATTGTTAACCTGTTTACATTCATAAAATAAAATAAGCGAGAGGAATATGAGCTTTCGCATATTCTTTTAGTTTACAGTCATGAATGTTTAAAATTTTAAACTACTTCAACAAATCAAACTGTTGATGAGTGTGGGCGGCTGAGAGGCGGTTCGGCTATGGGTCCTGGTCGATGTCAAACAGGGTCCTGGTCGATGTCAAAGAGAGCGTAACGAACAGGTTACTCAATTATAACATAAAATTTTAAAATGAACACAGGTTATGACAAATATTGCATTTAGTTTACATACTGTTAAAATTTTAATTATAACATAAAATTGGCTTAAAATTTTTTAAATACTTTATGACTTGCATTTAGTTCCTTCTATGTTATCTTATCCATTATGTAGTTATATTGGATAAAAATGCTCCTAATAAATCAATAGGGACCAAAGGAGTTGTGTTAAGTTACTAATTGTATCATCTCACTGGAGGATCCCAGCTATTCATTATTATGTTCATTATCCTAAGTAGTTTAAAAGAATGCATGATAATTTTGAAAGAGTTAATGAATCTTTTTGTCCTTTTACTTTATATGGATCTCACGATAGAAAGCATGAACTACCATCTTAAGGCTTCTACTAGATATACATTCATGAATATATTTTTAGGTGGTTCCTTAGGCATTCAACTTTATTTTAACATGCTTTAATTAAATTTTGGGGGAAACTAAATATTGTGCTTTAATTATTACAGGTCATTTGAAATTTAGGGGATTCAATAGGTTTTTTTTGGGGGGGGTAAATGAACTGTGCTCATTGGTCACATGTTTAATTTGGAGGGAAATAAATTTTGGTAGAATTAATTTTTTTGGGAACTAAAATTTTTGACGGAACTAAATTCCTGGATAGAATTTAACTTTTGGAGGAAATAAAATTGTTGATGGAATTAAATAAAAACTATTGTGGTTTACTTATTCTTGTTCATTTGAAATTAGGGGATCCAAGATTTTGAAGGGTAAATATTTTTAAATGCACCGTGCCCTTAGGGCACGGGTTATGACTAGTATATATATAAATCATGAACTTCATTTCGCATGTGTCGGGATCCCACAATTAAGGACTAGGATAACCCATTTAGCCCATGCTCTAATTAGCGAGAATAGTTTCCTTTGCCCAAGTGTTTAGATTCCGATTTCTTTTTTGTTTTACTTGGTGCAAATCCCCTCGTCGTGTACCGTTCTCCCACTTGGGAGAGTACACATGTGTATAGCCAAAAACCCAAAAATCCAAAAAAAAAGGAGAAAAGAAAAGAAAAATCCAAAAAGAAGAGAAAAGAAAAGAAAGAAAAAATAGTATAACCAAAAATCCAAAAAATATACAAATACCCAAAACCTAAAAAAATCCCCGTGTGAATATTTTTTCCTCCTTACCGAGAATAAAGGGAAGGCGAGAATTTGCACCGAGTGTTCTACTCCACATCATCTCAACCCCCATCGGTTTCGAAAACACTTGGCTTAGGAACTTTATAGCTATTATCAAGGCTATAGTGGGGTGATTTCCTTAACCCTAGTTGTGGAGTCCCTGACGCATGATATGTTTCGATTCTCTCTCTATTCTCATGCATGCTTGAACTATATATTCACCGCTTTATTCAATTCGAATCGATATTTGGGTCATTTCCGGGATTTGTGTATATCGAGCTTTATCGCACATCGTAGATAGTGACACCGTCTGCTAGCACACGACCACACTCACTCGCGCTTCACCGCGTGGGCCCACGACACTTGTCTGGACTCGTATTCCTTGGTTTAGTGATGTGATTTGGCGTTTGCTTGCTTGGTGTGTCGTTTTTGATTTTGCTGGCCCTGACGGGTGATCTAGGATATAGAGTTTTCTTTTTCTCTCTTTCTCTTTATTTTCCCTCTCCGAGCTCCTACTCTCACTCGTCTTCCTCGAGGACGAGGAAGAGTTCAGCTTGGGGGATTTTGACGTGCGTTTATATTTCATATATTTGCGCACGTTTTCTTCCGTGTTTTTCCATTATTTACCGCTGTCTTATATTCGTTTTCTCGTGTTTTCTTGTTTTCTTTCACTTTTCCGTGTTTTCCGTGTTTTGCAGGAGTTTGCTGGCATATGGGACATAAAACGACGATATCGCACGTCCCCGGAACAACGGGAGGAGTCACGCGTGATCCAGGGGGTCAAACGACGATGATATCATCTTTCAGCCCCTCACCCGATCGGTTGGCCATCTTCAACCGATCGGGTGATGCACGCGTGCACCACCCGGACGCAGCTTGGAGCTCACAAGAAGTCACCCAGTCGGTTCGTGGGCCGGTTCAAAAGCTCAAAGTCTTTGGATTTTTATTGTGATTGCCAACCGATCGGGTGACTTTCACCCGATCGGTTCATCTGTAGCTGAATCTCCAAAGCCAAGACACGAAGATCCAATCGGTCTCCTCACCCGGTCGGCACCAAGATCCAACCGGTCACATCCATGCTTCAACCAACCGGTTCATCCTGACAGGGTGAAGTCCCGCATCTCACTGCCAAAGTTTGAAGCAGATCACCCGACTGGTTGACTTGTCAAACGATCAGGTGATATCAATTTCTATATATAGAACCCTAGGTTTCCCAGAAACGGGAGTTGGTTATTTTTTACTGTTTTCTTCATTTTGTGACGGCTGTAGTTTCCCAGTTTTTGTAAGTTTTCAGATCTTTGTGAAACTTTAGTATTATCTTAATTGCTCTACTACCATTGCATTTCTATTGTCTGATTATGATTTTTACGGTCGATTTCTGTTTAGATCGCTTTTTACTAAATATGTGTGAGTAGTTCCCAAATCTGGGATTTTGGCGGAAACCCCTTCGTGGGTTCTCCCCGATGCATCCATAGGGCTAGGAAATCGATAGGGATTAGGAATCTAACTGTTACGCGGGGTGTTTCATTGTCATCAGCGGGAAAAAGACCGCCTTTGACCATTGGGCCAAGGGGGAATAAACTTGGCGGTTGACTCCCTAGCCATAGCTCACGTCCTTAGCGTAGATGCCGAATCCTAGCATGCGAGAGCGGCATGATGAGACGTTGGGAGTTATCGTTGCGAGCTTAGTGCTCCCGGAGTCGATCAGTGTTAATGGACACGGGAGTGCCCACTGATCGAACCCGGGAAGTCCGGCGTATCATCCTGGGCACCGACCGGAATATCGGGCCCATGGGACGCTGGTACCACTCTTAGAGGCAACGTCTCACCATTAGACCCTAATTCCGATCGCTATCCTACCCGTAGGCCGTATCGGCGAGAATCGCACGATAGGGTGGAAACCAAAGTCCCGGGTTTTTCCTTTATATTGTCTATACCTTGCATTCCTTCTACCGTGACAAACCATCATTCGATCCGGGCTAGCTCGCACATGGGGTGAATTTGATCCTCTTTGACACAAGCACATCCATGCCTCCCTGAGTTCGACCCCCAAGCCACACTACAACACCGTGAGCTTGCGGTTACAAATATTTAAATCTCACGCCCCCAATTGTATTATTGCACACATCTATCACGCATAGCTGGGGGGCGTCAGCTACCCTTAGGATATTAATGATTGCTCTTATGTTATATATGCATACTCAGTGTTATTCATGATATATATGAAGTTGTATGAATGGCGGTATTTATAGGTGTGGATAGCTATACCACTTTAGGGATCTTTTCGTATATTAGATTTAGTGTTGGAATATCTACTAGTGGAGTATGTGGATTGAAGATACTTGTAAATGCTTGAAATAATATACTAGTAAGTCATGTGCATGTTAAGTGTAATGATAATAGGTGTGCTTATAATTAAGTGTGTAGACCTATTATATGATCTATATGTTAGTACGTGTGAGCGTGTGCTCGTACGTAGATTTGTATGTGCTTAGCCTTGAGTAGATATGTGCTTATTACAAGAATATGTGTGATATATACGGTAATAGGGTTATAATTTTGTTTGGTATTGCTTGCCTTTACGGGATGTTGTGCGTGTGCGTGTATACTATGAGGTATACACGATTAATGTATGTCTTAACTATGTATGGATAAGTATATGTATTAGTATACTAATTATATGTAAATTGATATGGTGTGACTACATATTATAGGTATGTGGCTATACGATGCATGCATATATGGGATAGTGTATTTGATTATATACGTGTGTTGATGTTCGTAATATTATTATGGTATGTATGTGGTTATGTTGGTAGATATATATATTGGAGTGGTGTTGGTATAGGTATAAATATCGTGTTATGTATATAGAGTATTCTGATATGGGTTTTGAGTCTCAATCAAGCTTGAGTGGGTATACTCTAAGTATATTGTTACATATGTCTGCGGTTTGCGTATAATACTATGAATATTGTAATGGATGATGTATGTATAGTGATAGGATTGGTTGTGTCTGGTTGTGTTACGCACATGATTATGGGTGGCTATACCAGTATATAGTTATAGGTGTTGGACTCGTAGTGTAGTTATTTACCAAGGTTTTCCAGGTTGAATGTATATCTGTTAGCTAAACTTGGTGTATAGAATGTGCTAAGTATATAGTGGTATGAGTGGTATGTATGAATGGTATGTTAGTGTGTGTAGGCGTGCACCAAGCATGGGTAAGTATGTGCTTAGTTATAGGTATTTGTGACTATAGTATGTGTGGTGTGCCTTGAATATAGTTATAGGACTGTATGTGATGTGAATATATGGTGAAGTATCTGCGTGCATTTGAATAACTATATATTTGTGAAATTATAGTAGTGGTGAATGTATATTAGTATAGTAAACATGATTTAATATTGTGTGGTGTGATTACATGTGTTGATATATGTTTGGTGTTCGATGTATACTAGGAGATATAGGGAGTAGTATATCCATGTTTGTTTATACATAGGTAGTTATCTATATGTGAAGAAGTACGATGGTATTCGCTAGTGTGAAACTATTTTTATGTAAGTATGTGTAACTTGGTTATGTGATAGTGTGTGATAGCTATATTAGTGATGTACGTGACTATATGAATGATTGAAGTACGTGTATGATTTTGACTGTCTATAATAGGTATACGTATAGAATGTGTGTATATATATATATATACATGTTTGTAGTGTTAATGTTTGACTATCTAGTGCATATATAAGCACTTGTAGTGACTATAACTGGTTTGAATTATAATGTGATATGATTAGGGTAGTTACTAGAGTGACTAGATATATTCATAGTTAGAAAGTCCGAGCACGGACTTTATTCTAAGGTGGGTAGGATGTCACGGTCGCTTTTCGATCGTACGTTTCTCGTGCGTGTACTTTGTTCGTATGCATATTTATTTAGACCTCTTCTTGTATCCGAACTGTACGATGTGATATGTCGTTGTTACCCTCTGAGAGAGTACTTATTTGTGGAATTATTTGTGAACGTCATTTCACGCGTCGTTCTCCCACAAAATAACTTTGTTTGAAGAGGTGTCGTAGCTTCCACCTTCGTCGTTAGACCTTTCTATTTTTAGTTCCGATTTCCATTACCGTAACCCGTGACCGACCTTCTTAGTCTCGACCCTCTCGTCGACACGGTCGTCCCGGTATTTTTCTTATAATTATCGGACTCCGCTAGACCCACTTTTACCCCTAATCCCCTTCTAATACACCTAGCTTAATTAACTTGATAATTTAACTAACCTAATTAAAACTAGGCGTAATACGTTTCAAATGAAAATAATTCATAGCTATTCGCCTTTCTATATTAACCTAAGTCTTCCCCCTCCCTCTCATAACTTCTCTCCACAATCACCTAAGTGTTCCCCCCTTTCAAAACCGTTTATCAAAACAACTTTCTTATGTTCGCCACTTTTGGCTACTCAACCCACTACATTAACTCAAACTATACCCCCTCTATCTCTCCATCTCTCCTCTTATAAGCCTTAGGATCACTCCTTTTGAAACCCAAATAGCATATTTTCATCTTCAAATGCAAACGCAGCCTAGGTTATAACCCTCACGTAAAACCCTACCCCAGCCGCCACCAACCCACGCACGACCTCCCCCACCCACGGCCAAACTTCCCCTCGACGTCCTCCACCTCCGGCAACCCTTCCCTCGTCAACCACCACCACCTCCTCGCTTTAAATTCCATGCAAACACCCAAACTTCATACAAAACTGTCGCAGCCCATCCCTTACAAAATTTCGGCCAGCACCTTCCAGGCCGCCGTCGGCCGTCCCCTACCGTCGGTGATCTGCCCTCGATGTCCCCTATCACCTCCTAGCCTCCCCTCAAGCCAATTCTTCCTCCTCCTTCTGCAAACAGCGCGTAAACACATGTATACACAAGAAAAACTGCCATTTTCCCTACCAAAAACCCACAACATGGGCTTTGCTGTCGCCGCCGGTAACCCTGCTGCCGCCAACTGCCCCTCAGGCCTTCCCCCTATCCGTGCAGACCCTTCCCTAGCCGATGCAACCCCTGGAACTCTTCCCTCACGCGTGCAAACTTCAGATTCGCGCGTAACTTCAGATCTGCGCTACCCGAACCCACGGCCATATCTGTCCGCCATCTCTCGTGCTTTCCGTATCGCTGTCCGCGCCTTCCTGACACCGTAGAATGATGTGACATTGTCCATCCCCTCCGTGTCGTTGTTCGGTGATCATACCGCAACCCCGTTGATCATCGTTTGTCGCCGCTCTCCGTCGTACCATTCACGCTACCGGAGTCCAACCCTTGACGTCGCTACCCGATGTCAGTGTAGCTCTCGCGTCGTGCTAAGGGTAATCTCTGAACCGTAGGAACCCACACCCGCCTGTTAACAAGATAAAAACTGTGATTTCATTGATTTAGTAACTCATTAATTGAAGATTAATAATACGGGACTGTAGGTTGGGCGTTGTTTGAGCACATAGGGACATCTGGACTCTTTGATCGTCTGACTTGCAGCACATCTCTTTCAGGCAAGTGAAACTTGCCAGTACTTGTTTAGGCCAAGTTTTAGGCCATTTTCTAAAATTGTGTAAAAGAGACTAGGCGGTAAAATGTGTAGGATCCTGCCAAAACAGAGTTAGGATCGATAAATGAAGTTGAGACTTACGCTTGCGTATGCAGCACGGTAGTCTACGAACTTCGCCTTCGGATTCGCCACGACGGATCGAGTCTTCTCACGAACGGAGTAAGGCTACTAAATCCACAATCTAAATCTCTACTTTTAGATTAAGAACTTGGATAAAGGGAGAGGAAGTATTTCGGCAGAGCTTCGCTAGAATGAAGATGCATGCATGAATGCCATGCAAAAGTGTAAGGAAAATGGCTAACCCTTGGGTCTTATTTATAGCCCCCAAGGTAGTTATTTTAGGGTAAATTGTTCCTTTGGAACAATTTAACTAAGGTGTACCATCGTACATGGCATATTATAAGCTTAAGTTGTACCACATGCATGGTACAATATAAGCTTAAGATATTACCCCTTTATTAGCCATATGTCGCATGCACTTATGCACATATAATGCGACTTTCCCATCAATCTAGAGATCCTCTCCGAAAGGAAACATATTCCCTTTGCGCACGACTTCGTGTACGCGACGTTCGAGGTCCGTATTCCCTCGTACATCCCCCACAAGGGTGTACTAACGTCTTCCATATCCAACAAAATGATTGTCACGTAGACGCCCTTATTAGATCTAGCTTGACAACGAAGCTAGATCCGACACCCTTACTATCATTTCATGCCGCATGTCACGTTTACTTTCAAATTAACTGTACGCACTTTTAACTGCTTATTACCATGTTCATGCATCTTGCCATGCCATTTCATGCATCAAATTGCTCTATCATGATTGTGCACACGCTACTTTAAATTGTAAGCTGCGGCGAGTAGGATCTTGACTCATACATATTGATTGAGGCTAAGTGCACCGCAATGCCAAATGAAAAACACTTCCTGGCTCGTGATCCAGAAGCAAGCTCAGTGTTGGTGAAAAACCAACGCTCGATACACGTGGAGGGGTAGGATTAAACAGTCGCTTGAGCATAGAAGTGAGCCCGAACAGCCACTTTAGCCAAAAGACGAAAACTCTGTGCATGAAGTGATAAATTTGTGTTCTTGAAATCATGAAATAATGATTCGTGGTTTTCTGCTATGACGTGCTTGCTTGTTATCATCATGTTCATTTACATGCTGCATTCATTAAAATATCATGTCATGTCATTATTATTTTAGAACTGTTAAGCTGCATTTATCTTATAACTATTGTGCTTTACGTTTCCTTGCACAAAAGTCTTCCTTCCCTCTTTGGAGATTTTTGCTGACATGTGCCCTTTTCTCTTTGGGTGTCACATGTCATGTTTGAGCCTGAGTAGTTGCTGAAGACGACAGCTTGCCGACATCTAGTTCGAGGACATTGGAGTTCTACCCTTAGTCTCAGCAGGAGGTTTCCTCTTAGTTGTTGTTTACTTTTAGTAGCTGCTGTTAGGTTGCTTGGTGCGTAGCACCATTTCTAGTTGTAGGTTCGGCCATGCTTAGGCCTTCTTGCTTTCAGTCTCTGTACTCCTTTTATGACTGTAACTCTGTAATGTTTGGAATAAAATATGTGGATGTTGAATGTTGGATAATTTTATTTGTCTATCCCTCATTATTATTATTGTTGCTTCGTCGTAATGCAAACAACCTGATAATGGATAAGATTACCAGACGCTTATCAGACTGTAGCTTCACAGCTCCAAGTCTGAGCGGATCTCTTCAAGTCTCGCCTTCCATACTTGGGAAGCGGGTCGTGACAATTCTTCAGACTGAAGGGCATCTTTTTGTAGCAGATATTTCCACGGTCAGTGATGAACGACGTCTTCTCCTCGTCTTCCGGATCCATTTGAACTTAGTTGTACCCGGAGTAGGTGTCCATGAAGCTGAGCATCTCATAGCCCGAAGCGTTATCCATGAGATGATCGATCCGGGGCAGTGGGTAGTTTTCCTTAGGGCCGGCCTTGTTGAGATCAGTGAAGTCTACACACATTTGCCACTTACCGCTAGACTTCTTCACCATTACAATATTGGCCAGCCAGTCGGGGTACCACACTTCTCTGATGAAGCCTGCTTCGAGGAGATGTTCCACTTCCTCAGCTGCATCCCTCATCTTTTCACCACCCAAGTTCCTCTTTTTCTGCCTGATTGGCTTGAAGTTTGGGTCGACGTTCAACCGGTGGATGATCACCTGGGGGTCCATGCCCGGCATGTCGTCAGGTGATTAGGCAAAGATGTCCATGTTGGCTTTCAAGAACCCGATCAACTCGTCCCTTTGGGCTAGATTAAGTTTTGATCCGATGGACACGAACCTACCTTCTATGCCCGTGACTGGAATGAGCTTTGGTTCCTTAACAGGGGCGGGTCTCGAATTGCCCGAGCCGCCACTTCGATCGAGGAGGTCCATCGGGTTGTAACGCTCCATGTTGTACCCCTCACCGAATAATTGGTAATAGGTCTTGGGTCTCGCTTGGTTGCCTTTAACCTTCTCGACCTGTCTCGGGGTCTGGAACTTGACCATTTGATGGAGGGTTGAGACCACGGCTCTAACCGCACTGAGGAGCGGCCGGTTGATTATCCCATTATACGCCGACATGATCCTTAAGGCTATAAACTCAATGGTTAGAGTGGTTGAGTGGGGTGGCTCCCCAAGCATAACGGGGAGGCGGATCATTCCCACGATGGGTGCGGAATGTCCTGTGAAGCCCGCTGCGGGGCCCAAACAAGGTTCAAGTTTTTCAACCCACAGCCCCATTTTCCCAAGGTCGACATGAACAATATGTCGCATGAGCTTCTCATGTCAACGAGCAGCCACCGGACTAGGGCGGTGTTAATGGGGGCCGAGACGACTAGTGCGTCATCATACGGCAGCTCTACCCCCTTCAGGTCCTCCTCAAAGAAGGAGACGGGCTGAGGGTTGTCCCTAGCTTCCTCACATTTTATGTCCATTACTGTGGCCCGTGGCACGCTCGGCTCCTCGATTCAAGGCAGGCGTCGGGCAGTTGCGGCCTTTCCAAGGCGGTTACTGGAAAGCCCCGACGTTGGCATAGCTACCGGTGTATTCCTACGCCCCCTGGTGCACGGCCACGTCATCTTCGGTGTGGTTGATTGATGTGGGTATAGACGATTTCACGTTTTCCACAGATGGCGCCAGATGTTTCAGGTTATTTTCTCATCACAGTTTGGTAGTCTAGAGGGTCGGAGGTCGACGCGGTCGCGTAAGACATGTGTGTACTCCGAGATCGAGTAGCGGCACGTTTGCTCGGTCGGGAATGCGCGGATCCGTGCGTCATTATCCCGAAGGTTAGATTCGGGGGAATGACGGCCTCCTCGAGTGGAAAGACGAACGAGCTCGTGATCGATATCGCTCGGCTCCAGGTGGATGAAGCACCAAAGGGTAGCTCTGACAGGGTGAAGTCTCCATGACCTACACAAACGAGAAAGATCGTCAGGAGGGTCGGACCTTGGATCCGACCAAGTCCCCTCCGATGCCTAAGTCAGATCTGAACTGAAGGGTGCTCGATGGGATTGAGTACGGTTCACAGAGAGACCAGTACACCAATCCTCAGTCCGAGCTGTAGAGGAGAAATCTAAGGTGGAAGACAAGGTCGTAGGAGGAAGAATACCTGAGTGTACGGTATCTAGAATTTTGTCCTGTCCTCTTTCGATCTCCAGGTCTCTTGTAAGGACTGAACCGCCCATGTCTCCCTCATCCTCCCCCTATTTTCACCCCCACGTCTATGCCTCTTTCATCGTCCTTGATGGACTATGAAGGAGAGCGTAATGACGATTCAAGTGGGCGGAATCTAGGGGGGCAGTTTCCTTAACTGCTGATGGTCAGCGGTTCCCTTAATGTCGGCTCTGGGCCGGCGTCATCAGAAGTGCCTGCGGGGCCTCTGGGCCAGGGCCTAATCTTCCCCGGCCTATGGACTTAGCCCGTTCTGCCTTGGCTTGCTCAGGAGGGTTGTATCATGTATAATAACTATAAGGATCCTACAATTATCTTAACATTTAGTTAACTAACCTAACAGTGTAGAATGTTGTCAAATGGTTCATATATTTATTAAGTAAAAATTAATGAGATTAAATTTTTTGTTAAATAATTTAAATTAGTTTAAATTCATAACCTAATAAATTGGATTAATTAATTGACAATAAAAACCTAAATTTAAATTGGAATTACAAAAGTCTTGTTGAATGGATTGGATGTTTAATTTTGCTTTTCAATTGGTGTCTTAGAAAGATATTTTTGAGAGGTTACTTAATTAACGAATGCGCCGTGGCAATTAAAGCATAGAAATCATAATCCTTATCTTATTTCTAGCCTGGTCAATTAATTAGCATAAGTTTTAATTCTTGTTGCTATCTTCAAGGTTTAGTATTTTCAATTATATAAACTCCATTACATTTAAATTTTTAAAGAATTATTTATAGCCATATGTCTTTTAAGAAGTGTAAAGTACTTATATACTTATACTGTGCTTATTGGTGGCGATTAACCTATTAGCATAACGTCTAAGAGATGAATTTTTGTTTATCATGATATTGATTTAGTTGGGAAACTCATATGACCTTGTAGGTACTAATCAACATTTTGTATGCTTGTCTCCAACTAAATAAGAAATGTATGGGAACATACATTCATAAATACTTATGATTTGTTATCGATGATCAAGGTTACAAAGTTTTAGGGCCAAAAATCAAAATTGGAAATTACAAGGAGTTGAAATTAACAAGAGTATGTCTCCCTTCTATGGAGTAAAATAACACGTTGGTGGCGATCATGATTAGTAAACTCCCGATAGTTGAATTCTAGATAAAATTGATAATTATATGTATATATGCTGATTTTAAAAATTTTAAATTGATAAAAATTGGATTTTTAAACATTACAAATCAAATTTGCATAACATGTCTAGCATATCAGGTTAGTTGACTAACACTATATTAGTGGACTAATGGGTAACTATTAGTCGACTAACAGGAGGATTTGCAAAATTTGTGAAATTTATGAAATTTTCGAAATTTCTTTTGTGATATTTTAAAAATCTATTTTTAATTTAAGAATTATGTTTTCATGTTCTTTTGAAATTTTATAATAGAAGTTTTGATGCAAATTTTTTCTTGAATAATATTATATGATAAATTATTTGTGTTAAATAACTTTAAAATGTGTTTTAAAATTTTATGATGTGATCATGCTTGGTTGTTATCAGATAACTTGCTTAGATTGCGATAAAGTGCTTGTTGGCATAATAATCACTAGGATCATGTGACTACTCTTCCTATAGTATATTAACTAAAGCATATGACATCACCATGTGGTCTAAATAATTATTAAGAAAATTTTAATTAGATTATTTTTTGCTTGGTTTGCGCATAATGATTATAAGGATCCGACGATCTTTCTGTTATTAGTTATATAACCTAATAGTGTAGGGCGTTGTCTCGTATCTAAATAATTGTTAAGTAAATATTTAATGCGATTAAATGTTTCCATTTCTTGCAAGAAAACTTAGAATAGCAAAACCTAAATTAATTGGATTAATTAGTCGTTGTAAATCCAATTTAAATTGGAATTACAAAAGGATTACTAATTTTATTGGATTCGAAATTTTACGTTTCATATTGGTGTCTAAGTAATGCATGTTTTGAGAGGTTCAGTTAATTAAGAAACATGATCTTGGTGTTTTATTCACAGAAAACCTCCCTCTCCTTATATAGCTGGCCTAGCCAATTTATTAGTGTTAAATTTTATCCAATTAAATCAACATGACTTAATTTTTCCCATTATATCTAGTCCATTACATTTAAAATTCTTTTAAGAATTATCTATATCCCTCCATCATTTCAAAGGGGTAGAGTACTTAGTGTTGGTGTTATGGTTCGGGATGAAGGTCAAGCCATTAGTAATTCAATGCTAGGTGATACATATTTGTACCTTGCAATGGATTCAAGGGGGTTGAGTACAGCCTTCACTACAAGAAAATCGGTTTTAATGACAAATTTTCACTGATGACTACAAAATATGTCATTAAATATAGACATTTACTATATAATAGAAAGTCCCATCAGCGAAAGCATGCTTTTGCTGGTGGCATACGACTCCATCAGTAAAGGTGGACATTTGCCAATGGCAGCAGTCAACAAAAGCTAGAACATTGTTGACGGCATGGCCTTACCGTCGGTGAAAGGTTGGTGTCGATACACAAGCAACGCTTTCTTTAACAGCCAATACGTCATCAGTTAAAGTCTAGATTTCACTCACCGATGCTGTCGGCAAAAGTACAACTTTGTTCACAGAAGCTTCTGTCAGCGAAAGCTGGGCACATCGTGATATTTTTAGACCAATGCTCTTTGCACCTCAGTGAATGAGGTGCATATGCCTTTTTTATCCAAAAACAAATGAACATGTCCCATCACAAGTTGAAATCACAATCTCTTTCTTCTAAAATTAGCAAACTTTTACACTAACTTTTATATGCACCTCATTTTTTGAGGTGCATGTAGCAATTCTTTATTTTTAACAATGAATTTACTGATGGTCGTATGGTCCCGTTAGTATTAATGACTTGGTTGACATCTTAATTTTCAGCATGTCATGTTGTCCTTTGCTAACCGAAAATTTTTACCGTCAGCAAAAGTTGATATTTTTCGATGACTTCACTGACGAATAGAGAAGACTCAGTAAAAGAAAAGAATAGAGAAGAGAAGTTTGGTGCCAAGTCAGTTAGCTGGCCTTACACTCATCCAACCCTTGTTTATGACTTGAATATAGAGTGGGTGTTTAGTGTATACTTACTAAGTAATTCTCATGTAGAATATGTATCAAAATAATCAAGCAGTAGTTAGTCCACTCTTTTCCTTGTAAGTGTTATCTTATGGCAAAGTCTTTCATTCTCCTTTGCCTGAAAACAACAGCAATAGAATCTAAATGAGTAGCTTCCAATATGATATGTGTCATTATTCCTATAAGGAATGCATATTAAGGGTAGTATTGAAACTTGAAATGATCCAAGTTACAACATAGAATGGAAGTAATAATGGTAATTTATTCTCGTTTCTGGTATTAGAAGTTCCTTCCTATCTAGATCCTCAATAGTCACCTAAACTTCCTTGGATGTCCTCTTGAACTTGCCATAGGACACAAACTAGTAAGCCATAGGACACAAAACAATAATATTAGAAAATGTTATGGTTATAAATGATAACATTTTATTTTTGTTTGACTCCATTCGAAGGCTTTATAGCCAAAATATGATAGGAGGCTATTGTTAAATGATATGCATGCTAAGCCCAAGAAGACACCGAGCATAGAGATTCTCATCAGCCTTGTATGGTCTCTCTTTTGATGGAAGTTGTGGCCTCTTCATTTTGCAAATGTCTTATGTCTTGCATTTGTGAAATTAGGTCATTTTGATTGGAGTCTTGTCAGAAATATATAAGAGTTGGATAGTTCATTTCAAGGGCCCTTGAGGATATGGTTGCAACGATGAGTAAGGAGAAGGGATCGAAAGGTTCTTGGACTTTGTTTATTCTCATCCATATGAAGAATCTCCCAATGAATTGCTAATCAAATGTCATTGTAAGAGTGTAGAAACAAATAGTGTTTGGTACGAGATACAGTGGCATATTATTTGTGCACAAAAGGGTTTTACAAGAACTATCAGACAAATTGGTTTTTACACGGTGAAAGGCCAATTAGTTTGTCGGTTCCCCCTGTTTCAACGTAGCAAGAAGAATTGGATTTACCAGAGAGCTCATACATATTTTATGAAATGTTTGCAGATGCTATTAGTCTTGAAATCTTAAATCAGCTAAATGATGATTGTGCAACAGTTGAAGAACAACCTAACAATGAAGCTCAAAATTTCTATGATTTGTTGAAAGTGGTAGAGGACCATTATATGAATGAGGTCAAGAGTCTAAATTGTTTGATGTGGCTAGCTTGCTAAACATTAATTCAGAAAGCCAAGTGTTAAATGATGCCTTCGATAGCATAATGCAATTGATGGGGCAATGTAACGTTGATGCTAAATTTACATTGAGTTACTGGGAATACAAGAAGCTAATGGGTTAGTTGGGTATGGGTTACGATAGAATCGATGCATGCCCAAATAATTTTATGTTGTACTACAAAGACTCGGAGAATGCTACTGTTTGCCACATTTATCGTCATCCTCACTACAAACATTCAGATAAGAGTCAAAAGAAAAGGAAGCAAGTGCCTTATAAGGTACTGCGTTACTTGATCGCGCCCCGGATACACGTCCCGGAGCGACGATTGTAGTTACCGCAAGCGCACGGCAAAGTGGCGAGCGGGTATCGAACATGAGGAGGTGGTGTTGGTTCCAATCTATCCTAGGTTGGTTTGGCTACGAATGTTTTATTGGTGGAGATGGGTATGGAATGATATAATGGAAGTGGTGATGGATGTCGGTGTCGGTGATAGAGAAGTTGGATAAAATATCGATTCAAATATAAAATAATAAAAGTGTCTAGGGCTATGGAATTCCCACTACGGATCGTCATACATCATTGTAAATAGTGAATCTCAATATTACTAAACTTGTGTTGAGGTGAACTAGTCGTAACTGAATAGAGAACCAAGCTCACGCTCTCGCGCTATTGCCGGTCTATAGCAAACCTAGGTTAGGGCCCAATCTCTTGCAAACCCTAACCTACGCCGCTAGCATTAGGATCGACATCATTGTCCAATCGCTTCTCGAGCCCACTCTCGTGCAAACTCGAGTCACGATCTAGGTTGTGATAGTTCGTATTCGTCCAATCTCTTGCAAACGAATATTGGTATAGATTTACAATTAAAAATCCTAGCTTTGGTCCAATCTCTTGCAAACCAAATCTAGAGAAATCCAATTGTAAATCTAAATCGAATATCTAGGCCTTCCCATTGATTAGAATCCAATCTCTTGCAAATCCCAAATCGATGGAAATCCCTAGCTATCCGTAGTAAATCAATCACAACCTTACCTCCTAGCAATTCTAGCAATTTAGAAATTCATTCATCACAAATATGAAATTAGATCCATAGGGTTCATCCCCAAACCCTAGAACAACAAATCTACTCTAGCATAGCAATAAGGATATGAGAATCAATAGAAATCATTGCTTGCATACAAAAAGATAGAAAAACAAAGATTCAAATAAAAAAAGAAGAAAATACTTAGCTTGATGAAGATCTTCAATCCAAAATACAAGCTTTTAGATCCAAGAGGGGGCCTAGGGCATGGCCTAACCTCTAAAATAATCCTAAGAAAAACATATGGGGGCTAAGAAAACATAATGGGGATCTCTCTCTAATGGTGGCTACAAAACCCTTAAATACTCTCCCAAAACCCTAGCAAATAACCCTAGAAAACCCCTCAAATTCGTGCCTTAAAACAGCCCAAACCGCAACTTAAAATCTGGGCCCAGGCCGCACTCGGCCGAGTGGAATATGTGACCCGGCCGAGTGGAAATTCCAGCACTGCAGCATCAACTTGCAGAAATTCCCCAGATTTCATCCGACCTCCGATTTGTGCGTTCTTGGTGGTGTTGGAACCGTCATGAAGTCTACTATCCATAAAAAATATGAGAAAAATACTTTGATTGCTGGAATGATAGCAGATTTCAAAAGAATGAGAGGCTGTCTGAAAATCTGGGCGCTGCGTGTCCTCGGCATCACTCGGCCGAGTGGGCTTCTCTACTCGGCCGAGTGGGCTTCTCTACTCGGCCGAGTGATAGACCCTGTAAAATTCCAGTAAGTCAGGGGTCTTGGGGGCCTGTCTTCGGAGGTGACTCGGCCGAGTGGCTTTACTCACTCGGCCGAGGGGCATTCGGTAATCGGCCGAGTCGGAACCCTTAATCGCCTGACGGATTCCAGTAAGTCTGGGATTTTTGCTTGTCGTCATCGTAATGTCACTCAGACGAGTGGTGTCTCCATGCTCGGCCGAGTGGGATGGCGATGCTCGGTCGAGTGCACGCTGATACTCAATCTGCTACGTGTCCGATCTGACCGGCCGAGCGGGCTTCTTTGCGCGGCCGAGTGACTCCTTCACTCGGCCGAGTGGCATGCTAAAAATGCCCAATCTTCTCCATTTCTCCTCCTCGTCGCTCCTACGGAGTTCCTTCTTCTTTCACCCGTCTCCCATCGCCGAATAGCCCTGAAAAGAGCCTTGGGTGACGCTCCGGAGTGGGTGCAAGTCCCTTAAGCTCGTTTTTGCTCCCGATCGCTCCATATTTCCTGAAATCCGACAAAAACAAGAAATAGTGAAAAGTAACGCAATATCGTCGAATACTCGTGAAAAGCGTGATATGGGTGATCAAAATGGCATGCAAATATGCAGAAAAAAGGTGTAAAATATGGACCGATCAAAATCCCCCAAGCTTACCTCTTACTCGTCCTCGAGAAAGATAAGTAAAAAGACGAACTCGGGAGATGAAAAATAAGGGAAATGAAATAAAAGAATAGAAGTGGAAGGGGTCGCTAGATTATACTCTCAGATCTCAAGCCATAAGCTACACATCACGATGACTTGGAAAATACAAATCACATGCTATAAGGATTTCATATCTTTCATAAACATGGTACTTGCAAGCATTTAAGAACAATAAGAGGGACTCTCTAAATTCATACAATCAATTCATATCCACATCACGCATTTCATAGAATTTAATATACAAATGTTGGCGATGCACTTTTCAATCAAAAGTTATAAATGAAGCATATAAGATACACACCAAGCATGCAATAGAGAATAGAATAAAAGTCATGGCATTCACATATTTATTTCAAATCATGAAAAATCTCCATATCTAATATATTTTGCAAAGTCTAAGCATTATCAAATATTCCCATTCATGCACGTCTCCACTCTAATGTCATACTCACTCATATGGTCAAATGAATTCACCCCCCCCCCAAGCTTAGCTTGAGGCGTCGCATCCAAAGGAATATAATAGTGGAAAATGGGATTTTTGCCTTGGTTTTCCCAAGTATTTTGTGGCTCCAATAATGAGATAGAGAAATATTTTTTTTTCTTTTGGACTTTGTTTCTCATTTTTCTTTTTGGATTTTTGTAGGAGCTATATGATTTGTATTTTTTTGGATTTTGGCTCCTTTTTGGCTTTTTGGACTTTTTAGAGCTAACTTTTTCTTTTGTGGGGATTTTTGGGAAATAGATGCGATATAAGTAGCTTTAGGAGGTGAACTCAAGTGACATGTAGAGAATAAAAAGATATATGTGGAGAAAGAAACAATGTAGCACTCGGTTCACTCTAAGATGTGCACGAACGGTTCAATAAAATAATACTTCAACTAAAACTCATATGTAAGCATGGATATTCTCAATCATCTCAATAAAGAGTGAAGTCAAGCGGTAAAGAGTACTTTCATATCAAGCATGCAACAGAAGGTGAATAAGATAATAAGGCAGATGCTCCCGTTATACAATTGATGCGTGAATCTTGGTGCACTTCCAACAAAAGCATACTAAACACTAATCCATACATTCAGTTTCAACTAATATCATGCATTCATATAGAGAAATCATCAAAAGAAATAGATTTGCAAGCACATGTGAATAGCAAGACTATGAAATACTCTAAGTAGCATGGCAAGGAATAATAAGCATCGTGATGGTTACTAAAGCAATAAGAGATATCGTCATAAGGAACAAATCTAGCAAAAGAAGAGAAAGGAAAATAAAGAAATAAAAAAATAAAAGAGAGGAAAGAAAAGAAAATCAAGCACACAATATGATGCATGAACACACATAAAAGGAAAATAAGATGGAAAATTAAAAAAAGATGATGCAAAATTTTGAAAAATTTTAAAAGCCCTAAAATAAAGTAAAAATGCAACTAATGCATGGAAATGCACTCCCCCAAGCTTAAACTTCACATTGTCCTCAATGTGATCATAATGAAAGAATATGAGGAACAACGATAATAATAAGGGGGTGAATGAAAAATGATGAAATGAATGACATGAAATCCTAATGCAACTACATGCACATACAATGATGCATGAGAGCGCCTTCCCCCAAGCTTATACCAAACAATCCTATTCAAATGACTTGACCAAAAATGTCATGGCTTTGCAAAGCGTGATCAAGTCAAAGGAATAAGAAAGTAAGGTTTCACTTGAAAGAAATGCTCGAATGTGGTGAGCAAAAGGATGTGACACATCAAAATATAAAGTGGGCAATTAATATATATAATGGGTTTGGGGTGTAAAAATTTTTGTTGCCATCATATGAGGTGATATTTATTTAAGCAAATCTATACGGTCCTCTCGCTGTCGAGAGAATTCGTGTTTATTTAAAGCATAAAAATTTCTACACTACTGGATTGATATAACCTGTAGCAAAAGGCGGATCCAGTATCTTTGCCGGTGCAGGCAACTGCTCCAACTGCTCTTTCCGTGGCTCCGCCAGGCGCGTATGTCCACGGACTCCAACGAACTCCAGCAATGCATCCTCCAGCATTCCCACAAGGACTCCACCTGTACCCTGCAGAGAATAGGATGCATCAGTTCGCTGCAAAAAATTCACCCTTATAATAAAAGTATCCCAAAGAGGATCGTCTATAGAAATGTATGGAATAAATAATGGTGGACGATACTTCCCTGGAAATAATCCAATATCCTCACGTGCCGTGATAGTTGTCTCCACGGTGTCTTCTCTATGCTGCTCAGGTAAATCTAGATCATAGGTGTGGACCTCATCGAGATGCTCCTCATCATCGTCAGACTCATCCCAGTGCACCTCTTGATCATATTCATATGCGTCCATGGGTGCTAACTCCTCGCTCTCCTCCTAATATACGTCCCATCGTACCTCTTGATCGTATGTACATGAATCCTGCAAAAGGCACGATGAATCATAAAAAACATCATACACGGGAGGGAAATCAAAGATAAAGGGCGAGGGAGTAAAGAGATCTCCCTGAAGGGGGGCCAAAAGCTCTGTGGGGTAGTCCTCTGCGTCAGTGGGAGGATGAGGTGGCTGCGGAAGCTCTAATGGAGGAGGATAGTGCTCGAGATCCTCATGAATGGCTGTGTCCTCGTCCCGATGCACGACCTCCTCGGTGATAAGCTCTGGCTCTGTGTGTAAGGCCTCCTCAAAAGCATGCTCTGACTCCGTATGTGAGGCCTCCTCGGCAATATGCTCTGGCTCGATAGTGTGCTCCTTTGCCTTCTCATCAACTATCAATGTAGGCTCTCTCTGGGATGGTGATGCTGGCTGCTCAGGTGTGTCAACTTGTGGGGATGTATCATGTGGAGGGGAATGCCCGCAAGCAATCCGAAAATATAGTCTATCCCCCTCAAGACTGACATGGATGTCCTCCTCTATTGTTCCTGCAGCTGAAACACGATTCATAACAAAATCTGTAAATCGTAGCTCAAATGCATCACCTGCTGTAATGCTCTCTGAACCGGTGAACCTCACTGACTCCAAGAGACCCTCCAATAATCTCTGAAATCCATCCTCCTCTGGCTGCGCTGGTGGCTCAATTTCTGCTTCCTCCACTGTACCTTCGTCCATCCACTCTTCATATGCAACAGCTGTATTGTAGGATGTGGGATCGACGGCGGCACATTCTGGCTCTGGTAATATGATTGGAGATGCTTCTTGCCCATAAGATGAAGGAACAGAACTGATATCTTGGGGAATCATCGCAACCTTAAACATGAGCGCATTCATTTCAAGTTGCCTCTTCACCCGTTCCAATAGAAGGTTACCCTTTTCAAGCCCGGCTTGCATTTCAACCTGGTGTGCATGCATCTCATCAAAAAAGATCCTTTTTCTCTCATCAAGCTCGGGCCAGTGCATCTCCTCAAAAAAGTATTCTCCCATCTGAGCATTCTGATCATAATAGTATTCTCCCATTTGAGCACTCTGATCATAATAGTATTCTCCCATCTGAGCACTCTGATCATAGTATTCTTCCATCTGAGCACTCTGATCAAAATCTGTGGTCCACGTAGTGTAATCCATAACACCTGATCAACAAAGATAAATACCTGGAGAAAAATATCAGTGGCACAAAAGAATATAGAAATGATAGTAATGGTGGCGGGGGTGAAAATTTTCCTTTTTTTTGTTACAAATATTTTTTTTTTCGTCGTCTAATCAACCTAATTGTGACAAATTGGCACCCAACGGGAAACACCTCCCCGGCAACGGCGCCAAAAACTTGATCGCGCCCCGGATACACGTCCCGGAGCGACGATTGTAGTTTTACCGCAAGCGCACGGCAAAGTGGCGAGCGGGTATCGAACACGAGGAGGTGGTGTTGGTTCCAATCTATCCTAGGTTGGTTTGGCTACGAATGTTTTTTTGGTGGAGATGGGTATGGAATGATATAATGGAAGTGGTGATGGATGTCGGTGTCGGTGATAGAGAAGTTGGATAAAATATCGATTCAAATATAAAATAATAAAAGTGTCTAGGGCTAGGGAATTCCCACTACGGATCGTCATACATCATTGTAAATAGTGAATCTCAATATTACTAGACTTGTGTTGAGGTGAACTAGTCGTAACTGAATAGAGAACCAAGCTCACGCTCTCGCGCTATTGCCGGTCTATAGCAAACCTAGGTTAGGGCCCAATCTCTTGCAAACCCTAACCTACGCCGCTAGCATTAGGATCGACATCATTGTCCAATCGCTTCTCGAGCCCACTCTCGTGCAAACTCGAGTCACGATCTAGGTTGTGATAGTTCGTATTCGTCCAATCTCTTGCAAACGAATATTGGTATAGATTTACAATTAAAAATCCTAGCTTTGGTCCAATCTCTTGCAAAACAAATCTAGAGAAATCCAATTGTAAATCTAAATCGAATATCTAGGCCTTCCCATCGATTAGAATCCAATCTCTTGCAAATCCCAAATCGATGGAAATCCCTAGCTATCCGTAGTAAATCAATCACAACCTTACCTCCTAGAAATTCTAGCAATTTAGAAATTCATTCATCACAAATATGAAATTAGATCCATAGGGTTCATCCCCAAACCCTAGAACAACAAATCTACTCTAGCATAGCAATAAGGATATGAGAATCAATAGAAATCATTGCTTGCATACAAAAAGATAGAAAAACAAAGATTCAAATAAAAAAAAGAAGAAAATACTTAGCTTGATGAAGATCTTCAATCCAAAATACAAGCTTTTAGATCCAAGAGGGGGCCTATGGCATGGCCTAACCTCTAAAATAATCCTAAGAAAAACATATGGGGGCTAAGAAAACATAATGGGGATCTCTCTCTAATGGTGGCTACAAAACCCTTAAATACTCTCCCAAAACCCTAGCAAATAACCCTAGAAAACCCCTCAAATTCGTGCCCAAAAACAGCCCAAACCGCAACTTAAAATCTGGGCCCAGGCCGCACTCGGCCGAGTGGAATATGTGACCCGGCCGAGTGGAAATTCCAGCACTGCATCATCAACTTGCAGAAATTCCCCAGATTTTATCCGACCTCCGATTTGCACGTTCTTGGCGGCGTTGGAACCGTCATGAAGTCTACTATCCATAAAAAATATGAGAAAAATAATTTGATTACTGAAATGATAGCAGATTTCAAAAGAGTGAGAGGCTGTCTGAAAATCTGGGCGCTGCGTGTCCTCGGCATCACTCGGCCGAGTGGGCTTCTCTACTCGGCCGAGTGGGCTTCTCTACTCGGCCGAGTGATAGACCCTGTAAAATTCCAGTAAGTCAGGGGTCTTGGGGGCCTGTCTTCGGAGGTGACTCGGCCGAGTGGCTTTACTCACTCGGCCGAGGGGCATTCGGTAATCGGCCGAGTCGGAACCCTTAATCGCCTGACGGATTCCAGTAAGTCTGGGATTTTTGCTTGCCGTCGTCGTAATGCCACTCAGACGAGTGGTGTCTCCATGCTCGGCCGAGTGGGATGGCGATGCTCGGCCGAGTGCACGCTGATAATCAATCTGCTGCGTGTCCGTTCTGGCCGGCCGAGCGGGCTTCTTTGCGCGGCCGAGTGACTCCTTCACTCGGCCGAGTGGCATGCTGAAAATGCCCAATCTTCTCCGTTTCTCCTCCTCGTCGCTCCTACGGAGTTCCTTCTTCTTTCACCCGTCTCCCATCGCCGAATAGCCCTGAAAAGAGCCTTGGGTGACGCTCCGGAGTGGGTGTAAGTCCCTTAAGCTCGTTTTTGCTCCCGATCGCTCCATATTTCCTGAAATCCGATAAAAACAAGAAATAGTGAAAAGTAACGCAATATCGTCGAATACTCGTGAAAAGCGTGATATGGGTGATCGAAATGGCATGCAAATATGCAGAAAAAAGGTGTAAAATATGGACCGATCATTACTTTCCTATGATTCCTAGGTAGAATCAAATGTATATGTCAAGGAAAACTGCCAAAGACATGACATGGCATTCTCGACATTCTCGCATTGAAGGAGAAATGCGACATCTGTGTGACAAGGACACATTGAACGAATTTGACAAAATGCAACCCATGTTTGCTTTCGAGCAGTGAAATGTGAGATTGGGTTTAGCAAGTGATGGAATCAATCCTTTCAGACACTCATACCCTTATTCTTGTTGGCATGTTGACTAGCACAAAAAATTGCACACTAATCCAAAGTATAGGAGGTTGTGAAGTAATAGATCCTAACGAGCCCATGGTCAAATCATGGGGACAAGTCGTTCTACACTATCGCAAGTTCTATTGATTAAGGAATAATAATGTGAGATCAATATCATCTCAGCTATAAAATTGATGGATATGATGGAAAAAATGGGGTTTGATACATGATTCACTAAGTTGGATGGCCAATTGGGGGTAAGATAGGAAGATTGCATGCGTTGTGGGTTCACTAGGGCAAATGCTAATTACGGTCACCATGTCCCTAAATATAGCTTAGTGGTGGATCCCTCTCGAGATTGTCCCACCGGATGATGCCCTTTTGGGATAAGCTCAAAGTATAACTCAATTGCGGATCCCTTTCAGGCTTGCACAATCGAAGGATAAAGCAATTAAATCAATAAAATTGCATCTTTAGTGATCATTCATTTTATCAATTCCATGGCATATAAACAAGTAAGAGGAAACTCTCGGTTTAATCGTCTTGGATCATAATCCTCTCGGATGATCAAACAGCCAAGCAAAGTTAGGGATTAATGACACAATTGTTCTAAGCAATAAAGTGTGCAAGAGATCAAATGAATCATAACATCGCAAAAGCCCTGAATTAGATGCAACACATGCAAAGATAGATCTAGCTCATTATAACAATAATGGAAGTAATTTTTTCAAAAACATCTTCCAATACATCATTACAAGAAACTAGAACAAAATACATGAGAGAGAGAGAGAGATATATATATATTTGAAAGATAAGTTAGTATCTATATTAATAATGTACATAAAATACATCGTGTCGGTTCACAGATAGCTGTTATTAATAGAGAGAGGAGAGGACACAGGCGTCGTCACTCTCCACTATTAATTCCAACATCTATGAACCACACACCCAACATTACATCAAACAACTCAGCTTGCAAAATTGCATCTACAGGAGACCAGACTAGGGGACATAAACTACCCATTATCGATGATCTCCCAGTTCTCCATTGCATCTCTCGCTTCTTCATCTGCTTCATCTTCGTTTCGGTGCGCAATCCTAATAGAAGCCAAGATATCTTCAAAGAGGGCTGTTTTCAGCTTTGCAATTTTTTCGAATTGCCTTTTGTTGCGCTCTCTCCAAAGATGCCATACGACGGAGGCTAACACAGTTCTAGCAAGCCGACCCATCATATCCTTCTTGCCAAATCTTGCTAATAGGTAATCTGCTGCTTCCTGGAGAGTAAACCCATCACCCAAATTTCTGCCTGCTCCCAGCTTGAGCAAAGCAGGCCGGATAATGTACTGGCTATACCTGCAGCCGAAAAAAAATATGGGTGATTGTCTCCAGCCTGTTTTCATTGCAGAGGACACATTCTGTCGGTATTTGGGATCCCCAGCTCTCCAGTCGGTCCTTGGTGAGAAGTTTGCCTTTGAGGGCTCGGAGAAGGGTGAGGGCCATCTTCGGAACATGATTTTTGTACCAAATTAAAGTTGAATATGGAAAGGGAGGTGTCTTACTGCGGACGTTATCCAATATATACTTGAACTTTGGCTCCTGCCCAAACATCCATTCCCAGGTGTCAGCACCATCTTGTATTTTTGCTTGGGAGAGTAGTGGTTTGATATGCTGAATAGACTCATCATCAATCCAACCTGCAAACCCCCAATAATCACGCACCCGTCTATTGCTAGCACCATTTGTGATGTCAAACAGATTTTTGAGGGGCCCGCAATGGAGCCAGTTGTCATGCCAAAATAGGGTGTCATTTCCATCTTTCACTTTCCTTACTATCAGCTTCTGCGAAACATTCCTGCAGCGAAGAAGAAACTTCTAGGTTCCCGAATGAGTAGCCATACCCTTTGCATCCTAGAATGCCTCTGAGTCTTTGAAGTTGCTGAGCATATACTTCGCCCACATGCTCTTGGACTTCAACATTATCCATGTCAGTCTTATTCCCGAAGCCAAGTTCAGATCTGAGAGGAGCCTCAAACTCACACCCACTTCTTTTTTAGGTTTGCAAGAGTCACTCCAGGCCCAGGTGCTGGTGTTTCCCCATATAATGCCTCTACACATAGATGTTAGGGTTCGAAGGACCGATGTGGGTATTCTATAAACTTGAGACCAAAAATAAAGCATACCATAAATGACCGTTCTCACCAGCTCTATTCGTCCTAATATGGATAACATAGAAGAGGACCACCCACTTAGCCGCTTCCTACACTTATCAATAAGCCAGCTATACATTTGAGCCTTTGGATATTTTGATGTCAACGGAAGACCCAAATAAGTGGTGATGGTGTTTGTGAGTTTTGCCCCAAGAAGTTCCGCTAGTGCCCCAGGATTTTTAGTCCCTTTACTAAACATGGCAATGCTCTTGTCCCAGTTAATTTCCAGCCCTGTGAAAATTTTAAATTTAGCCAACAAATTTATTAGGCCATGTAGAGATTTACCATTTGCACGGCAGAAGACCAGCAAATCATCTGCGAAGAGGAGATGCGATATTGCGCCCGTACGCCGCATGGGTTGGATGCAACCTTCAGTAAGAGAATTTCCCAACAAGAGAGTGAAGGCTTCCATGACAATGACAAATAGATAGGGCGATAGGGGTCACCTTGCCTTAGCCATCTGTTACCTTCAAAGTGTCCCGCCGGGGATCCGTTAACCATCACAGAGTAAGATGCTGTTGAAATGCACTCCTTGATCCAACCAATGAATGTATATCCGAACCCCATCTGATGCAAAATGTAATAAACGAACTCCCTGTTGACGCTGTCAAACACCTTTCTGAGGTCAAGCTTCAGGCATGCCCTGGCTCCCATAGGATTGCTGAAATCTCTGATCTGCTCATGGGCCAGGAGGGTGCAATCAGAAATTAGTCTTCCTTGGAGAAAGGCTGCTTGATTTGGGGAGACTAAATCATGGACCACCCTTTTAAGTCTGTTGCAAATGGTTTTACTAATAATCTTGTAAATAACATTGGAACAGGCTATCGGCCTGTAATCCCCAAGATTGGAAGCATTTGATTTTTTTGGGACCAGAGTTAAGAAAGTGTGATTCACATGACAAAGAAGCGTACCAGAATTGAAGAATGATTGCACCGCTCCAATAACATCATCTGCAATAATATTCCAGTTATGATGGTAGAAAAACCCATTAAATCTGTCTGGTCCAGGGGCTTTAGATTCATTAATTTGGAAAACACCCTCCTTAATTTCTTCTGATGTTACCCGTCTTTCTAGCCACCTCGTTGCTTCCTGTTTAACCTTTTTTTTGGGGACAAGTTTCGAAAATATT
Source organism: Scilla litardierei (assembly GCA_030789695.1). Taxonomy (NCBI): domain Eukaryota; kingdom Viridiplantae; phylum Streptophyta; class Magnoliopsida; order Asparagales; family Asparagaceae; genus Scilla; species Scilla litardierei. The sequence continues at coordinate 338,745,940 of CM061142.1, read as the reverse complement.
CTCCAATAATGGTTTTGGTTATACAAATCCCCATTGAATTTGACAGCCTCAGACTTAAGCTCATCATAAGACTTGCTTTGTGCCCCATTTTCATCAACCAAGTGAAACAGATTATTATGACATTGCCTTGCTCTCATAGAGTTGTAGAAGAATTTTGTGTTCCTGTCCCCCAGCTGTAACCATTCTTGCCTGCTTTTTTGTCTGTACATCTCCTCTTCTTGACCCAATAGATTAGCTATTTCCTTAGATAATGTGCGCTCTCTTTTTTGCAGATTAGTATCAAAATGGAACGCATTTTGTTTCCTTACTGCATCAAGCATAGTACGACAACTATGAAGTGGATTAACAGCTTGCTGAGAATGATACCAAGAGCGCAGAACATATTTCAAATGCCTCAGCTTATGCACCAACCGGTACATACTTGTCCCATGTATATATTGGTTCAAGGATGATTCCATAAGCTCTTTAAACCCTCTCAAGTTCACCCAGTGATTGAAAAATTTAAATGGTTTCGGATCAGATTGTACCTGAGGATGGAGGTTAATAGTCATTGGGGAGTGATCGCTAGAATGAGGATCCAGATAAGTGACAAAAGAATCAGGTAGCATGTCCACCCAGGAGCCACTGCATAGGACACGATCCAACTGTGCAGATATGCGGCCATTGCCCACACGATTTTTACACCAGCTAAGCCAAGATCTGACACTCTTGAGACCTTGCAGCCGACAATTTGTGACACACGTGTTGAAGTCGTTCACCATATTTCCATCCAACCTCCGCCCTGCAATCTTATCTTTAGCGAACTAGACACAATTGAAATCACCTCCTAACACCCATGCTTCATTATTAGGATTTAGTGCATCACTTTCGATATGTTTCCATAACTCCAACCTCTCCGAGATCAAATTACATCCATATACTCCAGTTATATAGAATTTGAATCCCCCAACATTTGAACAGTGCACTGTAATGTGTTGTTTAGAGATGGACACCTCACTTACATGCCACACTTGCAGATCAAACCCCATTAGTATGCGCCCTCATTTGTGCTCCTTAAAGTTGTCAACTGTGGTCCAGCTATTGTGGAAGGCCGACTTAGTTTTAATAGTCTCCGACATAAGCTTGGTCTCAAGTAAAACAATTGCTGAAGGCTTTAACTTCCTAATCATATCTCTGAGATCTCTACGCCTGACTGTGTTATTGAGACCTCTCACATTCCAGATAAGAACAGTCACTGATGATTTGTGTTTGGTTGCCGCAAGAGGCTACCTTCCTTCAGCCTTATGCTCTTGTGGATCACTGTGCCTGAGAGTACAGTAGCTTGCTTCTTAGGTTTAGTTGATAAAGTAGCCGCAAGGAGTTCCTGACGTTCAATTTCCCAATCTGGGTTCTCATAAGTCGGATACTTCGGCAAGTCTTCAATTTCTTCTTCATTGGAATCAAGTTCATGGAATGATATAGCCGCAGAGTTCTTCTGAATATCAGCCGCTCCTTGAATCAGCTCAGTGTGTAACTCTCCAGATTGACAAACATTGGTTCCTGGATGACCTAAGGCATCTCCCCAAGTAGGAAGAGAGACCATAGTTTCTTTATTATCCGGCTTATTTTGCTTGCTTGGCTCCTCTTCCATAACAACAACTGGGACGGGGGAAGTCGATGGATAGGGGGTTTGCCTTGGGTGCACAGGGGAAGTTGATTGAGGTTGCCCAATAGACATTTTAGGCTTAAAACATGAAGCATTCTCAAAAATCGGAAAAATTTATAGAGCTTAACAAGACCCAAAGTGGTTGCCCCTGAAGCACCGCTATTAGCAATGGGACCGTTTGCAATTCCTGCTCCCGCATCCGCTTTGCTTGCATCACCTCCAGAAGAGCTTTGTCCATGCTCAAATATGCCTACAGGCGAAGAAGTGTCCTCCTTCTCCATATCTTTCCCCTTAGTCTGTGTAGATGGGCGCTTGACTTGCAACGGACATTGAACATCCAAAACACACACAATGGCCGCAACATGGTGGCTCACCTTCATATTTGGCATCAATTTTCAGCTGTGACCCATCTTTAAGTTCAACCTCCACAAATCAGGGCAAAGGTGACTTAGCATCCACCTCCACCAAGCACCTCGCATAAGTAATTCTTTCAAGCTTTGCCGTTGCTCGGTCCAGGCACAATGGCGTGCATATTACAGAAGTTAGAATGTTTAGAACAGGCAAGTTCCACATTTTCAAAGGGACCCCGTGCAATTGAACCCAGACATGCACTGAAGTAAGGATATCGCGATCATGACGGATAATGGGACTCCATAGCTTTAGCACAACCAGGCGGCCATCAAACAGCCATGGGCCCCCATGAAGAATCCGCTCACAATCCTCCTTTGCTTCAAATCTAAAGTAAAAGAAGCCGTTTTCCTTACTATAAATTTGTACCCTCTTCCTTGGCTTCCACAGGCGCTCCATCAATGCTTGAATTTGTCCATAGTATGGAATATCCCCCAATACATAAGCCACAAGTGTGAATTTCCATTGTTCTCCTCCCTTCTCCAATAGCAAATTTGGAACACACTCAATACAAGATCCATCTTCACGAACTTTAGGCTGCACCCATGTCATGCTCACGGAATCACTGTAAGAGCGCATATTCGAGCAAATGTCAGACCAAGTGAGCTTTGCTACTGCTGGATTTATTACTATGGGAACATTTGGTCTCAACGGCATTTTGTCGAACACTTGTGGTGCAGCTCCAGCTGAGTTATAGCCAGCTCCAGCTCTAGCAAGGTTAGAATTAGCACCTCTCTTCGGATCCTTTGTAAACTTACCAGAATTGGATGATCGAGATTGCTCATGGCGCAGCCCCATCCTGAACAGTCTTTGAAGTTAGGCCTCCTTCCTACCACCCCCCCTTACGCCTTACCAATTGCCATCTACCCTCCCCCTCATCCGTAACCCTAGAACCATGATCCACCTGAGGATGGCCACCAGAACCGTGATCCATCTGAGGACCGTGAGCCGTCTTCGGGTTGTCGCCATGCCGATCGCTCAGAATCGCCCCACCTAAAAACTCGGGATCCCTCATTTTCTGTGTACACACACACATATATATGTGTGCGTATATATATATATATGTATATATATACATACATATATATATATATATATATGTATATATGCCCACGAGAGGGTGTCCAGTGGTAAGTCATTCCGCTCCAAAGCCAAGGGGTGCGGGGTTCGAGGCCTTTGACCGCCATGACTTGGTAAATGTTATGGAATTTGTTGTGGAATTATTTACCCTGGGGCTATATCTCCCCTCTCGGACTAACCCGGGGGCTGTTGGGGGCACGGCGGTCACCCCTCAGTTTGCATAGTCTCGACCGGGCTCTCGCCTTACCCTCCTAAAAAAGCCAAAGGCGGGGGGAGGGGGTTGGGGATTTTTCTGGGTTTTCATATATATATATATACTAGTCATAACCCGTGCCCGTGGGCATGGTTCAATTAAGATTTCCCCCCCGCAAAATCTTTGTTCCCCAAAAAATTATTTACACAACCAAAATTTAAAAGAACAATAAATTAGCGTAAAAATATTTAGCGACACAGGCACCTTCGGCGTGGGTGCCTTCGGCGCGGAACAACAAATACGGCGTGGTCGCCTTCGGCACGGGCGCCTTCGGCGTGGAACAACGCGCGAGAGCCTTCGATGCAGAACAACAAATTCGGCGCGGGCGCCTTCGACGCAGAACAACAAATTCGACGCGGGCGCCTTCGGTGTGGAACAACGCGCGAGCACATTCGACGCGGAACAATAAATTCAGCGCGGGCGTATTTGGCATGGAACAACCAATTAGCATAATAAAATGTAGCTGGCGCCTTCGACGCGGAAGAACTAATTCGGCGTGGGCGCCTTCGGCGTGGAACAACCAATTCAGCACGGACGCCTTCGGCACGGAACAACCAATTAGCACGGCGTGGGCGCCTTTGGCACGAAACAACCAATTAACGCGGCACGGAACAACCAATTCAATGCGGGTGACTTCGGCGCGGAACAACCAATCAGTGCGGTGCAAACGCCTTTGGCGCAGAACAACGTACCTCAAGGTATTTTTCGATGACGATATTAACTTAAATTTTTTTACGCTAGTTTGTTGTTCCGCTGAATTTTTTTACATTAATTTTATTATTTAGAGTATTAGTTCATCAGACTTTTTTCTCCCTTGGGCACGGTTCATTTAAGATATCCCCTCAAAATCTTTGTTCTCCTCAAAAATTATTTCCCCCACCAAAATCTAAACGAACAAAAATCTAGCTTCAGTGTGTGCGCCTTTGGCGCGATTCATTTAAGATATCCCCTTGAAAATCTTTGTTCCCTCAAAACTTATATCCCCCTCAAAAGTTTAAGATAATAGACGTAAGCACTAACTGGATATGTAGATGTTGGAAAACATTCAGATGAATTTCTTAACAAAGAAGTAGATAAAATTTTGGATGTTTTCACAATCACACTTCATATATGGCAGTATATCATAAGAAAGAAAAAAGAATGAAAGGGTGGACAACCACCTGTTCTCACCTTTGATGAATGAATTAAAAGGTTGTTAGTCCTCTAATGAGGATGTTAGGAAACCAAAAACCTTAATAAAATGAAACTAACAAAAGATAGGCATCTAGCTACAGAAATTAATGGATATCAACTGTGAACAATAAAAGCAGAAATGATATGTTATCTAAGTTTACATTGCATGACGTCATCAAATAGCAAATACTACCAGGGTGATGTAACATTTGCCATAATAGAGGTATGTCAGTGTTTAAAACTTCTCTCAAGAAGAAAGCAACATAAGTAGGAAATTTGTCCTAACAAATGTATAATAGATTTTTGTCCATTTGGGCTAATTCTGAAACGCAAGAACTTATATACATGCAAGGAAATCTGTACACAATGACCTGCATTGTTCTTACACATCCAGGCAAAAGAGACCAAAGAACACATACTGGACAGCATTATGAAAAACCATCAGCAAATAGCATCAATTGCTGGCTTTACAAAATAGGTGTAGCTCGATGGCGCTGGATCGATGGCTCTCTCCCTTGTAGAACAGTAGGCCGGTGACTCAGATACATCATTTGTTCTTTCCATCAGAGTACAGTATTTTGTAGGATCTTAATATCTGTTCAACTCTGAAATATCTGGGTAAGGAATTTGCAGGGTTTTGGATAGAAGTTTTATGCAGTCATCAAAAGCCTCACGCATCCAGGGATATCGGCAAAGCTTCCATGCATACATAACACTCAACTGTTGTTCAAGAAAAATATATTTAGTTTATGAGCTTGGAGAATGAGTTTATATGTATGTTTTTTTGAAGTAGAGATATATACCCATGTCCTCTTATGGCTAGATTGCTCAGGCCAGCAATCATGCAAGCAGGTAGCCTTTGCAAGCGCCTTCGTTGTTGCAGCTATCATGTCTGCTCTTGCTTCTAAATATCCATTCTCCTAATATGGTCCCATGCTAAAATTGATAGAAGATGGCGTAAATTATGATAGGTAATTTTGATGGTGAAGTATAAATAAAAAGGCTATCAACAATAATGTCAAACAGATATTTCATTCTCATCACTCACAGTGCGTTCATTTTGCTAGAGTATGTAGATCCAAAGCCGAGGATCAATGGCACAGCAGACCGACTTCCCAGCAGCAGACGAAGGCAATTATGATGCCCACAAAGAAAGTGGAGAATCTTGAGATGCAATGACCTAGCTGAAAAATGTAGCAGCCATTTTGATCCAGTGGCCATCTCAGTAGCTATGTATGTCTAGAAAACCAAAATCATCAATATTTGCTTCTATTTGTTAAAAGTGTAAGCATCACAAAGCATCAACAATGACACAAAGAAAGATGTCATAAAGGACTTCTAATACTATACTCAGGTCTATCACAGACCCATGCATAACATGTAGCCTCTAAAGTGTAAGCATCATGGATTTACATGCAAGGATTAGAGGATTCTGCCAAGCCAAACTTGTTTCTCAAAGAGTCAAGTATGAGAAGACCATTTTTAATTGTTTTTTGACAGCACACTAAGAAAAATACGAACATCCATATATATTAAGTGCCTGTCATTTTTTCAATGTCAGAACATTACATGCTACCAAGCGCCCAATGTTCTACTAAAGAACGACGACTTCCAAACCAATTAGCACTAAGAGGCCAAATGAACTAATTCATTCAAAAGGAAAAAAAATATCAAAATCTTGATGAGCACGATGAAGTTCTTAAATTTTCACCAAAATAAACAATAAGAATAAATTATTTTGCCTCAAATGGCAAGCTGGGCTGATATGGCAAGAGTTTCCAGTTGTGGAATCGGATGAAGGAGTCGCGGGTGACTTGGGCCGGAGCTCCGTCAAACTGTTTTATTGAAGATGACAACACGATTAAAGAGGTTTTCCTATTTGGATACTTAATCACTGGAAACATAAACTTGCAGCTCTTTCATATCTGTAATATATTTAATCATTAAACCAAAAGGCATGCATCATTCAGAATAAAGTATATAATACCATAGTTGTTACACAGAACTCCCAATCTTCAATGGATATTGGAACCGTTGAAACCTCAGAAGAGGGGAACCAAGTTATGAAGGTTGATACATATGAATGCCATGATTCTAAAGAAAATGGTGACCGCAAAAGGCAAGTCTATATTCTTTTTACTGAATTCATACTATTATTGCCAGGTACTGTTTTATGTCCGATGTATGGTTGCAATTCAAAAATAAAACCTTTTTTTGCTTTCCCCTAAAAATTCTATTACTTAGTATCTGTGTCAAATAGTAATATGGACATCTGTTTCAAAGAGTAATTTGAAACAGAGCCAACATCCCCTAAAAAGGAGTAATATACACACAAAGTCTGGTTTGTGTGAAGCAAAAGAGAGTTTTGGATGGAAAAAGTGATATGCAACAGAATAAAATTCATTCGGCTGCATTTAAAAAGCAAGCAAAATTGATTAGAATAAGAAGATCTGATTCAAATTTGATTAGAACATAATGTGTAGAAAGTTAACATAATTTTAGAATAGCAAAAGAGGAAAAAAATTCTGACATCAAGCAAGCAAATTTAAATCATGTCCAAAATAGCTCCATTTCAAAATAAAATACAGCAATCAAAAACTACTGTAAAGATTAGAACAGCAAGGAGTTGGGCATGTAAAACGTAATCCACTAAAAAATTTACATCTTGTCCAAAGTAGCTACAATAAAAAATTGTAAAAAATATCATGTATATGATATTGAAGCATACCTTATATGTTAGAAATCACATGTAAAACTTGATCCCCTCTCTTGGAAGAGATGTTAGGTATGAAGAAGATGTAAACCAAATAAATGAGCCCACAATCAAATAAAAAATCTACCAGATCTATTAAGCAGACAACCAAAATAACACCAGCACCAAGCCAAAATGCAGTTTTGTGGCAAAAGATATACCAGCCATTGACTAAAATAACTCTTGAACACATACATTGCACCAAAAAGATTATGGGAATTTAGGAAAACTAAAACAATACACATTATTAAAATCAGAAAATCTATTATATAGGGCTTTTAAAAAAATGCACATTAGTAAAAATACCATACTGTTTTTAAATGCATACCATATTGTGTGCAACATCAGAAGCAGTAAAAATGTAGTGATTAAAAGACTTCACCTTCTGACACTGATCAAGCCTTGTTTGCAAAAATTCTTGCAGGCATAAGAATACCATCATAAGATTGAAACATGCATGTGTGCACAAAATAGCATTGAAACTGGTAGAATTTTAGCCTATGAAAGCAGTCGAAGCATCAGAAGTGAAACTGTCCAGTACCAATCCATGGCATCAAGAATAAGCTGTCTACATTAACATTGAAAGGGAAGAGATCTTGTAGAGATAAAATGCAAAGCATACAGTAGTCAACATCAACACATTTTTCTCAACATGTCAACAGTTTGACACGGGGTAATCAAAGGGGATAAGAAGCTGAAAGGAATGGGCCTATCAAATGAACAAAAATGCATATGACAGAATTAAAAATGATCAAAAAATGCATATGGTAAAATGATCATAATCCAGCTCATATGCATATGAAAGATTTAAAAATTAAATTAAAAGTAACCACTTCATGTATTATAAGAGATTCTTCATGTATTATTCGTTGGGTTCATTTTTGGGTATTGTTGTCATCAGCAAAAAAATGGCCAGATTGCATATTTGCTCCAAATTAATTCAAAAAAATGGCCAGATTCTCTAGGATCTCCACTTTAGCATCGTGTTCCAAGAATAAGCCGTCTACATTAACATCAAGAATCAAAAACAGCTTGAGGCTGGAGGCGTGCGAAGAGATTGAAGATTGGTATCGTGTTTCTCACATGGACAGCTTTGATCCCATGTGATCTATAAGCATACATCCCTAAGGCCACCATTAAAACCATGCAGTCATTCTGTAATCAGCAGGACCAAAAAAACATGAATACCAACAATTATGGATGCCATCCATGCAGGTATTCATGTTTCTATAAGCAGTTATCCTATGCTTGCAAAAAATTCAAAATGAAGCAATTTGAATACCTGTCAATTGTATGTTGTGCAGATTTTATTATATTGAACATGATTACAGTTCAGATAGACCTTGAAAAAGACAAATTGATTTACTGTTTTGAAATAAAGATGGTAACCGAACCGTCTCTTAAGACATGTCCAAAAAAGCAATTTTTTAAAATATATAATGTGTCAAGCTCAGGCATTAGCCATAAAACTAAAGCAGCAAAATCATACCGCATCAGATATGTCACAGTGGAGTTTTGTCACTCAATCACCCCTGCCAAGTTCTTCTTGAAATCCATAAGCAATGTATGTTTTGGGTCCGAAATCTGGTTTTGGGCGATAATCAGGGATTTTTGTAGCAAGATTCAATAGACCAGATTTTGGATCAGTATTTTAATGAAATGGGAGTGTAGCAACAAATTCTGCAGCGTGCCTTGGTAAATGCTCTTCAAATAAACTGGATGAAGGCCAATCCTTCAGCTTCAGCATTTCAGGCCAACCATTTTTGTGCACTCGGCCTTCCATGTAGCATGTGAAGAACTGGCGTATATTAATCTCAACCTGCAAAATTGAGAAGTTTGGGGAAAATATGTTTAGGAAAATTAAACCCCAGAAACTGGTGAAAACACTATCCATAGGTCTATGTTTGACAGCAAACATACTAAAATTTCCAAATAATATGACTCATCATTTAATGATTATGAAAAACATTTATTTTGACATATCCATTAACTCTCTCCGAATGTTTACATGAGTACATGTGGCCTCGTCTAAATGTCTGAAATTGTGATCCAGATACTCACCTCTCAACAATTAAGTATGGTAATAAATATTATGATAAAAATAATGTCCATATAAGATGATGAAAGCTGATCTATATCACTACCATGAAATATTAGATATTGCATACACGTCAACTTGCAACCTATTTTTCAAATTGCCTGCAGGCCAAATTGCCTTAAAGCAGTTATCTTCAAAGTGCCTGCAGGCCAACCATTTTTGTGCACTCGGCCTTCCATGTAGCCTGTGAAGAACTGGCGTATATTAATCTCAACCTGCAAAATTGAGAAGTTTGGGGAAAATATGTTTAGAAAAATTAAACCCGAGAAACTGGTGAAAACAATATCCATAGGTCTATGTTTGACAGCAAACATACTAAAATTTCCAAATAATATGACTCATCATTTAATGATTATAAAAAACATTTATTTTGACATATCCATTAACTCTCTCCGAATGTTTACATAAGTACAGGTGGCCTCGTCTAAATGTCTGAAATTGCGATCCAGATACTCACCTCTCAACAATTAAGTATGGTAATAACTACTATGATAAAAATAATGTCCATATAAGATGATGAAAGCTGATCTATATCACTACCATCGAATTAACAGGGTTAAAAAGTTGAACCCATCTAAAAACCATGAGTTACATGCGAGGAAAATTAACAGCAAATTTAGATGGGTTAAAGATGCAAATTAACAGGATAAAAAAACCACATAAAAAATTAACAGCAAGAAAACCATGAGTTACCTGCGAGGAAAATCAAAGAAGATCCAAGATCAAATATGAATACATGCTTCTTCATAGCTAGGAGAAAAATTTTCCACCAGTTTTACTTAAACTTTTCTATTAACAGTACAACAATGCTTAGAATATTTCAAATATATTTCAACCTATCTTTGCACAAAGGTACTTGCTACCATTTTCGAAAGTCTTTTTTCGTAGAAATTGTTTAATAAACTTGAAAAGTTATTCTCATCATCATCTATAGACTCATTTTTAATTTCTTGAGCAGGAATACAACCATTTGTCACTTTAAATCATTTTGACATACCTCAAGAACTTGAAGATCGATATGGTTCATGGCTGAGTCCTGAGATACAGTAGGTTTTATCTTCCTTTGTCCTTATTACCTTGTTTTACTCAAGATATGTTAGAGTGTTAGAGTGATTTTCTTCATCATAATTATAATCAAGTTGGAGTAGCTCAACTATGCTGGCTTTATTTTCAGTTTAACAGTAAAACAATGCCAATATGTTCATTATAACGAACATTTTTTTACTATTGACTTGCCAATATAGCCACTCTAGATACCTGATACATTATTTTATATGAATTCCAATATAGTTATCTAAGTTCTGGAAGACTTTCCATGTCTGTGTAATGCTTTTATCCTACAGAGGATGCGAATTAAGAGATATTTGTGATTTTTTGCATGGACTACTGAAATTATGTAACTTGACATTAACTACCAATCTTACATGCATCCCCACCCCAAGCCACCCACACACACACATTGTGTCGGCAGATAAAGAAGGAAAAAAAACCAACTCTGTGAATAGAACTGGCAGAATAGAGAGTTCCATTTGCATAATTATCAAGTTCATAGAAAGTTGTATCAATAAAGCCAACATAGTAAATATTTTGACTTTCTTTTACAGCTTGAAGTTGAGCTACTCCAACAGAACAGACTGAACAGACCTACAGCTCAACTATAATAGCTCAACTTTACTATAGGTCTGTTCAGTCAAGTTCATAAAAAGTTGTATAAATAAAGCCAACATAGTAAAGTTGTATAGTAAATAAATAATCATAATTAGTGTTGAAAACACATAGGTCTGTTTAGTTTTGACTTTCTTTTACAGCTAAATGGTTGTATAAATATTTTGGTGAGATATCTAGGTGGAATAATCAAGTTGATTATTGGTGCAAGGAGGAGAAGAGGAAAGAACCTTGTAAAAGGGGTGAAGTGCATGATTCGCAAGAAACATTTGTGCTACTCTCACATATATAGGCCCTCAGGTGCCCCTTCCTACTTCTTGAACATGACCTCCTCCTTGGCTTTCTTGAAGTCTGCATAGTCACCTGTGCATCAAAAGACCCATGAAAGTGAAAAGGAGTAGTTAACAACATGGCGAATACCAACTGATATTTTCCAGGACGTCAGAGAGCAACCAATACACTTGAGCTCCCAACACAATAATAACAATGGTGCATTCCTTATCGCTTATGATTAGTTGCTCAAATTAGTCATAAAAAGTTACTCAAAACTGATTTGTGGATATGGTTGTTTGACAAATCTGCTTCTCTAAGGAATTTCAATACCAAAAACAGATTAGCAAAAATCCTGATAGTGATAAGTAGGAATTTGGAGATGTGGTTTTTTAATAAAGGATTTATTTGTAGGATTTGGCACCTTCGGCTAATTTTTTGCAAAAAAAACAAAAATTAGCCAAAAACTAATACCGCAATCTTAATATAGAAGATAATCTGTGGGAAAAACAGCACCTTGCAAATTTTTACTTCCTTTTTTGAGCATTTGTACAAACATTTGGTGTGCATATGAAAGACCAAGGAACACCTGGCAAAACATGAAGAACACTCTTTCCCTCCTCTCACTCTCCACCTCTGACATTGGAAACACGCCGGCATCTGCATCAAGCGAACCTCCCATTCCCACAGGCACCATGGAACCAAATCGAAAAGTGAGAACACTTGCAAGGGAAAACCCCAGACACAAAAATTAGCACAAAAATAAACAAAATTATCTCACACCACCATCAAGCCCACACATAACAACTCTCAACTCTATCCATCTCTCTGCGATGAGAGCCAAAATGAGGCGATGACCTACTGTGGGTGGGTGACGAACCTGGGCTTGAGGGTGGTGTGTGAGGCGAGTTCCTTAAGCAATGGCCAAAGATCTGAGTTCTTCCATGCTCTTGGACACCCTTCGCTAGAGCCTACGGCGGTTGAGCTATCGTGGGAGAGATGGGCAGGGAAATGGAGATTTAACGGGGGGAGATGGATGGGGTTCAGGCGAGGGAGAAAGAGAGAAGAGCGAGCGAGAGAGATTCAGCGAGGGTGAGTTTTTTCCCCCAACATTTCTGATGTGGGAGAGTTTTTTAGAGCTTGAGTTTTTCCCCCCAAGTTTTGTTCCCAAAATTTTGGTTAACATTTGAGTTTTCAAACAATTAAGTTTTTGAATTTTGAGTTTTCAAATAAAATTCCCCCCAAACATACAAAAACTTGTCCTATTCATCAATTTCTCTTATCCAATTTCTCTTATCCAAAAACTCACTATAACATCCCTCATTTATATACCCCAAATACAATTCAAACATTTATCCAATTTCTCTTAACCAAAATCTCTTATCCAAAAACCCATGATAACATCCCTGTTTTATAATATAGATATATATATATATATATATATATATATATATATATATATATATATATATATATATATATATATATATATATATATATATATATATAATCTTTCAATCTTTTGAAGAAGATGAAGCCCTCAAACCCTATCTTGAGCTCCTCCAAACCCTAGCCACCAAGGGTTTGCCCAAACTTTAGATCCTCCAAAGATCATCAAAATAAGTTCTAAAGACTTCTATTTATACTACCCAAAACCCATTTAAATCATGGCCCTTGATTACAACATACAACAGTTAAAAACATTATAGATTTGGCTGGAAAATTGCATCTGACATCACCAAAGAAGAGTCTGCCAGCCTCCTAGTGCAGTCAGATGCATCAGCTACAGGGTAGTCAGGCACCTGACTAAGATCCATCAGATACCTGAGTATTTGAGGTAATAATTTTGGACTCTCGAAAGTTGGCGCCGACAGGCTTAGCCGTTTGGTTGGGGACTATACGTCTGGAGCAGTTCTTCCAGCCGGATGGCTGAGGAATTAGATGTTGACTTCCAGAAAATGCAGAAAATATCCCTATGATTAGAAAAATATAGAAAAATAGTCGTTGGACTCGGAAAATTGCCATCTTCATCTGAAAAATTAAAAGAAGACAAAATCTAGCCATAAAAATGATAGTTTGTGCATAATTAGATGATAAGCTCCAAAATTAGATGATATTATCAAAATGCACGTATCAGAACCAAAATGAACAAAATATATGCTGAAAATACCAATAAATGGGAGGATAAATATGCAATATGCTCCTATAATCACACCTCCCAATTAGCGTTTCGCTAGTCCCTAGCAACATAAGCGACAATTATGGAATCTCATCAAAGCACATATCAAACTCCATTCATTGTTCATGGCATAGAAAACTTTTTCATCATGATCTTAAATTCAATATACACACTAATGTAAAAGAATAAATCCATGAAACATTCTTCAATTTGGTTCAAATCTGTAAGGCACAACCAATATTTTGCATTCATCAAGGCTGAAACATAATGGCATATCATTGTATCTCAATTTTCAAAGACTTGGCCATAACAACACTTTGTTTTTCATAACTTGTGGAGGTTGGACATGTGACTAATGTTTATTCCTTTTTTTGTATGAAACTTTGAATGATCCATATAGTGAGTATTCGGTCAATGACTCCCAAATTGAATGATTTTAGAGCATTAGCCAAAAAAGACCACTTGGACATACTATCTCAAATCATCTAAGTTCATATTTATTATTTTCTCGTGTGCTCTTCTAAATCCAATCTTTCGGTGCAAATCCACAATGCTTCTTGAACCACGAGGACCCATTTACTCAACAAGACTAGAAGACTGATGCACTTATTCATTATTTTCTTCTTTTTATTCCATTTTTCACCATTTTTAGCATTTTTTAATTCAACACATCAACCAACCACTCCTTAGGCATAAATCAAGCATATGTCTATGGCAAAATCCAACCAAATTGAAACTTACAATAATCAATCGGCTCAACCTAGACTCATGCATCACAAAGGTTGGCATAAGGCCAATCAAAGCCATCTCGAAGACAAAACTCATAGAATTATGCACTTGTTTCATGAATGGCTTATTAAACGTGATTTCAGGAAGAAAAACAATAAAAATACGCCAACCACAATTTCAAGAATTTGACTAGAAAGTGCTAATATGAAAAGCGCATATACATGAAGCATACAATGGGCTACGCAATAAAATAATGGCATAGAGACAATGAGGACGAAACGATATGCTTGTAAGTAATTGGATGATGTATCTAAAAATTCTAAGCAAAAGCATCTAAACAACTAACAGTTCTAAAACCGCCTAAAACTTGACTGGTGCAAAATATTGCACACTACTCCCAAGTATAGGAGGTCATCAAGTAATAAATCATGATGATCATATGGTCGAATCACGATGACAAGTCGTTCAACACTATCGCAAATTCAATCTATTCAGGAAAGATAATGGTGAAATAAGTACCATCTCAACTACAAAATTGATGGATAGGACGAGAAAATTGGGTTTTTGATCTAGGATTCACAAAATTTTGATGGATAATTGGGGCGGAAGATAGGAAGAGTGCATGCGTCGTGGGTTCACTAAGGCAAATACTAATTATGATCCCAATGTCCCTAAATATAAATTAGTGGTGGATCCATCTCGAGATTGCCCCCACCGGATGATGCCCTTTCGGGATAAGATCAAAGTATAACTCAATTATGTATCCCTCTAAGGCTTGCGCAATCGGATAATAAAGCAATTAAATTACTAAAGTTTGCATTATTAGTGATCTATCATATCATCAATTCCATGGCATAAAAACAAGCAAGAGGTACCTCTCGGTTTAATCCTCTCGGATCATAACCCTTTCAGGCGATCAAACATCCAAGCAAAGGTATAGATTTATGACACAATATTTCTAAACATCAATGTGTGGAAGAGATCAAAGGAATCATAATATCACAAAAGCCCTAAATTAGCCACAACACATGCAAAGATAGATCTAGCCATTATAAAAATAAAGGAAGCAATTTTATTCAAAAACAGCATCCAATACATTATAACAAGAAATTAGAACAAAATACACAAGCGAAAGAGAGAAAGATCAAATCTTGCAATCTTTTGAAGAAGTTGAAGCCCTCAAATCCTCTCTTGAACTCCTCCAAACCCTAGTCTCTAATGGTTTCCCCAAGCTTTAAATCCTCCAAAGATCATCAAAATATGCTCTAAGGACTCCAATTTATACTATACAAAACCCATTTAAATCGTGGCCCTTGATTACAAGTTCAACTGGAAAATTGATTTCGAAATCACAGAGAAGAGTCTGCCAGTCACCTGGTGCAGTGGTTCCAGATGGTTGGAGTACCTAATGCATTAGCTGCTGGGCAATTAGGTGCATGGCTGAGCTCTATTTGACGTGTGGGCACTTACTGTTATTTTTTTGAACTCTCAAAAGTTGGCACAGACTGGCCGTTTGGTTAGGGACCAGACGTCTAAAGCAGTGCTTCCAGCTGCCTGGCTGCAGAATTGGATATTGCCTTCCAGAAAATATAAAAAATGTCCGCAAGCTTAAAAATCTGGAAAAATAGTCGTTGGACTCGGAAAATTGCCATCTTCATCTAAAAAATAAGAGAAGGAAAAAACTAGCCATAAAAATAATAGTTTGTGCAGAATTAGATGATAAGCTCCAAAATTAGATGATATTATCAAAATGCATGTATCAGAGTTAAAATGAACACAATACATGCACAAAATGCCCATAAATGGGTGGATAAATTTGCAATAGTCTCCTAGAATCACACACTGGAACGAGATTTTTACTAGTCCCTAGCAAACTAAGTGACAATTTCGGATTCGCATCAAAGCATGTATCAAACTCCATTCATTATTCATGGCAAGGAAAACTTTTTCATCATGATCTTAAATTCAACATACACACCCATGAAAAAGACAAATCGATGAAACATTCTACAATTTGGCTCAAATCAACAAGGCACAACCAATGTTTTGCATTCATTAAGATTGAAACACGATGGCATATCATAGTATCTTAATTCTCAAAGACTTGGCCATAACAACACTCGGTTTTTACTAACTTGTGGACGTTGGACATGCGACTCATGCTTATTTTTTTTAAACTTAAAATGATCCGTATAGTGAGTTTTTAGTCAATGACTCTTAAATCGACTGATTTTAGGGCATTAGCTCAAAAAAGACCCCTCGGACCTACTAACTCAAATCATTTACATCCATATTTATTCTTTTCTTGTGCACTCTTCTTAATACAATCTTTTGGTGTGAATCCCCAATGCTTCTTAAGGCACAAAGAACCAGTTACTCAACATGACTAGAAGAACAAAGCATTTATTCATTCTTTTGTTTCTTTTTATACCATTTTCCATCATTTTCATCATTTTTTGATTCAACACCTCAACCAACCACTCCTTAGTCATAAACCAAGCATATATCCATGGCCAAATCCCATCAAATTGAAACCTCCTCTACTTAATTGGCTCAACCAAGATTCATGCATCACGAAGGTTTGGCACAATACAATCCAACCCAACTCGAAGACAAAACTCATGGAATTATACACTCAGTTCATGAATGGAATATTAAAAGTGATTTCAGGATGAAAAACAATAAAAACATGCTAATCACAATTTCAAGAGTTTGACTAGAAAGTGTTAATCCGAAGAAGCGCATATACATGCAACATACAAGGGACTAAGAAATAAAATAATTGTATGGGGACAAGAATGACAAAGCGATATGTTTGTAAGTAATTGGATAATGTATCTTAAAAAATTCTAAGCAAACGAAATTAAACAGCTAAAAGTCCTAAAACTACCTATTACCCTCCTCCAACTAAAGACAAATAGTGTCCTCACAGTTGAAAGAGTAGGATTATTGAAAAGAAACTAACCTAGAAAGAATAGAAAAATGCACATAAATAAATATTTACACTACTAGAAATAACATAACGTGGTTAAAAGGCTGATCACGGATCCTTATTGGTGGAGGAAGCTGATCAAATAGCTCATTACGCTCCTTAGCGAGCGCCTTCCCTCCACTTGCATCTTTGGATCCCAGAAACACAACCATCCGTCCACTCTCTTTAAGTTCTTCTAATATGATCTTGGTGGCACATTTTCCTCTCAATGAAGTTTCGCCAAATAGGATCATTAAAATGAATTAAAGCATTTAAATCTTGGTGGCGAAAAACTTCCTAAAAGATTGCACCAATCTCGATTTGATGCTCAACCACAGGGGAAAGAAATTAATAATTTTGGGAAAACAATTGGGGGAGGGCAAAATTTATGCTCCACCAAAGTGATCGTCGAGCTCATGTCCAGACTTGTCTCCTCCTCCAATTCATCCAAAATTTCTCGCTTGTCATCTCCCTCTTTGAACACATCTTCAGCCATATCGTCACTTTGACATGGCAAACTTGAATCACTTGCAAGAGAAGAATAACCAAATAAAATATCTGAAATGGTTGTGCAGTTCGATTACCTTCTTCCAAGCTGGCAGCCAAACATTCAATTCTTGCCATGATTTGTTGGATGTGCTGGATTCGAGTATGCATGCTTCACTGAAATTGTTTGGATTGAGCATCATGAATCTGAATGAGCAATCAAAGCTCATCTTTCAAGGGTTGGAAGGGTACGTCAACGCTTTACTCTCCTGATCAAGGCATGCTTTAGTGTCATCACAATAAGACGCTATTGACCCACTCCCTAAAGTCCCGTCCAATGGTCATGCAATATCCTACATGGACTCTAGGTACTCCCAAGTATATCCAGGCATCTTGTCAAGGAAAGCTCCATCGTCCAACATCGCCATGAAATCTTGCATCTCCTCCTGCAGTCCCTCGTAGAAGAACAGGAAGAGATGGACCACAATGAACCCATAATGTGGCAACTACCCAATAAATCTGTGAACCTCATCCAATCGTGATAGAATGATTCATTGTATTTTTAGCAAACCTGGCAATTTTGAGCTTCAATGACATGTCTCTATGCAAAGAAAAGGAATATGCATCATACTAAAATTTTGTGCCATTAAAGTCCATTGTTTTTTTTGAATTTTTAAAGGAAATGAAAATAAGAATAAGCAAAGGAAGCAATAAACAAAAAATAAGAACAAAAAAAAGACTCTAACACTAAAAAGATGGACAAAACTCACCAAAATTCCAAAATCAAGCAAAAATATGAATTGTAGAAACTGTTGTCCCAAATAATGGTGCCAAAAACTTGACAGGGGCAAAATAGTGCACACTACTATGAAGTGTAGGAGGTCATCCAGTAATAAATCCTAATGAGCCCAGGGTCGAATTACGACGACAAGTCGTTCTACACTATGACAAATTCTATCGATTAAGGAACGATAATGGTGATATAAATACCATATCAACTACAAAATTGATGGATATGATGGGAAAATTGGGGTTTTGATCGAGGATTCACTAAAGTTGGATGGCCAGTTAGGGTGAAAGATAGGAAGATTGTATGTGTCATGGGTTCACTAAGGCAAATGCCAATTACGATCCCAATGTCCCTAAATATATCTCAGTTATGGATCCCTCTCGAGATTGCCCCACCGGATGATGCCCTTTCGTGATAAGATCAAAGTATAACTTCATTGTCTATCCCTCTAGGGCTTGCACAATTGGATGATAAAGCAATTAAATTACTAAAGGTTGCATATTTAATGATCTATCATGTCATCAATTTCATGGCATAAAAACTAGCAAGAGGGACCTCTCGATTTAATCCTCTCGGATCATAACCCTTTCGCATGATCAAACATCCAAGCAAAGGTAGCGATTAATGACACAATATTTCTAAACATTAATATGTGCAAGATATCAAAGGAATCATACCAGGACAAAAGCCCTAAATTAGCCACAACACATGCAAAGATAGATCTAGCTCATTATAACAATAAAGGAAGAATTTTTATTCCAAAACATCATCGAATACATCATTACAAGCAACTAGAACAAAATACACAAGCGAGAGAGAGAAAGATCAAATATTGTAATCTCTCGAAGAAGTTGAAGCCCTCAAAGCCTCTCTTGAACTCCACCCTAGTCTCCAATGGTTTTCCCAAGATTTAGATCCTCCAAAGATCATAAAAATAAGCTTTAATGACTCCTATTTATACTACCTAAAACCCATTTAAATCATGGTCCTTGAGTACAAGATCCAACAGTTAAATCATAATGGGTTCACTGGAAAATTGCTTCAGAAATTGCCAGAGAAGAGTCTATCAACCGCCTGGTGCAGTGGTTCCAGATAGTTGGATATCAGATACATCAGCTGCTAGGTAATCAGGCACCTGGCTGAGCTCCATCTGATGTCTGGGCATTTGCGATAATTTTTTTGAACTCTCAAAAGTTGGAACGGGCTGGCACAGCCGTCTGATTGGGAACACGACACCTGGAGCAGTGTTTCCAGTTGTATGGTAGAGGAATTAGATATTGCCTTCCTGAAAATATAAAACATGGCCCCAGCTCATAAAAATCTGGAAAAATAATCGTTGGACTCGGAAAATTATCATATTCATCTGAAAAATAAGAGAAGGAAAAAACTAGCCATAAATGATTGTTTGTGCATAATTAGATGATAAACTCCAAAATTAGATAATATTATCAAAATGCATGTATCGGAGCAAAAATGAACACAATATATGCACAGAATGCCCATAAGTGGGGGGATAAATATGCCATATTCTCCTAGAATCAACCCCTCACCTAGCTTTTTGCTAGTCCCTAGGAAAATGAGTGACAATTTCGGATTCTGATCAACGTACGTATCAAACTCTATTCATTGTTCATGGCATAGAAAACTTTCTCATCATGATTTCAAATTCAACATACACACCATGAAAAAAATAAATCCATGAAACACTCTTTAATTTGGCTCAAATCAACAAGGCACAACCAATGCATTCATCAAGATTGAACACAATGGCGTATCTCAATTCTCACAGACTTGGCCATAACAATGGTCGGTTTTTCCTAACTTGTGGAGGTTGGACATGCGACTCATGCTTATTCTTTTTTTTATGAAACTTAAAATGATCAATATAGTTAGTTTTTGGTCAATGACTCCCAAATTGGATGATTTTAGGGCATTATCCAAAAAGGGCCTCTCGGACCTACTTTCTCTAATCATCTTAGTTCATATTTATTCTTTTCTCGTGCATTCTTCTTAATCCAATCTTTCAACGCGAATCCCAAATGCATCTTGAGGTACTAGGAGCTAGTTACTCAACAGGACTAGAAGAACGATGCAATTATTCATTCTTTTTCTTTTTTATTCCATTTTTCATCATTTTATTGATTCAACACATCAACCAACCACTCCTTAGGCATAATCCAAGCATTTTTCCATGGACAAATTCCTTCAAATTGAAACCTACTCTACTCAATTGGCTCAACATAGACTCAAGCACCACAAAGGTTGGCACAAGACCAATCCAAACCATCTCGAAGACAAAGCTCATGGAATTATGCACTCGTTTCATGAATGGAATATTATAAGTGATTTTAGGAAGAGAAACAATAAAAACACGCTAATCAAAATTTCAAGAGTTTGACTAGAAAGTGTTAATCCGAACAAGTGCATATACATGAAGCATACAAGGGACTAAGTAATAAAATAAAGGCATTGGGACAAGGAGGACAAATCTATATGCTTGTAAGTAATTGGATGATGTATCTAAAAAAAATTCTAAGCAAATGCAACTAAATAGCTAAAAGTCATACAACTGCCTAATACTCTCCCCCAACTAAGGACAAATATTATCCTCACAATTGAAAGAGTAATATGATTATTGAAAAGAAACTAACCTAGAAAGCATAGAAAAATGCCCAAAAATAAATACTTACACTACTAGAAAGAACACATCGTGGTCAAAAGGCAGAGCACAGATCTTTATTGGTGGAGGAATCTGCTCAAATAGCTCATTACGTTGATCAACGAGCATCTTCCCTCCACTTGCAGCTTTGGATCCCAGCAACACAACCATCCATCATATCTCTTTAAGTGCTTCTACCGTGACCTATGAGAGAGGGGCTGTCAATCCAAAGTGGGCACACTTGCCTCTCAATGAAGTTTCCTAAATAGAAACACTAAAATAAATTAATTATTTAAAGCAAGGTGTGAAAACTTCCTAAAAAGATTACACCAATCTCGGTATGATGATCAACCACGGGGGAAAGGAATGCATGATTTTGGGAAAAAAAACTGGGGGATGGCAAAGTTCATGCTCCACCAAAGTGATCACTAAACTCATGTCCTCACTTGTTTCCTCCTCACGATCATCCAAAATTTCTTGCTCGTCATCTCCCTCTGTCCACACATCTTCGGCTCATCAATTTGATTCTCCCTTCCAGCTTGACATGGCAAACACGAATTGCTTTCACGACAAGAAGAACCCAAATAAAATATTTGAAATTGTTGTGTGATTGGATTGCCTTCTTCCAAGCTGGTAGCCAAACATGCAAGAACTCACTTTGATTTTTGAATGTGCTGGATCCAAGTATGCATGCTTCACCGAAATTTTTGGGATTTAGCCTCATGTGTCTGAATGAGCAATTGAAGCTCCTCTTTCAATAGTTGCAAGGGTACGTCTATGCTTTGCTCTCCTTGATCAAGGCATGCATCAGTGTCATTGCAATAATGCGCTAATGGCCCACTCCTTGAAGTCACATCCAATGGTCAATCAATATCCTACATGGACTCTAGGTACTCCTAAGGTTCTTCAGGCATCCTGTCAAGGAAAGCTCCATCGTCCACCATTGCCATGAAATCCTACATCTCCTCCTGCAGTCCTTTATAGAAGAACTGGAAAATATGGACCACAATGAACCCGTAATGTGGATAGCCACCCAATAAATCTGTGAACCTCCTCCAGTCCTGATAGATGATTCATTGTATTTTTTAGCAAATCCATTAATTTTGAGCTTCAATGACATGTCTCTGTGCAAAGAAGAGGAATGTGCATCATACCAAAATTTTGTGCCATTAAAGTCCATTGTTTTTTTTTGAACTTTTAAAAGAGAATGAAAATAAGAGTATGCAAAGGTCTCAATAAATGAAAAATAAGAACATAAAAGACTCTAACACTAAAAAGATGGACAAATCTCAACATACTTCCAAAATCAACCAAAAGTATGAATTGTAGAAACTGTTGTGTCCGTCAACATCGCCAAAAACTTGACTGGCACAAAATATTACACACTACTCCCAAGTATATGAGCTCATAAAGTAATATATCTTGATGAGCCCAGGGTCGAATTTCGAGGACAATGTTGGATCTGGATTTAAGGCTAGAGGGGGTGAATAGGCTAATAAAAATTCTCGTAAACACACAAGCAATCACAGGTAGTTATAATCAGATGCAGAGTAAATATAAAGCAATCACAGAGTGCACAACAGATTTACCCTGTTTCGGTCGTCCCAATAATATACTCTAGCCCCAAAGCAGATACTAGCATTAATATGTTACTGGATACAACCACAATGAGCTCCTCAACTCAACTCTCACCTAGTTCGTACCGCACTCCCCAAAGTGCTAAAAACTATCAATCTAGTAAATGCTCTGTCTTGACAATCACCAACTCGTCAAGCCCCTCTTGTCTAGCCCCAACTAGAAAAGACCCCAAAAGAATGAATAAAGTAAGCTACAAAGATCAACACACAATTACACGAATATAAATAAGTATGGAGTTCAGAAAATCTCAGTTCGTGTAGATGTCGCCGTCTCTGTCGTTCAGCGCTGGTTAAATGTGGTCTGACAAGATGTAGTCGTCACGACCGCCTCTAGATGATGCTCTGAAGTTGCAGATATGGAGGGAGATGCTTGCAACTTACAGCCTAGGAGGAGGAACTTGAAGCTTGTGCAATGTTAAAGATGACTCCCTTGCATCACTTGCACAATGGATGGAGAAGGGCTCTTATATGTTGCGGCAACGTAAGAGAAGCCCCCTTTGGATGTTGCGCAATATGAGAGAAGCCCCTTTGTATGTTGCACAATGTGAGAGGAGCCTTCTCTTGGTGCTTGCGGATTGAAGGAGAAGAACTCTTCGGGAAGTTGCTCTTGGAGTTTCTTGCGCAATGGAGTTGAAGAT
Organism: Scilla litardierei; assembly: GCA_030789695.1. NCBI lineage: Eukaryota > Viridiplantae > Streptophyta > Magnoliopsida > Asparagales > Asparagaceae > Scilla > Scilla litardierei. The sequence goes on along the minus strand of CM061142.1, from coordinate 338,722,507 downwards.
GACCCCTTGGTGTAAGTTACGACCTTGGAGATTGAAGGAGATCTTGCCTTGCTTAGTTGCGGCCTTGGAGGTTGAGCTCTCTTGGTATCTTGCTAATGGATGAGGAAGAACCCTTGAAAAACTTGCGGCAATGCATGAGGGACTTGGGTCTTTGCGCAATGAAGGAGGAGTCTCTTTGATAGGTTGCGGCAATGGGCTTTGAGGCCTGGGGATTTTGTGATGGTCAAACCCTTTCTCTTTTGTTGTAGCCTCCAATTTTTCTCTCCTTTGGATGTGGGTTTATATAGGTGAAGAGGGGATCAATTAGAATCAAATAGAATCCTATAGAGTAAGGAGATTGGATAGAATCCTAACATGAATAGGATTGGAACAAATCATATGGAATATCTCTTCTAATCACAATAGGATATGGAGTTTGAATTTAGATTGCAATAGGATTTGGATTTGAATGGTAGTGGGAATTGAATTGGATCTCATTTAATCACAAATTGATTTGCATGAGATTTGGTTCAATCACTTTTGATATGAATGAGATCTCTCCATATCTCTCCATCTTTGACCAAGTCCAAATTTCAAATGAATTGCAATTTCTCCATCACTTTGACTAAGTCTTCTTTGCATTTTTCTCCATCACTTTGACTAAGTCTCCCTTTGAGTATTTACGCGCTTGCCACTCCTGAAAACACTTAGCACACACATCAAATTTTTCACACACGTTTGTTATCATCAAACACGAAATCATCGATCGTTGTATCTAACTACATGTTGTATCCAACAGGCAAGTCATTCTACACTATCGTGAATTCAATCGATTAAAGAAGATAATGGTGAGAAAAGTACAGTCTCAACTACAAAATTCATGGATATGATGGAAAAATTGGGTTTTTGATCTAGGATTCACCAAAGTAGGTTGGCCAATTGCTGGGAAGATAGGAAGATTGCATGCGTCGTGGTTTCACTAGCAAAAATGCAAATTACAATCACAATGTCTCTAATGTAGGATCTAAAGATACCTTGCACTACTAGACAACACACATTAGAGGGGGGTGAATAGTATAATGGCAAATTTAAAGCTAATTATAAAATACTTGCAAATGCAGAATTATAAAGCAAGACAATTAGCAATCCATAAGAGACAAACAAAATTGTAGATAACACAATATATTCTGGTTCGGCAATTGCCTACTTTAGACCCACACTCTTTCCAAAGTCTTGTGGATTTTCTACTATCAAGCCTTCTCCAAGGCAACCCAAATACAACACACATTTTTCCAAGAGCTCCACTATTTTCCAAGTTCATATCTTTTCCAAGATAGAACGTATAATCTTTTCCAAGATTACACACCCTATGCCATGGGTATAACCTCTCTTTCCATAGAGAACACTTCCACAACCCGAAAGTTAGGTTTTACAAATGAAATGAAATGAGAAACTACAATCTTCCTATTGCCTTGTTTAAATAAACATACTAAATCTGAAGAGCAGAGGCAATGAAGATTGATGTCCAAGTGCTAGATTGAGTTTTGTGCACTTGTAGACTTCACTTGAGCTTTGTAGTTTAATCCAACATTCAAGAAGCTCCAGGGGAGAAAGAGAGAGTTAAAGAGATGATGCTTTGCACTTATTTTTTGGCTCACAAAATAATTCTCTTTGTATGTGAATTGCTGCCAAAAACTCACTCACATTTGGGTATAAATAGTCTCTCAATCGTGCATAAAACCCAAGAATACTACCCTAGAAATTCACAGTTTAACGGCTATTAACGAGCAAAATTCCTAGTCACCAGATGTCTGAAGAAGGGTTACCAGACGCCTGATGAACTGTTCAGTCGTCTGGTCAACCTTCTACAGATGGCTGATAAGAGAGTTAGTTAATAACAAAGTGAAGACCTTACTCCAAGCAATCAAACGTCTGAAGAACACGTGTTAGACGACTAAGGCACTGCTAAGTCCTCTGGAAAGTCTTCTTCAAACAGCTGGATATAATGGGTGAAAATGATATAGAGTTCATAAGAAATAACTCACCTATTCAATCGACTGCGTTCATCTGTTAGACGTCTAATCCACTATTCAGACATCTGTCAAGAGAACTTCAGATGGCTGATCAAACCCAGGTTTTGGCCAACTAAAACAGATATGCTAGACGTCTGGTGAAGGGGTCCAGACGTCTGGTCCAGGTCAGAAAACACAATCAAGCGTGTTTTGGCCAAAGAACATATTGGGATGGGTTCTAGGATATTCCCATGGTTCGCTAAAATGGAAATTGTTGAGTGTATTTTATATTTGTTTTTTCGTCTTTTTTCCCTCGTATTTTCCCCTTTTATTTTGTGCAATCATTGTTATTTTAGTCATTTTTACCATCTTTTGTCCACTTTGATGCTTAGGTTATGTTTTCTCCATATTTCAAGTAATTGCGCCAAAAATGATGCATTCTCCATGAAATAGAGACTGAAGGAGGAAGATGGCCGAAAGAAAGATGCATGGTCAAGCATGTAGGCTAAGAGGGGGAGAAGAAGACTCAACACGGCCATGTTGGTGCACGCACGGACGTGTCAAAGTATCAGCTGGATGAGGCAAATAACAGTTTAATGGCACAGTCGTACTACATGGCTGTGCTAGAATGTTATCAGATTGAAGAATGATGGCATGGGCGTGTGGCACGGCTGTTGATCGGTCCATATTTTACACATTTTTCTACATATTTTCATGCCATTTTGATTGCTCATATTGAGATTTTCACAATTATTCGACGATATTTCGTTACTTTCCACTATTTCTCGTTTTCATCGGATTTCAGGAAATATGGAGCAATCGGAAGAAAAAATGAGCTTAAGGAATTTGCACGCGCATCGGAGTGTCATCCATGGCTCTATTGAGGAGCTAACATCGCTGGATGATGAGCGGGAGAAGAAGGAGATCGACAGAATCGACGAGGATGCAAGTAAAGGAAGGAAAGATTCCAGAAACAGGCCACTCGGTCGAGTATGCAGTCCACTCGGCCGAGTAAAGCCACGTACTCGGTCGAGTACGACTGATACAAATACATCTGCATACCTGAGTGCCACAATGCACTCGGCCGAGTGGTGAATTCCACTCGGCCTAGTAAAGAACTCCACTCGCCCGAGAGAGTCAGCATTTCTGAAGAAAATCAAGGAAAACTCTCTGGAATTTTTGGAGAACAGTAGAAGACCCTACTAGGCCGAGTAGAGAAGTCCACTCGCTCGAGTGAAGAATCCCACTTGGCCGAGTGACGACGATGACACGAGCGCCCAGATTTTAAGACAGCCTCCCACTCTTTTGAAATCTGATATCATTCCAATGGTCAAAGTATTTTTCTCATATTTTTTATGGATAGTAGACTTCATGACGGTTCCAACGCCGTCAAGACACGCCAATCAGAGGTCGGATGAAATCTGAAGAATTTCTGTAAGTTGATACTGCAGTGTTGGAATTCGTATATCAATGTCACTCGGCCGAGTGACACTTTCACTCGCCCGAGTCTGGCAGTTTTTGATAGAGTACTATTTTCTGGAGTTTCTGCAGGAATTCTCACTCGGCCGAGTGAGCTTTCCACTCGGCCGAGTCGTTGCTGGCCCAAAACTTAAGTTACGCGCAGATCTGATTTTGGGCGCTGGTTTCAGAGGGGTTTAGTGGGTTTTGCAAGGGTTTTGAGGGACTATATAAGAGGTTTGTAGGAGTCATTAGATGGGAGTTCCATTATGTTTTCTTGGAGACTATTTTAGAGGTTAGGCCATGCCCTAGGCCCCCTCTTGGATCTAAAAGCTTGTAATTGGATTGAAGTTCTCCATCAAAGCTAAGTATCATTGTTCTTATTATTTGAATCTTAGATTTGCTATCTTTTCATATGCAAGCAATGTCTCTTATTGATTTCTATATCGTTATTGCTATGCTTGGTTGATTGTTGTTCTAGGGCATAGGGATGAACCCTATGGATCTAATTTCAGATTTGTGATGAATGGGTTCATATATTGCTAGAATTGCTAAAGGGGTTAGGTTATGATTGATTTATCATGGATAGCTAGGAATTTCCATCGATTTGGGGTTTGCAAGAGATTGGATTCCTATCGACGGGAAGGCCTAGATGTTCGAATTAGGTTTATAATCGAAATCCACTAGACTTGGTTTGCAAGAGATTGGACCAAAGCTAGCATTTTTATTATAAATCTATACACATATTTGTTTGCAAGAGATTGGACCATTACGAGCTATCACGACCTAGATCGTAACTCAAGTTTGCACGAGAGTGGGCTCGAGGTGCGATTGGACAATGATGTCGATCTTCATGCCACTGGCTTAGGTTAGGGTTTGCATGAGAGTGGGCCCTAATCTAGGTTGCAATAGACCGGCAATAGCACGAGAGCGTGAGCTTGGTTCTATATTCAGTTACGACTCGTTCACCTCAACACAAGTCTAGTAATATTGAGATTCACGATTCACATAGATGTATGACGATCCGTAGTGGGGATTCCCTAGCCATATACACTTGTATTATATTGTATTTGAATCGATATTTGACCAACATCTTTATCAACAACACCGGTATCCACCACCATTGTTATTTCTTCACATCATACCCATCTCCACCAATAAAACATTCGTAGTCGAACCAACCTAGGATTAATTGGAGCCAACACCACCTCCTCGTGTTCGATACCTGCTTGCCACTACACCGTGTGCTTGTGGTAAAACTACAATCGTTTTTGGGTGTATATCCGGGGCCGATCAAGTTTTTGGCGCCGTTACCGGGGAGGTGTTTCCCATTGGGTGCCAATTTGTCACAATTAGGTTGATTAAACTACGAAAAAAAAATTAAAAAAAGTACATTTTCACCCTCGCCACCATTATTATCATTTCTATATTCTCTTGTGCCACTGATTTTTTTCTTCAGGTCTTTGTCTTTGTTGATCAGGTTATCCGGAAAGCGCAATGATGAGTACAGACTCTGACCTGCAACACGATAAAACTTTTGCATCCCTACTGGAGGAACTTGTGGATGAAGTTCAGACCACGGGAATTATTGCCATTAATATAAAGGACCACCATGAACAACTATTCGCCACCTACACCATTGATCTACTCTCCCCGAAAGGAACAATCAAAGGCATCATTAGGGTCGACACTAGAAATGATAAGTTGTATCTGGAAGTTGACGGAGTCCCTCAGCCGCCAATGAATAAAGTCATCGAAACATGCACCGAAGAGATCAACGCTCGAGAAGAGCTACCTTGGGATACCCACGTTCAGGGATGTATACTTAATGAATCCTTTTGTGACACCGGTTTATACACTGACTTATCCTTTGATGGCAGGTGCGAATAAGAGGAGAGCGTTAGTTCAATTGATTTGGGAGCAGAGTTACCTGAGCAGCTGAGAGATGATACCACGGAGATAGCTATCATAGTGCAAGAGGATACTGAATTATTTCCAGGAAAGTATCGTCCACCACTATTTATTTCATATATTTCTATAGACGATCCTCTTTGGAATACTTTTATTATGAGTGTGAATTTTTTGCAGCGAACTGATGCATCCTATTCTCTGCATGGTACAGGTGGAGTCCTTGTGGGAATGCTGTAGGATGCATTGCTGGAGTTCGTTGGTGTTCGTGGACACACGCGCCTGGCGGAGCCACGGAAAGAGCGGTTGGAGCAGTTGCCTACACCGACAAAGATACTGGATCCGCCATTTGCTATAGGTGATATCAGTCCAGTAGTGTAGTATTTTATGCTTTCAATAAACACGTATCCTCTCGACATCGAGTGGACCATATAGATTTGATTGAATAAATATCACCTCATATGACGACAACAAAAATCTTTTACACCCCCAACCCATTACATATATTAAATGCCCTCTTCATATTTTGATGTTTAACACCCTTTTTGCTCACCACCCATCGAGCATCTCTTTCACGCGAATACTCACATTCTTATTTGTTTGACTCGATCTCGCTTAGTAAAGCCGTGACATTTTTGATCGAGTCATTTGAATAGGATTGTTTGGTATAAGCTTGGGGGAAGGCGCTCTCATGCATCATTGCATTTGCATGTAGTTGCATTAGGATTTCATGTCATTCATTTCATCATTTTTCATTCAACCCCCTTATTATTATCGATGTTCCTCATATTCTTCCACTATGATCACATTGAGGACAATGTGAAGTTTAAGCTTGGGGGAGTGCATTTCCATGCCATTTAGTTGCACTTTTACTCTATTTTTTTAGTGTTTTTAGAATTTTTCAAAAAATTTGCATCATCTTTTTTATTTTTCCATCTTATTTTCCTCTTATGTGTGTTCATGCATCATATTATGTGCTTGATTTTCTTTTCTTTCCTCTCTTTTATTTTCTATTTCTTTATTTTCTTTTCCTCCTTTTACTAGATAAGTTCATTATGATGATATCTCTTATTGCTTTAGCAACCATCACGATACTTATTATTCCTTGTCATGCTACTTAGAGTATCTCATAGTACTGCTATTCATGTGCTTGCTTATACATTCTTTTGATGATTCCTCTACATAAATGCATGATATTAATTGAAGCTGAATGTATGGATTAGTGTTTAGTATGCCTTTGTTGGAAGTGCACCAAGATTCACGCATCAATTGTATATCGGAAGCATCTGCCTTATTATCTTATTCACCTTCTGCTGCATGCCTGATATAATTGTACGCTTTATCGCTTGACTTCACTTATTATTGAGATGATTAAGAATATCCAAGCTTACATTTGAGCTTTAGTTGAGATATTATCTGACTGAACCGTTTGTGCACTTCTTATGAGTGAACCGAGTGTTGCATCATTTCCTTCTCCCTATATATCTTTTTATTCTCTACATGTCACTTAAGTTCACCTCCTAAAGCTACTTATATCGCATCTATTTCCCAAAAATCCCTACAAAAGAAAAAGTTAGCTCCAAAACGTCCAAAAAGCCAAAAAGGAGCCAAAATCCAAAAATACAAATCATATAGCTCCTACAAAATCCAAAAAGAAAAATGAGAAACAAAAAGTTCAAAAAGAAAAAGAAAGATATTTCTCTACCTCATTATTGGAGCCACAAAATAGTTGGGAAAACCAAGGCAAAAATCCCATTTTCCACTATCATATTCCTTTAGATGCGATGTCTCAAGTTAAGCTTGGGGGGAGGGTGGTGAATTCACTTGACAATATGAGTGAGTGCAACATTAGAGTAGAGAGGTGCACGAATGGGGAAGTTTGATAATGCTGAAACTTAGCAAAATACTTTAGTTATGGAGATTTCTTATGAATCAATATAAATATTTGAATGCCATGATTTATTCCGTTCTCTATTGCATCCTTGGTCTGATTCTTATATGCTTCTGTTATAACTCTTGATTGAAAAGTGCATCGCTAACATTTGTATATTAAATCCTTTTGTTGTTCTTAAAATCTTGCATGTACCATGTTTAAGTAAGATATGAAATCTTTATAGCATGTGATTCGTATTTTCTGAGTTATCGTGATGTATAGCTTATGGCTTGAGATCTGAGAGAATAATCTAGCGACCCCTTCCACCTCGTGTTCTTTCTTTTTCATTTCATTTCCTTTGTTTTCATCTCCCGAGTTCGTCTCTCTACTTATCTTCCTCGAGGATGAGTAAGAGGTAAGCTTTGGGGATTTTGATCGGTCCATATTTAACACATTTTTCTACATATTTTCATGCCATTTTGATTGCTCATATTGAGATTTTCACATTATTCGACGATATTTCGTTACTTTCCACTATTTCTCGTTTTTGTCAGATTTCAGGAAATATGGAGCAATCGGAAGAAAAAATGAGCTTAAGGGATTTGCACGTGCATCGGAGCGTCACCCATGGCTCTATCGAGGAGCTAACGGCGCTGGATGATGAGCGGGAGAAGAAGGAGATCGACAGAATCGACGAGGATGCAAGTAAAGGAAGGAAAGATTCCAGAAACAGGCCACTCGGCCAAGTACGCAGTCCACTCGGCAGAGTGAAGCCACTTACTCGACCGACTACGACTGATACAAAGACATCTGCATACCTGAGTGCCACAATGCACTCGGCCGAGTGGTGAATTCCACTCGGCCTAGTAGAGAACTCCACTCGCCCGAGAGAGTCAGAATTTCTGAAGAAAATCAAGGCAAACTCTGTGGAATTTTGGTAGAATAGTAGAGGACCCTACTCGGCCGAGTAGAGAAGTCCACTCGCCCGAGTGAAGAATCCCACTCGGTCGAGTGACACCGATGACACGAGCGACCAGATTTTAAGACAGCCTTCCACTCTTTTGAAATCTTCTATCATTCCAGTGGTCAAAGTATTTTTCTCATATGTTTTTTTGAATAGTAGACTTCATGACGATTCCAACGCCGCTAAGAACGTGCCAATCGGAGGTCGGATGAAATCTGGAGAATTTCTGCAAGTTGATGCTACAGTGCTGGAATTCGCATATCAGTGTCACTCGGCCAAGTGACACTTTCACTCGCCCGAGTCTGGCAGTTTTTGACAGAGTGCTGTTTTCTGGAGTTTCTGCAGGAATTCTCACTCGGCCGAGTGAGCTTTCCACTCGGCCAAGTCGTTGATGGCCCAGAACTTAAGTTACGCGCAGATCTGATTTTGGGCGTGGGTTTAAGAGGGGTTTTAGGGGTTTTTGCTAGGGTTTTGAGGGGGCTATATAAGAGGTTTGTAGGCGTCATTAGAGGGGAGTTCCATTATGTTTTCTTGGAGACTATTTTAGAGGTTAGGCCATGCCCTAGGCCCCCTCTTGGATCTAAAAGCTTGTAATTGGATTGAAGTTCTTCATCAAAGCTAAGTATCATTGTTCTTATTATTTGAATCTTAGATTTGCTATCTTTTCATTTACAAGCAATGTCTCTTATTGATTTCTATATCGTTATTGCTATGCTTGGTTGATTGTTGTTCTAGGGCATAGGGATGAACCCTATGGATCTAATTTCATATTTGTGATGAATGGGTTCATATGTTGCTAGAATTGCTAAAGGGGTTAGGTTGCGATTGATTTATCACGGATAGCTAGGAATTTCCATCGATTTGGGGTTTGCAAGAGATTGGATTCCTATCGACGGGAAGGCCTAGATGTTCGAATAGGTTTATAATCGAAATCCACTAGACTTGGTTTGCAAGAGATTGGACCAAAGCTAGCATTTTTATTATAAATCTATACGCATATTTGTTTGCAAGAGATTGAACGAATACGAGCTATGACAACCTAGATCGTAACTCGACTTTGCACGAGAGTGGGCTCGAGGTGCGATTGGACGATGATGTCGATCTTCATGATAGTGGCTTAGGTTAGGTTTTGCACGAGTGTGGGCCCTAATCTAGGTTGCAATAGACCGACAATAGCGCGAGAGCGTGACTTGGTTCTATATTCAGTTACGACTCGTTCACCTCAACACAAGTCTAGTAATATTAAGATTCACGATTCACAGAGATGTATGATGATCCGTAGAGGGGATTCCCTAGCCATAGACACTTTTATTATATTGTATTTGAATCGATATTTGACCAACATCTTTATCACCGACACCAAAATCCATAACCATTGTCATTTCTTCACATCATATCCATCTCCACCAAAAAAACATTCGTAGTCGAACCAACCTAGGATTAATTGGAGCCAACACCACCTCCTCGTGTTCAATACCCGCTTGCCACTATACCGTGTGCTTGCGGTAAAACTACAATCGTTTTCCGGGTGTATATCCGGGGCCGATCAGCCGTGCGCCTAAAGCTGATGAATCCATTTGAAGACACTGAGGATCGACTGACACGGCTGTGCCAATTGGTCGGCATGGCCATGAGGATGATGGTGGCGCAATGTAAACCTAGGTCATTAGAGTTAACACGGCCGTGTCACTTTTCGACACGGTCGTGCGCTAGTTAGTTCTATAAAATCAAGTACGGTAAACACTGAAACAAAGTTTTATTTGAACATTTTACTTCTTTGGGCGATTTTCTGGAGCTCTTTCAAACCCTTTTCCTCTGTTATTCCTTGCTACATTTTGTAAGGCTTTTTAATGCTTCTTTTAATTAGTTTCTTTAGTTTTCAATCTCTATTGCTATTGTGATTTCTTGGATTGTTAATTTCAGCTCATTTTATTGTTAGCTCATTAAGATTGCTTTTTCATTGATTTCATTTGTAAATCCTATCATTTGTAAATCTCTTGAGACATCGATTCCTGCAGCTATACAAAGCTCGACAGTAATCTCCGATTGAGCCTTCGTCTCCAAGTGTTCGACATCCGCTGCATACGACACAGTGCGATTACGGTAATTTTGTGACTTCTCTCGCACACGAACAAGTTAATGGTGCCATTACCGGGAGACAAACGGCTTGACTTTGTAGTAGTGGAAAGTTTAAACGACTGAGATCTTCTCTCTTTTTTTTCTTTTTTTATTTATTTTGGTACTAAACAGTGATACTATTTATTTCTCTTGAGTTTTGTCTCTCTTATGCACAAGAAAAGCCTTAGTTCAGGGAATCTAGTACCACTTGACCCTAAGATCAAGGCTTCATTAAGGAGACTGAACAGAGAGCGGCATAAAAGGCATAGTAGGATAGGATGGCCGGTGAACCAGAACCTCTGAAATCCCTCATGGACTTCGTGATGCCCACAAGTAACCTGACGTCTAGCATTATGTGTCCCGCCGTCCAGGCGGCAAACTTTAAGCTGAAGCCTGGATTGATTCAATTTATACAGCAGGATCAGTCTAGTGGCCACCACACTGAGAGCCCCATTGATCACTTGACCAACTTTTTAAAAGAAGTGCGACACAATTAAGCTTAACAATGTCATAGAGGATGCCATCAGATTGAGGTTGTTTCCATTCTCGCTGAGTGACAAGGCGAATGAATGGTTGAAGAGTAACGATGCCAACACATTTGCTAAGTTGGACTCATTAGATAAGGCATTTCTGAACAAGTTTTTCCCGTCGAGCAAGACAGTAAAGCTTCGAAATGAAATCACTTCCTTTGGGAACATAATCGGGAGAGCTATACGAGGCATGGGAGTGCTATAATGAGCTGCAAAGAAAGTGTCGTCATCACGACATACCAGAGTGACTATTGATACAAACATTTTACAATGAACTTCGTCATCACGACATACCGGAGTGACTATTGATACAAACATTTTACAATGGACTGAAGCACCAAGTGAAGACTTCTATAAGTACTGTAGTGGGTAGTACTATCATGACCAAAACTCCGAAAGTGGCAAAGGCGTTGTTAGAAGAAATGTTGTTAGAAGAAATGGCCTCCAACAACTACCATTCGAGAAATGAAAGAGAGTCCACCAAGAAGGGTGGTCGGCAATATGTTGATGTGATTACTATTTCGAAAGAAAATTAGATGGCCTAGCACAACAAATATCCCAGATTCGGTCTAAAGCCAAGGGACCCTTATCTTCCTCTGCCGTGGTAGCAAATTATGAAGTCTGCGGAACACAAGGACATCAAGCTATGGAATGCAAGTTTGGAACTGCTCAAATACAACATATGTCGATAGAGCAAGCCCATACTCTCTACAATCAAAGGTCGCAGAGAAACCCTTACACACAAACTTTTAATCAAGTATGGCGAAACTACCCGAATTTTTCATATCAAGGTGTAAATTATCAGCCCCCCCTCAGCAAGCAAGATTTCAGCAACAAAGGCCGCTGGAAAATTCTCCACCACCACTACAGAAGTCTCGCTTGGAGGCTACCATGGACAATTACATAGCCATGCAAACCTAGAGGAATGACTGTTTCCACGCCCTTATACAAGTTAACCGAAGGATGGACACACTCACAACCTCCAACAAAATGTTGGAGACACAAATGGCCCAGCTGGCACAACAAGCAGGTGCAATGGCGAACAACCAAGGACATCCCCCGCACATCCTAAGCATAACCCCAGAATGATGAACGCCGTAATGTTAAGAAACAGAAAGCAGTTAACGGGACCATCTATCATCACCGGTACCCAAAATGAATGCGCAATCCCCAACTAGACCGTTGCTCCTGAATAAATCAAGGAAATGGAGTAAGCCGTAGAGCCAACAAGTGTATATGTGCCACAAGTTCCATTCCCATCAAGGCTTGCCAAGGCAAAGTTGGAAGAGAAGTACATGAAATTATCTGAAGCACTAAGGCAGTTGATATTGAACATAACATTTTTAGATGCACTGACGGAGATTCCTTCATTCGGGAAATTTCTTAAAGACCTGCTAAAGAGGAAGAAGGCACCACGGTGGAACTTTCAAAAGAATGCAGCGCTATACTTCAAAGCAAACTTCCGACAAAACACGATGATGAGTGGTTTTTATATATTAATTTGCACTCATCACGCACGTTTTGCTTTATTTTATCCTACGTTCCATCCCATTCTCCCCACTTTTGTTTCCATTTTACTTTTTGGGTCTACTTTGTGCATTTCAGGTAAATTGAATGAAATAAGGAACTCGGAGTGTGAAAAAGGTGAGAAAGTGCGAGAAAAGTGAGGAATGGGAGCTCAAAGCATGCAAGGGGAAGAAGAAGATCAAGACACATGCGACAGAGTGGAAATTCCATGATGTCACATCACAAGGACACCCCAACTGCCCAAATATGCAATTGTCACGGTCACGTAGTGAAACTCCAAACAGCCGGGTCGCTGAGAAGAGGAAATAAGAAATTCCAAAACGACGCATTCCTTTGGTGAACGACGTGACCGTATCACGACAAGAGCAAACCAAACCAAACGGTCACTTTACACGATTGTTTCGCTGAAGATTCAAAGACCCAGAGCTCCAAATGACGCGGTTGCATGGTTATTCATGCAGTCGCATCGCTGAGGAGTTTTGAAGCATAACTTACGCATCTTGTTTGATGCAATTGCGTCGTATTCGATGCGGTCGCGTCCTTTTGGGGCCCCTAGGTTTTGCAGGCAATGCCAGGGGAAATTTGGGACTTTTTCTGGGTACTTTTTGGGTAATATAAATGGTCTTATGTATCCCTTGCGCTAAAGGATGTCCTTTATTCTATTTTTTGAGCTTTTTCAGATGATATTCAGGTGTAATATCTTTTATTCTGTCAGCATTTTTAATTGCTTTTTGGTTAATCTTATGTTAGATTCTAATTTTGATAATAGAAATAGTTTCCTTTGATTCTAGTTGTTGTGGATTGTTGGATTGCAAATTTATATATTAATTTCATTGCCATGGCTATTGGATTTGAGTGTTTGATTGAGTTTCTAATCATGGGTTATGAGTAGTTCATCATCTTGGGCCATGTGTTGAACCCCATTGAGTTTGGCTATGGATTGAGTAAACTTTGATGAATTGTTGGATGATTGGTGATTTGGGGTATGTTAGTATGTTTATTATTTATGTATATTGGGTTCCCCCTTGTTGGATGATTGCGTGATCAATGGGATAGGAGGGGCGAGAGGTGCCATCTGGTAGTGCCTCGCGAGGGATGTACATGCCCCCATAAAAGGACGAGCAAAAAAGATGACATAGTCCCTGGCTCGTTCATGCATATCATGGTGGTGGCGAGGTGTCGCTGAGCTAGCCTAAGGCCGGGGTGGATGATCGAGGAGGCCTTCAAGCGACTAGTGCTAAAGGAAGGCAACTCGAAAATCCTCTCCCAAAAGCGTGTAGTGTAGATAGTGGGAGGAGTATCCGAGCCGGGGGGTATAGGTGGTCTCGATGGCGGGGACTGCAGGCCACTGGAATAGGGTCCAGATTCCCTCGTAAGTGAACTCTATCTCCTCGTCTAGTATGGAGAATGCATTCTCCGTGTCGGTACGAAGAAGTGAGCTGAGGGCCTCTAGGGTCAAGCGAATGTAAGTCTTCACCTGAAACCCTAGAAAATGCTCCCAGCCCAGGTTTGCGTACAGCTACCTAACCCCTGGTAATATGCCTAGCTGCTCTATGGCTCCTAGGTCTGTTAATTAGGTGGAGATGAATGGGCGCCTAGATAGGTCGGTAAAAGCACGACGATGATCTATGAAGGTGATGTCGCAGGTCTATAGGGGCGACATCTCGGGCTGTGGGGGTGTCGGGGGTGGTGCTGTGGGAATGGTCTGACTCAGGGGGCTGACGTCCCTGCTGAGGTGACAGCAGCCTGGCATTTCTTCTTGGTGCATGGGGGTGAAGGAGATGATTGTGGGGATGGGGTGGGAACGCGTATGGAGGTGCGTGGCCTAGCATAAGGAGCCCTTTGCGAGGGCTTCCTCTTATTGTGATGTTGAGGTGGAGGGGGTTGGGGGTTGTGATGGTGGGATGGTAGTGGTGGGTGTGGTGGAAGTGTGTAGGGGTGCTGTGAGTGTGGTGGAAGTGTGTGGGGGTGCTCTGAGTGTGGTGGAAGTGCGTGTGGTGGTGGTGGTGCTGGATGTGCGTGGTGGTGCTGTGGGAGTGGAAGTGGATGTGGTGGTGGTGGTGTGATACATAGAGGAAGTCGGCTTGTGGGCCAACAACTTTTGGCATAGACGTGGTGGCCGGGAAGGAGATGTGCATGTGTGTGGGTGGAGGACGTGTAGGGGGTGGGGTGGCGGTGGTGGATGCACGTGTAATGCATGGTGAAGGTACAGTGGAAGTGTGTGGAGCTGCAGTGGAAGTGCGTGGGGGTGCAGTGGAAGTGCGTGGAGGCTGAGTGCGTATGGGTGGGGTAGTGGATGTGCGTGGAGGTGCCATGGAATGTTGGGGAGATAGTGAGAATGATGATGAGCTGATGATGGCCCTGCGAGGCATCGTGTACTCGTGCCACAAGTGATATAATATATAATAAAAATGAGAGGGAAGAGTGGACCCTTTGCGATGGGAGAGCGTCGAATGCAAGATCCTCAAGCGATGTGCGATGCCCAATTGATGACGAGTCCTACCAAGCTTCCTCGAACCGATAAATTTGAAATTTGGTTTTCGGGGAATTGGGGTGATAGGGGGAAGGGGTGGCAGTGCTCGGTTGAGAGAGGGGAGAAGGTAGTGGCACTCGGGCAGGAGGGGAGGGGTGGCGCTCGGGGCTGGGAGGGTGGTCGGATTGGTGGCTGGAGGGGGGTTTAGGGTTAGGGGAGGGGGAGGGGGATCTGGGAGAGAGAGGGGTCATCGGAGTCGGGGAAGGAGAGGGGGAGGGGGCTACTCGGAGGAGGAGGGTGCCGGGTGGTGGTGGTGCTCGGGGAGAGAGTCGTTGCTCGGAGGGGGGAGATTAGGGCTCGGGGAAGAGATTGGGTCCCTCGATCGAAATTTCGAGCGATCGACCCAAACGCTATTTAAAGGGTTTTTCCCGATCGGTCGAGCACTCGGGCGAGCGCTCCCGCTTGGGCAAACCGTCTCCCTTTTGCTGGGTTGGTCACTCGGCCGAGCACTTTGTGCGCTCGGCCGATCGTTATGAAATTTCAGCACTTTCATCCTCTAGCCCATCTCGTCTTTCTCACCAATTTAAGTCTCTACTCCACGCTCATGTTTTGCTCATTCATTCATCGTCATGAACGTCAAATCAAAAAACTCAAAAAACATAATTAAAACAGAAATGCGAGCAAATAGGTCAGGTTTCCTCCTGCTAAGCGATTGTTTAAGGTCATTAGCTTGATCCCTAAGGCTCCATAAGTCGATATGTTGGGTGCATGCGAGATGCGCCCATCGTTCTTACCGACTAACCCTTGTGGGGTCGGTTAGTCATACGCCTCCTTCGGACCCTTATCGGTCCGTTCGTCGTCTTTTCTCACCTGTGCTTGTCTCTCTTTGGAGTGCCCCATGGATGCTACAGCCACCAAGGTACTGATCTTCATGACATCTGGGTCGTGATCCTCCAAGGCGAGCATGGCGTCCTCGTGCATCATTAATTTATCATCGATGTCCTCATCCAGGACCTGCAAATATGCTGCCACATCCTTGTCGTGCCGAGGATCCGAGTCATAGTCCTTGCTCCATAGTAGGGGGTCCACCAATACTTCTTCAGCCATTAACTTATCCACGAGCTCATCCTCCACCAGATCAAGATACCCGACGTCTGTAACAGGCTCCATCTCCCTCATCGGCTTATGTAGCCAAAATTCAGCCTCAATGTTTTTGACATTGAGGGAGAGCGTGCCTTCTCGCACATCTATCAGCACTCCAGCCGTTGCCATAAACGGGCAACCCAAAATCAGGTGTGATCCTCCATCTTCCGCCATGTCCATAATAATGAAATCTATCAGCATGCTCACCTTACTGGGAATCTGTAAGACGATGTCCCTAGATACTCCGACCAGGTGCGTCGCCGACCTATCTGCTAGTTGGATGGTCATGGCTATGGGCTCTAACTCTGTCCCGATGTTGAGGTGGTGGAAGATGGACAAGGGCATCAAGCTGATGTTTGTCCCCAAATCTATTAATGCCCTCCTGATGGGGATGCCACCTATGGAGCAAGGGACGGTGAAGCTCCCTGGATACGGGAGCTTCTTTGGTAGCTTATTGCTTCTAAGAAATGAGGACGGTTGCTCCACCAACAAAACCTTCTCCGTCTTCCTCTTCCCTGAGATTATTTCCTTAAGGAACTTAGCGTATGAGGGTATCTCTGTGAGGGCGTCCATGAACGGAATATTCAGCTCCACTCCCTTCGAAAGACCAATGAATTTGGCATTCTTATTCGCCATTTTGGCCTTAGCCAATCTACTCGGGAATGGAACTGGAGCGGGGTGACACTTAGGCTTCTCCACGGGACTTGCCCTTTCCTTCATCACTTCTCCCACCACGGGAGGGCTATCTCTCTCAACGTGGTAGGCTGCTCCTCAGCCTCAATACCTCCACCATCTATGACTGGTGGGAGATCATCAACCACCTCCTTGGGTGATGCAGCTGTGTGAATCATCACCAGTGGCTCCGGATCCATCGTCGATATGTCGCTACGGGTGGTGATGGCACATGCACTCTCCCTAAGGTTCTTCTCTGACTGAGCAGTGAGCTTGCCTTGGGACTGCGCCATCTGACTCAGCTCTTCCTTCAACTGGTCCACCGTGGTGGAAATTTCCTTGCTACGGGCCGCATGGTCTAGATTGATCTTTGGCCGCTCCTCGATAAATCTCTCCAAGGTGGCCTCGAAGGAGGATTTCTGCCGAGCTGGAGGAGGAGCAGGCAAAGTTAGCTGCTACTGATACTGCTGCTGGTATCCTGGCGGTCTATAGGGGGCATATGATCTCTGCCCAGACTGCTGCTGATGTGGCTGATACTGCTGCTGCTGATACCGGTGCTGCTGATGAGGTTGCTGCTGCGCTCTGCTGCCATTTCCGTACTGGAAACCAGGGTGGTTTCTCCAGGATGGGTTCCCATAGGCTCCCATGTTTCTTCCTCTGTCATCAGAGGTGTATTTGGCATCCTCTGTTGTTGTAGGAGGTGCCTGGTAGGAGTATGTCCCGCCATTGGGCCCCTGATTTGTGCACCTCTTGTAGGTGGCATATGTGTTGGCAGGGTGAGCTGGGTCTAGTGTCGAGTCGGTGCTCCAATCTGGCCATCTGCTGTGTGAGGGATTCGAAACAGCCATAAAAATAGCCGCCTCGCTGACTTCGTACCGGCCTGTCATGGGACCTTGGCAATAGTTGGGGTGGACCTGTCGTCCCCCCAATGTTGGTTGTTGGCTGACATGGCCTCAAGGATCCTCATGGCTTCAGCTGGCTCTTTCCCCATTATGGCCCCATTTGCCATAGCATCAATGATCATCCATGTGTCTGAACGCATTCCCATTGTAGAAAGATAGGACCAGGTCCCATATAGCGATGCAATGGTTTGGACATTGATGTTGGAGATCATTGTATCGTTTCTAGGCCTCATACAAAGACTCCTGGCTCATTGCTTGAAATTCGTGATTTGGTTTCGAAGACGCAACATTTTCGAAGGGGGAAGTACTTGGTGATGAAGGCCTTCACCAGTTGCTCCCATGTCGTGAAGGTGCCAGGCGCTTGGGACGTCAGCCAATAATGGGCATTATCCTTCAAGGTGAAGGGGAAAAGCCGCAGCCTGATCGCATCATTGCTGACCCCTTGCATTTGGAATGTGGAGCACTTGGCTAAGAACGCCTCCATGTGGTGAATGGGGTTCTCATGTAAGAGCCCGTGGATATAGTCCGGTTGAACCAGCAGGATGAGCCCTATCTTTAGCTCGAATTTCCCCTCTCGAACCGGCGGTACTGTCACGGAGGAAGCCAAGGCAGTGCCGGGCCTCATGAAATCCGGGATCAATTCTGGTAGAACGAGAGGTTGCAGTCCTATGGCAGCCTCGGCCATGCTATTCTTCTCCCTTCTATCCGCTGCGAGTCTCCTTGTGATGGCCTCTATCTCAGGATCCAAGGGTATAAGGTTTTCCTCCCTGAGAACGTGTCTGCATGCAAAATAAAGGCACTCAAGAAAATCATGGAATTCGTTAGCAAAAAAGAGAAAAGAGTGTAATAAGAGAATAATAAAAAGAAAAGGAAAAATAAAAAAATAAAAAGAAGTGGTAGGGTGTTAATTGTTGGATGAAACCCACACTCTCCAACCAAAAGCTAAAGCAAACCGTTGCCTCCTCGACAACAGCACCAAAAACTTGTTTGGTCCCTGGGTTTGCACCATGGGGGCCCGAATCACCGCAAGTGCACGATGCACTATAGTATAGAAAGATTGTCGAACTCATGGAAGCGATCATTTAACGTTTAGCTTTATATGGAAGGAGGAGAGTATGTGGTTGGGGGTTGTCACGATTGATTGATTAGTTGATTGTGGAAGTCGAGAATTAACTAAGAATTTAAAATTTTAAGGCTTTCGGGATTTCCCGCTAGGCCCTTCGGTCACGGATGCTAGGTTAAATGGCCCAACGTCGGACGATGGGTTAGGGTAGGAGTGTGACATCCGTACATGAGAACGAATATTTAACTTTAGTTGTTCATACTCATCTAATGCATCCCTTTGTGAAACCGTGCTCTCGCAGTCGGCTTCACACGGGGATGTGTGCATTAAGCTTGACACTTAGTCCTGCCTCGCAATTTTGTATCCACTCTCATGATCTACAGGTTACGACGCTACCCTATGGTCGGTTCTAGCAATCGGCGTGCTCTCGTAGTCGCTAACTAGCAGATTGGAGATTAGCGGTCGCCCTAGCTCTCGAGTCACTCTCGTGATCACGAACCCTAGGAACGGCTGCTAAACCCAAATCAAATTCGTCGGGATTCTCCCTAGGATACGGAGAAGCCTTCATGATACTCCGATCCTAAGGCTTATCGCCCAAAACCCTTGTTCAAACCACCATATGGCAACCCTAGATTGATCCAACAGGGGTCTAACCTAACATCTGATCCCTAGGATCCAAGGGATCGTCCCTAAGCCCTAGAAACCCACTACTCTAACATGGCAAAAGCTCTAAAAACAATATCAATAGAGTTAGACATATCCAACCGGTCAAATTACATGAAATTGATTTCAATAGAGAGAGCAAGAGAAATGAAAGCAATGACAGAGAAATCAACAAAATCCAACCACAAACAAAGATTTAGATTGCAAAAGAAATTACCAAATGTGAGCTCCCAAAAATAGTTCCAACGCTTTTTGCTGCAGAAAAAACTGGTTAACCTACTACAAAAATGTTCACTATTTATACAAAACAGTTTGGGTTCGGGTTTTACAAGAAAATCAACCCAAAACTCATTAACTTAAGTCAAAATGGACTCTGCAGACATATCGCTCGGCTGAGTAAGTAGTCGCTCGACCGAGCGATGCCTTCTGTACCGCTCCACTTGGTGCTCGGGAGGGGCCGCTCGGGCGAGCGAGTTGAGTCACTCGCCCGAGCGTCAAGTCACTCGACCGAGCAAATTAAGCTTCAAGTTTTCCAGAGCCCAAGTCTTCATTTGATGGGCTCTTCTAATGGCTAGCTCGGGCGAGCGGGCTGGTCGCTCGGTCGAGCGGGCTGGTCGCTCGGTCGAGCACCCTAAAGTTGCATCCTTAGCGTATCACAGCTCAGCTGAGCGCATCATGCGCTCGACCGAGCGATCTGGAAACTGACTTCTCTTCTTTTCTCTTCTTCTCATCTTCTCATCTTCTCATCTCTTCTTCTCTTCTAATCTATTCTCCTACTCCTCTCCCTTGCTTCTTTGGCCTCCTTGGGTCGTCGTGGCAAGGCGAAGCGAGCTTTGGTGTCGACGTTGTGCCCAGAACCCCATATCGCTCCAAATCATACCGAATTCCTTGAATACATATAAATCATCGAAAGGATCAAGAATATCGAGAAAAGCGCGAGATAATATAAAAATATGGATTCGAGCGATCGAAACGATATGGAAATGCATGGTATAAATATGGAAAATATGGGCACAACACCATACCCACAAGACCCCCAACAATTCCAAGCACCGCTTCAAGCACCGCCTCAATCACCGATGCATAATTTTAACCAAAGACCCCTTACTTATATGCCCTCTTCTTTAAAATCTAACTTGGAGATACTAATTGAGAATCATATTCTTACATAATGGCAAAGAAACGAGCATTTCTAGTTGTCCATCCAACAGCTAATGACCACCATTCAATAACTAGCAACAAGTCAAAAAGCATTGGAAACTTAAATAACGCAGATGGCACAACAACTGTCGCAGATAGTGAGGCCACAGGGGCAATTACCGATACAATCTGAACCAAACCCATGAATACACATAAATTCCATTACCCTTAGGAGCAGGATGCAAACAGAAGGCCCCACTATGCCCACCGTGGAAGCAGAAGTTGCCGCTGAGAAGGAGCCCCGGATGAGTGTTGAACCTAAAATAGAGCGTGAGGCTGCACCTCCATCATCTCAGCCACCAAGGGAGGAGAATGTAGAGAGGAAAGAAGGAGAGCCCACTGAAGAGCCTCGTAGAACATATATCCCCAAAGTCCCCTTTTCCATCTAGACTAGCCAAGGATAAATTGGATGAGAAGTATGTAAAGTTCTTTGACCTACTGAAACAGCTCAACATCACCATACCCTGCCTAGATGATATCTCCGAGATCCTAACCTATGCTAAGTTTCTAAAGGAAATCATCACAAAGAAAGGTAGGCGGGTGAAGTTTGTACTTTCAGTAGAATGTAGTTTGATACTCCAAAGGAAGGAGGTTGAAAAACTTGAGGATTCGAGGAGCTTCTCCATCCCATGCGATGTCGGCAATAGAGAGATCAAAAGAGTGCTATGTGATCTAGGAGCAAGCGTAAGCTTGATGCCGATATCCATTAGCGAAACTAGATGGGAGAGCTACAACTGATGACCATGTCCCTCCAACTGACTGATAGATCGATTAAGTATCCCTTGGGAATAATAGAGGATGTACCGGTATGCGTTGGAAAGATTTTTGTTCCATGCGACCTCGTGATTATGGATATACACAAGGATGCCTGCATTCCTAAATCATATGCCGTCCTTTCTTGGCCATTGCAGGAGTGTTGATCGATGTGAAGGGTGGGAAGCTATCCCTCAATGTCGGTAAGGAAAAGATGGAGTTTGACCTCCGAAAAACTATAAAGGAATTTATGAAAGACGATCACCAACAACAAGTTGACCTCCTTGAAGAAGTCATTGAGGAGACTGCATTGGATGATATGCTCCTTAGCACCACAGAGCAGATACCACACGAGAATCTGAGCCACGAGGGGCAGCTGGAATATTTGGCTCTAGCAAGAACATCCAATGAAGCTACAAAGGAATGATTTGAAGAAGTGCCTCCACGATTATACCCACTAGACACCAAGGAGCTGAGGGTACAAGATTTATGCAAGTCAATGCTGAAAAAGAACATGAAGAAGCATGGAGAGGAAGAAATTTTCAAGCTCTCCACCCTAAGGCCACCATGACCATACTATAAAGGGAGTCGAGCTCACGACTATAAACGAGCGCTTCTTGGAACGCAACCCAAGTTTAATTTGTTTTTTATTTTCATTTTCAATCTTTATCATAGTTTAGAATAGTTTAAACTTATATGAATAAAACCCCAAATCCCAGATTTAATCCCAAGTTTTTCCAATGCAGGGAGGATTAAAACGGTCGTGTTGGATATGCCACGCGACCGCATGCTGAAGAGCTAGAAGGGAGCTGAAAAATATTATTCTACATGGTCACGTTGTGCTGATACACACGACCGTGTCAACTGGAGCAAATTTTGAGTGGAATTGAATCTTGAGAGACCCTAAACGACGCGGTTGTTTCACCTAAACGACCGATCGTTTAAGATGGGGAACCATACTGGAAATTTGGGCAAAAAGGAGTCTCACCTGTCATATGGAAGCATTCATTTGAACTCAAACGACGCGACCGCATCGTCTTTGTAAGTCGAAGGCCAAATTAAAACCCAAAACCCGTTCAACGATGCGATCGTTTAAAGTTGGGACCATTCTATTTTTCGAGCCACAAATTCATCCCCCTGACATATGGATGCGGTCGCGTCAATTTTTCGAAACGACCGCGTCGATAGACTTTTGATGCACCAATTTTTCCAAACAACGTAGTCGATATGCAATCGACGCGACCGCGTTGAATGGATCTCGTTGTTCATCAAACCCCTTGATCATTGCCTCCTTAAATGACATGATCATTGCTCAAACGACGTGACCATTTTGATCAATCACATTGCTTACCAATATAAGGCACCCAACCCTATTTCGATCGTGTCAAGCTCAATTTCCCTCGTCGTTTCGGCTTCCTTATTCCCAAATCTCTCCATCTCCAATCATCTAAAGTTCCCAAACTCTCTCTTTTCCTCCAAAATTACCTCAGCATCTCTCCTCCATCCTCCATCTCATCTTCCACTGACGATTTGAGTCTAAACGGCCAGCATCCAAACCTTAACGCGATCACGTGGAGGGGTTTTGTTAAGATTCTATCGATGTGAAGGATACTCAAGGCTTGAAGTCAATTGCTGGAGATCGAGATAAGCTTGGGGACTTCTATACAGGCTTGGTTCACTGCAAGATCAGCAAGGATTGTTGCAACTTGGGTATACTCTTTCCTCTCTAAGACTTTCCAATCTCGCTGGTTGATTTGAATTTCATTGGGCTGAAGAACTTTGCACACTTGTTAGCATACCCACTTCATTCACGACCACATCTCACACCCACACCATGCCACTAGAGAGCGTAATAAGTTTCTTGCACTCCCACGTACAAGAACACCTCAAAGTAGAACCAAACGTTAACGCACATCTGCAAATGTAGCCTCCACATCTGCTAATGCACCACCCATTTCTCCCCAACAAATAGACACCCAAGGATCATTTTCATTAACGAACGTATACATGATACTTTCACTTCCCTTTCCCACCGAGTCATTTTACCCACCAAGTTCCCGAGCATACCCACTCGCGACTCACTAGGACTAGTTGAGGCTATCCGAACACTCCTTCATAACATAGGTTGAGCAGAGTTCCTAGCTTGCGAGGCCTGTACCTACAAGAGACTCATATTGGAGTTTCTTAGCTCTATTAGGCATAAGCGTTTAGGGTTCTCATTCCGCATGATAAATAAGGATAACAGCATGCCCATTGATTCCTTGACCCCGTATTTCATTGGCCACTGTTGGTTTCATCTCCAATGCCATTACACATGTCGACCCTTGTCATGATGAGTACAATAAGGATGAATTCTAGAAACAAATCACTGGTCTCTCTCCTCTCCCTATCACCAGGGCGAAGGCTTCTTGCATTATACATCATTGCCATTGCCTAGTGCTTCGCATCACTGCCAACTCCTTATTCTGTAGGTTGGAGACTGGCCAAGTCTCTCATGACGAGCTTTTCATTCTCTGGGCCACAAAACAACCTCATATTGTCTATGATAATGGCACTACTTCACCATGCCACCTCATTCATGTCAGCTTCTTCTTGGTCCAGAGTTTTTTCCATACCATTAGCAGCCCACACGCCAAAATCTTCTACGATGGATTTGTTATAGTTATTTCTACGCTCCCTCATGTTTCCTTCACTATCTCATCCACCGTGCTCCCCATTCCTGGCCCCACTTCCCTATATCTATCCGTCCTCACTAACATGCACATGATCAAGGCCATTAAGGACGAGAATTTTATGGCTTTATGGGATCATTCACACCCTTTATACCATACTTTCGAATCCCTCTCACTTTGGTACCGAGGCGGCTGTGCAAGGGATATTTCCACCTGACCCTGATTTTGCCCAGGCTGCACAACCCCAGTCTCAGCCTACTCAGGACCATGTCATCCCTCTTGCTGCTACACATTAAGGCCCCATCAGGCCTCCACCCATTCGTTAGTTCTCACGGAGAGCTTACCAACATAGAGAGGGTACTACCCACACTCCTCCTCCACCCCTTTCGATCATGTCACTCGAGTGGAGGAAGCCCTTCAAGACTTCAAGACCACCACGATTATCTCCCTGTCTGCACTTCGGGCCTCGATAGACGACCCTTCGGTCGTAGTTTGACGACGTCTACCATTGGCATCACACTCAGGGACACTATCCAGCTTCTGTACGCACTATCCTCCTTATGCCACCACCACCTCAGTTGTCGATGTCTGCACATCCATCCACCTCTATATATTTCCACACCTCCACCATCACCACCATCCTCACTGGAGCACCACCATCTCCTCCACCATCCACACATATACCCTCATCCTTACCATCTAATGTTGCTCCAGCCACTTCACCACCACCTACAGATTTTTCAGTCCCGCCATCCTCTGACGCACCACCTCCAACCACATCCCCCATACAGCCACCAACTGACAGTGGCACTTCTTGAGGTGATGACTCATTCTCTTCCCCCTCACATATACATCCTCATTTTTATTCACGATTTTAACGCATTGAAGACAATGCTCATTTTAGCTTGGGGGGAGGAGCATTTCAAGTTTTTATTTTTATTTTTTCCATCTTTATTTTCCCTTTTTATCTTTATTTTTCCTTTTCCTTTTTCCAATTTCCTTTTTCTGTTTGCATTATGTTTATATTACCATTCGCATCCAAAAATGAAAAAAAAATAGAAAATCAAAAACTACAAAAATACTTGCATTCACATCATGCATCTTGCATCATCATGCATTCATATGTATATACTTGCATTTGCTTCGAGAATTTTTCAAAATCGAGCTTTTATATGCATGGAATCTCGAGTTGAATTTCATGTTCTAACTTTTACGCTTGATTTCCTCGATGTCAATTAAGATGTTTGATTAGGATGTGTTTTAACTTCAAATACCACTTAATATGCTAGTTATAGCCATTCTCATAAGTCTCTAAGATATAAGTACTTGAAACCAACCTAGGTCTCTTAGGAATCCACTTTATGCATGGACCGTAGAACCGATAGTAGAGTATAATGATTTATAACCCCTCGAGACCTGGATAACGATGTATCACCTAGTACTGAGGATTGATTTTGCTCAAACTATTCATGTTTTTTAAAAAATATATGTTGTGAATAATTGAAAAGAAAAATATATAAAGAAAACAATAATATGTTCACCGTTCTCCCTGTAACTAGCACTCATTTCATGCATGTTTTACGTTATTTTATCATGTCTTCCATCTCATTCTCCCTGCTTTTGTTTCCTTTTTACTTTTTGGGTTCACTTTGTGCATTTCAGGTAAAATGAATGAAATAAGGACCTAAGAGCATGAAAATGGAGACAAAGTGTGAGAAAAGTGAGGAACGGAAGCTCAAAGAATGCAAGGGAAAAAAGAAGAGCAAGACACATGTGATTGCGTGGAAATTCCATGCAGGTGCATCACCAGGACACCCCAACTGCCCATAGATGTAATCAACGCGGTCGCCTAGTGAAACTCCAAATGATCGTGTCGTTGAGTGTAACGACCAGTCTTTTGGATGATATTATCTGTATTTCTCTACTGATTTTTTTTTGTCCGTATCCGTAAATTTTTTTTCATAACTTTATATTTAGCATTAGTTAAATTATTCTTATTATTTATTATCACTATTGTTATTGTCGTGACACCTAATTAGTTTATTATTATCGTCCTTATTATTATTATTAATATTCTTATTATTTTGTTTTGTGACACCTAGTTATTCATTTCTATTGTTATCATTATTATTATTGTCGTTTATTTTCATTATTGTTATTATTATTATTATTATCATTATTTGGTGTGAGGCTCTTTAATATGGTAGTTGTTGTTTTTTTTACTTTCAAGAATTAAATCTTAATTACCTTTCATACAGTCTTTTCCCTAACTCACGCAAGGCATCAGGTTCCTCTTTTTTTTCACATGATAACAAGGCCTAGGCCTACTATGATAAGAACCCTATACCCAATACTTGATATAACCCACAACCCTGTGCTTATTCCTCTCTCCAGCCTCAACAAACATGCAACCCTAGCTTCTATGAAGATTAACCCTACACTTTTAGAACCCTAGCCACAGACTTCTCACAGCCGCACTCCTCCTATATGATTTTTAAACCTAGGTTATTCAAACCCTACACAGCCTAAGGCAATAACCCACGCATAGGCCCTTATGTTTATAAAGAAAAAATAATAATAAACATAAGTCTAACCTAGGCCTGTCACACACAGCCCTACACCAATGTACATATTATAAAACCCTATATTTTTATACTAAAAACCCTAGAGGCCTAACTCCCTACCCACAGCCGCATTCTTCTCCTACTCTCCAACATTCAACCCTAGGTCTATAAAACCTAGGTCACGAGAACCCCAACCCCCAGGGCCTTTTCATAGCCGACGCAACCCTCCCATTTCTAAAAAAAGAACCCTAGACTCCATCTCCTCCGCAGCCTTCACAGGGAGCCGGGCCAATTTCCTTTACCCAGAAACGCCGCCCGGATCTCCCCTCGCCAACGCAAACCGCCGGCAGCTTCCCACCTCCACTCTTGGCCATCACCTCCACGCATCAGCCCCACTTAGTCCAGTTCCCCTCCCCGCAGCCACACAAACAACCCTACAGCCCACGCAAAGCTCCTAGCTTCTCCCGTCCTCCTTCCTCTCCCCACAGATCTCCCCACGGCCATACAAACCCCATCAGGCCGTGAGCACCAACCACAGGCCTTTCTCCCCTCCCACGGTAACTTCTCCTTCATCTCCACAGCTCCAACTGCTCAGATCTGACGCCGACAGCCCCCAGAGCTCGCTGACAGCTGCTGTCCGTCGCCTACACGCTGCCGCTACAAGTTCGGAGAGTAGACGTCGAAGTTCCAGCACCGTACGCGTCGTCGTTTCTTGTGGACGTCATCCGATCCCTCGCTTCACTCCAGGTTGGTAGATCTACCCCCTAAAACTCATAACCCCCATCGTAAAGTAGAGAAACCTAATAAAACACGTGGTTAGACGTCGTAGGAGCTTTTACGAATCTGACCTGAACTGAAAAACACCATTTCTGATTTTATTTTCTGCCAAAACAGCGAACCGAACCTCCCATGTCATAGTATTCGTCGAGACGAATCCAACGACACCAAGAACGCCAAAAACAAGCAAGTATATGATTTGTTATGAATTTTAGAAGTTTCGGCACGTTTACGCCGCCTTCCTGTTTTGCTGTGTAACTCAAAATTTAGAAGTGAAATGACGCACACAACTGACACCATAATGACTAGGACGAAAATTGGGATCCAACGGTATATCATACGATATATCCCCAATTTAAACAACTAGAGAAAGAAATTGTTTCTGTAGCAAGTTGAACAAAAAGGACAAAATCGTCATTATTTGAAATTACAGAAACGGTTGTTCGACCCATTTCCGCTTCGCAGAACTGTCACCATAAAACTTTAATATTGTCAACAATGAAATTCAGTGAGTCTTGACATGATTAACAATATGGACATCGTGAGATCGTGCGCCTCGAAGGTGGTATCGTGATATCGTGATGTCGTGTAAGTCGACTAGGCCGGCTCGTGTTCTGGCAAAACTTTTGGGTGGGGTTTGGGTTGAGCGGACACTGGGCGTATGAAAGGTACTCTCCTCAAGAGCACCACCCGACGCGGTGGGTTAGTGTCAATCACGGTAAGCCTCCGTGAGACGAACGACCTTCTCATCACGACCTAAAGGCGAGAACCCTAGATTAGATGTGAAGTCTTGACATGGTCATTGTAACGCTAACTTGGTCTTCGTGAATATTGAAATGCTAACAAACTCAGAGAATCTAATTTTGAACTTGCCATCGACTAGAACTGCATGCTAGGATTGTTTCTTTCTGCTCCGAAATTGCTAATTGTTAAATTGCTGCAGTCGTTTCATTCAAAATATTAAATGCTTCTAAATTTCATATACTTGTTATATACTTCGTCTTGGGATGCTAACTCTTTCTTGCAGACCCCTAGCTGACATACATTCATGTTTGTGGATGTATGTCAGGTTCAGAGCTTGAGTACCAGGAGGACCAGTACGAGACGCCTGAGTTGGAGAGTCAGGAGTTCGCACCTGACGCAGTGCCTCTCCCAGCAGAGGACTAGTGGACCCCGACAGCTTTACTGCTTTCTTAGTTCCTTTTGTCGTTGTAGTTACTTTCGAGTACGTTACTTTTCTTGTTGCTACTTTTAGCCCAGCTGTGGCATTGTTAAACTCTGTGTACGAACATTATTTCTGGATGTGGCTATATCTTTTCTGGATGTATTTCTTATTATTTCTGAATGGTAGTTGCAAGGACCTCATCTGTGTTTTAATCACAGACGCTTATTGAACTCGAGCTTCGCCGCTCCAGTTCAAGCGGACCGCGTAACGCTCTCGCTTCCGGTGTCTTTTGGGAAGCGGGACGTTACAGGTTTTGTTGGTGGCCCATGCAGGTCACTTGCAACTGCGAAGTTCAAAATAATGAGAACATTTATCATTAGCCAAACATCTAGAGTAATTGTATACACAGGATTAACTCGGGCTTTCTTTCTCTTTTGCAGGATGCCCGGAAGATGCGTCACCCGACACGGAGCCGGAGCTGCCGGAGGCGGAGAGGACGACATCCGCCAGATGCTGGCAGTTATGAGAGATATTCTGGAGGTTCAGCATCATCTAGTCCAGCAGGGACGCCAGGCTGCACCGACTGCGCCAGCCGCACCAGTTGCACCCGCCCCGGGAGCCAAGCAGTTCAAAGAGATGCGTCCGAAGAGCTTTTCCGGACGAGAGGGCCCGCTAGCGGCCGAAGAGTGGTGTCAGAGCACTGAGGATGATTTGGGCCTTGCCCGAATCCATAAAGATGAATGTGTGGATCTTGCGAGGAAGCAGTTGACTGATAATGCCCGCAGTTGGTGGACTGCGGAGGAGGCTAGGCTGACCAAGCCGATTTCATGGGATACCTTCAGCAAGAGATTTGACGCCCAGTATTTTCCGAAGTCGGCGAAGCGGATGATGGAGAGTCGCTTCATCAACCTGGAGCAGGGTACTATGACCGTTGACGAGTACGAGGCGGAGTTCACTATGCTGAGCCGCTATGCCCCTGCCATGGTGAAGGAACCTGAGGACTGTGCACACCGTTTCCTGCAGGGCTTGGACCTGGACATTTAGAGTGTGCTGTCCGGGAATACTTTTTCTACTCATGAGGATGTTCTGGTGGCTGTGAAGAATCAGGAGCATGTGGCCAATCTGAAGAAGGCCCGATAGGCGGGCAAGCGCCCGATGGAGATGCAGAGGAGTGCACCTAGGCCTGGTGTACGTCCAGTCCAGACCACCTAGTTCAAGAGGCCAACCGCACCTGTTTTCAACCGAGCTGAGCTGACTTGCCACTTTTGCGGCAAGCTTGGCCATGTGAAGAAGGACTGCAGGAAGATGCTGAATCAGTGTTTGGTTTGTGGATCGTCTGCTCATGTTACGAGGGACTGCCCCCGAGGTTCTCGACCTATGACTACTGGATCACCTGGACCGGTTCAGCGGACAGCGCCTGCACCTGGACCCGCTCAGAGACCAGTGCCTACACCTGGCCAGCGAGGACCACCCCTGGTACCGCAGGAGCGAGCCTTTCAGCAGGCCAAACCCCCGGTGCGTCGAGCTTACACCATGACAGCCGTTGAGGCTGAAGCTGATGACGACGTGATCGCAGGTAACCCTTGACCTAGTCTTTCCTTTTCCGCATTTATGTTTGATTAGTTAGTTTCCTTGTTTGATATAGTTTCTTGTACCCCTTAGGTGTTATCCTAGTTTCTTCTCACCCCGCCCTGACCCTGTTCGACTCTGGAGCTTCCATGTGCATCCTGTCACGGAAGTTCGTAGTCGAACACTCGATTCCCACCTACACACTTCCCAAGTGTTGGAACATCACGACTGGGAATGGTGTGGTGAAGGTTGCACTTGGTTGTAGACCTTGCCCGTTGGTGGTTAGTGGACAGGAATTGTATGCAGATTTCATCGTCCATGACCTACCCAATTTCGATGCGATCCTCGGCATTGATTGGTTAGGAGCTTTCTATGCCACGATCGACTGTCACCGGAAGAAAGTGGTGTTTGAAATTCCTGGCCACCCGGTGTTTTAGTTCGTCAGCGGAGGACATTCGCTTGGACCTGTCAAGTTCCGGGCCCAGCCGTACAGATTGACAGTTGCATCTATGATAGCAGAGCCGGAGAAGCCAGCTGTAGTGCGAGACTTCGAGGATGTCTTCCCTGAGGATGTTTCCGGTTTGCCGCCTGATTGACCGTTGGAGTTCGGCATTGATCTGATGCCAGGAGCTCAACCGATTTCTAAGGCACCGTACCACATGGCTCCTGCTGAGTTAGAGGAGCTGAGGAAGCAGTTGGACGAGCTGCTACAGAAAGGTTTTATTCATCCCAGCGTGTCTCCCTGGGGTGCACCCGTCTTGCTGGTGAAGAAGAAAGACGGATCGAGGAGGACGTGTATCGACTATCGGGAGCTGAATTAGATCACTGTGAAGAACAAGTACCCGCTGCCCCATATTGACGATATCTTCGATTAGCTTGGTGGATCGAAGGTGTTCTCGAAGCTGGATCTTCGGAGCGGATACCATCAGGTCAGAGTCAAGAAGGATTACGTGCCCAAGACAGCTTTCCGGACCAAGTACGTGCACTACGAGTTCGTTGTCATGCCATTCGGTGTGACCAACGCTCCTGCAGTATTCATGAATCTCATGAACCTCATCTTTTACGACTTTCTCGACAAGTTCATGGTGATCTTTATAGATGACATCCTGGTGTACTCGAGGAGCGAGGAAGAGCATGCAAAGCACTTGAGATTGGTATTGGAGACGCTCCACCATCATAAACTATATGCCAAGTTCAGTAAATTTGAATTCTGGCTGGACAGAATTGCATTTCTTGGACATGTAGTATCATGAGCCGGCATCTCAGTGGATCCGGAGAAGGTCAGAGCAGTCAGTGATTGGCCTACACCACGGTCAGCTTCGGACATCAGGAGTTTTCTCGGATTGGCTGGCTACTACCGCAGATTTATCAAGGATTTCTCGAGGATAGCTGAGCCGATGATGAGGTTGACCCGGAAGGATGTCAAGTTCAGTTGGTCAGAATCTTGTGAGCAGGCTTTCAGCACCTTGAAGGAGAGACTGACGACTGCACCGATCTTAGCTATTCCGGATAGAAGCGGAGGCTTTGAGATTTTCTGTGATGCATCGGGGAAGGGACTTGGTTGTGTTTTGCACCAGCACAACCATGTGGTCGCGTATGCTTCGCGACAGTTGAAAGTTCATGAGAAGAACTATCCAACCCATGATTTGGAACTCGCCGCTGTCATATTCGCGCTGAAGATTTGGCGTCATTTCTTACTTAGTGAGAAGGTGAAGATATTCACCGATCACAAAAGTTTGAAATACATATTTATTCAGAAGGAGCTGAATATGAGACAGCGCAGATGGTTGGAGTTGATGGCAGATTACGACATCGACCTTCAGTATCATCCAGGGAAGGTGAATGTCGTACCGGACGCCTTGAGCCGACTGCCAGAGGTGATGATTCTCACAGCCGAGTGGAGATTGCAGCAGGATTTGTGAGAGATGGATGTTGAAGCTGTTCTTCCCGGAGTCACTTCGTCGTTGATGAGCATGCAGATTCAGTCGACGATTGTTGATCGGATCAAGAGTGCTCAGGCTGGTGATGCGAAGTTGATGAAGATCAGAGAGCAAGTCGAAGCCGGACTCCGGACAGATTTTCTGATTCACGAGGATGGATCTTTGAGGTATGTTAGCAGGATCTGCGTGCCTGCAGGAGATATCAGAGAGGAACTGATGAATGAGGCTCACAACTCGCCTTATTCCATTCATCCTGGAGGTACAAAGATGTACAAGGATATTCGTCAGAATTTCTGGTGGCACAGGATGAAGAGAAGTGTGGCACGGAGTGTTGCCAAATGCCTGGTGTGTCAGCAGGTGAAGGCTGAACATCATCGCACCACCGGACTACTACAGCCCCTGCCTATCCCAGAATGGAAATGGCAGCACATCACGATGGATTTCGTGACTGGCTTACCTCAGAGCACCAAACTGAATGACGCAATCTGGGTCATCGTCGATCGACTGACCAAGTCTGCGCACTTCATACCGTTCCGAGTAGGACAATCCACGGAAATACTCGCTAGGAAGTATATGGAGGTAATGACCTTACTCATTCTTTCGTATTTCCTTTCTAGTGCCAATAGTGATGTGAATATGTTGTGTAGGAGATCGTGCGATTGCATGGAGTCCCTGTGAGCATCGTGTCCGATCGTGATATGAGGTTCACGTCTCAGTTCTGGAAGAGTCTGCAGACCAATCTTGGTACTAGTCTGAAGTTCAACACTGCGTATCACCCGCAGACGGATGGCCAGTCAGAGCGGACCATTCAGATTCTGGAGGACATGCTGAGAGCTTACATGCTAGATTTCAAGGGTTCGTGGGAGGATCATTTACACCTGGTGGAGTTCTCCTACAACAACAGTTATCAGGCAAGCATTGGCATGGCGCCTTTCGCTGCTCCCTACGGAAGGAAGTGTCGTTCGCCCCTGAGCTGGGACGACGTTGGAGATAGAGAGATATTGGGACCAGAGTTGATTATCGAAGCTGTGGACGTTGTTCAAGATATCAGGGACAAGCTTCGGATTGCCCATGACCGTTATAAGCATTGGGCTGATGCTAAACGGCGTCCTCTGGAGTTTCAGCCGAGAGACCATGTGTTCCTGAAAATTTCCCCGAATCGAGGAGTGATTCGCTTTGGGAAACGTGGCAAGCTCAGTCCGAGATACATCGGACCCTTCGATGTTCTGGAGAGAGTTGGCGAGGTGGCCTACCGCTTAGCCTTGCCGCCATCTTTGGAAGGTGTTCACGACGTCTTACATGTGTCTCAGCTTCGTCGGTACATCAGCGACCCATCTCACGCTGTTAACTACTCTGAGATCACCGTTCACCCAGATCTGACGTATGATCAGCAGCCAGTGCAGATTCTTAATAGACGTCAGAAGTCACTCTGAAACAAGACTGTCAATCTTGTTAGGGTGATGTGGCGACACGGCTCGCCAGGAGAGTCCACCTGGGAGAGAGAAGATGAGATGAGAGAGCGATACCCATTTCTGTTCCCTGACTCGTGATTGTTGGGAATTCCGAGGGCGGAATTTTTCTTTAAGGTGTGTAGGATGTAACGACCAGTCTTTTGGATGATATTATCTGTATTTCTCTACTGATTTATTTTTGTCCGTATCCGTAAATTTTTTTTCATAACTTTATATTTAGCATTAGTTAAATTATTCTTATTATTTATTATCACTATTGTTCTTGTTGTGACACCTAATTAGTTTATTATTATCGTCCTTATTATTATTATTAATATTCTTATTATTTTGTTTTGTGACACCTAGTTATTCATTTCTATTGTTATCATTATTATTATTGTCGTTTATTTTCATTATTGTTATTATTATTATCATTATTTGGTGTGAGGCTCTTTTATATTGGTTGTTGTTGTTTTTTTTACTTTCAAGAATTAAATCTTAATTACCTTTCCTACAGTCTTTTCCCTAACTCACGCAAGGCATCAGGTTCCTCTTTTTTCACATGATAACAAGGCCTAGGCCTACTATGATAAGAACCCTATACCCAATACTTGATATAACCCACAACCCTGTGCTTATTCCTCTCTCCAGCCTCAACAAACATGCAACCCTAGCTTCTATGAAGATTAACCCTACACTTTTAGAACCCTAGCCACAGACTTCTCACAGCCGCACTCCTCCTATATGATTTTTAAACCTAGGTTATTCAAACCCTACACAGCCTAAGGCAATAACCCACGCATAGGCCCTTATGTTTATAAAGAAAAAATAATAATAAACCTAAGTCTAACCTAGGCCTGTCACACACAGCCCTACACCAATGTACATATTATAAAACCCTATATTTTTATACTAAAAACCCTAGAGGCCTAACTCCCTACCCACAACCGCATTCTTCTCATACTCTCCAACATTCAACCCTAGGTCTATAAAACCTAGGTCACGAGAACCCCAACCCACAGGGCCTTTTCATAGCTGACGCAACCCTACCCTTTCTAAAAAAAAGAACCCTAGACTCCATCTCCTCTGCAGCCTTCACAGGGAGCCGTGCCCATTTCCTTTACCCAGAAACGCCGCCCGGATCTCCCCTCGCCAACGCAAACCGCCGGTAGCCTCCCACCTCCACTCTTGGCCATCACCTCCACGCATCAGCCCCCCTTAGTCAAGTTCCCCTCCCCGCAGCCACACAAACAACCCTACAGCCCACGCAAAGCTCCTAGCTTCTCCCGTCCTCCTTCCTCTCCCCACAGATCTCCCCACGGCCATACAAACCCCATCAGGCCATGAGCACCAACCACATGCCTTTCTCCCCTCCCACGGCAACTTCTCCTTCATCTCCACAGGTCCAACCGCTCAGATCTGACGCCGACAGCCCTCGGAGCTCGCTGACAGCTGCTGTCCGTCGCCTACACGCTGCCGCTACAAGTTCGGAGAGTAGACGTCGAAGTTCCAGCACCGTACGCGTCGTCGTTGCTTGTGGACATCATCTGATCCCTCGCTTCACTCCAGGTTGGTAGATCTACCCCCTAAAACTCATAACCCCCACCGTAAAGTAGAGAAACCTAATAAAACACGTTGATTAGACGTCGTAGGAGATTTTACGAATCTGACCTGAACTGAAAAACGCCAATTCTGATTTTATTTTCTACCAAAACAGCGGACCGAACCTACCACGTCATAGTATTCGTCGAGACGAATCCAACGACACCAAGAACTCCAAAAACAGGCAAGTATATGATTTGTTATGAATTTTAGAAGTTTCGGCACGTTTACGTCGCCTTCCTGTTTTGCTGTGTAACTCAAAATTTAGAAGTGAAATGACGCACACAACTGACACCATAATGACTAGGACGAAAATTGGGATCCAATGGTATATCATACGATATATCCCCAATTTAAACAACTAGAGAAAGAAATTGTTTCTGTAGCAAGTTGAACAAAAAGGACAAAATCGTCATTATTTGAAATTACGGAAACGGTCGTTCGACCCATTTCCGCTTCGCAGAACTGTCACCATAAAACTTTAATATTGTCAACAATGAAATTCAGTGAGTCTTGACATGATTAACAATATGGACATCGTGAGATCGTGCGTCTCGAAGGCGGTATCGTGATATCGTGATGTCGTGTGAGTCGACTAGGCCGGCTCGTGTTCCGGCAAAAATTTTGGGTGGGGTTAGGGTTAAGCGGCCACTGGGCGTATGAAAGGTACTCTCCTCAAGAGCACCACCCGACGCGGTGGGTTAGTGTCAATCACGGTAAGCCCCTGTGAGAGGAACGACCTTCTCATCACGACCTAAAGGAGAGAACCCTAGATTAGATGTGAAGTCTTGACATAGTCATTGTAACGCTAACTTGGTCTTCGTGAATATTGAAATGCTAACAAACTCAGAGAATCTAATTTTGAACTTGCCATCGACTAGAACTGCATGCTAGGATTGTTTCTTTCTGCTCCGAAATTGCTAATTGTTAAATTGCTGCAGTCGTTTCATTCAAAATATTAAATGCTTCTAAATTTCATATACTTGTTATATACTTCGTCTTGGGATGCTAACTCTTTCTTCTAGACCCCTAGCTGACATACATTCATGTTTGTGGATGTATGTCAGGTTCAGAGCTTGAGTACCAGGAGGACCAGTACGAGACGCCTGAGTTGGAGAGTCAGGAGTTCGCACCTGACGCAGTGCCTCTCCCAGCAGAGGACTAGTGGACCCCGACACCTTTACTGCTTTCTTAGTTCCATTTGTCGTTGTAGTTACTTTCGAGTACGTTACTTTTCTTGTTGCTACTTTTAGCCCAGCTGTGGCATTGTTAAACTCTGTGTACGAACATTATTTCTGGATGTGGCTATATCTTTTCTGGATGTATTTCTTATTATTTCTGAATGGTAGTTGCAAGGACCTCATCTGGGTTTTAATCACATATGCTTATTGAACTCGAGCTTCGCCGCTCCAGTTCAAGCGGACCGCGTAACGCTCTCGCTTCCGGTGTCTTTTGGGAAGCGGGGCGTTACATTGAGAAAAGAAGAGAAGAAATCCCAAAACGACGCGACCGCGTCGTGACAAGAGCAGACCAAACCAAACGGTCGTTTACACGACCATTTCACTAAAGATTCAAAGACTCAGTGCTCCAAATAATGCGGTCGCATGGTTATTCATGCGGTCGTATCGCTGATGACATTCGAAGCCCAACTTAATCTTACGTGATGCTACCTCGTCGTATTTGACACGGTCGCTTCCTTTTGGGGCCCCTGGGTTTTGTGGGCATTGCCAGGGGCAATTTGGGACTTTTTCTGTGTACTTTTGGGTAGTATAAATGGTCTTTTGTATCCCCTGTGCAAAAGGACGCTATGTATTCTATTTTTCAGAGCTTTTGCAGATGATATTTAGGTGTAATCTCTTTTATTCTATCAGCACTTTTAATTGTTCTTTTTGTCAATCTTGTGTTTGATTCTAATTTTGATAATGGAAATAGTTTCCTTAGATTCTAGTTTTTGTGGATTGTTGGATTGCGAATTTCTATATTAATTTCATTACCATGGCTATTGGATTTGAGTGTTTGATTGAGTCTCTAATCATGAGTTATGAGTAGTTCATCATCTAGGGCCATGGGTTGGACCCCATTGAGTTTGGCTATGGATTGAGTAAACATTAATGAATTGTTGGAAGATTAGTGATTTTGGGTATGTTAGGATGCTTATTATTAATGTATATTGAGTTCCCATTTGTGGTTAATTAGATTAGCCGTCGATGAGAGTCAGGACTAATCTAGGGTTTTCAATCCATACATTGATATATACTATTGGTGTGGCCGATGAGAGTAGGGCACCGATTAGAGCCCTCCTAACATATGTCCAAATCCTAATCCACGAGAGTGGCATGGAGGAAGATCGAGAATATTCAGCAGACGTAATGTACCTAACCTATGCCGATGTATCAGCGAGAGTTGACATCGATATAGTTTAAGTAGTCCTATCATAGCATCACGGGAGTAGGGGGTATGGATAACATAAGGGAATGCCCTTTCATGCACCACGAGAGTGGGGGGTATGAGAACGCTCTTAGGTTAAATGACCTTTCCCAAGTCCCATGAATCCAACGATTGGTTAACTTAATTCTATCATAACCCAAATTCAATGGTGGGGATACCTGGACCTTTGAGCTTTTATCACTTGGTATTTCTTCTATTATTCACCTTAGCCTCTTATCGATCGAGTAGCTTTTGAACTTAGAGAGAAATCGGTATTCAACAACTGCCTTCATGAGGACGACCCGTTTGCACTACAACCTCACCGTGCGCTTGCGGTTACACACATCACAAAACAAAAATTTATGAACACTCAATGATTCATGGAGTTTCTCCAATCCCTACGTAATTAAATATATACCTATTTATAGTGCCTTGTGTGATTTAGGTGCTAGCGACATTATCTATTTGCAGGAAGTTAGAGATGGGAGACCCAGAGCCCACTATGATAACGCTCCAGTTGGTGAACCATTCAATTAAGTACCCCATCAGCACGTTGCACAACGTGCCAGTCCAGGTGGAAGGAATTACCATCCCATGTGACTTTGTTGTGATGGACATGGACGAAGACGCTCAAATGCCTATTATACTAGGGAGACCCTTCCTAACGACAGCAGGTGCGGTAATTGACGCGAGGAATGGCAAGCTATCTTTTAGCACAGGGGATCACTAGCTAGATTACTTATCACGATACCTAAGAGGGGACTGAATGATGCTAATAAAAACCTCAGCGCACTGATCATGTATAGTCGCTTACGGGTCGAATACGAGGAGGCGGTAAATGAGTATTGGTTCCTATAGGTATTCGGATGAGAGCTACGTGATAGTCACAGTGAATGGTCGGTGAATGGTAGAAAAGTGTGAACAAGGGGTAAAAACTCTAGGGCATGTGGAATCGCTGCCATTTGACTAGGGTTAAGATTAAATTAATAATCGATAGGTTACTGGGTTCATTGGGACTCGGGAGAGGTCATGTGACCTAAGGAGATTCGCCTATCCCCCGCTGTTGTGATGCATGATAGGTTATTCCCTTATGTCATGTCCTACCCCCCACTGATGCGATGTAATGATATGCCAACCCACTCTACACCGATGTCGGGGGTCTCTGATGCATCGGTGTACGTTGGACACATTACGCTCGAAGAATAACCCCGATCTTCCTCTCGTCCATAGTGGTGTTCGGGGATTAGGCCTACAATGGGAGATCTATAATCGGTGCACGTTGGCATTCAGTCACACCGATAGTATGGATCGTCGTAGGGATCGAATCCCTGGATCGGTCCCGACTTTTGATCGGCGGTCGACTCGATCGCCCCGAAGGGATGGGGTCAAATTTCGGCGATAATAATTGTCCCAATGTACCCCTAATCTCAACTAACCTAGAAACTAAATCAGTTATTTGGTTCAACCCATGGCCCCAATCCAATGGGGTTCATCCTATTGCCCTAGATAAAAACTACTCACTACCCATTAGAATAGATGGGGATTTTAGCAATGGGTTAGCGTTCAAAACCATGGTTTCAAGCTACAACAGCAACAGATGATAAAATAAAACAACAATAACAAAGAGGGAAAAATTCTATTAAAGAAACATAGAGTATTACACTAATCAATGTTTAGAAAAATAAAAACAATTGAATAAAAGAGTTAGAATTCTTACAAAACGACCAAAAACCCTAAAAAAGATAGAAAAACTACTGAAAACAAGATTTTTCTCGCAAGAGGATGAAGGGGCGCTTATATACGTGCACCCAAAAGAAAACAAATACCCCCCAAATCTGCCCTAGAAATCATAGGGAATGGGTTTGATGCGATCGCATCAAGAAACGATGCGGTCGCGTCATTCCCTAAATGAATGTGGAATTGGGGACTCGGCCACGCGGTCACGTCAATATAGACGCAGCCGCGTTGAAGATGGTCATGCGGCCGCGTGGTCTGTTGATGTGGCCGCGTCGTTCTGCTCTAGAGATGGTAGTTTCACGGCCGCGTTGTCCTATCTTATGTGGGCCACGAAAGTCTCTGATCTTCATTCTTCACTTCACTCCAAAAATCCTCTGATGCGGCCATTTAGTGGAAATTGACGCGCCTGTGATCAAGATGCTTCTTTGACGGATTTACGCGGCCGCATTGACATAGTGACACGGCCGCATGGAGCTTTATTCTTCACAGAATACTACTCCCATGCGCAATTGACTCCCCAGCTTTGCTCCTTTCGTCTCTTGCGCTAAGATCTTGATATATGATCTCAAATCGACGTATAACTCCTGCAAAGCATGTGAGGGACCACAAAGCAAAGGAAGAGACAAAAACGGGGAAAACATGGATGAACAGAGAATGAAACGTTGTAAAACGTACATGAAAAGAGTGGAAAGCTATATACAATAAACACTCAACAATTACGAATTAAAAAATAGCATGTAGGCATCCTCAACGCCCAAGGAATGCCTTAGCATCAATGCTCGTGAAATTCCCAAGGAGAAGCCGTTAGACAAGTTCACCAAGGGAGAACCATCTAACCCTATTTTTACCATACCTTTAACTTCTAGTACTTGTTTATCTAATCTCATGTTGCATATCCCTTTCTCATGTATGCAAGGTATCTTCAAGATGAGCAAAGGGAAGCACCCGAGCGCCACCCCAAAAACCGCCTCAAGGAAGAAATCAAAGACGAAAGATGCCGCTGAGAGAACCACGAAGAAGAAATTGCGTCATCAACATGGTGACCCTGCCACTGCTGAAGACACCCCCAAGAAGACCAATGTGATCTATATTACACCGTTCTGACGGTCGAAAGGCATTGAAGGGGCGTTCACAAAGCTTATTGCACCAAACGGCTAAATATTGTGGACCTTCAAACTAACGATGATAAACAAAGCACTTTGTGGGAGGCAACCCACATTTCTAACTCTAATTTTTGCTCATTTCTATTTTTATTTTTCTTAGTGTAAAGTTTTTTGAATGATACTAGGAGCGTTGTTCATAAATGTAGTTCAGTTCTTACGTGCAGGAGTTAAGCACGGACGTGCTATGTGCACGCACGGCTGTGTCAGGACACAGACCTTCAAACCAAGAAGACATAGCAGTGACACTACCATGCTGATATTCAGTACGGCCGTGTCGAAAGAGAGAACAGAGTGCAATTCTACAGCACGTCTGGATTGCATGACCGTGCAGATTAACGAGAAGAAGGCCAAGTCACGCATAAGCTGACACGGCTGGGCTAAAAGTGGCACTGTCGTTCTAAAAAGTGTCACGACCGTGCTAAAAAGTGGCACAACCATGTGAGCTACATGCATTCTGTCAACTCTACAGACCAAGTGACATGGCCATGCCGAAATCAAGCACGACCTTGCCCCCCCAAAATTTCCAGCTTAAATCCCCTTTGGCCCACCTTCTTCCTCTTCACGCCCACTCTCATGTCAAAACTCACACCCTAAATTCTCCTTTCCCATCATCCCAAAATCCCTCCTCTTCCTTCATATACATCCCACAAACCTAAAACCTCGATCAATCTTCCAAAATCCTAAGATCACACCTCCTCGTCCAAACCTTAGCCCCATTTCAAACCACCTTCACCCAAGATCAAACCACCTTCACCCAAGATCAAACCAAAGCAGCAACATAAAGGTCAAAGGATAGCTTGGGGGAGCATGATCTATTGCAAGGGGCCGATCGAAGGAAAAGATCGGTCCAGATTTCATCAAACCTAGGTGAACTCCTTCCTTGTCCTCAATTTTCAAATTTTGCATAGAATTTTTGTTGCTATTTCTCTTGTTATTGCATTAGTGTGTGTCTTGCACCTCATTCACCTCACCTCAGACACTATGGGACCAAAGAGTACCACCTCTTCTTGCACTGGTAGACAACCCCGCCCCCAAAGGGGCATAAAGCCACCTCCACCTCCACCAGTTACACCACCTACGGCTGCACTACATAGGGTAGTTCTTAGGGATGCATAGCAGAGGATGAATTTTGTTACACTCAACCCTCGTCCCATGTCGGTGACAAAATTCGTAAATATTAACACCCTCCTGTCCTTAGGGATTTAAAGGGCGTTGAAACCCTATTCGCCAACATAGGTTGGACTGACTTTCTGCACATGCATGACGAGACCTATATTCACCCGACCCTAGAATTTTTGAGTTCCATCCACCTCATAGAAGATGGAATTTCGTTCCGACTATGGAACGTGGATATGGAACTCACGTTTGACAAGCTGGATGACATATTTGGTTTGCTCGTTGACAACAGTATAAGCCCAGATGAACGCCTACACCACCACGGATTTAACAAGTGGATATTTTGGTGAGAGATTACGGGTTCTGGAGAGTACGACCTAAGTACGGCCAAGGCCTCCGCCATTGTTCACCCCTATCTATGCATTGCACATAGGGTACTGGCTTGCACCAACTTTGCTAGGATCAATCGTAGGACGGTGATGTACACCGAGCTCCTCTTCCTTTGGCTTATAACCCAGCTGCGGCGATACGACCCATTTACTAGCCTGTCCTCTCCTTGTTACATGATCAAGAGTTCTGAGTGGTTGGTGGGAAAACTTATAAAGGTCTCCACCACCCAGACTGGAGAGATCTGTTATGGCGACTTCATTACTATCATTGCACAACACCTACCCTTCCACATAGCGATTCCCGACAACCTCTGTAGAGCTAAGGGCCCAATGTACTTGGTTACGGATGCACTTATTAGTATATCCATGATTAGGACACGATGAGCAGAGGGGTATGTTTCGCTATATGGGCTAAAACACACTGATTATATGCACCTCACCAACCCCAGCTGCTCCTGAGTGGACGCAGACACAAACTTGCTCCTTGACTCTGACATTGCTCGAGTGCAGTGGCCCGCTGCTATGGATGAGGACATTCTCTGATTTCGCCCCATATCGACCCACCCACACTTCGAGGAGGGCGGCCCTTCTGGCACCACCAATGAGCCCACTTTTTATCCACTGCCTCCGAATTTCGACACTAGGTTTAGTCGTGTAGATCGTGTTCTTGAGAGCATGCTCCAATGGCATATCAGCGAGCATCACTTTCATGACCCTGACATCCCACAGCATCCACCTGACGATGGAGACAAGTGATCCCTCCCTGCCTCATCATTGCCCTACATGCCTCACTTAGACACATTGAGGGCAATGTGTAGTATAAGCCTGGGGGAGACATTTCACTCTTGTCATACTATAGCTAGGGAGGAGTTTGTCGGTTGCATCGAAGTATCAGGGGCTTGTGTTTTTTGTTGTTGATGTGGGTCTGCTTTGGGTTGTTTGTCGTTGATGATGATTATGTCTTCTTGTTAGTGTCGTTGTTATGCTTGTCCCCTGATGATGATGATTGATGATGTTGTCGTTCTGTTTACTTGATGTTGTTGTTGTTGATTGAGAATGATTGATAATATTGTCATTTGATGTTGGTTCCA
Source organism: Scilla litardierei (assembly GCA_030789695.1). Classification (NCBI taxonomy): domain Eukaryota; kingdom Viridiplantae; phylum Streptophyta; class Magnoliopsida; order Asparagales; family Asparagaceae; genus Scilla; species Scilla litardierei. The sequence continues at coordinate 338,679,606 of CM061142.1, read as the reverse complement.
TTTACCTCCTCATTGTTGTTGTCAAGCAACCAATCCATATTCTTATTGTTTTTTTCTTTTATTATGGTCGAGCGACCAATCTCTCTTTATTTTTCGCTCTCTTTTATTTTTTCCCTATTTGGTCGTGCGACCATTTCTCCCATTTTCTTTTATTTCATTTTGATCTTTATTTCCTTTTCCTTTTATCCTCCACCACCTCTTTTACCTTCTTTTTCTACCACTTGTAGAGTTCGACGATAGATCCCTTTAGGAAGACCATGCTCTCGTGCTTGCTATACCCTAGATACCTCTTGTGTGGCACGCTTTCCACACTCCTTCTTTCACTGTTTCATTTTTAACCCTCATCCATGAGTTAGGATTATCCACCATTTTTTCCTCCCATAGGGTTGGTTACTAGGTTATTCGACTCTCCAAATACACAACTTTAGGGTTTTTCAGACACGTTGAGTAGACCTAAGCTCAATAGGGTTTAGCCCTGAATATAGCTTAGTCTTCCCCTTTAGCATGGTGCAATGACATGATTTGGAAAAAAGAAGAGAGATATAGAAAGTGCACGGTTCTCCCTATTTTGCTAAGTAGCCAGGTCTCTGTGCCTCTGGAAGCATTGGAGATTTGCATCGAAATATGAGATTTGAGGGAGTGCATGAGAATAATGAGTTTTTAGGTGATTCGAGAGAGTAGACCCGAGTGGTCAATCTTGTCCCAATGCCCTAGACTCGTCTGGGCTGAGCGCCATTGGCTGAAATATCACTACATGGATCGCCTAAGCCTCGAAAAAAGAGACAAGAAAGAAAAGAATGATACATATGTTTATAAAAATAATATTCATTAAAACATGGCTGTCACCATAGTTTAGGAGGAGCTAGTTTGACATGGCCGGCCTTAGAGAGATTGGAATCCTACGATATGCCATCGGGATTTTTACCTTCATGCAAGGTTCTTGGGGCTAGTGCTTCTCATGTGTGTGTGTGTGTGTGTGTGTGTGTGTGTGTGTGTGTGTGTGTGTGTGATGCCGTGATGAGAGTAGTGTTCAAGTCCTTTGCCACATTAGTTTGATATCATATATGAGCTTGAACTAGCCCTTGACTCCATCATATACACATTGCATGTGTGTGAGTGGTCTAAGAGGGTGATCCTCGAATTTCCTTAGCAAATTTCTCCCAGTGTTTCATTTCCTTTCTTGCTCGAGGAAAAACAAGAGTTTAGCTTGAGGGAATTTGTTGAGTGTATTTTATATTTGTTTTTCCGCCATTTTCCCATGTATTTTCCCCCTTTATTTTGTGCAATCATCGTTATTTTAGTCGTTTTAACCATCTTTTGTCCACTTTGATGCTTGGGCTATGTTTTCTCCATGTTTTAGGTAATTGCGCCAAAAACGATGCATTCTCGGTGAAATAGAGATCGAAAGAGGAAGACAGAAGAAAGAAAGAGGCATGGTCATGCATGGAGGCTAGGAGGAGGAGGAGGAGACTCAACATGGCCATGTTGGTGCACCTACGATGTTCAAAACATCAGATGGAGGAGGCAGATGACAATTATCAGATTGAAGACTGATAGCACGGTCGTGTGGCACGGCCGTGTGATGCACTCCGAATTTACACCCGGAAACTACCGCAAGTGCACGGTGTCAGAGCTTTGTAATATAGAAAAATGTCGATCCCACAGGGAGGTGATGCTTATATAGTCTTGGTTATTTTCTAGATCTCAGAACAGTGTCAGCAGGCATATTCAAAGATGGTTTTCATGATTATCTCCTAACGGGGTTATCAACAATATAAATAGACTAGGGCAATAGGAGTCACCACTAGGATCATCGGATGTCGATGCTAGCTTAGAATTCTTACGTCGAATTGGCTTTATTAGGGAAAGATTGTGGCATCTTGATTGTAGAACTCATGGCCAATTGTCGTTGTGCCACTTATCTAACGTATCCAGTGTTTAGCCCCACCGTCGTGGATAGATTAACACGCGATCCTTGCATTACGATCGACAACTATTCTCAATCTCTACTCATGCCACTATCGTGGATTAGAGCTTTGATCTGTTTATTGGTGGCTCTCATTGATGCTACTATCGTATGTCATAAATTAGTAATATAGGATGTCGATAGATCCCATCAAAGTGCATGCCACTGTCGTGGTCATGAATCCTAATTGGATTCACTAATATACCTAATTAAGTTCATATGATATCCGTCCAAGAAGTATGTGCCACTGTCGTGGTCACAAACCCTATATGGAATCTCCTACAAACTTGGCTGGATCAACCAAAACACTTCCCTTTTTTACCAAAACAACATAAAAATACTAACTTTACATCTAAATCCTAAGATCCTAGGGTTAATCCATTACCCTAGATAAGACTACTCATGGATCATAGAAGTAACAATGGAATATTCAATAAAAGCAAGAGAAAGCGGCATCGCAATAGAAGACATTAAAGTAAGCAATAGAAGGTTAGAAATCGTTACCAAAACATCATAGATCAATAGACAATCGTCGAGAATTAAGATCGCAAGATTCCAAGCAAAAGAAATCTATAAAAATCCAATCTTTGTCTTCTACAAAATAGCGACTGTTATGAATCAACATCTGGTGAGAAACCCCGACTCTTTATTTATAGCATATAGAGGAGCGTATATAGATAAGATACATTAGATACGGTCTTATCTATAAGATAAGTTGTGATCCCAACCCACTAACCAACTCGGTATTATCCCTTCACAACACTCCCCATTATGCAGCCATAGGTGTAGACTCTACTTATGAATGCTTCAGGATTCTGAGTGTAGTAGGAGTCTCACATGGGGTGGATACTTCAGGATCCTGAGTTGGTGAGGTTTGCCTCGTTAAAATCTTTAGCTATGGAAAACCCTGTGGGAAAAACCATAGTTAAGGAAAAAGAGTGCAGACACTCTCTAACTCCCCCTGATCTGTACAAGCACTCAGGCTTTCAGATCTCGTAGGCGCCTCATCCCAATTTTCTGCACAAACATCCTAAAGGTAGCAGTAGGAAGGGCTTTAATGAACAAGTCTACCAGGTTGTCACATCATTGTACTTGTCTGATGTTGATCACGCCATCTCTCTGTAGCTCGTGCATCCAGAAGAATTTGGGAGAAATATGCTTCGTTCTGTCGCCTTTGATGTAGCCACCTCGTAGCTGAGCTATAAAAGCAGTGTTGTCCTCGAACATGGTAGTTGGTTCATGGTCTCCAGACTTCAATCTGGTCATCACCTGGATGTGATTTACAACTGACCGTAGCCAGACAGATTCTCTGCTTGCTTCATGGATGGCAATGATCTCTGAGTGATTAGATGAGGTCACAGTCATGGTTTGCTTAACGGATCTCCATTGAATGGTTGTCCACCATGGGTAAACATGTACCTTGTCTGTGACTTTGCATTGTCGGGATCAGACATGTAACCTGCTTTAGCATAACCAACAAGTGCAGATGATAATCCATATTTTGTAAAAGAGTCCCAAATATGTAGACCCTTGGAGGTAGGCCAAAAGGTGATTTACCATGTTTCAGTGGCGCTACGTAGGCGTTGCACTATATCTGGCTAGTAAATTTACTGCGAATGCTATATCGGGATGCGTGCAATTGGCCAGATATAGAAGTGCTCCAATAGCACTCAGATAAGGGACTTCTGGACCAAGTATATCCTCCCCCTCATCCAGCGGCCGGAAGGAGTCTTTATGTGCATACAGAGATCGTACTACCATAGGTGTACTAAGTGGATGGCATTGGTCCATATGAAATCTTTGCAACATTTTTTTCGTATATGTAGTTTGGTGTAATATGATTCCGTCCTTTAGATGTTCAATCTGTAAGCCAAGGCAGAATTTCGTTTTGCCTATGTCTTTCATTTCGAATTCTTTTGTCAGGCTTACAGATATCTCAGCGATCTCTTCAGGAGATCCAATGAGATTTAGATTGTCTACGTAGACTGCTATTATGACGAATCCTTTTCCCTTTGCTCTTATAAAGATGCAAGGACAGAATTCATTATTGTTGAATTCTTGTTGTACAAGGAATTCACTTAGTTTGTTATACCACATCCGTCCCGATTGTTTAAGACCATACAATGATCTTTGAAGCTTAACAGAGTAGACTTCCCGAGGTCTATCTTTTAATTCAGCATGCATTGAATATCCATCAGGAAGTTTTATGTATATTTCCTTGTCGAGCTTACCGTATAGATATGCAGTCACAATATCCATTAGCTGCATATCTAAACCTTCCTTTGCGATTAAGCTTATCAGGAATCTGAAAGTGATCACATCCATGAATAGGGAGTATGTTTCCTCATAGTCAATACCCGTTCTTTGGGAAAATCCTTGTGCTACAAGCCATGCTTTATAGCGTTCAATCTCATTATTTTTATTTCCTTTTCTCACGAATACACATTTGTATCCCGCAGGTTTGACACCAGTAGGTGTCTGGACTATTTGCCCAAAGACTTTGTGTTTCTTAAGCGAGTCCAGCTCAGCTTCTATTGCCTGATTCCACTTTGGCCAATCATTTCTATGTTTGCATTCAGCAACGGATTGTGGACCATGATCATCATCTCTTCCGACGACGTGAATAGCAATATGAAATGCAAAGTTGTCGTCGACGACTGTACTCTCTCTGTCCAACACCTCCCCTGTAGGTACATAATTAAATGATATTTCAGTTTCTCCCGGTAGTTCCTCTGTAGTGGATTCTGGGAGGGGTGAGGGTATGTACATGAGCTCATTTCTCTGTTGGGGTATCGTCCCAAGGTCTCCGGATATTTTTCTTTTTCTTGGATTTTTATCCTTGGAGCCTGGTGGTCTGCCTCTTTTCTGTTGAGGTGCAGCCACTTCTGTTGCTGGTGGATTGCATCTATTCTCAAGGATGTCAATCCTAGCTTGAATATTTGCAGCAGGGATGTATTATTTGACAATCTTCTGGTTGTCAGTAAATGAATCCGGTAATCGGTGGAGTGTGTCCTGAATTTGGAGGATCTTCAGGATCTCATCTTCACATTGTTTTGTTACCGGATCATAGTGGGTCAAACTTTTTGTATCCCACGTTGTGATGTGCTTCGCACCAGATTTCTCAGTGTCTAGGCCCATTTGGGAAAAAATTGTCTCATCAAATTCACAGTCTTCAAGACGTGCCTTAAATGCGTCACCCGTTTGGGGTTCTATGTATCTTATAATTAAGGGTGAGTCAAACCCTACATAGATACCTAGGCCACGTTGAGATCCCATTTTTGTCCTTTGTAGTGGTGCAATGGGGATGTAAACTACACAACCGAAGATTCTAAAATGAGAAATGTTCGGTGGCCCTCCATATGCAAGTTGCATTGGAGAGAGACGGTGACCTCCAGAGAGTCTTATTTTTATTAACGATGCAGCATGCAGAATTGCATGTCCCTATGCATCCACCGGTAAGTGGGATTTCATTAACAATGAACGTGCAATCCATTGGAGTCTTTTTACTAGTGACTCTGCCAACCCATTCTGGGTATGGACATACGACACTGGATGTTCAATTTTTATTCTCGTTGCCTGGCAGTACTCTTGAAATGACCGGGAGGTAATTTCCCCAGCACTATCTAGCCGTATTTTCTTTATATGGTTGTCTGAAAAATGTGCTCAAAACTTTATAATTTGTGCCAGTAGCTTCGAAAAATCTAAGTTGCTGGTTGATAGTAGACACACATACAAATATTTTGAAGATGCATCAATCAGTACCATAAAGTACCGAAATGGCCCACTAGGGGAGTAGATAGGACCACATATGTCTCCAAGTATTCTTTCGAGAAAGCTTGGAGACTCGATGTCCACTTTTAGTGATGATGGCCTTGTTATTAATTTCCACTTGAAGCAGGGGATGCAAGGGAATTATCCCTTCTGAAGAATCTTCTAGTCTTCAAGTTATGCCCATAGGATTGTGATAGGATGATGTGCATTATCACAGATCCAGGGTGGCCAAGTCTGTAATGCCAAAGTAAAAACTTGGCTGATGTCGGGCACTTCAGGTGCTCCATTAAGTTAGCTTCCTCTCTCCGAATCTTTGTATAGTATAGGCCTGATGAAAGGCTCTCAAAACGTTCAAATATGGATTTTACTCCTTTTTCTTGAGACGTTACATACAGTAATTCTTTTTCATTTACATTTTCTGTTTCCAAATGGAATCCATTTAAACGGATATCCTTGAATCTTAGTAAGTTTCGGTTGGAGTTCGGAGAGAATAGTGCATCTTTTATTTTAATTTCCGTTCCATTAGGGAGCAACAAGGTTGCATTCCCAGAACCTTCAATTATATTAGATGGCCCTGAAATTGTATTTAAAATGGTTTTGTATGGTATAATGCTATGAAAATAGCATCACCCTTCACTGACCGAGAAAAAGAAGTTATATAGGCATCTTCCATTCATATGGAGTCATGGAGTCGGGGTTTTCTGCACCATTGCTAGAGCGGAGATTGGTATTTTCTTTGCCAGGAATGGGAATGACCCGCACTCTGAGCCAACTAAACTCGTAGCTCATGGGCAGGCCCAACTCCTTCTTCCATGCTATCACACGTCGCATGGTTTGCGTATAAAGAAAAAGACTGACAAACAAATAAAGAAAACTACCCTTAATGAGAAAGATTAATGTATATATAATGTTGCTATCCTCAATAAAACGAATTATAGAATCCGTATTCATGGTCGTCCATCTTTCCTATGTCCTTCCCCCCTTTGCACTATCACTGGTGCTTACTCCCGATCCAAAGCGCCCCTTTTCCATTCATAGAGAGATCCAATCGTACTGAAGGATCGTATGTGTTGAAGCACAGTCTACCAAGCAGTCATGAGAGTGATCCATCTATAAAGATGAATAAAACATTTGCATTTCAGGAACATAAAATTTATTATTCAAATTGCATAATACAAAAGCTCTCATAACATGAAATGTTCTAGAAAATTTGCTAAGATAAAAATAGAAGTCTAATCCAGCAGGTCATCAGTTTCGAAGTCGTCAGCTGTAAACTTGACTGGAGCATCAGATGTCACCAGGTTTGTTTCAGCTTTCTTTTTCTTTTTTTCTTTATACAGCTCATGGTGATGCTGCGGAGTTTTGCACACTCTGGACCAGTGGTCTTTCATACCATAGCTATGGCACTGGTCTTTCCAATCCCTTTTGGGTGGGGTGCATCATTCTTCTTGTTGTCATTTCTGCACCAGGTTAACTTGCGCTTTCCTTCATTTCTTCTCTGTTGGACTTGTTGGATATGGACGACATGTATACACCCATGAGAGGATGTATGAGGGTCTATAGACCTCAGATGTCGCGTGCATGAAAGCTTGTGCGAAGGGAACCTTTTCATGTGTGAAAAGGACCACTCGATAAGTGGAAAAAGTCACTTTATAAGTGCATAAAGGCACTTGATAAGTGCATAAGGAAGAGGATAAGGAATGGTGCTAATATAGGCTAATAAGCTTATATGTAGTTATTTCCTACAATAACTACCCCCTTGGCCTATAAATAGGACCCAAGGGTATGGCTTTTAAGGCTAATCCTTCATTCCATAAGTTTGCATAAGGCAACTTATTTTTCATCTTCTCCCTTCCATTAAGTTCTTCTTCCAAATAGAGATTTAGACTGTGAAACACTGCTTTGCTCCTCTGTGACAAAGTACCGACTGTTGTGGGGAATCCAAGGGCGAAGTTCAGAGACTATAGCGAAGCATACGCTAACATAAGTCTCTCCTCTCTTTCGATCCTCTATCATCGCATGATGGGATCCTACATTGGTATCAGAGCCACACGGGTTTTCCCTGGTCTCACCGATGAATGACACGTTGTCTCTTTCACAAATGAGTTTCCTTCCATTATGGATATGGTAGGAGCACATCGTGATGGAGAGAATGCAAAAGTTGTTCTTTTCACGTTAGGGTCTTTTGCCATTACGGATATGGCAGGAACTCTCCGTGATGGGAAGACCTGACCGTTCATCTCGCCAAACTCGCACTCCTCATGGATGCTGAGTCTCCATTCAATAGGGAATGGGCACTCTCTTCATATAGAGCGTGAAGTTTGCGGTCTTGAAAGTGTGTTATTTTTTTGGCACAAGGCCATTAAAGAATAACCACTTTCTCGATGAACGGGTGTCTCATCGGAAAAGATGGTGGTTTCAAAACTTCTCATCGGAGAAGATGAACACGTATCTCTTTGGTGCATGATGCACCCCCCTCCCCATTGGGGAAGGGGTTGTCTTCGGCCAATGACAACCAAGACCATCCCCCCCATAGGGGGGGTGTGCGGCCGGACTCCAAGGAGGCCGGCCGGCTAGCCAGGGCCTCGGCCAGGCCGAGGCGCCCTGGCCGGCCAGGGCCTCGGCCAGGGCCAAGGCCGGCCCTGGCAGAGGTCAGGCAGAGGCGCCCTAGCCTCTTCCAGGGCCAGGGCCAGGCTGGCCCTGGCCGATGCCAGGGCCAGGCCAGGCCGGCCCTGGCCGAGGCCAGGGCCAGGCTGAGGAGCCCAACGGTGCCGGCGGCCTCGGCCCCGGCCACCTTCATGGCCGGCCCCTACCGTCCCGGCGGCAGTTGCCTCAGGCAAAGCCCCCTGCAGGGGGGAGGGCCTGGATCCCTACGGGGGAGGAATCTGGCCTTGGCACGGCCACGGCTCGACCCCGGCAATGGCCGGGGAAAGCCACTATCTCCCGCTACAAAATACGTTTGCAAAATACGTTTTCAAAATACTTTTTCAAAAACGCTTTTCCGCTGCAAGTACTATAAGAGTACTATTGTTTGATAAGTGATGGGGAAATATTGAAAGTTGTTCTAGATGGTGATTGGGATCGTAATGACCTTTCCGATTCTAGAGCAACATCTTCAATATTTTTCGAAAGTAACTTATCAAATGTATGCTTTATGCAATGTTTTTGATCGAACTTGTTTTTATGTCTTTTGCAGCATTTTAAAGCTAAAATTTCTTCCGCTACTAAGAACATCGTCGCTGAGTTGAACAAAGGTGAAAAACTCAACGGCGATAATTACAAACTGTGGTCCATGAAGATACAATATGTTCTAGAGGAGCAGGATGTGCTCGAAACTCTGACGAACACAATGATTGAACCTGAGTTGGGCAATACGGCCCAACACAGAAGAGACAAGGAAGCTTTCGATGCTTCGTCTCAGAAGAACAAAATTGCTCGCATTACGTTGTTGTCAAGTATGGCCGACGACATAATGCGAATCTTCCGAGAATATGACCTAGCTATGGACATATGGTCCAAGCTAGAGGAGAAATTTGGTGTCACCTCGGTGACCAAACTTCGCTCTTTAACTATAAAATTTGATTCGTACAAAAAACGTCCAGATCATTCCATGGGAATGCATCTGCGACACATGGCGAATCTTATTTCAGAGTTAAAGGATGCAGGTCATATGATCACTGATGAGAAAAAAATCCAAGCGGTCATACGTTCCCTACCAATCGAATGGGACAACATGAAGATGCATCTCACTCATAATGAGAGCATCAAGAACTTCAACGATGTTTCTAAGCACCTCGAGTTAGAGGAATAGCGGCTTGCGGCCACCAAGACAAGTACAGAAGCGCACATGGTTGCTAGTTCCTCACACGGGGGAAAGAAACGTAAACATCACTCAAAGTTTGCTCATGACCATAAAAAGCAACCAGTGTCTACCAAGAAACCCAAACATAAGAGTGGGAACAAGAAATGGCACAAGAAGAAGGACTTGAAGAAGATCAAGTGCTTCAAGTGCAACAAGTTAGGTCACTTTACCCGTTCATGTGCGGATGGAGGTGACAAGGTAACTTGTAATAATACTAGTTACATATGTGTTTCTAGTTCAATATTTCTTGTAGAATCTAATCCCTTTTGGATAATTGATTCAGGTGCCACCGACAACATAGCAAGGGACTGACGGTCCTTCGTGAAGTATCACCGGATACCCCAAGGAACGAAGTGGATATATGTAAGAAACAACACACGTGTTGAAGTGAAAGGCGTTGGGACATTCAAGCTCGTCTTAGACAACGGCCGCACTATCTTACTTCATGATGTTCTCTTCGCTCCGGATATTCGAAGGAATATCATATCTGTGGTCGTCTTAATGGGTCTTGGTTATAGTTGGTTCTTTCATAATTGTAAAGTGGATCTGTCTTGTAATAATTCTTTAATTGGTTCTGGGTATGTTTTGAAAGGATTCATTGTATTGAATACGATGTACGATTCCTCAAATTTTAATGAAAATTTCCTTGTTACAAATTCTTCGATTTATGACTCAGATGTAATTTGTTGGCACGCAAGGCTTGGTCACATTGGACCAACACGTATGGATAGACTTGCCAAACGTGGCCTTCTATCCAATGTTTCAAAGGTCAAAATGTCGACTTGCGAACATTGCCTTGTAGGGAAATCTTGTCGCAAGCCATTTAGAACCGGCACAAGGGCCAAGGTTCTATTACAGCTCATCCATTCGGACATATGTGGTCCGATGAATGTCAAGACAAGACGCGGGAAGTCCTACTTCATCACTTTTATTGACGACTTCACCCGATTCGGACATATCTATTTGATATCCCACAAAAGTGAAGCATTAACCTGCTTTAAAAACTATATGAGTTTAGTGGAAAATCAATTAGATCGCAAGATTAAGGTCTTGCGAACCGATAGAGGCGGTGAATATCAATCAGCGAGTTTTACGGAACTTTGTGATGAAAAGGGCATAGTTCATCAAATAACTATGCCTTATACTCCGCAACAAAATGGTGTTGCTGAAAGGAGGAATAGGACTTTGATGGAAATGGTCCGCTCAATGATGGCGCAAGCTAACTTGCCAATCACCTTTTGGGGTGATGCATTATTGATGGCTGCTTTCATCTTGAACCGCGTACCCTCGAAATCAGTTAGCTCCACTCCTTATGAGTTGTGGAACCAAAGGTTTCCTGACTTAAGCATTTTAAAACCTTGGGGTGTGCATCCTATGCACATATTTCCTCCCATAAGTATGGAAAACTTGGGCCATTGGGGAGGAAATGTATCTTTATACGATACACAGAAAACTCCAAAGGTTATGTTTTATTGGTCAGGAAGACAATGGAGGACTGATTGAATTTGAGTCGAGGGATGTTACTTTCTTGGAAAATGAGTTTCCAAGACAGGGCGAGATAAGTCAGGACTTATCTCTATTTGAGATTTATGATCAAGAAGGATTACCTCATTCGAGTGGGATAATTCTTGGTGAAGACGAAAATACATTTCATCCTTCACCAATGGATGATACGAATGATGTGAATCCTATTCCATATTGGAATAGTGATCCAAGTGGGAGCAATTCTAACCACAGTCCAAGTGGGAGTAATATTAGAATTGATCCAATTTAGAGTCAACAAGGACTTGAAGAATCTCAAATACGACGTAGTAGTCGTACAAGGTTAGTTCCTCTAAGATTTGAGGATGAAGTCCCACAAACCTTTGTGACTTTACTACAAGAAGATGACGAGCCTGCTACTTTCAAACAGGCCGTATCATGCCCTGCAAAAGACAAATGGATGGAAGTGATGAAGGAGGAATTAGAATCCATGAAAATTAACCGAGTCTGGGACTTGGTTGACTTACTCTGAGGACGTAGAGCTATTGGGAACAAATGGGTTCTTAAGATCAAGCATAAAGCTGATGGTTCTATAGACAGATATAAAGCTCGCCTTGTCACGATAGGTTTTACGCAACAGGAAGGGATAGACTACGAAGAGACCTTCTCACCTGTTGTTCGATTTACCTCGATTCGCTTGATTCTGGCTTTGGTAGCTTGCTTAGACCTCGAATTACATCAAATGGATGTAAAGACTGCCTTTCTCAATGGAGAATTGGACGAGGAGATCTATATGGAACAACCAACAGGGTTTGTAAAAGAAGGAAACGAACATAAGGTTTGTAAACTTCGTAAGTCCATATATGGTTTTAAACAATCCTCGAGGCAATGGTATATACGATTTCAAGAAGTTGTCTTATCAAATGGTTTTACCATGCTCGATGAAGATAACTGTGTATATATCAAGAGGATCAAAAGCAAGTATGTTATTATGTCTCTATATGTAGATGACATTTTAATAGCCAGAAATGACAAGGGCTTTGTGATGGATATCAAGGCTTGGCTTTCATCAGTATTTGAGATGAAAGACATGGGAGAAGCCGCATATATCCTTGGAGTTAAGATTTCAAGGAATCGTTCGAAAAAACTTCTTTCTCTTTCACAAGAGACTTATATAAAGAAGGTTCTAGAACGTTTTAATATGCAGGACTGTAAGTCCATTGATACTCCTATAAGAAAATGCGATAATTTATGTCTGAAAATGTGTCCAAAGAACCAAAACAAAGAAAAGGAAATTATGGAAAAATTTCCATATTCCAGTGCAGTTGGTAGTCTTATGTACGCTATGATGTGTACAAGACCGGATATCTGTTTTGCCGTTGGAATGGTAAGTCGTTACCAATCCAATCCAGGGCAAGCACACTGGAAAGCGGTTAAGAGGATAATACGGTATCTTAAAGGGACTGCGGACTATGCTTTATGCTATCAAGGAGATGCCTTGAGGCTCGAAGGCTACACTGATGCTGATTGGGCGGGTGATCTCGATGAGCGACGATCGACCTCAGGACATGTTTTCTACTCGGATCTGGTGCAATATCCTGGAGTAGCAAGAAGAAATCCTGCATCGCACTTTCAACTATGGAAGCCGAATTTGTAGCATTTTGCATGGCGGTCCAAGAAGCTGTTTGGCTTAGGAAGTTCTTAGACAAGCTAATTGATGCAAGTGACTCAAGTGCTGTACCAATATACAGTGACAGTCAAGCATCTATAGACTATGTCAAAGATGATAGCATCAATTGCTGTACATATCTACGCATGAGATGATAGCAGATCTGCTTACGAAGGCGATCCCCAGAGATGTGTTTTACAAACACTTATCATCTCAAGGATTGCATAAGAGCTGAGTTGTATCAATGTATATTCCCATGTCTATGAAAGATCAAATTTAATAAAAGAATACGTTTTTTTTCGACATTGCATATGAGTTCCTTGAAAATGTTTGTGTATAATTCTTTTAATCTCAGCTATATTTTCTAGTATGTCGGACAGATTGAGGTTGGCTCTCTCACATGAGCAACCGCCTTTATTCTATCAGACGGATAAGATAAAGATGAGACCTGTTTAAAGTCAAAATCGTCAGACGGATGATTTAGAGTAATGACTTAAACAAAAATGGTCGTATGAAAGATCTGCATCATATTGATGCTTACAAAAGATCTAAGAGGATTTTTGAAATCTTATCTGTCTTATGCGGGATGTGGGTCCAGGAAATTAATGAGTAATAAAAGGGACTCAAAGTCAGACATTGTGGTGTCTGATCATCATTCTTACAACATCATTAAGACATACGCTCCCTGGGAAAGGAGTGATGTTGTAATACGTTATCATACTACGTATGCATTTGACCATTGGGTTAGAATAGTAATTGTGTTTACTATTATGTAAGACCCAAAGAACACATAGGTCTTAACTTCTTACCCTTATGGACTCTAATTGGTTCCTTTAGATTTGACTAGGTGATCGTTGTCTTAGCATGTTGCTTATGGACTATGGTCAATTCGGTCCGGCAGGGCATGTTAGAAAAGCGAGTCAATTTAAGATCGAAAGGATCGCAAGAAGAGGAAGATTAATTTTATATTCACATTTGGACTTTAGAGATTCAAAGCTGGCCAGCCTATTGTAATCCAGATGGGATTCAATTGTTGAATATAAAGTAAAAGAAATGTGAAGAAATAATCTAGGGTAAAACATGCGTTGATCTACTCAACTTTGCACCCCAAGGAGTGTTGTGTATCTCTAACAAGTGCACAACAGCGGACTCTAGGTGCATAACGATCACACGGTCTATTTCTCAGTATGATAAACAGAAGAACTAAAGGAAAAGATGTTTCCTTACAATCCCCTCAAGTGTGAGTGGGAGATGTTGGATATGGACGACATGTATACACCCATGAGGGGATGTATGAGGGTCTATAGACCTCAGATGTCGCGTGCATGAAAGCAGGTGCGAAGGGAACCTTTTCATGTGTGAAAAGGACCACTCGATAAGTGGAAAAAGTCACTTTTAAGTGCATAAAGGCACTTGATAAGTGCAAAAGGAAGAGGATAAGGAATGGTGCTAATATAGGCTAATAAGCTTATATGTAGTTATTTCCTACAATAACTACCCCCTTGGCCTATAAATAGGACCCAAGGGTATGGATTTTAAGGCTAATCCTTCATTCCATAAGTTTGCATAAGGCAACTTATTTTTCCTCTTCTCCCTTCCATTAAGTTCTTCTTCCAAATAGAGATTTAGATGGTGAAACGCTGCTTTGATCCTCTGTGATAAAGTACCGACTGTTGTGGCGAATCCAAGGGCGAAGTTCAAAGACTATAGCGAAGCATACGCTAACGTAAGTCTCTCCTCTCTTTCGATCCTCTATCATCGCATGATGGGATCCTATAGGACTTGGCCCCTAGCTCTTTTGTTCTGTCCCCCTTTCTATGGTCTTTCTTTTGTTGTCTCTCTTCTTTCGAGAAGAAGAGGCATTGTGACCTTCTGGGAGGGGGCAGTGCCAGGGGTCGCATGTTGTGAGTGGCAAGGAGAAACTCTCTGATTTGTTCAGCCATGAGTAAATATGACAATAGCTCAGAATACTTGGTGAACTTTTGTTCACGGTATTGCTGCATTAGTATCACATTTTTCTCTTGGAAAGACGTGTACGTCTTTTCCAGTATGTGATCTTCTGAGACTTTTTCACCACACAACTTCAGGAGTAAGGTTATGCTAAAAAGAGGTGAGTTATACTTTGCTATGGACTTAAAGTCATGCAGTCTCAGGATCTTCCACTCATATCGTGCTCTTGGTAGTATAACATCTGTGTGATGTTTATACATGTCCTCAAGGGCAGTCCACAGATCAAATGGATCTTCGACCGTAAGGTATTCCGCCTTTAGGGTCTTGTCCATATAGCGACGAATATAGATAATGGCTTGCACCTTTTCTATATCGCTTACATTTTCATTTTTAGTCACAGCAGAAATGAGGGACTTAGCCGCAGATGGAACTTCACATCGAGCTGCCAGTTCAGATAGTTTCTCCCTGATGCATCCAGCACTTCGAAATCGACACTTGCAATTTTAACCATTTTATCTAGCAGAGCACAAATTTGTATGAATTAATAATTTAAACAATAAACATTTTCATGCGGAGGCAATTTTTATATGAAGAGCTAATTGCGTGGATCGGCCAGTCCCACATAAATAAAAAGTCCAAAGTCTATTACAGTCCATATTACACAAATGAAAGCTTTAAAAAAGAAACTACAACTTTGGAAACCTTGTGGGTCCCACATAAGATATTCTGCTTCAAGTGTGGCCTCTATCTCCATGTAAAGTGGTCTTTGGTCTTAGACATTTACATAAAATTCCCCACTACAATTTCTCTAAAAAGTAAAAGAAAAGTGCAGGAAATAAAATGTGGGACTTAAACAGCCGATCCAAAAACCCAATTAGCCATCCATGCAAAAATTTGTACTCATCAAACATTTTCAGCAGACATTTTCATTACAGGCATCACAAGCATTTATATTCATAGAATGGATAAACAATTTAAGTACTTAATAATAATTGGACCACTGGGCAACGTCATACACCGTTAGATTAGCTGACTAATGGCAGAGCGGTCGCAGGATCTTCCTAATATTAAGTATTAATATTTGCACAACCAAACATAGTTTATCCAAAGAATAAGCCTAAAATGATGTAAAGCATATAGTTATGATCTTACAAAGGTATCATATAATGCAAGGGTTGTGCTAGTTGGGTTTATTCAAAAAGATTGAAAACGAGCCCAAAATATAACTTCTTCGTAAAAAAAGGAAGAAGTTTTCCATTTAAATTATTCCCAATTAATCACCAAATGTCCCCAAATGTCCCCTATTTTATCATGATTTTTCATTAATTTTTAGGCCCCCAAATACCCTTTTAATCAATTTTTAGCCCTCGAAACCCCCCTATTTTAGCTGTTTTCTGTTTTTTTTAAGTATAGACATCCTGCAGGCCTAAAGCCCGCAGTGTGGCTGTGGGCTTCAAGCCCGCAGTCATTTTCCCCTTAATTTTTAAAGATGAATTACTTGTGGGCCTAAGGCCCGCAGTCCGTTTTGTTTGTTTGTTTTTGTTTCATGGGCTTCAGGCCCAGTAAAAAAATAGGGTTTTAGGGGCGGCTGCTAGGGCTAGCCACTGACGTCCCTCGATCTAATGCCGTCGTGCATTGGCATGGGGCATGGGGCCCTCCCCCTATAGCCATGCAAGGGGTGAGGGTGGGGGTTGTAACGGCGGCCCCCCTCCCGCTGTGGTGAGGGGGAGGGTGGAATCAGCGCCCCCCCTTTGGGAGGGGAACGAGGACCGGCGTCCCCCCCTCCCGCTTTAGGCAGGGGGCGAGGGCTAATGGTGGCCCCCCCGCTTCAGGCAGGGGGGCAGGGACGCGTCAGCCTTCTGGTGCAGGCGAACGGCGCCCCCCTGCCCCACTTCAGGCCAGGGGGCAGGGACGCGGCAGCCTTCAGGTGTGGGCTATCGGCAGACCCCTCGCTTCAAGTGGGGGGGGATGCGGCAGCCTTCAGGCGCGGGCTAACGGCAGACCCCCTTTCGGGTGGGAATATTACGACGGCCCCCCTTTGGGGGGAACTCATGTGGGGACCGACGGTGCCACCCCCTTCGGGGGGGGGAATGGCACAGGGAACGGGCAAAGGCGACGGCCGGCGGTAAGGCCACCGGCGAGGCCGAGATAGGGTAAAAAACCAATCTTCATTTTACAGATTTTAAACATGTTAAAAAAATTATTTTTGGATGATAAAATCGTCGATTTAGGAGATTAGCCCTAATTCCACTTCGATCTTGCGAGATCTATGGAAAATAATATCACATGTATGATAAAACCGACATTTTAGCGAGATTTACCTCTATATCCGTCCTTCGGATATAGCGACGGTTGAACGAAGCCTACGCAGAGGATGACGCTCGTTTGATGAAGCTTGACGCCACACGTGTGGATCTCCAGCCTTATTTTTCTTTCGCAATGATTGATTTTGTGTGGAATTTTTGTTTAGAGACTCGTGTTGATAACGTGTTATAAGTCAACATCTGGAGAGAAACCTCCAGCTCTTTACTTATAGCATATAGAGGAGCATATACAGATAAGATACATTAGATACGGTCTTACCTATAAGATTAGCCGTGATCCCAGCCGACTAACCAACTCAGTATTATCCCTTCACAACAGCGACACCTATGAAAACTCTCTATAAAACTAAAATAGAATTAAAACTAAGGAAAATAACAAGCTCTCTAAAATATGGTAAAAATTGTACTTATATACAAGGGGATGGACACCACAAAAATAAGAAGATATGGGCAATTGAGCCCACCAACTAGTCAGGTCGCGGCACCCTACTCGGGCAAGTAGCGACACTGCTCGATCGAGCTGGATATGTGGCTCCGCTTTGCTGCTTCTTTGGCTCTGGGCTGATACTGGCTACTCGGTCGAGTAGCCCCTCCACTCTGTCGAGCTACAGTGGGCTAAAAGTCTCTTCAAAAACACTGCTCTGTTTGGTTCGTGCTCAGTCGAGTAGATGGTCTACTCGGTCAAGCCACAGTGCTTGAAGAGTTGCTCAGAATATTCGTTCTGCTTAGATTCAGATCGGTCAAGTAGAAGCTCTGCTCGATCGAGTGGGGGCATGTCAGGTCTGCTGGGGCTTCAAGAGTATCAGCTCCGTCGAGTACTGAGCAGCTCGACCGAGCTGCCTGACCAAGCTGCCTGGGAATTAACCTCCAAGCCTCTAGAGCTCTAAAATCTCCTTCTTTTCTCCTCCTCACCTCCAATCTTCTTCTTTACCTTGCCGAACACTTATTAAACCTTGCCAATGATGTTGTGGATGGCTCGGATGTGTCCATGTCTTAGAAATGCTCCAAATCGCCCCAAAGTTCCTGAAAATCACCATTTCTATATGAAACTCGAATATATCGTTAGAAGCGCTATAATATATATAAATGCAAACTTTGGATGGAGAAAATGATATGAAATGAGGCAGTAAATGCATGGAAAATATGGACACATCAAAATCCCCCAAGCTTACCTCTTACTCGTCCTCGAGGAAGACGAATACGAAGCTCACCATAAGATGAAAATAAGAAATAGAAAAAGAATGAAAAATGGAAGGGGTCGCTAGATTATTCGCTCAGATCTCATGCTATAAGCTACACATCACGATAACTCGGAAAATACGAATCGCGTGCTATAAAGATTTCATATATTACCTAAACATGGTACTTGCAAACTTTTAAGATCAAAAAAAGGGACTCTCTAAATTCAAGCAATTAACTCATATTCAATTCATGCAATTCATAGAATTTAATATGCAAATCATTGGCGATGCACTTTTCAATCAATGGTTATAACTAAAGCATTTAAGAATCACACCAAGCATACAATAAAGGATAGAATAAAATTCATGGCATTTACATATTCATATCCAATCATAAGAAATATACATAGCTAAACTATTTCGCTAAGTTTCAGCATTATCAAATATTCCCATTCGTACACAACTCCACTCTAATGTCGTACTCACTCATATGGTCAAATGAATTCACACCCCCCCACGCTTAGCTTGAGGCGTCGCATCCAAAGGAAAATAATAGGGGAAAATGAGATTTTTGCCTTTGTTTTCCCACGTATAAAAGTGGCTCCAATAATGAGATAGAGAAACAGTTTTTTTTCTTTTTTTCTTTTCTCTTTTTTGGTTTTTGTTTCTCATTTTTTTCTTTTTGAATTTTTGTAGGAGCAATATGATTTGTATTTTTGTTTTGTCTCCTTTTTGGCTTTTTTGTACTTTTTGGAGCTGGCATTTCGTTTGCAACAGATTTTTGGAAATAGATACGGTATATGTAGCTGCAAGGGGTGAACTCAAGTGACAAGTAGAGAAATAAAGATATATGTGGAGAAATAAATATAGTGTAACACTCGGTGCACTCTAAGATGTGCACAAACGGTTCAATAAGATAATACCTCAACTAAAACTTATATGTAAGCATTGATATTCTCAATCATTTCAACAAATAGTGAAGTCAAGCAGTAAATTTTACAATCATATCAGACAAGCAACAGAAGGTGAATAAGACAATAAAACAGATGATTCAGATATACTAATGATGCGTGAATCTTGGTGCATTTCCAACAAAAGCATACTAAATACTAATCCATACATTCATCTTCAATAAATGGTATGCATTCACTTAGAGGAGTCATCAAAAGAAATATATTTGCAAGCACATGTATAGCAAGATATTGAAATACTCTAAATAGCATGGCAAGGATAGTAATCATCATAATAGTTGCTAAAGCACTAAGAGATATCATCATATGGAATATATCTAGCATAGAAAGGAAAAGAAAAGTGGAAAAATAAAATAAAACAAGCATGCAAGTATACCAAAAGATGGAAAATATGATGCTAAAAGGAAGAAAACAAAATGGTGGAAAATGGGTGGAAAATAAAAATAAAAAAGGGGTAAAATGAAAGGGAAAAGATAAGAATAAAAACCAAAAAGCGATAGCGCTCATCCCCCAAGCTAAAAACAACAGTGCCCTCACTGCTGAGAACACGCGTGAAAGGCGGTAAATGATGCTAGGTGGGACGGGTGGGTAATAATAAGAAAGGGAAACTAACAAAATGAAATTATACAAATGAAAACGAAAAATGCAGGTGCATGTCCTAATGCTTAGAATATGTACAAGCAAATAGATGATGAAGATGATGCAATGCTGGAATGAAGGATATACAAATGGATGATGATGGGTCCTCCCCCAAGCTAAGCATGTGTAAGGCCGCCGAAAGGACGGATGTGCACTAAAATATGGATGAGGGGGAGAATAGGAGCAAAAATAATAATCAAGTAGGGGCACCACCCTCTGGAGGTGTCGATAGGTCCCACTGCTGAAGAGTAGATGAAAGAACAATATGTGGGTCGACGGGTGTGTCGACAGCTGGGTCAGAAACTGGTGCAACCGGCTCAACAGAAAGTGTGACAGGCCCTGCAGAAGCTTAAGAAATTAGGTCGACAAGCAGTACATGTGTGACCGGAGGAGCAGGTGCTAGTATGACAGGTGGTGCACGCTGCATCCTTAGAATATCTAAAATCACCCGAATGTCCCGACTGACTGACTTGTGGTGGGTGGAGACTGTGCGGGCGAGGGTGGCAAAGTAACACCTCAAGCCAGCGACCCCAGTCTCCACCGCAGTCAGGTGTGTGTCAGTATGGAGGGAGATGGGTGGCGGACGTACATCTCTAGAAACACCTATCTTGGAAGTGCATGTGCTGCATGAGGCCTGAAAGCAAAATCGGGAGAGGGTGGCCTAGAGGGGATCTCTGTAGAAGATGGGAAAGGAATGGATCCAAGATCTGGTGAAGAGGTCGAAGTAGAGACATCAGAAATCAGAGTCGTCGTGGCAGCAGAAGTTGTGACAGAAACCACGACGGTCTCGGTGAATACATCAGTGGTGCCAGGAAGAGTAGCTATGGACTCCGAAACGATAGGCCAGGAAGGAATGGGGTCCACATGTGCAGATAGTGTGATGGCAGAAACTGATGGGGTATGGACAGAAGAGGTGGGGACATGCTCAAAATTGGGTGGGGTGGTTGATCGCGCCCCGGGATACACACGCACCTGGGACAAGCGACTCGTAGTCTTACCGCAAGCGCACGGTGTAGCGGCGAGCGGGTATCGAACTCAGGGAGGAACAATGACAGTGTCTCTTTCCAATAACCTAGCTATCAAAATGGTCGAGAATGATTCGGGGTGAAATTGTCACAATCGTTCAAATGTCGATGGAAATGTCAATAAAATAAAACGCACAGGGATAGGGAATCCCCGCTACGGACCGTATCTCACCGTTGTGATTCGTAGGTTTCATCATTGCTAGACTTGAATCTTAGGTGAACTAGTCGCAACTAGATGTAGAACCAAGCTCACGCTCTTGCGCTATTGTCGGTCTATAGCGAACCTAGGTTAGGGCCCACTCTCGTGCAAACCCTAACTTAAGCCACTAGCATTAGGATCGACATCATCGTTCAATCGTATCTCGAGCCCACTCTCGTGCAAACTCGAGCTATGACATAGGTTGAGATAGTGCCTACCCGTCCAATCTCTTGCAAACGGGTATTGGTATAGAATTACGATTGAAAACCCTAGCCTTGGTCGAATCTCTTGCAAACCAATCCTAGAGGAGTCCAATCGTAAATCTAAATCGAATTTCTAGGGCTTCCTATCAATTGGACCCAATCTCTTGCAAATCCCAATCGATATGAATCCCTAGCTATCCGTAATTTATCAATCCCAACCTAACCCTAATCAATTCTAGCAAGAATTTCACCAATTCATCACAATTTAGAAATAGGGTCCATAGGGTTCATCCCTACACCCTAAGACGATAAAACTACTCACTAATCATCATGCAATTCATAAGAAAATCAATAACAAAATCAACACAATTCATTGCAATACAGAAATTATCAACAAAAATAGGGTTTTTGATAAGAAGAGAGACAAACCAATGAGAATCCAATAGCATCCAACAAAAGTAGCCTTTCTAATCTCTCTAAAAAGACTAAATCTAATGATCTAAAAAGATCTCAAAAAGGCTGCCAAAAAGTATCAAAAAGTCCTCCTAAACTAGGGCAAAAACTGGGTTTAAATACCCCTCAAAATCACCCAGAAATTCGTGACAAAAATGCCCCTGTGCAGCCCAGAAATCGCACTTTACGCAGCAGGTGGAGCGGCTCACTCGGCCGAGTGACAAATGTCACTCGGCCGAGTGACAACCCCTGTACATTTACAGTAAGTCGGGGATTTTCGGGGGGTCTGTCTTCAGAATTGATTCGGCCGAGTGGATTTATCCGCTCGGCCGAGGGACATTAGGTACTCGGCCGAGTCGGAACCCTCAATCGACTGACAGATTCCAGTAAGTAGGCTCCTTTGATGGATGGATTTTCCCGTGCCACTCGGGCGAGGGGATCTTCATACTCGGCCGAGTGGACTATCTCACTCGGCCGAGTGCATGTTGATTTCCTACTGTGGTGCGTGTCCGGTCTAGTCGGCCGAGTGGTCTTCTTGCTCGGCCGAGTGAGTGCTTCACTCGGCCGAGTGAGATGCTGTAGATGCCCATTCCTCATCATTTCGCTTCCTCGTCGCTCCTACGATGTTCCTTCCTCTTCCACTCGTCTTCCATTGCCGAATAGTCCTCAGAAGATCCTTGGGTGACACTCCGGAGTGGGTGCAAATCCTCTTGATCTCAAAATCACTCTGAATCGCTCTATATCTCCTGAAATACGACAAAAACAAGAAATCGTGAAAAGCATCGCAATATTGTCGAATAATCGTGAAAAATGTGATATGAGCGATCAAAGTGGCATGCAAACATGCAGAAAAAGGGTGTAATATATGGAGTGATCAAAATCCCCCAAGCTTACCTCTTACTCGTCCTCGAGGAAGATGAGTAAAAAGCGAACCCGACGGGCAAAATAATGGAAAAGAAGGAAAATAAAAATAAAAATAGAATGGAAAGCGAAGAAGGGGGGTGCTAGATCATTTTTCTCAGGACGTGGGTTTTGCTTACTCATATAGCATACATCGAATATAGAACACATGCCAAAGACTTTTATCCCGATATCATAATGTAATGATGCATTCGAAATAGAAAACCCCAAAATATCAAAATAGCATGAAATATGGAATCATTCTAGGATTAACATCGTCTGAAGCATCTAAAGCGGTATGCATAATCATAGATCACACACTTTTCAATTGAATGCTTTATATAAGGAGTATAAGAGATATCACACAATATGGAATAGTAAGAATAGAATAGTATGGTTTTCATGAAATGAATGCTAAGTGTCGATTTCTGAATTTCGTGAAACTTTAGCAATCTCGCCGAGTATAGAAGATTACCTAGCCTAGGTTGCCATGCACTGTCAGGTAGTCACTCTCTCACACATCATCGGATCATCTCCCCCAAGCTTATCCATAAGCGTGGTGGCATAAACAAATCAATATGTACAGTCCCCATTTCTTTTGAAGCTCCAAAAAAAATAAAAACAAAAGAGGGAAGAAAGAGAGAAAGAGTATGAGATGGGATCGTTTATAAACTTCTTTTCTCTTTTCTTTTCTTTTTCTCAAATTTTCTCTTTTTCTCTTTTTTCTTTTTTTTTGAATAAACATATATACATAAGCGATCCCAAATCAAAAGAGAGAAGGATATACATGTGTACATTTTTTTTCTGCAGCTGGCTTAACTGAGCGGGCCCCACGTTAATCATCAAAGACCGTGTTTTGTGAGGAAGCCCAAAGGCCAACATTATAATAGATCACGCGGATCGTGTTTTTTTGGGAAATAATCACGTGGATTGCTGAGGTTGTGCTCAATCCTGCCACAAACCTACCTATGATTTGATATTTCAAAATATTATGCTCTCACCGAGGAAAAAACATCTGTCTCTCTAAAAACCCCCAACGAAAAGGCCATTCGCCATCCCAAAGCCTTTCTTCGCAAGATCGCCATCGGCTCCGGCAACTTCAGAGCTCAACTTTGGCATCGCGGAACTCCGGCAACTTCGGATGGCAATCACCGGCGATCACCGGCGGAACTCGGCTCGATCACAGAGCTCGGGATCTAATCTTGATGCTTTCTTTGAGTCTCCCAATTCAAGGCCCGATTTGCAATAGGAGGAAGATCTCAGGAGGAAGAAGCCACTGCAAGCCACTACAAGATCTCAGGAGGAAGATCACAGAGCTCGGTGTTCTTTGTTCCAATAGGTCAATAGAGTAGTAAAGAAATAGACCTTCTGACGAGAGTCCGATAAAATATTTCCACCTTGATAAATGAAAATCGTGGGTTACACTTGATAAATGTATACCACAGAAGAACGTACCTCCATTTCCGTCAAACACGTAATCAACGACCACTAATCCTTCTTTCAAGTTCACTAATTTCATTTTAATTCAATGACGACGTATACCTTTAATTTTCTTTAGTGCATTTTTTGGATTATGATGTTTTGATTAATTTTCTTTAATGCAAGTTCTTTTACATTTGTGTTTTAATTAATTTTCTTTAATTATGATGGCTACTTGATAAATAATTAAATTTTTTGGAGATCAATTTTTGCTGTTGACTAACAAATATGTATGTTGAACATAGATATGATGGTTGACAGATCAATTTTTTTGTTCTTTACATAATTAAATGGTCAACAACATAAAAATTGTATGTGTTACCTAACGAAAGATTTTGAGCTCTTTACTTGAACGATTCAAGGTATATGGGTCAGTGATGGTATTGTTTTTATGTTGTCAGGTTACTCAGATTTGTCTCGGCGTTGATGTTTGCATGAGTTTTGAAAGGCATTTCTACTTTAACCTCCCAAGAGTGCAGCATGCTCTCCATGCCAACTGAACAAAGTTGCCGTATAGTTGGAGCATGTGCAGCAAGTGATCATTCCAATCCATTAATTGCTACTACATGCACCAGTTGAATACATTGTGTTCATCGTATATGACAACACAATTCTATTAAAACATATGATTTTTTGAGAAACTGAAGTGATTTTGTGTTCTTACTGAACTGATTTTAGTAAACATATGTTCTTACTGAAGTGATTTTAGTAAATTTTATGCCATCGTTTTGCTGACATTAATTATTGTATTAAACTATTGCAATAAGTAACAACAATAAAATAATTGATTACTGACCATATTTTCAACTTTGTGCTTCAGCATTCTGAATTATGGCAACAATGATGGAAACATCAACATCCTTCCATTGCTCAAAAGATACCGGTTTTAATTTTCAGGTTAAGAGTTTATTCGTCCTTATTAATTAATATCTCTACCATTAATTCAACTCATGCAAAATTGAAATTTTCTTATGCCAACAGAGGTGATCAAGATTCAGTTGTACCCCTCTTGGGCTCTCGAACACTGACGTGAGAACGAGCCCATGATCTTAAATTCGGAATTATGGTTCCTTATGGTGCATGGTTTGATAAAGGACATTATGCTTTACTTCCAATTTGATTGTTTCACAAGTATACTCTCCCACATTACTTCTTATTTCCTTAAAATCTTTAACAAGTTCAATGTGTTGCTTTAAGAAACCAGAGGAAACAATATCACAATATGTAGATCCCAGTGATAATACATTTTATATTGGTTTCCTGTAGCACCACAGAAACAAGCACAAGCAGTAAGAAGAGCTAACAATAATAACGATTACATAGCATGCCAGGTAGGAATTGTAGTGTTTCTGTATCCAAGGTTCTATTTCGTGTCCGGGCTAAAGCAATTGGAATCAGAGGGAAGATTAAGTTGGACCTTGCTGGCAAAGAATCAGTAGGCCAATCAAACATTGCAGAAAACTCTTATTCTGTTGGAATCAGAGAAATGGTAGGAAAATTGATCAAGAAAGAAGTCACACCAAGTTTATTGTGAAGATTTCATGGATTCTTTGCGAGCTTCCAAACCATTTCATGGGAAGGGATTGAGAAGCGCATGACAAATTTCTTGAACAGTTCAAAGTTTTGAGTAGATGATTTTGACACATGCTGTATATATTTGAATGTTTGTATTATTATCAAAGAAATTGAGTGTGTAAAGTTGGAATCTTTACATTCTAGCATCCTATTTTAAATGACATATCTATAAATATACGTGTATTGTTCCTGTGATATATTTATAATTATTGTTGTTTGTTTACAATTAATGGATCCACGATTTTGAGGCGGAATAGTTTAAACGAACCGTGCCCTTATGGCACATGTTAAATTAGGAGGATACAAAGATTTTGCAGGGAAAATCTTAAATGAACCGTGCCCACGGGCACGGGTTATGACTAGTACATGTATATTTTTTTTCTTCTTTTTGATTTTGGGGAATTGGAGCATGGGATATAATAGCGGGTAAATGACGATAATAAACTTGCTAAGGGGGGGATTCACCAATGAATTTCAAATAGAGAAATAACGCTCAAGATATGTGGAGAAAGAAATAAATGTATCGCTCGGTTCACTCTATAGGACGTGCACGACCACTTTCAGCAGAGTAATATAATCTACTCAGTTTAATCTTAAAAAGTAAACTAGTCCAGATATATCATCCTAGCAAACATTCAATCAACCTGAAGGTGAAGCGTACAATTCATGCAATAAGAAGTGATACGAGAAAGGAAAGCAGTACTCCAGATATAAGTAATCAATGCGTGAATCTTGGTGTGTTTTCTATGAAAAGCATACATATGAATCATCATACATCAGCTAATAACAGAATTTCATCCATGTTCTTACAGAAAAAGAGTGGGTTACTATTTCAAATGCAAAGCAGAACATAGCATATGATATCTGAAACAAAAGCTAGGACATGACAAAATAGCATGCACATAGAGATAAGCTAACACAATGTCATCATCATCACAGAAAAGTCATCTCTAGCAAAAGATGAAAGAAATAAAGATAAAGGAAAATAGAACTATATGTACAATGCAGCATACTCAAAAAAGATAAGAAAGCGTGATGCATGATAAAAAATGAAAAAGTGGTGAAAATACGTGCAAAAGTGGAAAGAAAATGTGAGAAATCAAAAATAAAGGGCGGCAAAAATAAAAAGTGTGAGAACTCACTCCCCCAAGCTGAAGTGCACAGTGTCCTCAATGTGCGGAGTGTAGCACACCGAGAGACGTGAAGTGGGTGGGGTGGGTGAGGATGCATGCTTGATGAAAAAGAAAGAAAAACAAAAAGAAAATAAGATGTGAATGAATGTGATGCATGCAAAGATCAGGATGGTGCAAATATAAGTGTCCCTAAAAAGTCTCTCCCTCACTCCCAAAAAGATATAAAAAGATATGATCAGAAAGGCACCAAAGTAATACGTGGAGGAGGGGGGCAAAAAGCACCAGGCCTAAGAACAAACCGGCAGCAAAACGACAAAAATATCAGAGGCATCAAGAGTGTGCCTAAGCTGGTGGTGGCGCTGTACCAGCACCGTCCTGTGGCGGAGGTGGTGGTGGAGGTGGTGGGCATGGTATCGGTGGTGGGGGCAGACGCGCCAGAATCTGATTCAGGCAAGCCTGAATATCGGGAAGCATGGTGACGCGGGTCTGCACGGAACTGACTATGGCAGGGAGAGCCCTAAAGTCCCCTCTAAGTCCACTAACAGCCCCATCAAGAGCACGAATGCTCTGAACTAGAGTGTCGGGTGGTGGTGGAGTAGAGGGACGCACAGGTCTAACAGGTGAAGTGCGGGGCTGTCTCACGCGGGCAGTGTAGAGGATGGGTCCAGCAGGGTAGTGGGGTAGTGGTGCTATGCTCACGACGTGATGCCCAGCCTCGGTGTGAGGCTGGGACGTAGGCTGTGTCGAAGCGCAAGCAGCAGCAGCAGAAGTGGAAGTCAAAATGGGTGACGAGGAGGCGGGAGAGGTCAGTGACGCAGACGTGGGGACAAAAGTCACGACGCTCTCGATAAAGACAGGAGCGGTGGAGACCGAAAGGTCGACGACTGGGGAGGCTGTGAAGGTCACAAAAGATGACTCCCCAGGAGTCGTGGACAGCAATCGGGAGAGGGTCTCCATGACAGCGGTAAAGGAAGACTCGCTGCTCTCAAGAATGGTGGGTGGATGCTCGGGGCTCAGTGTGGCAATTGGCTCGACGGAAATAGGCGCAATGGTGGTGGTGGTGGACAACTCAGCTAAAGTGCTCCCGACACTAACAGACGTGTGGACAGAGGTGTCGGTAGGTGCAGACAGTGCAGGCACGGGCTGAGGGATCACGGGGTCGACAGGTGGTGCAGGGGGTGCCTGCTCAGCACCCTCGGGCTCAAGCACGTAGGCGGCGGGGATAAGAAGGACCATCGCTGGAATCCAGTCCCCGTGAGCCGGTCCAATGTGTGTCCGAGCGGGGCTCGGGAGAACCATGTAATCAGCGTTGAAGGGACCGTGCAACCACACCCAGTGCTAACGACCGTGGGGATGAAGCACTACATCCGGGCCATAACATCTATCGAAAGCGTAGTGGGGCCCGGAGCTCGACGCAAGTCGTCAGGAAGGTCGACGCCGGTCATAAGGGCCAAAAGGGTGATCTGACCGCCGCAACAGATAGGTGAGCGAGCGCTCACCGAAATGATAATGCGGTCTAAAAACCAACTGGCAATGTCGATCTCGACGGCGGTGACCAAATCT
This sequence comes from Scilla litardierei, assembly GCA_030789695.1. Classification (NCBI taxonomy): domain Eukaryota; kingdom Viridiplantae; phylum Streptophyta; class Magnoliopsida; order Asparagales; family Asparagaceae; genus Scilla; species Scilla litardierei. Next base: position 338,651,261 of record CM061142.1, on the reverse strand, counting down.
TCACTACCCCTATCTAGAAACCTAGGGCGAGTCATCGCATAGAGCATGTAGAGCTCTGGCGTAGACTTGGTCCCGGGCTCGTACCTCGCGAGGAAAGTAGTCGCCATAAGGCGGTGTGCAATGCGGAGGCAGGGGTGGAGGATAGTAGATGCCTTGGCCCTACTAGGGTCAAAACCAAGTGGGGATCCCGTGATCCGTGTCCAAAAGGTGTGGGTGTCGAACGATGGGGGATATGCGTGGGAGCGTAAGCGCGGTCAGGGTCGGGGACGGCGGGCCACTGGAAAAATGCTCTAAGCATATCGAGAGTGATAGTGCACTCTCGATCCATCAGATGAAAGGAGCATCCTCCAGGGGTCCAGTCAATGGAACTAAGGACCTCTAGTGTCGGACGGATGTAAGTATCCACCGACACCGACAGAAAATCACGCCATCCCACATTGTCGTACAACGTGAGAAGCCCCTCAAGTACCCCTAGATGGTCTAGGTCGGTTAAGTTTGCAAACCTAGAGGGTACTATTGAGAGATGGCAGATACACTCGAATCTGGCGCGGTGTGCGTCATTTCGAAACGTAATCCCCATTGGCCCGACGGCGGGAGCGGGTGGAGGGACGGGATCAGCAGGGATCGGCTGTGTAGGTGGTAGTGGCGGGTTAGGTGGAGGGGAGTCGTCCCTAGTGGAAGAGGGACCAGGATCATCGGTCCTCTTCCACTTCGAAGCGGCTCCCCGTGTACGTGGCCTAGTGCGCGGTGGCATGTGTGCCGCGAGACGTGTCCCAACCAAATAAGTAATGCGACGTGCTAAATGATGGAACGAGTGTACCTGAATACGCCGCGAGAGCAATCAGCAGTGTGTGCGAAGAGACGCCTCCGCCGTGAAGCTCAAAGCGTGTCCAAAAACTCCCCAAAGCTCCCCCAAGCTAGCCTGTAAATCAAACGATCAAATCAGCGAATAATATTCAATATATATGGGGGAGGTAGGGGCTAATAGATAGATATGGAAATTAATTTGACTTTGGGGTTCACGGGCGTACAAATCAAGAGAAATGGGGAGAAATGGTGTTTTTGGGGCAAAATAGGGGTGATCGGAGGCGGCAACGGTGGTGGGGGGGTGGTGGGTCGTCGGCGGTCGGCGGGGTGTCGGTCGTCGGCGAGGCTAGGTCGGCTCGGGCGGCGGCAGGTCGTAGCGGGCGAGGGGGGGAGTCGCAGCGGCCGAGGCAGTCGAATCGGCAGCGGGCTCGGGCAAATTAGGATTTTTTAGTATCGTAAATCGCGCCCGCTGCGATTCCGCTTATATAGGAATTGTTATGACTCTGCCGAGTGACAATGTCACTCGGCCGAGTGGCGTAAACTAAAAAAATTTCAAATTCTCCTCGCCACTTACACCTCGGCCGAGTGGCTTTGGTTCACTCGGTCGAAGGGAGAAACTCCACTCGGCCGAGTGGCTTTGCCACTCAGCAATTCTTAAGCTAGGAGGGTATCTGTTTCACTCGGCCGAGTGATAAGGTACTCGGCCGAGTGGCAATTAAGACTAAAAGTTATAGAAAATGACAGAGAGTTGGTCTGCAGAAACTTCCCTGTTTGGTGCTCCACTCGGCCGAGTGGAGTCTTTGCTCGGCCGAGTGGTATAAGCTAGTCGGCCGAGTGACGTGTTGTTTTCTGCATCGGATCTCTGTTTTCGCTCCAGTCTCTGTTTTTCTTACTCCAGTCTGTTTCTTCCTCCTCCTAAAGCCTGAGTGCGTCCCAGGAGTGCTCTTCCTTGCCTCGCTCATCCTCCATATGAGTGATCTCCCTTTCTCCTTCTCCTGTCATGAAAATTAGGACCCATTGTCACGATTTTCATGGACACTAGACTCTAAACACTAATAAAATTCTAAACCAAAAATGAAAATCAAATAAAAACAATGTAAAAACCGTCAAGTTGCCTCCTGACAAGCGCTCGTTTAAAGTCATGAGCTTGACCCCTTTAGATATTCGTTTAGCTCGTGATGTTGGGCGCATACGAGATATGCCCATCAAATTTACCGGGAAGGCCACTTGGATTTGGGTCGTGATGATCCACGGTCTTCCTCAGCGCCTCCTCATCATGGGTAATGTTGGGGGATAAGTCCCCCAAGCTTGGGCTAGTTCCTATCTTCTCCTTGGCCGGTGACACCGATCTCCTATTCAGTGGAGCTTTCTTTGGTTTCTTGGCCGTTGAGAGCTTGCAAAGCTCTCGTATTCTTGTGACATCAGCGTCGCCTTCATCATCATTCGTGGAGCTATCTGGAGGGTCCTCCAACTTCTCTTCATCGCTAGAAGCTTGGCCTTCTTCGAAGCCATCGTCATGGAGAGCGCCAATAGAGTGGGGGATAGCTTCTTCAATCACTTCATCGAGGAGGTCCGAATAGTCCAACTCCTCGTGATAGGGCATATGCTTCATGGCTTTGGATATGTGAAGCTCGACCTCGATGTTCCCGACATTCAAGGATATGGTTCCTTCCCGCACGTCGACGATAACACCGGCGGTTGCGAGGAACGGGCGTCCAAGTATAAGTGAAGTGTCGCCCTCTTCCTTGATGTCCATTATGACAAAATCGCAAGGTAAGCATATTCCTCCCGGAACTTGAAGTGGAATATTCTCCGCAATCCCTACCGGCCTAGTAATCCGACCATCCACAAGTTGAATTCTCATATCGGTCGGCTTCAAGTCGGTGCCCGTGTTCAATTTTCGGAACATGCTAAGGGGCATAAGGCTCACACTCGCACCCAAGTCAACTAAAGCTTTTTGCAACGGGACGCCACCAAGTGTGCAAGGGATGCAGAAACTCCCGGGATCCTTGTATTTCGCAGGCTCCTTCTCCTTCCGGGTAAACCAAGTTCCTTGTTCCGCAAGCATGATTTTCTCCTTCCTTTTCTTTCCCGATATCAAGTCCTTCAAGAACTTCGCGTAAGACGGGATCTCCACTATCGCATCTAAGAAAGGAATATTGAGGCTTACTCCCCTCAAATATTCATGGAACTTGGCGAGCCTTTTCTCTATCTTGGCTCTAGCTAGCCGTAGTGGAAACGGCACCGACGGCATGTAGTGGCGCTCATCAATTGGCCTTGCCATTTCGGAATTTCCTCCTCCAATCGGCTCCATTTGGCTCTCCTCCTCAATTGTCGGTTCTTTTTCTTCCAAAATCTCCACCACGGGTTGCTTGTTTTGGGTCATGGCGGGAGTGGTATCCTTCCCGCCCCTTGTTGTAACCGCAACCACCGCATTGATGTGTCCGGTTTTGCTCCATGGATTGGGCTCGGGTTGAGCCAGCAATTGTTGGGCATTCTTGTTGAGAAACGCAAGTTGCTCTCCAAGTCGAGCGACGACGGTATTTAGTGAATCTTGTCCCGCCGACAATCTAGCATTGATCTTTCTTTGCTCCACCATGAATTCCTCCACCCTAGCTTCGTGGTCCGATCGTGGTTGACCTTGAGGTGGGTTGGGAGCTCTCCAACCTTGGTTGTAACCGGGGGGTCTATACGGTCCCGCTTGTTGCCTAGGTAGGTAATTTTGTTGCGGTGGCCCCCTTGGTTGGTACTGAGGTTGTGGTGGTGGAGGTCGAGCTTGAGGAAGTTGTTGTGGCTGTGGGTTCAAAGCACTATCATTGTTTGCATATGAAAAGCCCGGATGGTTTCTAGCGGCCAGGTTGGCACAATATCCGGAGTTCCCCGCAACATATTGCACTTGTTCCAAGGCCCCCTCTCCATGCTCCCCTCCTACATACATGACTTGAGATTGGTCTTGCCAATTACTCATATTACTTATCGGTGTAGATGTAGAGGGTGCTCCATGTGGCTCGGTGATATACTTCTCAAGCCTCTCCATGACCTTGTGGAGAGAGTCAAACTTGTTCGAAAGCTCCGCTACGGCCTTGGCCTCATAAATGCTAGTGGGCTTCAAGGAGGACGAAGAATGTCCTCGCTCATCGCCCCATTGTTGGTTATTAGAGGCCATCTCCTCTAACAAGGCAGTAGCTTCATCCAGGGTCTTTGATAATATGGCTCCATTGGCGGTTGCGTCTATAATTTGCTTCGTACCCGGTTGGAGTCCATTATAAAAACTATGAACAATCTCCCAATCTTCTATACTGTGATGGGGGCATTGATGCTATAAATTCTTGAAGCGCTTCCATGCCTCATAGAGGGTCTCCTGCGGTCTTTGCTTGAAGGACATGAGAGCACTCTGTATTTTCACCGTCTTGGATGTCGGGTAGAATTTGTCAACGAAGGCGCTAGCCAACTCATCCCAAGTGGTGAATATACCTTCCGCCTACGTCCTCAACCAATATAAAGCTTTGTCTTTGAGTGTAAAGGGGAAGAGTCGCAGTCGGATTGCATCAACGGAAACGCCCGGCATTTGGAAGGTGGTGCATTTGGACAAGAAAAGCTGGATGTGATAATGCGGATTCTCATGGGAGTTACCATGAAACGGGTCTTATTGCATCAATACTACCAAGCCCGTCTTTAGCTCAAAATTCTTGTCCGCCGCCAATTCCGGCATGGCGATGGATGATGTGGTGGAAGAAGTCTTAGGCCGAAGCCTATCTCTGATGGATATGATCCTCGCCATACGTGCTGCAAGATCATCCGGTGTCTTCGCACGGTTCATACAATTGTCCTCCGTAGCATGTCTTCTCTCGGCTCTGATCCTCCTCTCGGTACGCTCGATCTCCGGATCAAATATAATATTCTCTGGATCCGCCGTTGATCTTGTGTTCATGCAAAGAGAAACTGAGTTTCAAAGGAATTGTTAGCACGATAGAAGGGTAAAAAGGAAACAATAATAAATTAAAAAGAAATAGCTAAGTAGGTAGAATCAAACACTGTCGCCTCCCCGGCAATGGCGCCAAAAACTTGATCGGCCCCGGATATACACCCGAAGAACGATTGTAGTTTTACCACAAGCGCACAGTCAAGTGGAGAGAAGGTCTCGAACACGAGGAGGTGGTGTTGGTTTCAATCTATCCTAGGTTGGCTCGACTACGAATGTTTTATTGGTGGAGATGGTTATGGAATGATATAATGGAAATGGTGGTGGATGTCGGTGTCGGTGATAAAGAAGTCGGATAAAGTATCGATTCAAATTTAATACAATAAAAGAGTCTAGAGCTAGGGAATCCCCACTACAGATCGTCATACATCATTGTAAATAGTGAATCTCAATATTACTAGGCTTGTGTTGGGGTGAACTAGTCGTAACTGAATAGAGAACCAAGCTCACGCTCTCGCGCTTTTGCCGGTCTATAGCAACCTAGGATAGGGCCCAATCTCTTGCAAACCCTAGCCTAAGCCACTAGCATTAGGATCGACATCATCGTTCAATCGCCCCTCGAGCCCACTCTCGTGCAAACTCGAGTTACGATCTGGGTTGTGATAGTTTGTATTCGTCCAATCTCTTGCAAACGAATATGGGTATAGATTTATAATAAAAATTATAGCTTTGGTCCAATCTCTTGCAAACCAAGTCCAGAGAATCTCGATTATAAACCTAAATCGAATATCTAGGCATTCCCATCGATTAGAATCCAATCTCTTGCAAACCCCAATCGATGGAAATCCCTAGCTATCCGTAATAAATCGATCACAACCTAACCTCCTAGCAATTCTAACAATTTAGAAATTCATTCATCACAATTCTGAAATTAGATCCATAGGGTTTATCCACATGTCCTAGAACAACAAATCTACTCAAGCATAGCAATAACGATATGAGAATCAATAAAAATCATTGCTTGCATACAAAAACATAGAAAAACAAAGATTCAAATAACAAGAACAAAATACTTAGCTTTGATGAAGATCTTCAATCCAAATACAAGCTTTTAGATCCAAGAGGGGGCCTAGGGCATGGCCTAACCTCTAAAGTAATCACTAATAAGACATTTTTGGGAACCCCTCTAATGATGGCTACAAACCCCTTAAATAGCCCCCAAAAAACCCTAGCAAAAGCCCCTACAATCGCCCAAAAAATCGTGACCAAACTGCCCCTGCGCAGCCCAGAAATCGCAACTCTCGCAGCAGGCGGAGTGGCTCACTCGGCCGAGTGAGAATTCCTGCAGAAATTCCAGAAAACAACACTCTGTCAAAAACTGTCAAAAACTGGTCACTCGGCTGAGTGGAAAACTCACTCGGCCGAGTGACACTGACATGCGAATTCCTGCACTGTAGCATCGACTTGCAGAAATTGCCCAGATTTCATCCGACCTCTGATTGACGCATTCTTGGCGGCGTTGGAACAGTTATGAAGTCTATTATCCATAAAAAATATGAGAAAAATACTTTGACCTCTAAAATGATAGAATATTTCAAAAGAGTGGAAGGTTGTCTGAAAATCTGGGTGTGTGTGTCATCGGCGTCACTCGGTCGAGTGGACTTCTCCACTCGGTCGAGTGGGCTTCTCTACTCGGCCGAGTAGGTCTCCAAAGAATCTCTAAAAATTCCAGTAACTTCGGCCTTTCTCTGGACAATTTCCCTGTACCACTCGGGCGAGTGGGATTTCACATTCGATCGAGTGGGATTTCTTCGTTCGGCCGAGTATACGCTGAAATTAGCTCTGTGTGCTTATCCGTTCTAGTCGGCCGAGTGGGGTTTCTTGTTCGGCCGAGTGAGTGCTCCACTCGGCCAAGTGGTATGCTGTAAATGCACAATCTTCTCTGTTTCTCCTCCTCGTCGCTCTCACGAAGTTCCTTCTTCTTCCACCCATCTTCCATCGCTGAATGGCCCTCAAATGAGCCGTAGGTGACACTCCTTAGCGCTTGGGACCCACTTGATCTCAAAATCTCTCTGAATCACTCCATATTTCCTGAAATACGACAAAAACAAGAAATAGTGAAAAGCATCGCAATATTATCGAATAATCATGAAAACGCGATATGGGCGATCAAAACGGTGTGCAAACATGCAGAAAAAATGTGTAAAATATGGAGTGATCAAAATCCCCCAAGCTTACCTCTTACTCGTCCTCGAGGAAGATAAGTAAAGAGACGAACTCGGGAGATGAAAACGAAGGAAATGAAATGAAAGAAAAAGAAAGAACACGAGGTGGAAGGGGTTGCTAGATTATTCTCTCAGATCTCAAGCCATAAGCTATACGTCACGATAACTTGGAAAATACGAATCACATGCTATAAGGATTTCAAATCGTACTTAGACATGGTACTTGCAAGTTTTAAGAACAATAAGAGGTACTCTCTAAATTCATACAATCAATTCATATCCACATCACGCATTTCATAGAATTTAATATACAAATGTTGGTGATGCACTTTTCAATCAAAAGTTATAAATGAAGCTTATAAGATACACACCAAGCATGCAATAGAGAATAGAATAAGAGTCATGGCATTCACATATTTATTTCAAATCATGAAAAATCTCCATATCTAATATATTTTACAAAGTCTAAGCATTATCGAATATTCCCATTCATGCACGTCTCCACTCTAATGTCATACTCACTCATATGGTCAAATGAATTCACCCCCCTAAGCTTAGCTTGAGGCATCAAATCTAAAGGAATATGATAGTGAAAATGGGATTTTTGCCTTGGTTTTCCCAAGTATTTTGTGGCTCCAATAATGAGATAGAGAAATATCTTTCTTTTTCTTTTTTTTGAACATTTTGTTTCTCATTTTTTTCTTTTTGGATTTTTGTAGGAGCTATATGATTTGTATTTTTTAGGTTTTGGATCCTTTTTGGCTTTTTGGACTTTTTTGGAGCAACCTTTTTTTTTCTTTTGTAGGGATTTTTGGGAAATAAATGCGATATAAGTAGCTTTAGGAGGTGAACTCAAGTGACATGTAGAGAATAAAAAGATATATGTGGAGAAAGAAATAATGTAACACTCGGTTCACTCTAAGATGTGCACGAACGGTTCAATAAAATAATACTTCAACTAAAACTCATATGTAAGCATGGATATTCTCAATCATTTCAATAAATAGTGGAGTCAAGCAGTAAAGTTTACAACCATATCAGGCATGCAACAGAAGGTGAATAAGACAATAAAACTGATGCTTCAGATATACTAATGATGCGTGAATCGTGGTGCATTTCCAACAAAAGCATACTAAACACTAATCAATACATTCAGCTTCAATTAATATCATGCATTCATATAGAGGAATCATCAAAAGAATATATAAGCAAGCACATGGATAGCAAGACTATGGAATACTCAAAGTAGCATGGTAAGGAATAATAATCATCGTGATGGTTGGTAAAGCAATAAGAGATATCATCATACAAAACTCATCTAGCGGAAGAAGAGAAAGGAAAATAAAGAAATAGAAAAAATAAAAGAGAGGAAAGAAAAGAAAACAAGCACACAACATGATGCATGAATACACATAAAAGGAAAATAAGATGGAAAATTCAAAAAGATGATGTAAAATTTTGAAAAATTCTAAAAAACCCTAAAAATAAAGTAAAAGTGCAACTAGATGGCATGGAAATGCACTCCCCCAAGCTTAAACTTCACATTGTCCTCAATGTGATCATAAAAGGAAAAATATGAGGAACAACGATAAATATAAGGGAGGTGAATGAAAAATGCTGAAATGAATGACATGAAATCCTAATGCAACTACATGCACATGCAATGATGCATGAGAGCGCTTTCCCCCAAGCTTATGCTAAACAATCCTATTCAAATGACTCGATCAAAAATGTCATGGCTTTGTTAAGCGAGATTGAGTCAAACGAATAAGAATGTGAGTATTCACTTGAAAGAAATGCTCGATGGGTGGTTAGCAAAAAGGATGTATCACATCAAAATATAAAGAGGGCAATTAATATATATAATGTGTGTGGGGTGTAAAAAATTTTTGTTGCAGTTATATGAGGTAATAATTATTCAAGCAAATCGATACGGTCCTCTCGCTGTCGAGAGAATTTGTGTTTATTTAAAGCATAAAAATTTCTACACTACTAGATTGATATCACCTATAGCAAAAGGCGGATCCAGTATCTTTGTCGGTGCAGGCAATTGCTCCAACTGCTCCTTCCGTGGCTCTGCCAGATGCGTGTGTCCATGGACTCCAACGAACTCCAGCAATGCATCCGCCAGCATTCCCACAAGGACTCAACATGTACCCAACAGAGAATAGGATACATCAGTTCGCTGCAAAAAATTCACCCTCGTAATAAAAGTATCCCAAAGAGAATCGTCTATAGAAATATATGGAATAAATAATGGTGGACGATACTTTCCTGGAAATAATCTAATATCCTCACGTGCCGTGATAGCTGTCTCAATGGTGTCTTCTCTATGATGCTCAGGTAAATCTAGATCATAGGTGTGGACCTCATCAAGATGCCCATCATCAATATGCTCTGGCTCAACAGTGTACTCCTTTGCCTTCTTATCAATATGCTCTGTAGCTCTCTCTGGAATGGTGATGCTGGCTGCTCATGTGTGTCAACTTGTGGGGATGTATCATGTGGAGGGGAATGCCCGCAAGCAATCCGAAAATATAGTCTATCCCCCTCAAGACTGACATGGATGTCCTCCCCAATTGTTCCTGCAGCTGAAACACGGTTCATAACAAAATCTACAAATCATCGCTCAAATGCATCACCTGCTGGAATGCTCTCTGAACCAGTGAACCTCACTGACTCCAAGAGGCCCTCCAATAATCTCTAAAATGCGTCCTCCTCTGGATGCGCACATGACTCAATTTCTGCTTCCCCCATGACCTCTTCGTCCATCCATTCTTTATATGCAATGGTTGTATCATAGGATGTGGGATCGATGACGGCACATTCTGGCTCTGGCAATATGACCGGTGATGCTTCTTGCCTATAATATGAAGAAGCAGAACTGATATCTTTGGAAATCTCTGCAACCTTAAGCTTGAGCACATTCATTTTAAGTACCCTCTTCGTCCATTCCAATTGAAGGTTGCTCTTATCAAGCCTGGCTTGTATTTCAATCTGGTGTGCATGCATCTCATCAAAAAAGTTTTCTCCCGTCTGAGCACTCTGATCAAAATAGTATTCTCCCATCTTAGCATTCTGATCATAATATATGGTCCACGTAGTATAATCCATGGCACCTGATCAACAAAGATAAATACCTGGAGAAAAATATCAGTGGCATAAAACAATATAGAAATTATAATAATGGTGGCGGGGGTGAAAATTCCCTTTTGTTAAAAAAATTTTCGTAGTTTAATCAACCTAATTGTGACAAATTGGCACCCAACGGGAAACACCTCCTCGGCAACGGCGCCAAAAACTTGATCGCGCCCCGGGATACACACGCACCCGGGACAAGTGACTCGTAGTCTTATCGCAAGCGCACGGTGTAGCGGCGAGCGGGTATCAAACTCAGGGAGGAACAATGACAGTGTCTCTTTCCAATAACCTAGCTATCAAAATGGTCGAGAATGATTCCGGGTGAAATTATCACAATCGTTCAAATGTCGATGGAAATATCAATAAAATAAAACGCCTAAGGATAGGGAATCCCCGCTACGGACCGTATCTCATCGTTGGGATTCGTAGGTTTCATCATTGCTAGACTTGAATCTTAGGTGAACTAGTCGCAACTAGATGTAGAACCAAGCTCACGCTCTCGCGCTATTGCCGGTCTATATCGAACCTATGTTATGGCCCACTCTCGTGCAAACCCTAACTTAAGCCACTAGCATTATGATTGACATCATCGTTCAATCGTATCTCGAGCCCACTCACGTGCAAACTCGAGCTACGACCTAGGTTGAGATAGTTCCTACCTGTCCAATCTCTTGCAAACGGGTATTGGTATAGAATTACGATTGAAATCCCTAGCCTTGGTCCAATCTCTTGCAAACCAATCCTAGAGGAGTCCAATCGTAAATCTAAATCGAATTTCTAGGGCTTCCTATCAATTGGGACCAATCTCTTGCAAATCCCAATCGATATGAATCCCTAGCTATCCGTATTTTATCAATCCCAACCTAACCCTAATCAATTCTAGCAAGAATTTCACCAATTCATCACAATTTAGAAATAGGGTCCATATGGTTCATCCCTACGCCCTAAGACAATAAAATTACTCACTAATCATCATGCAATTCATAAGAAAATCAATAACAAAATCAACACAATTCATTGCAATAGAGAAATTATCAACAAATATATGGTTTTTGATAAGAAGAGAGACAAACCAATGAGAATTCAATAGTATCCAACAAAAGTAGCCATTCTAATCTCTCCAAAAAGACTAAATCTAATGATCTAAATATCTCTCAAAAAGGCTGTCAAAAGTATCAAAAAGTCATCCTAAACTAGGGAAAAAACTAGGCTTAAATACCCCTCAAAATCGCCCAGAAATTCGTGACAAAAATGCCCCTGCGCAGCCCAGAAATCGCACTTTACGCAGCAGGCGGAGCGGCTCACTCGACCGAGTGACAAATGTCACTCGGCCGAGTGACAAACCCTGTACTTTTACTGTAAGTCGGGGTGACTCGGCCGAGTGGATTTATCCACTCGGCCGAGGGACATTAGGTACTCGGTCGAGTCGGAACCCTCAATCGACTGACGGATTCCAGTAAGTCGGGTCCTTTGATGGGTGGATTTTCCCGTGCCACTCGGGCGAGGGGATCTTCATACTCGGCCGAGTGGACTATCGGCACTCGGCCAAGTGCACGCTAATTTCCTTCTGTGGTGCGTGTCCGGTCTGGTCGGCTGAGTGGTCTTCTTGCTCGACCGAGTGAGTGCTTCACTCGGCCGAGTGAGATGTTGTAGATGCCCAATCTTGATCATTTCGCTTCCTCGTCGCTCCTACGAAGTTCCTTCCTCTTCCACTCGTCTTCCATCGTCGAATAGTCCTCAGAAGAGCCTTGGGTGACACTCCGGAGTGGGTGCAATCCTCTTGATCTCAAAATCACTCCAAATCGCTCTATATTTCCTGAAATACGACAAAAACAAGAAATCGTGAAAAGCATCGCAATATTAACGAATAATCGTGAAAAACGTGATATGAGCGATCAAAGTGGCATGCAAACATGCAGAAAAAGGGTGTAAAATATGGAGTGATCAGCGGTAAATGCAGGAGCAAAATAAACACACGTGCCCTCAGATACGGGCACAAAGGAATGTGTGGCGGTGACCTCGGGGAAAGAGGTGTGGACAGCCCCGGAAGTCACTGCGGTGGTGGTTGTGGGAGTGGTAGTGTGAGGAGCACGGGTAGAAGTGTGGACAGAGGGGCTCACTCTTGGGGTGGATGTGGAAGGAATGGAGATACTGGCAGGCTGATCATCAAGGGAGCTAAGCTCCCAATCGCTATCGCCCTCCTCGGGGGCTGGCTAGGCGGCTGGCTAGCCTGGAGGCTCAAGGACATGGATGGGAGGGATGGGGTGAATGCCAGGAAGGAGCAAGTCAAGCATGACTGGCTCTATCTGTGTAAGATCAGGGCAGATGAGATATATTGATGCTCACGACGGGTGGCTAAAAGATAAATCTAGTGGCACTCACCATGGGGCCTGATGATGTGCATGCTAGAAAGCACATCTGTGTCAAGTCTGGTAGGCCCGAGTGGTACCACTAGATCGGCTGGAAGAACAAGGCCGAGCATGGTGGCAAAAATGGTGAAGAAACCATCGCAACAGATCTCTGTGGCGGTGGAGGCATTAAGAAGCAGGCAGTGGCACAGCCAGTGGGCTGTCTCGGACAGTAGGAATGGGCGGAATGTGTCGTCCACTGCCTGTCTGGTCAGTCGGGTCATCCCACTCATGTGTACAAGCTTAAGGAATGATAGGGTCCCGACCTCAGGCCTAGAGAAGATGGTAGTGGTGATGTGAAACTGGGCAAATCTAAGGCATGGGTAGATGATGGATGAAGACTTTGCCCTACTAGGGCTGAAACTGCGGAGACCGGAGATACGACGCCAGAACTCTCGGCATCAAAAGAGGGTAGCTCTACGTAGGTGCGTAGGCCTGGTCTGGGTCTGGGATAGGTGGGAAATGGAAGTAGGTGCAGATCATGGCATATGTGACTACAACTTAACGATCCCGTAACTGGAAGCGAATATTGTCCCCCTCCCTGACGATGGAACTCATCACCTCGTAGGTGAGGCGAGTGTATGTGTATGCGTGCATCGTCAGGAAGTCGTCCCAGCTTATGGTCTGGTAGAGCCGCTGGACACCCTGAAGGATGCCCAAGGTTGTGAGTATGGTGCTGGTGCAAAGCAGATGGAGACGATGGAGCGGCAGTATACGATCTCGAATCACGCGCGGTGAGCGGCATCCCTGAAGATAATGTCATATGTCCTCAAAGTGCAGGTGGGCGTGGGTGGATGGGATGGAGGTGGAGGAGAGGCTATGGGAATGGGAGTGGTTGTGGTGTGTGGAGCCTCAAGTGCTAGAGGCATGGGTGATGGTGAGCGTGAAGATGGTGGTAAGGACGTCCAAATGCTCAGCGGGTGAGGATGAACGTTGCGGTGGCGTGCTGGCCAAGAAGAGGAGGGACCGGGGTTGCCTTCCTTACTCTTCTTGGTCAGGAATTTCCTAGCCCGAAGTCTAGTATGCATCATGGTGTGTGTGGTGAGTGAACAGGTGCAACACAATATACGATAAAAATAATAATGCAAGGGATGGGTGTACCGATATCACGAAGTGAATCAGTTGCAAAGAACGGATGTACATGCGAAGCCTTGAAGAAAGACGTCCACCAAGCTATCCCAAACCAAGCATCTCCTTGCGAAGCTCCAAATGTACCTGAAATAGATAAATATGGTAGTATTAGACGCGGGTAATGGAATTTATTTTTGTTTAGGGTTCTAAAATAGAAAAAATTATAATTAAGGGTTCAAATGAGGAGAAATGGAGAGAGTTGAGTGTGGAGAGATAGAGAGGGGAGAAGAGGTGGTGGAGAGTGGTACGAGGGGGTTGGACCGAGTCGATGGACCGGTGGTGCTCGGGCGACAATCAATGGCGGTTTGGCGAAGTGGTGTCAAACGAGTAGGGATTAGGGTTAGGACGCTCGGGCGGAGGGCTGTTATGTTTTCAATTTGGGGGAAATTTGTGGGTGGGCTCCAGTTACATAGGGGCGGGCCTGAGCTGATTTAAGTTTAAGTTGTGGGCCCTCCCTGTAGTAGTCGCTGCTCGGTCGAGCAGTGCAGACTGCTCGATCGAGTATAAAAGATTTTAAAATTTTGAATTCTCCAAGATGTGCCCAGCTACTCGACCGAGCTGCTTACTCAGCTCGGTCGAGCTGAATTAATTACAGAGTAGTATTTTCAGCTCATCTTGCTTTGATTGTAGCTCGACCAAGTATGGTGTCTACTCGGTCGAGTCGAATTGATTTCTAGAGTGCTCTTCTTGTCCTTTTCTTCAGCAGACTGTAGCTCGACCGAGCAGGGTAGCTGCTCGGTCGAGTAGCCTCCTCTTGCTCTCCAAGCTAAGTATGGCTCTTTTTAATCATCTCCTCTTGGTTCCTTCTCCGCTTTTCCATTGTTTTGAGCGCTCTCCCCATTGTTCACTTGTTCAAGGAAGAACACATCAGAAATTTATATATTTATATATTTTATGATTTTCTAATGAATAATAAAACGTTTTTATTTTGGTTTTTGAATGAAAATAAGAATAAAAATATAGAAAATAGAACTAAAATAAAATAAAATTCGAGTTGCCTCCCGATAAGCGCTTGTTTGAAGTTGTAAGCTCGACTCCCTCAAGATTTTCAATGACACTCCTTAATGTTGGGCACGTATGAGATGCACCTGTTGTGCTTTCCAACGAGGCCATGTGGAGGGAGTTGGCGTGCCTCGCTTCGAAGGCCCTCGGTGGCCATGAATATCATAGCCACTGGTTGTTGATCATGCAATGGTATAACTGGCATCTCCTTGTCTAAGACTCTCAAATAGGCGGCAAATGCCTTGTCGTATATGACGTCACTGTCATCATCTAAGCTCTTCCTCATAGGATCTCTAGTAAATTCCTCCATAGCGTATTCATAGGTGGCGTCATCCTCTAGGAGCTCAAGATAGCTTGCATCCTCGCACGGGAAGCGCTACTTTATTGGCTTTTGGAGTTGGAACTCGATCTTAATGTTGCTAACGTTCATAGATAGCACCCCCTTACAGACATCAATCAAGACTCTGGCTGTGGCCATGAATGGATGCCCTAGAATAATCTAAGAACTCCCTTTCTTGGACTTGTCTATGATGACAAAGTACACCAGCATGCATATCCCACCCGGTATCTGTAGAATGACGTCACATGCAATACCGACCGGGTATGTAATGGATTGATCCACTAGTTGAATGCTCATGTTGGTAGGCTCAAGCTTTGTTCCCATATTTAATCTCTTGAAAATAGTGAGCGGCATCAAACTAATGCTCTCCTCCAAGTCAATCAATGCTCTATCAATGGGGATGCCGCCAATGGAGCACGACACCGTGAAACTTCCGGGATCCGGCAACTTCTTAGGTAGGGTGTTCTTGATGAATAAAGTGCAACTATCTGCTAGTTTAACTGCTTCTTGCTTGTGCTTCCCCGTTATTAGGTTTTTCAAAAATTTAGCATACGTAGGGATCTCCGTGAGCACGTCCATGAAGGGGATATTCAAATGAATCCCTTTGAGGAGCTCTATGAACTTAGCGTACTTTTTCTCAAGCTTCGCCATGGCCAATCTCTGCAGATAAGGTGGTGGAGGCTGGCTTCCTGTGTCCTTGGCAGCATCCGTCGACGTGGATTTGTCAGAAGTAGGAACATCCGAGGGTGCTGAAGTGATGGGAGTAGGCGATGTGGTGGGAAAATCCTCCTTCTCTGTAATGGCATGTGGCTCATCAATAATTCTCTCCTCGTCCTCAGCAACAATGGGGTTGGAGATGGTGGTTTCTTCCTCTTGAGTAGGCATCGAAGCTTGTTGATCCACTTTCTTACAGACCGGCACCATCACCGTGTCGGTACTCTTTCCTCCTCTCGTCATGACTGCTACACCGCATTGACTTGGCCCCTAGGATTTGGCTCAGGTTGGGATGTCAATCTCCCGTGACGCTTCAGAAGTTGATTCATTTGGGCGGACAATCCATCAACGGTGGCTTGGAGATTCTTATGGTTAGCTGAAATTTCTACATTACACTTAGTTTGGCCGCTAATAAAGGCATCCAAGGTCGCCTCCAGATTTGGATTTTGCGCCGTCGGTTGCTGATACTGTTGATGTTGCTGATAAGGCTGGCGATTATAATAACCCGACGGTCTATAAGGCCCAGATGGCCTGAATCCATATTGTTGCTGCTGATGTAGAGGTGGCACTTGCTACTAAGGAGGTTGTGGTGGCCTTGATTGGGACGATGGTTGTAATGCTCCATTGGGGCTGCTGTATGAAAATCTGGGATGTGATCTCAATGCCAGATTTGACCACTGAGGTCTCCCCTCACCTGCTATATAATTGACTTGCTCCGTCGGTATGCCCGTTCCTTTACACCCTTCTATTTGAGCGTACATTTGCTCGACGCAGTCCTCATGTGTGGCATAAACTAGAGCTCTTGAAGTAGTAGGGATAACGTCCAACCTCTGCTCAATTCGTGCAACCTTCTTGCAAAGAAAAGCTGGCCCTCAAACTGTGTAGCTATCTTCACCTCTGAACTTGTACCTCTAAGTGTCGAGCATTCATCCCTCCATTGTTGGTTGTTAAAGGCCATTTGTTCTAGCAATGAGGTGGCCTCCTCTGGTGGGTTGGATAACAGTGCGCCTTATGTAGAGGCGTCGATGATCATTTTGGTGTAGGGCTTGATACCATTGTAAAAGCTCTGAATAAGATCCAAACCGACACGCCGTGGTGTGGGCACTGATGTTGCAGGTCCTTAAATCACTTCCAAGCTTTATATAATGACGTATGTGGAAGCTGCTTAAAGTTGGTGATCGCCCCTCTGATCCTTACCATTTTAGACGGTGGTAGAACTTGTTGATGAAGGCTAAGGCCAACTGATCCCAAGTTGTGAAAGTATTCGTGGGGTGCGCCCTTAACCAATAAGTGGCCTTGTCCTGCAGAGTGAATGGAAATAGTTTGAGCTTTATCGCATCGCCACTCACACATTCACTTGGAAAGTGTCGCACTTTGCCAAGAAGAGGTCTATGTGATGGTTGGGATTCTCGTGTGTATGCCCATGAAAAAGGGTCCTACTACATCAGATTTATCAGCCCTGTCTTCAATTCAAAATTTTCACCCGCCAGTTGTGGTCTCAAGATAGAGGATATCTATATAAGTTGGGCTACAAGTGATCCCGGATGTTGCCAGTATGCGGAGGAGTATTAGTAGATTTTTCCATTAAATCCTGAAAAATAGGACTCCTCTGTTCTGCTCTGAGCCGCATTGCTCTTCTTTCAATCTCGGGGTCAAATAATAATGGATCGTCAGAACCCTCGAGGCGAGTGTTCGTGCACAAGCAACAAATCAGAGAAAATTGTCAATAGAAAAGGAATAAAAAGAATAAAAATATGGAAATATGGAAGATGGTAAGTTAGCTAACAAGTTATTCAATAAAGAAATACACCCAAGTATAAACCATTACCTCTCAGGCAACGGGTCCAAAGGCTTGATGCTCTCCGAATTTACACCCGGAAAGTACCGCAAGTGCACGGTGTTAGAGCTTTGTAATATAGAAAAATGTTGATCCCACAGGAAGGTGATGCTTATATAGTCTTGGGTTTTCTAGATCTCAGAACAGTGGCAGTAGGCGTATTCAAAGATGGTTGTCACGATTATCTCCTAACGGGTTATCAACAATATAAAGACCAGGGAAATAGGAGTCACCACTAGGATCGTTGGATATCAATGCTAGGTTAGAATTCTTACTTCGAATTGGCTTTATTAGGGAGAGATTGTCGCATCTAGAATGTAGAACTGATGACCAACTGTCGTTGTGCCACTCGTCTAACGTATCCCATGTTTAGCCCCACCGTCGTGGATAACCTCACACACGATCTGTGCATTACGATCAACAACTATTCACAATCTCTACTCATGCCACTGTCGTGGATTAGAGCTTTGATCTATGTATTGGTGGCTCTCATTGATGCTACTATCGTATGTCATAAATTAGTAATATAGGATGTCGGTAGATCCCATTAAAGTGTGTGCCACTGTCATGGTTACGAAGCCTAATTGGATTCACTAACATACCTAATTAAGTTCATCGGATATCCGTCTAAGAAGTATGCGCCACTGTCGTGGTCACAAACCCTATTTGGAATCTCCTACAAACTTGGCTGGATCAAACAAAACACATCCCTTTTATACCAAAACAACATAAAAACACTAACTTTACATCTAAATCCTAAGATCCTAGGGCTAATCCATTAGCCCTAGATAAGACTACTCATGGATCATAGAAATAACAATGGAATATTCAATAAAAACAAGAGAGAGCGTCATCCCAATAGAAGACATTAAAGCAAGCAATAGAAGGTTAGAAATCGTTACCAAAACGTCGTAGATCGATAGACAATCGCAGAGAATTAAGATCGCAAGATTCCAAGCAACAGCAATACATAAAAATCCAATCTTTGTCTTCTACAAAATAACGACGGCTAAGAAAACTCTCTCTAAAACTAAACTAGAATTAAAACTAAGGAAAATAACAAACTCTTAAAATAGGATAAAAATTGTGCTTATATACAAGGGGATGGACCCCACAAAAATTGGAAGATATGGGCAATTGGGCCCACCAACTAGTCAGGTCGCAGTGCCTTACTCGGTCGAGTAGCGGCGCCGCTTGGTCGAGCTGGATATGCGGCTCTGCTTTACTGCTTATTTGGCTCTGGGCTGATATGGGCTACTCGGTCAAGTAGCCCCTCCACTCGGTCGAGCTACAGTGGGCTGAAAGTATCTTCCAAAACACTTCTCTGTTTGGTTCGTGCTCGGTCAAGTAGATAGTCTGCTCGGTCGAGTGTTCTTGTCTGCTCGGTCAAGCTACGGTGCTTGGAGAGTTACTAAGAATAGTCATTCTGCTTGGATTCAGCTCGGTCGAGTAGAAGCTCTGCTCGATCGAGTAGGGCGTGTCAGGTCTGCTAGGGCTTCAAGAGTATCAGCTCGGTGGAGTGCTGAGCAGCTCGACCGAGCTGCTTGGGAAATTGCCTCCAAGCTTCTAGAGCTCTAAAATCTCCTTATTTTCTCCTCCTCTCCTCCACTCTTCTTCTTCACCTTGCCAAACACCTATTGAACGTTACCAATGGTGTTTCAGATGGTTCAGATATGTCCATGTCCTATAAACGCTCCAAATCGCCCAAAAGTTCCTAAAAATCCACAATTCTATACGAAACTCGAATATATCGTTAGAAGCACGATAATATGTATAAATGCGAACTTTGGATGGCAAAAATGTTATAAAATGATGCAGTAAATGCATGGAAAATATGGACACATCACCGTGCACCTGGAGCTGATGAATCCATTTGAAGATACGGAGGACCGACTGACACGGTCGTGCCAATTGGTCGACACGACCGTTCGGATGATGGCGGCGCAGTGTAAACCTAGGTCATTAGGGTTGACACGGCTGTGCAGCTTTTTGGCATGGCCGTGCGCTAGTTATTTCTATAAAATTAAGTGCTGTAAATGTTGAAACAAAGTCTTATTCGAACTTTACTTTTTTGGGCGATTTTCTGGAGCTCTTTCAGCTCCTTTTCCTCTGTTATTCCTTCCTACATTTTGTAAGGCTTTTTAATCATTCTTTTAATTAGTTTCTTTAGCTTTCAGTCTCTATTGCTATTATGATTTCTTGGATTATTAATTTCAGCTCATTACGTTCCTTATCTAGTTGACGTGCATAGCAAATCTTGTCTCTATCAATGCTAATTTGAGGTACCACACTCATAAGTGTCTTACGAGCAAGCTTTGAGATTAGGTCCATACCAGCATGGTCTACCCTTCGATGCCATAGCCAACTAGTCTCATGTGATGCAACTAAACATTTTATATTATTTGAATCACTGAGTTTGATAATGTAGATGTTATTATATGATGTGCATTTGAAAATAATATCATCACCTTTTAGAATATGTAGTTCGTCATTTTCAAAATGCAACTTAAAGCCTACAGAGCATAGTTGACCCGTAGTAAACAAATTATGTGCTAAACCATTTACAAGGTTAACATTTTTAATGACTACAAGTGGATGCTTACTAATGTTACACATGCCCAAGATTTTGCATTTCTTCCCATCGCTAAGAGTTGCCGTCCCTCCACCTTTCCTTGATAGAGTAGTGAAGAGGGGTTCGTTGCCTGTCGTATGGTTCGAGCAACCAATATCAAGGTACCATAAGCTATCATCCAGAGCCTGAAGATGCACCTTTGATCTGCCCGCTATAAAGCAAGTTCCATTGCCCTCCGAATCATCGTTATCTGAAAGTCCTTCGACATCACTATTGCCACATGCAGCCACCATTCCTCGCTTGGTCTCCTTTTCTTTTCCTTTGCCCTTTAGAGGAGTGCAATCTGCCTACAAGTGCCCTTGTTTGTTGCACCTAAAGAACCTTGGAATAGATCTTTCCTCGTCATCTCCATCCTTCTTTTTTACTTCTCCACATATTTTCAATTCTTCTCTTGTTGTTTCGTAGGAAGTTGGAGAATCCTTTGATTACAAGGGCAATCTCATCAACATCAGGTTAATCTATATCGTTGATCCATTTGATTACCTTGAAAGCAAGGTTCTTTTCGCTATTTTCCACCTTAGGAGGCTTATCCTCTTTCTTTGTTGCTTCATCATTTAGCACCTTCATCTGTACTTCAAATGCCATCAACTTCCCCATGAGTTTTCTGAAAGTGATGGATGATAGATCATGTGCTTCCTCTATTACTGTTCTCTTTTGTATCCAGTCGCCGAAAAGTGAGTACAAGACTTTTCCCACCAAGTCTTCTTCTGGAATTTCCTTTCCAAGTACTTTGAGATGATTCATGATATCTGCAGAGCGAGATATATAGAGTTAATAGTTTCATTAGGAAGCATAGAAAAGTTCGCATACTTTTGTATCAACACATGAATATGGGTCTTTTTAACCTCGGATGTCCCTTCATGTGTCACTTCTAACCTAGTCTAATTCTCTTTAGTAGTAGTACAAGAGCAAAGACGATTGTATTCAATTTTATTAAGGCCACAATACAAGATGTTCATGGCCTTAGCATTTAAATTTTCTAATTGTTCATTTTCGGTATGTTGATCTAGCATAAGCTTATCGACTAAGGTGAAGCCATCCTTAATAATCTTCCATAGGGCTCTATCAATCCCCTAGATGTGGATGGACATCCTTTGTTTCCAATAGCTATATTCGGTGTCGTTAAATAAGGGCGACCGAAGGTAAGAATATCCTTCTTTTTTGTTATTAGGGTCATTAGAATATGATTAGGCAATTTATGCCATGAGGATCGAAATTTCACTAGACTTTGAGTCCAAAAAAATCCCGCTTTAATGCCAATTCAAAAACACACCCGAGAGGGAGTGTGAAAATGGTGTAGGCACAAATTAAAAATTCAAGTGCAAAAGCAACCAATCCAAATCGTAGAATTATGCTAGTAATGATTTTTCAATGGAGTGGCTCCCTGCCTTTGCTCTGGCCCCAAACCCTTTGATGACTTTACCCTCTTTTATAACCAAAAAGAGAGAAACAAACTGATCACACTTCCAGGATCACGATCACACTTTTGGGTAGTGATCACACTGTACAAGTTATCGTTTCAATGTTTAAACACAAAGATAACTTCTGAACAAAGCTATTCACAAATATGGTGTAACACCAAAAAAATATAAATAAGTCAGCAGGGTGTAGATCATCCCTCAACAAACTCGTAGGCATAAACCGTGCTTGATTTTGACGTGTGTAGAGAAAGTAGTCGCCTTTTCAGCTTCACGTCTGGAAATCCTCCTTCTTCTTCTTTGTGTACATGAGGCTTGGATGATGGTGATTGAAGGCCGGCTAGAAAGGATAAAGAACTCTGGAAATTTTTGGCTAGATTTCTATTAATTTTCTTCAAGGGATGGTTCTCTCTTTTATAGGGGATGAGGAGTTTTCTTCAATTTAGAACTCTTGATCTTCTAATCTTCTTTCAAATATTTAATCAAATTTTCATCAATTTAATATTTTTCTTTTATTTAGAAACTCCTCTTCAAATTGGTCTTCAAATAGATTAGAAACTCCCCATAATTGAACGGAGTCAAACCTGGGTGTTTGACTGGTCAAACTGGTCAAATTATGGTTTAACACGAATTTTGCAACTCTACACGGCTATGTGCCAATTCGGTATGGCCGTGTTATTTGAACTCCATCCTTCATGTTTATTTCACAAATTCGACACGGCAGTGTCGTGATTCTGTTGGATCTAGATCTAAGCCTAGAGGGGGGGGGGGGGTGAATAGGCTTATAAAAATTCTCGTGCAACCCACGAGAAATCACATGGAGTTATAATCACATGTAAGGTAAACAATAAGCAGTCACAGATGCACAGCAGATTTACTCTGGTTCGGTTGCAGCCACGACATACTTATAGCCCCGAAAGCAAATAATATATTAAAAATGTTACCGGATACAACAAGTAGCTAGAGCACCCACTCTACACTCACCTAGCTCTCAGTACATGCACTCACCAAAGTGCTCAACAAAACTAATCCTAATATAGGCTCTCACTTGACTAGGCCCAACTAGCCAAGTCCCTCTTGTCTATCACCCACCAGATAAGACCCCAAAAGTATCACAAAAGAGATAAAGTTTTCCCTAATAGATCATTACTACTACACACAAATAACAGTAAAAGAGTTTAGAGAATCTCAGTGTGTAGGCTTAGTCGTCTCTGTTAATCGGCACAGGTCAGATATGCGTCTGAATAGATGTAGTCGTCGTCACGTCCTCTCTCGCAACTCAAGTTGCGGCCAACGCTCTCAATCAACTATGTTGCAGCTCATTGGCTATGAGGAAGCTCCCTTGGATGATGTTTCAGCTTTTCGACAAAGACCTAGCACCTAGCTATCTTGATGACACATGAGAGCAAGGATCAGAAAGTAGTGATCTTGGCTTGATGGCATGCAGGTTTTAGGGGCAAACAATGCAGTAGGTTGATTGAATGACTTGTGCATGTGTAGTTGGATCAAAAGTTGCGTCAGGTGTAGAGGAACCAAGTTACTGTAGCTGCATATGAGGCTTCAACAAGGAGCAGCTGCACAAGGGAGGGAATCAAATTGCAGCTCCCGGGGTGATGCTTTCTTGGTATCCTACGAAGAACAAAAGAGAAGTCAATGGATACTCAAGTCAAAAAAAAAATAAAACCAAAGAGATGTTCAGAATTTTTTTCTCCCTTTCTCAATGTTGCTGCATGAGTTAGGGTGACTCATGTACTACCTTTTGACCAGCCAATCAATTGATTATAACATGTACTTTTGAATTAGATTCTCCAAATAAACTTTCGGCCCTCTTGAGGATTTCGTTGCACCCTGTTGAAGATGTGAAGTTCGTTTCTGATGCTTGATGGCCATGTCAACAAACAATGCGACTGGGGGTGTCTCAAGTCAAAATTTTCGGCTCATGTGTAGGGCTATAGGGTAGAGGTGATAACCGACTTTTAGTTGTAGCTCATTGGGTCATACATTGCGGCTTGGTCTCATTGGTTTAAGCTCATGAAGAACTGTCCTTGGGACTTGATGAATACACTTGCGGCAATATGTATGCTTGGATTGCTATTTGCGACAATGAGGATGACAGGCTTTGAGGCAAGTTGATAAGGCTAGGGTTTACTTGCGGCTATAGGGTGGAGGAAGCTTAGGTTTGGCCGCAAGCTTGGTCTTTGGTTTGTGTTGCCTTGTAGTTTTTGCAATAACCTTGTGTTAGCCGCCCTCTCTTCAACCCTAGGAGATGGTGTTTTTATATTGCTAGGGTTTCAAGGAGAGTGTGCGGCAATAGGGGATCCTAGCTAGGGTAGCATTCGGCTTGGAGAGGCTAGGAGATGTGTTTGGCTAAGAAGAATCCCTAATATGAAGGAGTATGAGATTGAATATGATTTGGTCTTATCTCCATAGATTCCTCTAATTGATATTTGAATTGGTATAGGAATTGACTCAATCTCCTCTAGATATGAATAAGGATCTAATATCTTCTCCATTTGACTTAGTCCACCTTGCTTTGTGAATAGCTCTTAGGCTAAGTCCAATAGCTATATGTATAGAAATTTCTCCACCGCTTTGACGTAGTCATCGTTGAGGTATTTACGGCTTCGACACTCCTGCAAACACCCAACACACACATTAGAATGTTGACACACATTTGTTATCATCAAACCCGAAGTTAACGATCGTTGTATCCAACATACGTTGTATCCAACAATCTCCCCCTTTTGATGATAACAAACTATTATAAGATTTGCACGAACGTTCCAAAATATACTTCGTGACATATGTTTGTGAAGTGTGATAATGGGAGTATGTGATGTTCAAACATACACGCATGCAATGATAATGTGATTCAGATAAGCATGGCATGCTCCCCTATTTTCATGCTCGCCCTTGAACACATATTCACATATTCAAAAATACATTAATGCACCAAGTCTTCAATATTTTCTTCCCCTTTTGTTATCATCAAAAGAATATACCCGAAGTCTAGTTCATGCCACATGCAAAAATAAAGCATTATAAATTACAACTAGCACTTGCATGTCATTTTTCTTAGGATAGTCATTTCAAATTCAATGAAAAGAGTAACGTAGACTTCTACACCATCGTGTAAGTGTGATAATTAAATAATTGAAGCACAAAGGGAGAAACTCTTTAGAAATCAACCAAAACCAATCCACATTTTCCAATATACATGATATCACTAGGATTGATTTTTCCCACCTCATTAAAAAGGAGTTCAAGATACCACGCCCCAAAAGCGTAGCCTAAAAGAACTCGTAGAAGTCGTGGTGGCATTGCTTAACGAGTAAAATACACCAACGCTAAAGATTACCCATATAGCATATGTTGGATACTCGTGGATAGTATACTTGCCATGAATTGTATCCATTTTACATACAGCAATATTCATTCATTTTCATTTTTCTTGTGTCATATTCAATTCTTTTGTGCTCAATTTTTATCCATGGCAAATACACGTCATATCCCTTAGATTTATCAGTTATTTTCAACCTACATTCATTTTCCAACATTTCATAAAATATTCTCCAATTGTGCAACAATATTCAATATTCGTGGAAGTGAAGGCGTAGGTGTAGAAATCAAGTTATTCAATTCATTAAACATGTCATGGCTACTTAGGAATTGTAAAATACGCATGTAGCTATAACAATAATACACTGATTTCTATAAGGATATGAATGACATTCAATAATACTACTTGAATGATATAAAGAGAAAAGATATTCATTAAGCACCTATTTTTTTCTTTTTTTCTTTTTCAATTTTTTATTTTTATAAATAATGACTCAAGCAAACTAGAATCAAGCAAACTAGCACACAAATAAAAAACTAGTTCAAGCATGCAAAATCAATGAAGGTATGCATTAATTTCAAAGAGAAAAATATACCATCGCGTCGCCGTTTGGCTAAGGAACTATATAAAGAGAACGTTCAATCCAAAACTCCTCGCCAAATCTCCATCGCACCTACACGGTAGATGCTATGTGTGACCTTGTAATCCAACAATATTCACTTATGTTAGCCAATGAAGTTTTAGGAACCTGCACTTGTTTAAACTTTATTTTCGTGTTCCTAAACTTGCAATTATAAGATGTATGACCAACACTATCACAAGTAAAGCACTTTGCACGCATATTTTTGACAATAGTAGGCACATTGTGAATTTTCTTAAATTTTGGCTTTTCAACATTTTTCAAACCAAATCCCAAGTCCTCATCTATTATTGCCATGTAATTGATTTCCAAGAATGATATCTAGAGATTGTTTTCCTATGGAAAATTTCTTAATAGACAATTCAAGACTAGAGACTTTGGATTTTAACAATGCATTCTCATTTACAAGCAAAGTACATTTACTAATAAAAGCTTTCTTATTGTCCTCTTCATTCTTTTTCATGATTTTAAGCTCGTTATTTAGCATGGACAATTTATCATTAAGTTCTTTAATCACATAATCTTTTTCAGTTTCAAGCTTAATTAAATCTAGCTTAAGAATGCTAACATTATTCAATAACGAAGGACAGATAGGACAAATAGCTTTTTCATGCAACATATAGTTCTCTTTTTCCAACAGAGCAATGGTAGAATTACAAGCCATAAGTTTTTCTTTCAATTCATTTGTTTCATGAAACATGTCGCAATTTTCTTGTTGTAGTTCACCGTTAGAATTTTTAAAAACTTCCAATGTGGATTCATGTTTTTCTAGAGTAGATTCTAGGTTGTCAATTTCATCTTGCACATCATTAATAGTACATTTTTGCTTATCAAGTTCAGCTTGCATTTCTTTATACAAATTTAGAAGATCAACTCGTTTAGTGCAAGAAGTTACCTCATCGCATTTTTCCATCAGGCAGACGAATGAGTGCGCAACTTCATGATCCTTATCCTCATTATCAGCTTCGCTGTCCATGTCCCACGTTAGCATCTTGGCTTTTCCTTTCTTCTCTGCAACATTAGCTGTTTCTTGTGTTCAATGCTTCATATAATGTCCCTTCCTGTTGCGTTTAAAACATGTGACATGGTTAGTAGCAGTCGGCTCAAAGATTTTTTTTAGCAGAATTAAAGTTATTGGAACGATTAAACCTGTTTTGCATTTCTACTCTTCATTGAGGAGTTCTGATGAATTTCCTGAAATTTGTGACCATCAACGCCATCTCCTCATCGTCTTCCTCGACATCTTCTCTAGCTTGAAGAGCAAGTAGTTTTGCTTCTTTTTCCTTTGCCTCTGGTTTCTATTTAGCATCTATATTCTGCAGCTCAAGCTCATGGGACATTAAATTACGTATTAAGTCCTCTACCCTCATCTGAGATAGATCTTTTGCTTCTTGGATGGAAGTGACTTTAGGCCTGAACTAGCTTGGCAGCGCCTTTAAGATTTTTCTTACCTGTTCAAGGCTAGAGTATAGCTTACCGAGGGAGCTAGACTTGTAGACTATATCGGTGAACCTTGCAAACATCGCTGAAATAGATTCTGATGGTAGCATGTGAAAGCCCTCGTACTCTGTACTCAGCAAGGCAAGTCTAGACTCCTTCACCTGTGACGTTCCCTCATGCATCACCTCCAGCGTATGCCATATTTCCTGCGCAGTTAGACAATGTGAGATACGATTGAATTCAGACGTATCTAAAGAACAAATGAGCGTATTCATGGCTTTATTATTTAAGAAAAATCGTTTTTATCATTGTCATCCCATTTATCTTCAGGTTTTAACCTTTCAGTATCTTGAATTTTAATCATGGGAGGACTATAACCTTTTTAAACAATATTCCATATATTATTATCAACAGGTGCTAAGTAGATTTTCATTCTAGTTTTCCAATACGCATAATCTACACCATTACATCTAGGGGGTTGTGATATGGACTGTCCTTCAGCAAAAGCATAATCAATGGAATTCATGGTCTGTCTAGGCTAGATCCTATAACCTGCTCTGATACCACTTGTTGGATCTGGATCTAAGCCTAGAGGGAGGGGTGAATAGGCTTATAAAAATTCTCGTGCAACCCACAAGAAATCACACGCAGTTATAATCACATGCAGGGTAAACAATAAGCAATCACAAATGCACAGCAGATTTACCCTGGTTCAGTCGTACCCATGACCTATGTCCAGCCTCGAAAGCAGATACTATATTAGAAATGTTACCTGGTACAACCTGTAGCTAGACCACCCACTCTACACTCACCTGGCGCTCAGTACCTGCACTCACCAAAGTGCTCAACAAACTAATACTAGTATATGCTCTCACTTGACTAGAACCCACTAAACAAGACCCCAAAAAGCGGTAAAGTTTTCCCTACAGAGATTGTTACTACTACACGCAAATAATAGTAAAAGAGTTTAGAGTATCTCATTGTGTAGGCATAGTCGTCTCTGTCAATCGGTACGGGTCAGATCTGTTGGGGGATGTATGCCCTTAGATCATTTGTATCTGATGCAAATGATATTTTAAGCTAAGATAGGGGACTATTTTGTATGTGATGCAAAAGGAGTTAAATGTGTCTTAAATTGTTTAAGACCATATTTAATATAATAAACACGTTGAAAAGATAACCAAGATGACGAGATCGTCCCGCTCTAAACGTAGGTTCAAACCGCGTCAAAAACGGAGTCCAAATGCACAAGTTAGAGCAAAAACAAGTCAGCCCAAACTGTTGGGCTGAACCCAGCGAAAATGGAGGCCCACCAAGCCCGAATTTTCTGGTTAGGGATTTTGAAACCCGGGATTTTTTTGACGGCTGGATTTTCCAGCTTTGAATGGTGTTTGGCTAACTTTGAGACGACGTTTGAAGGGTCAAACGACGTCCGATTGACTTGCCGTTTTTTCCTACGCGTTCACCGTTTAGCACCCTTCGATTTGATAGGTTATATCAAGATCGAAGCTCAATAAGGAGGGAGTTAAAATTCATGGAAGGTTGTGCTTTATGAAAGGTAAACTAACTTGAATTTATTAATTCGAAAACATTAGTCCCACATCAGAAGTGGAGTAAAGGGTAGGGGTCAGCCGCCTATATAAATAGGAGCATTCTCCCCTCCTCTAAACTCGTCCCAAGCTCTTGATCTGAGCAGCTCCCAAAAATGTTGGAGCACTCGGATCTAGGCTTAAATTAAATATTCTCTTCTCCCTATAATTTCTGCCTTACTCCTGAAGAGCTCTATCAAAGCCACAAAGGGGTTCGGATCTGATCCGAAATCTTGGCGAAGGTTCACACTCGAGTGAAACTTTTTTCAGCGCGTGGTTGACTCAGCGACAAGAGGGTTGCTCGCCTCGGGACACAGAGCAGTTCGAGGAGCAGTTCGGCAAGGGACGGGGAGCGGCTAGGAAGACGGTGCGGTACACCTTGCCTGTACCAAGGCAAGGTTTCGGGTATGTAATTTAGAAGCTTTATTTTAATTATGTCGCAGTAGCTTAGATCCTTCTTGGGGTGGTCAGATCCACCTCAAGTTGGCACAGATCATGGCTAAGGGTCTTGATTTTCCTTAGGGCTTCGTTAAAAAGTTTAACGACTTTCTTCCGCTGAGTTTTCTTTTACCTCTATTGTTCGTCCGACTAAGGACAGGCATAGAGATTTGTGCCCTGAGGGTCCATCAAAACCCAACATTGGTATCAGAGCTTAGTCTGCATGATGATCTAGGCCTGCGACGTTTTAAAAATGAATGCTTTTTAAATGCATGCTAAAATTTTTAACTTTATGCGATATTGCTAAAAATGAAACCGTTTTTCATTTGAGATGTTTTTTAAAATTCTTTTATGCGATAAAATTATTTTTTGAAACATGGAAATTTTATGATGATTTTAGAACATAGTTTATGTAATGAAAATTATATAATAATTTTTATGAAACTGTTTTAAGTTTTAAAATCATGCTTTTAAATTTAAGTGTTAAATTTAGGGGCACATTAATTATTTATAGGATAAATTTTTTTAATTTGTTGATGCATGCTTAATAATATATTACGTTTTTAAAATGAAGGCTTTTTAAATGCATGCTAAATTTTTTAACTTTATGCGATATTGTTAATAATGAAACCGTTTTTCATTTGAGATGTTTTTTAAAATTCTTTTATGCGATAAAATTATTTTTTGAAACATGGAAATTTTATGATGATTTTACAACATAGTTTAAGTAATAAAAATTATATGATAATTTTTAAGAAACTGTTTTAAGTTTTAAAATCATGCTTTTAAATTTAAGTGTTAAATTTAGTTGCACGTATAGGATAAATTTTTTTTTATGTGATGATGCATGCTTAATAATTATGTGATGATTTTTTGTCACGCCCCGCTTCCCAAAACAGCGGAGGCGAAGCGTGACTAGGCCCGCTTAGGCCAGAGCTAACAAGCCCTGACCCAATAAGCATCTGTGTGGTACCAAGACGAAGGTACATGTCCCTGCATGTTAGTACAGAACAATAAAAGTACAAGAAGGGAAGAACATCACATTTTATTCCAACATATCAAGAGTACCAAGTCTCAACACCCGAAGGGCTACAACAGCAGAAAAGTAAATCTAATGGTGCAAGCACCCAACCAAGACAAGAAACAAAAGGTGCTACGCACCCAATTAAAAGTAACGAACGTCACTAGAAACTGCAACGAGGAGTCTCTAGCTCTGGTCCTCCTCAGGGTTGTACTCCGAATCAACGCTCGCTGGCTCCACGTCAACTGGCAAGTCAGTCTCCTCCACGTACTCTGGCTCGATCCCTGACGTACAGCACCAAAAGAAGGAACTGTACGTCAGGTAAGGTCTACAAGAAAAGGTTAGACCAAACTACAAGTGTACCAATTACTTAACAACGTTTTACTGGTTGATTAACATGCTGAGGTTTTAACAACAGAAGTACACACAACAGAAAAGTAAACACGACAAGTAGTGGTCGTAGCGAGTGCTACCGACCACGGGACTAGCCTACCGGTGTCAAGACAAAACGGAACACAGAAAGCCAGACAAGACAAGACAAGACACGAAAAAGGTTCACGCCTGTTCGGTTCGAGGGGGATCAGACCCTCTTGCCGCTTGCACGCTCAACACTACCCCCAAAACCCCAAGAATCATGACAGGACAAGGGATCACTTGCTCTAGCTTGGGAAGTGCCCTATTGCTCTCCGAGCTGTGTATCAATACATGGGATCACCTGCTCTAGCTTGACAGGTGCCCAATTACCCATCGGGCTGTGAACTAGTACAAGGGATCACTCGCTCTGGCTTGGCGAGTGCCCTATTGCCCAGCGGGCTGTGCAGACGGAACGGAACAAGACACGACAAAAACAGGAGGGGTTATACTAGGGTGTCCACAACTCACACACACGCATGTCAATCCTATGATGTCAAAATTGTTGTTGTTGGACTCAGATTTCGTTGTCAAATCTGAGCCATCAAGGCGTCCCGGACGCTATCATTTCACATCCGGTCCTCATGGTTCAGAATGTCTAATCTAGCAAGACTTGGGCCTAAGCATGGCCAAGAGCACAAGTGGTACACTTGCCTATGATGGCGGGTGCGTCGTCTCCCTGGTACGTCTCGTCCAAACGTCCTGTCGGCGGAAGAGCGTCTGTAAATCGTGACACGGTGACGGTGTCAGTTCACGATTCAGAATTCCTATTAGGGTTGTGTCTAGGTTATCGGGACTAACCTAATCGTCAAAGATCACATTTTTAATGTATTTAACCTAATCGACGATCTATCATATGTGCACATGCAAGAAGTCCATTCGTCGATTTCTACGGTTTGCTCAACATTTTAAAGATCAACGTAAATAGATTTAATTGATTAAGGTTGCTGATTTTTAATTAGGGTTTGATTATCTATTGTGTGGGTTACTACGAATTTAGGGAACCAACCTGAAAATGGCGATTGCACGAAGATCCGGTCTAAAATCAGGAAAGGTGGAAGCTTTGCGTCGTCCGGAAATTCCTAGGCCGCGGGTAGCGCAGCGAGGAACGTCGATTGTTGATGATGATGTCGGCCTCCAAAGGTGATGACGAAGATCTTGGCATCTCTCGGGGTCGTCGTCGCTAGAACTGAGGTCGGGGTGCCACGCGAAGTGACGGCGACCGGAGCTTGGCCGCGGATCTCAGATCTGAGAGGGTGGCCGGCTATTTGTGGGAAAAGTCGGAAGAGGAAGAGAAAACGGGAGAAAGGAGAATGGAGAATGGAAAGGGGAGGAGATCGAATTGATCTCGTGAAGGTGGAGGGCGCTTGGGAGGAGGAGAAGACTTAGGGAAATGAAAGAGAAGGGTTGGGGAAGAAGATGGTTCAAAACAATGAGGGAGAAATGAAAATGACCGTGCGTTTAAATAAGAAAACAAAACGGCAGCTAGAGCAAAACTAGGGTTTCGGGGGTCGGTTAGTCGGTCTGAGAAGGGTGGTTGACCGACTAGTTTGGGAACTAGTCGGTCGGTCGTATAACTGTGACCGACTAGAAGGCAAACAGAGAACAGTGTCGGTACAGGGTTGATAGATCTAGTCGGTCTGTGAAGGCTCGTCGACCGACTAGTTTGCAACCTAGTCGGTCGGCCAGTGTTTATAGACCGACTAAAGGGTAAAAGTGGTCAACAAAATATTTTTGAAGATTAGTCGGTCAGCGAAGGAAACCTAACCGACTAGTTCGTCAACTAGTCGGTCGGTATTCGTTCGTAAACCGACTAAAGGTAAACAGTAACCTGGGTGCAAAACATGATCTCTGTACTAGTCGGTCTGCGAAGAAGTGTTGACCGACTAGTTTGATAACTAGTCGGTCAGCGGATGAACTTAGACCGACTAAGCGTAAACAGTAGCTTAGGGAAAATGAAAGGGAGAACTAGTCGGTCCATGAAGAGTTGTTGACCGACTAGATTGACATCTAGTCGGTCGGTTCCTCAACGTGAACCGGCTAAAGAGCACATGAAGTCGTAAATTGAAGCGTGAAGCTTCGAAATGATCTCAATGAGTTCCAAAGGCAAACCTATTCTAAGATGTGAGCGTCACGAAGCACGCTCAGCTCCAGGTAGGGGAAAATAAATACGGAAAAGAAAAAGAGAGAAGACGAGCAATCATATATATATATATATAAATATCATCATACGGAAACCAGCCGTTACATCCTACCCACCTTAAGAAAATTCCGCCCTCGGAATTTCCATCAGAATAGGCGAGGGTAATGCTCTCTCATCTCATCCTCTCTTTCCCAAGTGGACTCCCCAGGTGATCCGTGACGCCACATCACTCTCACCAGGTCAACTACCTTGTTCCTGAACCGCTTCTGTCGACGGTCCAAAATCTGCACGGGCTGCTGGTCATAGGTCAGGTCCAGTCGGACCGTGATCTCCGAGAAATCCACCGTGTGCGATGGATCACTGACGTACCGACTCAACTGAGATACGTGGAATACGTCGTGAACCCCCACCAAAGATGGTGGCAGAGCAAGGTGGTAGGCCACTGCTCCCACACGCTCCAGCACATCGAAAGGTCCGATGTACCTCGGACTCAGCTTCCCCTTCTTCCCGAAATGAATCACTCCGCGGTTCGGAGAAATCTTCAGGAAGACGTGGTCACCAGGCTGAAACTCCAAAGGTCTCCTCTTGGCATCCGCCCAATGCTTGAAACGATCCAGAGCAACTCTGAGCTTCTCCCTGATGTCTCTTACGACATCCACAGCTTCCAATATCATCTCTGGACCCAACAGCTTCCGATCTCCAATGTCATCCCAGCTCAGTGGCGATCGACATTTCTTCCCATATAAGGCAGCAAACGGCGACATGCCGATGCTTGCCTGGTAGCTATTGTTATAAGAAAACTCCACCAAATGGAGATGGTCCTCCCAAGACCCCTTCAAATCGAGCGTGCAAGCTCGCAGCATATCCTCCAATATCTGAATAGTCCTCTCGGACTGGCCATCGGTCTGCGGGTGATACGCCGTGCTGAAACTCAGACTCGTACCCAAATGCTCCTGCAGACTTCTCCAGAACTGAGATGTGAACCTCGTATCTCTGTCGGACACAATGCTCACGGGAACACCGTGTAAGCGTACAATCTCCTGCACGTACACGGTCTACGTCACAACTAACCCAAAGAGGAAAATTAAAGAGAAGTAAAAGAAGAAATTTTACCTCTAGATACTTCCTCGCCAAGACTTCCGTAGACTGGCCCACTCGGAACGGAATGAAATGCACAGACTTAGTCAACCGATCAACGATCACCCAGACTGCGTCGTTCTGTTTCGGGGTCCGAGGTAAACCAGTCACGAAATCCATCGTAATATGTTGCCACTTCCACTCCGGAATAGGAAGCGGTTGCAGCAACCCAGCAGTACGATGGTGCTCAGCCTTCACCTGTTGGCATATCAAACACTTGGCAACGCTCCGTACCACACTCCTCTTCATGCCAATCCACCAGTAATTCAGTCGAATGTCCTTATACATCTTGGTACCACCAGGATGTATAGAATAAGGCGAGCTATGAGCCTCGCTCAAAAGCTCCTCCCGAACATCACCTACAGGTACGCAGAGTCTGCTGCCGTACCGCAGCGAACCATCCTCATGAATCACGAACTCCGCACGCAGTCCAGCTTCAACCTGCCTCCTGATTCTCTGCAACTTCGGATATCCTGCCTATACTGCCTTGATCCGATCCACGATCGTGGACTGAATCTGCAAATTCATGAATGAAAGAATCACACCAGGTAGGACAACCTCCAAATCCATCTCATTCAGCTCCTGCTGAATCCTCCAGTCAGCAGTATGCACCATAGCAGTAGGAAGCCTACTCAAAGCATCTGGCACTACGTTCACCTTCCCCGGATGATACTGCAGATCTATCTCATAGTCAGCCATGAGCTCCAACCATCGTCTCTGACGCATGTTGAGCTCCTTCTGCGTGAATATGTACTTCAAACTTTTGTGATCGGTGAAAATCTTCACGCTCTCACTCAGTAAGAAGTGCCTCCAAATCTTTAATTCAAAGATCACCGTTGCCAACTCCAGATCGTGCGTCGGGTAATTCCTCTCATGAGTCCTCAATTGACGAGAAGCATACGTGACCACGTGGCCATGCTGATGCAGAACACACCCTAGGCCCTTCCCTGATGCATCACAATATACTTCGAAACCTCCGCTTCGATCCGGTACCGCAAAAACCGGGGCTGAGGTCAACCTCGCCTTCAAGATACTGGAAGCCTGCTCACAAGCATCAGACCACCGAAATTCCACATCCTTCCTCGTCAGCTTCGTCATCGGTTCAGCAATCTTCGAGAAATCCTTGATGAATCGCCGATAATAGCCTGCTAAACCAAGGAAACTTCTGATGTTGGACGCTGACTGCGGAGTCAGCCAATCTCGAACTGCTCTGACCTTCTCCGGATCCATAGATATGCCATCGCCGGACACCACGTGTCCTAGGAATGCGACTCTGTCCAGCCAGAACTCGCACTTGCCATACTTGGCATACAACTTGGGTCGCCTCAGTGTCTCCAGCACTGTCCTCAGATGACAGCTGTGCTCTTCTTCAGACTTCGAATAAATAAGAATGTCGTCGATGAAAATCATAACAACTTATCCAAGAAGTCGTAGAAAATCAAGTTCATAAGGTTCATGAACACAGCTGTAGCATTGGTCACGCCGAAAGGCATCACCACAAACTCATAGTGCCC
This sequence comes from Scilla litardierei, assembly GCA_030789695.1. Taxonomy (NCBI): domain Eukaryota; kingdom Viridiplantae; phylum Streptophyta; class Magnoliopsida; order Asparagales; family Asparagaceae; genus Scilla; species Scilla litardierei. The sequence goes on along the minus strand of CM061142.1, from coordinate 338,616,011 downwards.
GTACTTCGTCCGGAAAGTCGTCTTCGGAATGTCATCTTTCTTCACCTTCAACTGATGATATTCGCTCCTCAAATCCAACTTCGAGAAGACTCTCGAACCTCCCAGCTGATCAAATATGTCGTCGATGCGCGACAGCGGATACTTGTTCTTCACGGTGACAGCATTTAATCCTCGATAATCCACGCACATTCTGCGGGACCCATCCTTCTTCTTCACAAGAAACACTGGTGCACCCCATAGTGACACACTAGGGTGGATGAAACCCTTCTGTAACAGCTCATCAAGTTGCTTCCGCAGTTCCTCAAGTTCCGCTGGAGCCATCCTATACGGCGCCTTCGATATCGGCTGCGCACCCGGCATCAGATTGATACCGAACTCCAAAGCCCTGTCGGGTGGCAGACCCGAGATATCCTCCAGGAAGACATCGTCAAAGTCTCTGACAACCGCTGGTCGATCGATCTCCATCTCCATCTGCAACGCTGCAACGATCGGCGCCTTCGGCTTTGCCCGAAATCTGATGGGCCCAAGCGACTCGTCTCTGCTGCGGAACTCGAACTCCGGATGGCCTGGAATCCGAAATACCACTCTCTTGCCGTGACAATCGATCGAAGCGTGGAAATCTCCCAGCCAATCGATGCCAAGGACGACATCGAAGAGCGGCAGATCGTGGACGATGAAATCTGCATATAACTCTTGTTCACTGACCACTAAGGGAATCGACCGACATCCCAGGTTCACAGTCACCACTTTGTTCCCAGTAGTGATGTCCCAACACTTAGGGAGTGTGTGGGTAGGAATGGAGTGCTTTGTTATAAACCTTCGGGATAGGATGCACATGGATGCACCGGAGTCAAACAAAGCCAAAGCAGGGTGAGAGGACACAAGAATGGTGCCTAAGAAAACAAGGGGTCTAAGGTCAAACACTACTCTAACAATCAAACAAACAAACAACACTGACAAGACTAGCAATACAATATAGTTATGAAATGAAATGACTACGTCAAGATGTTACCTGCAATCACCCCATCCAGCTCCTCAGTCTCCACAGCAGTCATAGTATAGGCCGGCCTCGGAGGCTGCACTGCTCGCTGGTACATCTGTCGATGTGGCACCAAGGGTAGTCCACGAACGGCAGGTCCTCTCTGAACTGGGGCAGGTGCCCTCATCTGTAACGGGGCTGGCGCTCCAACAACAGCAGTGCGAGCTCTCGGACAATCCTTCGCAGCATGCGAAGCATCTCCACAAAGTAGGCACAGACCCAGCTTCCTCCTACAGTTGGTCTGAACATGTCCGGGCTTGCCGCAGAAATGGCATGGACCCTTGCTCTGCTGCTGCACTGGTGCTCCAGGTTTCTTAAATGGCACAGTCTGGACTGGCCTCATTGCCGACCTGGCAGGTGACAGGTACTGCTCCATGGGGCGTTTTCCTCTGTCCTCTGGAGTGTAAGGCAGGTGCGAAATCGTCTCATGATTCTTTGCAGCATCTAACACCTCCCTCATAGTCGAGAAACTAGCAGAGGACATGGAAGCCTGGACCTTCGGACGAAGTCCCTGTCGGAACCGCTCAGCTCGGTTCTCCTCCTTCTTCACCATGTGCGGGGCAAAACGGCTCAGCATCTCGAACTCAGCCTCATACTCGTCGATCGTCATGTCCCTCTGCTTCAGATCCACGAACCTGCCCATCAGCTCTCTTCTAGCTGCCTTGGTGAAGTACTTCTCCTTGAACATGTGGCGAAAAGTCTTCCACTCCACAGGCTTCTACAGACGCCTCTCCTCAATACGCCACCAGTTCCAGGCAATCTCAGTCAGCTGCATCTTCACGATCTCCACCCGAGTCTCATCTGGAATCTTGGCAGCTACCAACTTCTCTTCAGTGCTCTGGATCCACTCATCGGCACCCAGAGGTCCCTCCTTCCCAGAGAAGGTCTTCAGCTGAAGCTCGTTGAACTGCTTCACTCCTGGAGCAGCTCGCGGAGCAGGCGGAGGTGGAGGTGGTGCAACAGGTGGGGCCCGGTCAGCACGGTTGGACTGCTGCACCAGCTGATGCTGCACCTCAAGCATCTCTCGCATCACACCAAGGAACTGACAGAACTCTCTGCCCTGGTCTTCCTGAATCCCATCTCCAGCGCTCCCCGATCGGGTAGTACGTCGCCCTGCCATCTTATTGGCAGAAAGACGTAGGTTAGACTCGTACAATGTTTGAATATCAAAAGTGAATGTCCTTACTCTTACTGTTCTGTACTTGCAGTAAAATTGGGACGTGGACCTGCATGGGCCACCACTAAAACCTGTCACGCCCCGCTTCCCAAAACAGCGGAGGCGAAGCTTGACTAGGCCCGCTTAGGCCAGAGCTAACGAGCCCTGACCTAATAAGCGTCTGTGTGGTACCAAGACGAAGGTACAGGTCCCTGCATGTTAGTACAGAACAATAAAAGTACAAGAAGGGAAGAACATCACATTTTATTCCAACATATCAAGAGTACCAAGTCTCAACGCCCGAAGGGCTACAATAACAGAAAAGTAAATCTAATGGTGCAAGCACCCAACCTAGACAAGAAACAAAAATGGTGCTACGCACCCAACTAAAAGTAACGAACGTCACTAGAAACTGCAACGAGGAGTCTCTAGCTCTGGTCCTCCTCAGGGTCGTACTCGGGATCGACGCTCTCTGGCTCCACGTCAGTTGGCAAGTCAGTCTCCTCCACGTACTCTGGCTTGATCCCTGACGTACAGCACCAAAAGAAGGAACTGTACGTCAGGTAAGGTCTACAAGAAAAGGTTAGACCAAACTACAAGTGTACCAATTACTTAACAACGTTTTACTGGTTGATTAACATGCTGAGGTTTTAACAACAGAAGTACACGCAACAGGAAAGTAAACACGACAAGTAGTGGTCGTAGCGAGTGCTACCGACCACGGGACTAGCCTACCGGTGTCAAGACAAAACGGAACACGGAAAGCCAGACACGACAAGACAAGACACGAAAAGGGTTCACGCCTGTTCGGTTCGAGGGGGATCAGACCCTCTTGCCGCTTGCACGCTCAACCCTACCCCAAAACCCCAAGAATCGTGACAGCACATGGGATCACTTGCTCTAGCTTGTCAAGTGCCATATTTCTCTCTGAGCTGTGTATCAATACATGGGATCACCTGCTCTAGCTTGACAGGTTCCCAATAGCCCATCGGGCTGTGAACTAGTACAAGGGATCACTCGCTCTGGCTTGGCGAGTGCCCTATTGCCTAGCGGGCTGTGCAGACGGAACGGAACAAGACACGACAAAAACAGGAGGGGTTATAATAGGGTGTCCACAACTCATGCACACGCATGTCAATCCTATGATGTCAAAATTGTTGTTGTTGGACTCAGATTTCGTTGTCAAATCTGAGCCATCAAGGCGTCCTGGACGCTATCATTTCACGTCTGGTCCTCATGGTTCAGAATGTCTAATCTAGCAAGACTTGGGCCTAAGCATGGCCAAGAGCGCAAGTGGTACACTTGCCTGCGATGGCGGGTGCGTCGTCTCCCTGGTCCGTCTCGTCCAAACGTCCTGTCGGCGGAAGAGCGTCTGTAAATTGTGACACGGCGACGGTGTCAGTTCACGATTCAGAATTCCTATTAGGGTTGTGTCTAGGTTATCGGGACTAACCTAATCGTCAAAGATCACATTTTTAATGTATTTAACCTAATCGACGATCTATCCTATGTGCACATGCAAGAAGTCCATTCGTCGATTTCTACGGTTTGCTCAACATTTTAAAGATCAACGTAAATAAATTTAATTGATTAAGGTTGCTGATTTTTAATTAGGATTTGATTATCTATTGTGTGGGTTACTACGAATTTAGGGAACCAACCTGAAAATGACGATTGCACGAAGATCCGGTGTCAAATCTGGAAAGGTGGAAGCTTTGCGTCGTCCGGAAATTCCTAGGGCACGGGTAGCGCAGCGAGGAACGTCGATTGTTGATGATGACGTCGGCCTCCGAAGGTGATGACGAAGATCTTGGCGTCTCTCGGGGTCGTCGTCGCTAGAACTGAGGTCGGGGTGCCCGCGAAGTGACGGCGGCCGGAGCTTGGCCGCGGATCTCAGATCTGAGCTGGTGGCCGGCTATTTGTGGGAAAAGTCGGAAGAGGAAGAGAAAACGGGAGAAAGAAGAATGGAGAATGGAAAGGGGAGGAGATCAAATTGATCTCGTGAAGGTGGAGGGCGCTCGGGAGGAGGAGAAGACTTAGGGAAATGAAGGAGAAGGGTTGGGGAAGAAGATGGTTCAAAACAATGAGGGAGAAATGAAAATGACCGTGTGTTTAAATAAGAAAACAAAACGGCGGCTAGAGCAAAACTAGGGTTTCGGGGGTCGGTTAGTCGGTCTGAGAAGGGTGGTTGACCGACTAGTTTGGGAACTAATCGGTCGGTCGTATAACTGTGACCGACTAGAAGGCAAACAGAGAACAGTGTCGGTACAGGGTTGATAGATCTAGTCGGTCTGTGAAGGCTCGTCGACTGACTAGTTTGCAACCTAGTTGGTCGGCCAGTGTTCATAGACCGACTAAAGGGTAAAAGTGGTCAACAAAATATTTTTGAAGATTAGTCGGTCAGCGAAGGAAACCTAACTGACTAGTTCGTCAACTAGTCGATCGGTATTTGTTCGTAAACCGACTAAAGATAAACAGTAACCTGGGTGCGAAACATGATCTCTGTACTAGTCGGTCTACGAAGAAGTGTTGACCGACTAGTTTGATAACTAGTCGGTCAGCGGATGAACTTAGACCGACTAAGCGTAAACAGTAGCTTAGGGAAAATGAAAGGGAGAACTAGTCGGTCCATGAAGAGTTGTTGACCGACTAGATTGACATCTAGTCGGTCGGTTCCTCAACGTGAACCGGCTAAAGAGCACAGGAAGTCACAAATTGAAGCGTGAAGCTTCGGAATGATTTCAATGAGTTCCAAAGGCGAACCTATTCTAAGATGTGAGCGTCACGAAGCACGCTCAGCTCCAGGTAGGGGAAAAGAAATGCGTAAAAGAAAAAGAGAGAAGACGAGCAATCATATATATATAAATAAATATCATCATACAGAAACCAGCCGTTACATTGTTAAATAGTTATAAATCTATTATGCAATATTTAGGTTAATAATTGCATGCTAATTTTATAATTGATAAAGTTAGATTATATTTTAATGGACTTGCTTCATTATGTGATATTTGTTGAAACCTTTTAGGTTAGCCATTAAAACCTATTTGAAATTTATAAGATAACTTTTAAATGACATGCTATGTTTTAATAATCATTACACCCTTTTAAAACCTAATTCCTGATTAAGGTAGTCCTTTAACGACGATTATTATTTTAATCGTTGTTATAATATTCTCACTAAAAGATTATACTTTAAAGTGTTGTAAATGATTTATTAAAATCCTAATATCGATTAGGATTGCACGTGAACCTTATAGCTAGTAAGGACTTAATGAAAGTCATTTAACAAGTCCAAATTTTTTGAATTTTAAGGATTCAACTAGTTGATAGAATTAATTAGTTGTTAATAAAAGCTTTTTAGTCTATGGCACACATATAAAAATGACAAGCTTCATTCAATGGGCCATGATCCGGTCAATGTGCTTGGCTAAGTTTGATGGATCACCCTAGCTAGTCTAAGGGATAAGTGATCTTGGCTTAGTCAATTTCCTGGCCGTGTTCCGCTGGACCGCAATGACGCAAATCATGATTATATGACACCCTAGACTATATCTAAGTCAAATACGTTAATAATCTTTTTCAAGATTAGCCGTAGCCCTCCTTGTTTTAGGGGTTGGCAACTATAGGTTCTTTGATATAATTGTTGAGTCAACTCAAGCTATGTCATAGATACTTTATGGAAACCAACTTCTCAATACATGAGATGTAGTCTAGACTTGACCCAAACCGTCGTGTCGTGAATACTCCAAGCGCCAGCATAAGTTAGGCTAGACACGAAAACAAGGGTCCGACTAGACTAGCCTTTGTGAGTTGTTGAGTCAACTCAAGGTCATAAGTGACTATGGGTAAAAACCGATAAGGGAATCACATTCGATGTGATTGGTGAATAGTCATCTACTGATCGCAGAGTTAAGCAACTTGTTGAGTCAACTCAAGGTTATGAGACTCAAGGTGGCCGGTCCCCTTTCCCATTATATTTAATTTTAATTAAATCGTTCATTAATTGGCTTAAAATGATCACGAAAATAGTGGGAGGATATAGATTGATAAAAGTCATTCTATCTATATTTAATATTGAACATATGATAAACTAGGGTAAGTCTATGTTTACCGATGGAATGAAAAACATAATATTCTAAGAGAATAAGTTAACTGGTCAAAAGGCCGCTTAATGGAATATCAAGTTAAATTCTAATTGATAGAGTAAACTATATTCTCGTTGACATTAAAATGACCTTCTTAAGGACAGACTTAAGGAATATGATTTCATTAAGTTCCGAGTCCAACAAAATAAATGCACGCTACATGTCACTCGCCTCTATATAGGGCAGCTGGAACATATTAATGTTCAAAAGCAAGTTTCTCCATACAATTTGTTGAGTCAACTCAAGGTTGTATAAAAAAACGGTTTCAATCTGCAAGGTTCGAAACTTCGATCAAACTGTTTGATTTGAAGATGAGTGCATGAGTGGTACAATACCATGTATCCAAATTAGATCTTGAGTCAAGCAACTTGTTGAGTCAACTTAAGGTTGTGAAGCTCAAGTGTTTGGACACGATAGGTGTTTGTACAGCTAGTAAATTTGTTGTGACATTTAATATCTAAATGAGATTTAGAAAAGGAAGAAGGCACTCAGGAAAGTTAATTAAGAAAGTTAGTCTTATTCATCATTAGTAAAGGCGTAATTAGGAGGAACTGAAAATGTGACATATTTGATGTCACAATTTCAAATAATTGTTATACAAAAGACGTCTAACACATTTTTGACAAATGTCGTCACCTTGCTTCTGAAGCAATGTTTTGTGTTAGAAATTTGTTATAACTACAATATATTAAATGTTAATATATGAATACGCAAGATAGTAATAAACTTATATGGCAAAATAGACTAGGCCGTATCAAAGAGACTAAGCTTCACAAGTCACATAAAGAGGGGTCTGACCTCTTGTATTATGATGTCTACGGACACTTGTGAATCTTATTCTCAAAGGTATATTGGCCGAAACTCCCTCTGTAAGACAGTGGGAGAGCGAGTTGTTGAACTCGCAGTCTTGTACATACTGATGTACCCGGACCCAAGTCTAAGTTAGCTAGGATAAGTTGTTCTTATTTAATTGAGACACGTGTCCTTGATGAAACACAAGTATGATAAAATAGAGAACAAAATGAAAGAAGTATTTGAACTGATTCGATAAGATCGAAAAGGCGAATACTTAGCTGTATAAATCTTGCGTAAATAAAAGAAAATGTGATTTTCTCTCAGGTCAAGTGTCTTAACATATTGGATGTGCTTGAGAGCATGAATTGCATTTTGTTAAACATAGTGCGGTTCATGGCAAGTTGACTCTGAGTTACAATCATCCCTCTGGGTTAAGTCCCAGATTATAATGCCTTGGTTCTTGATAAAGTTCTGTTAGGACATTATCAATAAGATATTCATTTAATCAATCTTTAGGAAGTTAAAAGATAACTCTAGTCACGTGAGACAAAGAGTCGAGTCAGACATCATAGTTGATGATGGCTTAGTCAACTTCCAGGATGGAATTCGGAGTCGTGGCTTTGATTAACAACTTGATGCAATAGGTCCATGAACGTAAATAAAGTATGGACTTTAGTTTACATGCCCAAAAGAAATTGTTTCTTAATGTCTGCAAGAAAATCTTCAAGTTAGAAGATCGGTGCAAAAAGAATGTAGTGGAGTACAGCTTATATTGGTTGAGAACATTTTCATCCTAATTCCTATAAACGAATTATGATGAAACTGTCTCGCCAGCTGATTCGTACAGATCTACTCGGACCGAACTCGATGTAAACGCTCACGATAACCATGAAAACTGGAGCATTCATTAATAGTTTGTTCTCTAAATATGATTTAGAAAAACGAACATATATGAATTAGACAGGGATTTTTCAAGGTCAGTGGGAGCAAATAAAACACGTGCGAGGCATCAAGGGGATGGAACATATTTTGATAAAATGGTAAAAAGAGCTTGACACTTTTAAATATGAACCATCTAAAATGACCAATAACTTATTAAAATTATTTTCGTAAGGTACGATGAGCTGGATGAGATCCAAGAATATTTAATGTATTCCGAAGGACCAAAAGAATGATTTGGATAAGATTCAAATGGTTGGTCTAAAATGATCATAGAAAAACCCCTTAATTATATACAGTAGACGGCTTAGCAGATCCCCTCACGAAGGCTCTATCACATAAAGTCTGGAAAGACTTATGTGTAAATACGGTATGAGATACCGAGATAAATGGGCCTGAGTGCAAGTGGAAGATGTTTGGAGATGTATGCCCTCGAGTCATACATCTCTGTGTAATTGTACAAACATCTGGTTCGAAATAACAATAAGCTGTTTGGTATAAATTTATCTAAGTTAATCATAATGTAGTTATCATTAGATATTAACTTAGGTAAAATCCTGAGACTTAATGCAAAGTCAAACATGTATCGAGATGAGTATCTCGATCATGGAGAAATGCTTGACCGTCTGTAGCATAAGTTTAAAAGGGTTCGTGGTAATAGATGTTCCGAGAAAAGGATACCTAAACATCGGATAGACCATTGTGTCTTAGTCTTCACCGTATAGCAATGACGATGATCTCATAGTCGTTTGACTTGGCGAAGTCGAAGACGAGACACAGGTGCTCATTGGAGAATGAGTTCACTGAACGACCCACAAGAGTTATCATATGGTTATATTGATCAACCTGGCAATGATAACTTTTGGTGATGATAAGCAAGTTGGTCTTTTGACTTGAGGTCATTGTACGAACCAGTTTGTGAACGGTGTCACTTAGACCACTGACCTAGCTTCGAGGTAAGGCATGTCGAAAGGTCTTTGGTTGGGTGACACTTGAAGCATACGAGGAGAGTAATGACCAAGAGAGGATTCGTCTCTCCTGGTCAATGGGAGTTAGTGTCATAGAGTTAGTTCGTTCTTTAGTGAAAACTCTGGCCAGAGTATGTTGGAAGTTGTCCAATATTATTTGACTAAAGATCGATGGAAACTAACCGACTTCAAGCTATTGTGGTTGATAGTTTGACTGTACCCTAGGATTGAGTTAAACAACATAGTTTTGACGAAGAGACTAAAACTGCTGAATTCATTACGGACACAGTCAGGATGGTCCCGACAATACTCATGTCGATAAGTTACCACATTAGTATGATTCTGAAACATGGACAACAACTGCTGCTCGTGGTCACTGCCTTTATGGGGATTCGAGCCCAACCTGTAATAGAGTCAGGCTATAGGGTCTCACACAGAGTGCAACCTTCGTCAAGTAATAGGTAGAAACATTAGGGAGAATACGCATTTGATGCAAAGGATAGAACACTGCAAAGAGTTTGCAGTTATCTTCTGCATTCGGGATAAATGATCATGAGTGCAAGTGTGAGATGTTGGAGGATGTATGCCCTCAGATCATTTGTATCTGACACAAATGATATTTTAAGCTAAGATAGGGGACTATTTTGCAAGTGATGCAAAAGGAGTTAAATGTGTCTTAAATTGTTTAAGACCATATTTAATATAATAAACGTGGTGAAAAAGTTACCAAGATGACGGGATCTTCCCGCTCTATACGCAGTTTCAAACCGCGTCAAAAACGGAGTCCAAATGCACAAGTTGGAGCCAAAACAAGTCAGCCCAAATTATTGGGCTGAACCCAGCGAAAATGGAGGCCTACTAAGCCCGAATTTTCTGGTTAGGGTTTTTGTAACCCGGGATTTTTTTGACGACTCGATTTTCCATCTTTGAATGGTTTTTGGCTAACTTTGAGACGATGTTTGAAGGGTCAAACGACTTCCGATTGACTGGTCGTTATTTCATACGCGTTCACCGTTCAGCGCCCTTCGATTTGATATGCTGTATTAAGATCGAAGCTCAACGGTGAGGGAGTTAAAATTCATGGAAGGTTGGCCTTTATGAAAGGCAAACTAACTTGAATTTATTAATTCCAAAACATTAGTCCCACATCGGAAGTGGAGTAAAGGGGAGGGATCAGCCGCCTATATAAATAGGGGCATTCTCCCCTCCTCTAAACTCGTCCTAAGCTCTTGATCTGAGCGGCTCCCAAAAATGTTTGAGCACGCTCGGATCTAGGCTTAAATTAAATATTCTCTTCTCCCTATAATTTCTACATTACTCCTGAAGGGCTCTAGCAAAGCCCCGAAGGGGTTCAGACCCGATAAGAAATCTTGGCGAAGGTTCACACTCGGATGAAAATTTCTTCGGTGCGTGGTTGGCTCGGTGACAAGATGATTGCTCGCCTCGGGACGTAGAGCGATTCGATGGGGGACGGGGAGCGGCTCAGAAGACGGTGCAGTACACCTGGCATGTACCAAGGCAAGGTTCCGGGTATGTAATTTAGAAGCTTTATTTTAATTATGTCGCAGTAGCTTAGATCCTTCTTAGGGTGGTCAGATCCACCTCAAGTTGGCATAGATCCTGGCTAAGGGTCTTGATTTTCCTTAAGGCTTCGTTAAAAAGTTTGACGATTTTCTTCTGCTGAGTTTTCTATTGCCTCAATTGTTCGTCCGACTAAGGACAGGCATAGAGATTTGTGCCCTGAGTGTCCATCAAAACCCAATAAGATCTGTGTCTGACTAGATGTAGTCGTCGTCACGTCCTTTCTCGCAACTCAAGTTGAGGCCAACTCTCTCAATCAACTATGTTGCGGCTCCTTGGCTATAAGGAAGCTCCCTTGGATGATGTTTCAGCTTTTCGGCAAAGACCTAGCACCTAGCTAGCTTGATGATAGTGATCTTGGCTTGATGGCATGTTGGTGCTAGGGTAAAACAATGCGACAGGTTGATTGAAGGACTTGTGCATATGTAGCTGGATCAAAAGTTGCGACAGGTGTAGAGGAACCAAGTTACAGCAGCTGCACATGAGGCTTCAGCAAGGAGCGACTGCACATAGGAGGGAATCAAATTGCAGCTCCCTGGGTGATGCGCTCTTGGTATCCTGCGAAGAACACAAGAGAAGTCAATGGATACTCAAGTAAAAAAACCAAAGAGATGTTCAGAATTTTTTTTCCCTTTCTCAATGTTGCAGCATGAGTTAGGGTGACTCATGTACTGCCGTTTGACCAGCCAATCAATTGATTATAACAAGCACTTTTGAATTAGATTCTCCAAAAAAAACGTTCGGCCCCCTTGAGGATTTCGTGGCACCCTGTTGAAGATGTGAAGTTCGTTTATGATGCTTGATGGCCCTGGCAACAAACAATGAGTTTGGGGGTGTCTCAAGTCAAAATTTTCGGCTCATGTGTAGGGCTATACGTTAGAGGTGATGGCCGACTTTTGGTTATCCCTCATTGGGTCATACATTGCGGCTTGGTCTCATTGGTTTAAGCTCGTGAAGAATTGTCCTTGGGACTTGATGAATAAAATTGCGACAATATGGATGCTTGGATTGCTATTTGCAACAATGAGGATGACAGGCTTTGAGGCAAGTTGATAAGGCTAGGGTTTACTTGCGGCTATAGGGTGGAGGAAGCTTAGGTGTGGCCGCAAGCTTGGTCTTTGGTTTGTGTTGCCTTGTAGTTTTTGCAATACCCTTGTATTAGCCGCCCTTTCTTCAACCCTAGGAGATGGTGTTTTTATATTGCTAGGGTTTCAAGGAGAGAGTGCGGTAATAGGGGATCCTAGCTAGGGTAGCATTCGGCTTGGAGAGGCTAGGAGATGTGTTTGCTAAGAAGAATCCCTAATATGAAGGAGTATGAGATTGAATAGGATTTGGTCTTATCTCAATAGATCCTTCTAACTGATATTTGAATTGGTATAGGAATTGACTCAATCTCCTCTAGATATGAATAAGGATCTCATCTCACCTCCATTTGACTTAGTCCACCTTGCTTTGTGAATAGATCTTAGGCCAAGTCTAATTGCTATGTGTATATCAATTTTTCCACCGCTTTGACTTAGTCATCGTTGAGGTATTTGCGTCTTCGATACTCCTGCAAACACTCAATACACACATCGAAACATTCACACACGTTTTTTATTATCAAACCCAAAGTTAACGATCGTTGTATCCAACAGATTCCACACGGCCGTGTGGCTGCCTGCCAGAAATTTCACAATATAATGTTTATTTTTCGACACGACTATGTCATCTCTAGACCGGTCGTGTTGCTTTGGCCCTTCCTGGGCATTTTAAGTTCTAATATGCATGGCAGTGCTGCTGATATGCACGGTCGTGCAACCTTTGTTTTTACACGTTTTATCACCATTTGGCCTTCGATTGACCTGAAACGTACTAGATAGACATATTAGATCCAAATGACTTATTTGGCATCATCAGAATAAGTTTTAGCTACAGTTAGAAGACTAAATTCGGCCAACATGAGTTGCTTACAAAAATTTTAAAAAGTAAACAAAAAGAGAAAAAGAATAAAATGCACTGTTTCCTTATGTTTTATTGAGTAGTCGAGCTTCGTGCCTCAAGAAGCATTGGAGATTCATGTCGAAAGATGGACGATATGGAGTGCATCAAAAAAAGAATAATAAAAAATTAGATGATTCGAGTTATTAGTTTCGAGTGGCTCTTTCAAGCCTAATGCCCTAAGGTCGTCTGGCCTAGGAGTCATTAACTGCAAACTTGCTAGATCATTCTAAGTCTTATTTTAGAAAAAAATAGAAAAGAAAAAACATGATAAATAAATAAAGCAAGCTCAACTCCCATGAATCGGGCTATCTTTGTATTTTGTGAGCCAATTCTTTGGAAGTTAAAAAATTATAAGATGATGTTGTGTTATACTTTGGATTATGCAAAACGATGCTTGTATGTTACTTATTTAAGCTAAGTTAGGGAAAATGTCATGTGAATTGATCTTTTTCATAGATTTAGTATATTGATGTTGAAAATCAAGATCCACCTGGAGGTATTCGATTTGATGCATCAGAAGAAAGGGGTCTTTTATTAGTGAACAATCTCGAGTTCCGTAAGTTCTTTTTTTACTATATTTGAAGGCATGTTTTCTAGTTATTATCAATTTGGATAACTTATGTCATGTATGATACTTATCCAAAACGGGTGATATAAGTACATGGGGAAGACCCCATCTCTCACCTTAATTTTGACCTTTCATTATAGAATGAAGTGACTGGTGGTCTGACTTGATCTCGTGTGTTCGGGTTTCCTTTGGCGGCTAAACCCGCACAGGTTTTGGGAACATATTGTTCTACCTCTAGCACAGCTTCCTCCTACAGGCTTAATACACAATTAATAGAATAGAATAGGTAACTAAAGATTAAGTTAAATGCATTCAAAAAATACTCATTGTTATATGTACGAAATGTGGAGTTGACGTTGCGTCCCTATTATCGACACAGGTATAACTTCTTATAATTTTAGTTATTCAAAAATGCTTCAAATTTCTATTTAAAGTTCTAGTTCTAGTTTACTTGTTTAATATTTTCAGCTAAATAATATTTTAATTTTTTAATTTTATGTAGGGAACAACAACAGGTGCATCAACATCTTCAGCATATGCATCAACATCTTCACCCACTGTAGGTGTCCATGATGATCATGATCATCATGATGATGTGCCTCAGCATCTTACTAGCCTATGAGTATATGTTTTTATTTTTAAAGCAAAATTTTAACATCAGCCTTTCTCTTTTGCAAATTATATATTCACTCATATTCTTTTGGCTAAATAATTTGCCTCACGTGTTGGCTCACCACTTCTTTTGTGTAGGTCCAAAGGGATTTGCAATGATTGCCTGTTCAAGCTCAGACTATTGGATGTCACTAATTTATTCTTCCAAATGGAAATATTACTTTATATTAATGCTTTTTGATGTTACTACTTAATTACGTAAACTAATATTTGAAATATGGTACATAAGAGAAACTATTAGCTCTTAATCGTATCTTGTGTACTGTTTAAGTATGTTACAATGTCATGTAATGCGATTTCTCACTATTTGATTCCTGCGTGTGAATGGAAGCCATACGTTCCAATGGCATTTGATTCTTCTTATGATCTTGAAGAAAGAGGAAATAAACCATGGTGCTTTCTTTATTGTAATTATAGTCATGATTTATGCTTTAACGTCTACAAATACCCTGCTACATTATGTTTATATAATTTATTTATCACTAACATACTAAAATTGAATGTTGTTTTATGCTTGAGTTTGCTTCATAGATGGTATCTGCTTGGGTTTATATTATTTTTTATCGAGGAACAGCAGAAATTTGATTTTTGATTCTATATCACTAACATACAGATATTCAAATATGATAGAATCTGGGGGGGAGTTTATGCTTTTTAGACATTTGTATAATGTTACTGTTTATACTCTATACTGATATGATGTTATACTGATATTATGCTTATATACTGTTATTGTAAGGTTATGAAGCTAGTATCTAAAAAATTTTGATCAATCAGCGGAAGACGAAAAATTCAAAATTTTCTTGACTAGCTATCATGCTTAGAATCAACAACTAATCAAGGAATTATATCGCCGAATAATAAAACATAAAGGTCGTTCCTTTGTGCGAGTATAATCAAGCAATACTTGCGGATCCTTATTCTCTTTCAGTGAAGACCAGAAGGGCCACGTTCATCTCCTCCAAGCAATGCCTTAGATCTCCAATCTCCAACCAGAACCTTAGATGAATCACAAGATGAAGAAAATCTCCACGAATCAACCCCTTCTTATCTTTTCTAGAGCAAATAATAAGGAGAAGTAAAAAATCAAATCTGTTCTCAACAAAGATCGTTAAATGCATTTTTCCTTCGGGGCTGGGGTAGCCCCCTATTCATAAGGCTAGGTGAATCTAAATCTATTTCAGATTGAGTATTCGCATCGTACTCAACCACTCCCTAAGTAGAATTGGTGTCCTAAACAAGTTCCAATCATAGTGGAACTCTTGGATACGATTTGGAGTTGATTCCCAATCAAATCCTACGATAAATTTGAATCCTTCCACGTCAGGATTAGTCGACTAGTCGACTAGTTACTTTAACTAGTCGACTAGACAACTCTTTGTAACTTTTACAGTCTGCCTAGTAGATTAGTGCCTTAGTACAAGTCGACTAATATTCGACTAATATATTTAAAACATAACTGTTTTTGAATCCTATGGCTGACTAGGACAAGTCCCAGTCATCAACAACGATCATGATGCATCCACATCCTTTGCATCCAAGGGTCAAGGTTTAATTTTGGGGGAACTTGTGTTGGATACAATGCATAGTTGGATACAACGACCGTTGATTTCTTGTTTGATGATAACAAACCTTCGTGAATATTTTTGATGTGTTTGTTAAGTGTTTCAGGTGGAAATAACATGGAGCAATCAATGGCAATGATGTGATTATTAATCAATGGCAATCTGGCAAATTGTGAGTAATGGCAATGACATAAATTCAAGCAAAAGATGGAGAGATGGCAATCTCGTAAATTTCGAGAATTGGACTTGGTCAACATGATGTGGAGTAATAAGAAATTAAATTCAAAAGGAGATCAAAATCAAGTCCAAATCAATTTGGATTAAGGGGATTTGACTTGGTCAAATTTGATTGAATTTGGATTCAAATTAGATCTCATTTAGATACAAAAGGAATTCTATTTTGAATATGATATTGACCAAGTTCATTGGACCAAAGAGATGAGACGAGAGCAAATCAATTTGGAGATATCAAATCAATTTCAAGGAGTTTTGATTCAATCCAATTACTTGGATCCAAGCACTATAAATAGAATCCCTATTTCTTAATGGAAACCTCCCCAAGGAGAGAGAACAAGCAAACATGGTCGGCCCTAGACACATTTCTATTCATCTTGGCCGAATTTATCCTCCAAGCTTCAAAGCGATCATCAAATTCGCAGGAAGAAGAAGGAGCTCGACAGACGACACTAAAAAGTGCATAACTTTCTCCACGGAGCTCGGATCGACGAACCATTTATGCCAGGACGATTACAACTCAGTGCTCTATAACATGGTGACATTTTTCTGATTTTAATCTCTGTATTAAATCAGTGGTATTTATTTTAGTATGAGTTGTATTCTAAATAGCTTCATATTTTTCATCATCTCCTAGGCCAAAGTTCTTCATCATTTTCAAGCCTTGCCGCAAGCATAATGAACCATCCATCATCAAGCTACATATCCAAGCATAAGCCATCTTCAACCTAGAGGAGCAAGCAACCAAAACCACTATCTTTGAAGAAGCAAAGTCCAAGAAATCGAATTCCAAGCCCCAGGACGCACTTCAAAGATCTGAGAATTCCTCTCCACAAGAGCATCCAAATCGGCCATTTCTTATTTTTCAGTCGAAGAGGACAAGCTCACCATTCCAACAAGTATCTATTCGGATTTTTCTGAATTACTACAATTTCTGGTAGACGGGGCAGAAACTTACTTTATGCACGGATTGCAGCAAATTCCATAGCACAGAAAACTGCTTTATGCACAGACCAGATTCAGGCAGATTTGTGCAGTGAACTTTGGAAGGCCATATCTTTTGATCCAGAGATCAGATTGAGACACCGTTTGTGCCTGCGCAAAGCTGACGACGTGCTTATCGACAAAGACTAGCCAAACATCATAAACTAAGTACTTTAAACTCTTCATCTTATTTATTTTTGTGATAGTGTTGGTAGATTTTTGTATTAGGTTTTACTTTTGTTTTTGGGAATTTTGGGATCTTGACTACTTGGGGCTAGTCAAGAGAAAGCTCGTACTAGATTTGTAGTGTTTGGCACTTTGTTGAGTGTGGTACAGGACTTGGTGAGCATGTAGTTGGGTCTCCTAGGTCTTTATAGTTTGTACCTTGATACCATTAAATCTAGTATTTGTTTTGGGGCTGGAGTAGGTCGTTGAGGTGACCAAACCCGAATAAATCTCTCGTGCACTCTGTGATTGCTCTATGATATCTTTACTTGCACTTTATTTACTTTGTGATTGATTGATTGAGTATGAATACTTTATACGTATCCGAAAAATATTTTATAGACTATTTACACACAGCTCTCTAGGCTTAGATCACGATCCAATAAGTGGTACCAGAGCAGGTTAACGGATCTAGTCTAAAAAACTTGAATACCCCCATAGATAAAGCAGTGATGTCCAAATGGTTTGATAATTTCAAAAATCTTAATCCTGCTAATATTTCTTTTGATCAAAATATTACTAATTCAATGTGTTGTTGTCATTGCAGGAAATGTGGACACTATTTGAAAAACTGCCCATTTATGAAAATGAAGTCTTTGGAGAAGAATGTAAGCCACGTGAAGTCACAAGGGACGACGATGACAAGCTTGATGAGAAGCAGGCACTGATCGTTAAAGGATTCAGGAAATACATCAAGAATCCACAGGGAAGAGCTGAAATGACAAAAAGGTTCAATTGTTGCAATAAATTTAATCCTACAAATAATTCTTCTAAGAAGAATACTGCTAATTCAGTATTTTGTTTTAAATGCAGAAAGCAAGGACATTTTATGAAGAACTACCCACAAGCGAAGAACAATACTGCAGAAAAGAAGGGAAAATCGTTCGCAGTTATGTGGGATGACGATAGTGAGGATGACGCTCAGGAGAAAACTGCCACGCCTCCATATTATTAGTGGGAGATCTTAATAAGGTAAAAACCGTAAAATCATGCACTAAGATTGAGCTCCTGAATATTTGTTAAAAAATACGCAATGAAATTGATGGTCTAGAATCTGCTGTGAAATCCTTTAGAGATGCTAATTATGAATTGCAGCAAGATAACTATAATATGTCACTAGATGTTGAAAAAATAAAAGCTGAAAATGATGCATTTAGAGATACCATTGCAAAAATGAAAAAGGAAAAATCTAGTGTGCATGAAAATGTAGAATGTAAAGCATGTCCTACACTTGTGACTGAAAATAAAGTGTTCCAAGGAAAAATGACCATAATGCAAAATGAAAATAAAGGAGCTCAAATAAAAATTGAAAAATCTGAAAATTGAAAATAGAGAGCTTAATGAAAAAATTGAGTATGTTAGAAAATGAAAAGAAAGAGCTTAAAGAAAAATTGACCAAAACAGAAATTGAATATAAAACTCTTAAAGGAAAATCCATTGAAATAAAGAAGAAAGCTGAAAACTTGAAAAAAAAAATGAAGAAGAAAATAAAAAGGCTTTCATTAGTAAATGCACCTTGCTTGTATACGAAAATCATTATTTGAAATCTAAAGTCACGAACCTAGAACAGACCATAAAGAAATTTGGTGTGGGAAAACAATCTTTGGATATAATTCTTGGAAACCAAATATATGTCAACAATAGGCGAGGACTTGGATATGGACTGAATCACACTGAAAAACATAAGAATAAAAAGGTTCACATTGAGGCTACAAAAGTCAGAAACGTTCATGCAAAGTGCTTTACATGTAGATGTGTTGGTCATATTTCTCATCATTGCATTTTTAGGAACAAAAATATGAAGTTAAAACAAATATGGGTTCCTAAAAGTTTGTTGACTAAACATGAGTGGACCTTGTTGGATTCCAAGGTCACATATAACATCTTCCCTGAAAGAAAGAAGGAGGGGCGAGGAACTATGGGTTGGACGTCGCATTTCATTAAAGTTCCTGTCACGCCCCGCTTCCCAAAAATATGGAGGCGAAGCGTGAGAAGGTCCACTCAGACTTGAGCTACAAAGCTGCAAGTCCGATAAGCGTCAATCAAATTTAAAACTGCAGGTCCTTGCAACGCGAGCGAAACAAGATAATAATAATGAAATGAGACAAAAGAATAATCTCAGAATATCCATAAATATAAATTCCAACATCGCAGAAAAGCCACCAGGCTAAAAGAAAAAGAGACTAAAGGCCCAAACATGGCCAACAAAAGTACAAAGTACAAACGACGGTGCTACGCACCAATAACTAACTAAAGGCCTAAAACAAAATAAAGCTCAACAAAGACTCAAAGAATGGTCACCGGTGTCCACCAAAATCCTCCTGGCAATCATGGACTCAGACTCAGCGTCAGCAAAACACTACGTACTCAGCAACGGTCTCTGGCTCAGGGTCTAACATGTGACACCCAAAAGAGCAAGGGGCACATGTCAGCAAGTCTACAAGAGACTTGTGCAAGGAAACTGAAAGTAGGTAAAAGTAAAGCAACCTAGCAGTTCTAGCATGATGCAATGACATGGCAATTAAAGTAATGAGTGCAACAGGTAAGGTAAAGTAAAGTAAAGTACGAGCATGGCATTTAAACATGGCATGGATGACAAGTATTGCATGAATCATTCACAAGACAAGTACAAGACAAGAAAAGTAAGCACCTCGTGCACAGGGATTCCGCCTTTTGGCTAGAGTGGCTGCACGGCCAGCTCCTAGCTCAAGTGATCGTTTATCCCTACCCCTCCACGTGTATCGGGCATTGGTTTTTAGCCAACACATGAGGCCCGCTTCTGGACCACGAGCCAGGAAGTGTTTTAAACAAGTATGGCGTAGGGGTGCACCTAGCCGGTCCAGGGAACCCGGGCATTGGCTTTTGACCAACACATGAGGCCCGTTTCCCCCGGAAGTAGTTTTCAAGGAGTACAAGTTTTGTAGCGTGTGCTACGAATGCAACAATCAACTGGGATGACATGTAAGATGCGATGCATGACAGTTAAAAGTGCGTACAGATAAGGAAAGTAAACGTGACAGTTTAGTATGCATGAACAACAAGTTTAAAGAGTTGGATCTAGCTTCGTTGTCAGGCTAGATCAATTAGGTGACGGATCTAGTTTCGTTGTCAAACTAGATCAAGTAGGCGTCTAGCCAGCTATCATTTCACTGACTAGTCTCTTTTACGCTAAAACAAGAAAGTGGCCTAAAAACATGGCCCTAAACAAGATTTGGCAAGTTTCACTTGCCTGCAAGCATGACGTCTGAGCACACCGTCCAATGAGTCCAAAATCACAATTATCCTATATGCACAAGTCCACCGGCCTAAAGTCCATATTATTAATCTTGATTAGTGAATTTAAAACATTTAAAATACTTTAAAAATACTGATTTTAGTCTTGATTAGCATGCAATTGGGTTGGGGGTCCTAGGGGTGCAAAGCGTTACCTCAACACGACGCGAAAGCTACACCGGCGTCGGGTAGCGACGCCGGGGGTTGGAATAAAAGATCGCGCTCCAAGTCCAGATTCCAATTAGATTCCTCGCTGGAAATTTCAGAGCAATCAACCGGGGTGACGATTCCAGATTCCAAAGCTCGCACGTGCGACGACGGGCTACGACGTGCGACGACGTCGTACGCGGCAAGTCGTCGAAGAGAACGCACCTAGGTGGGGCCCACAGTAGTCCTAGGGACCTTTGGGGGACCCACAATAACTCTAGAGAACTTGGGAGGCCCACGGTGGCAAGCGATGCGACGGGTGCGGGGTTACGACGTATGGCCATCGGTCGTACTCAGCCAATTGCGGGGATCTCCATCGGTCGCTGCGAGGGAACGGCTTGGTGCAGCGCTTGGGGTCGGTGCGGGCCTTGGTGCGGGGGGTTTGGTCGGTCGCTGCGGGCGATCGGGTCGGTCGCTGTGGGTGACAATGCGTTGCAACGTTTGCAACGTTGCAACGAAGCGGCGAGCGCACGGTGCGGGCGGGCGCCTCGGTCAGGTGCGGATGGAGCTGCCGGTCGTGCGCTTGGAGAGCGGGGCTACGACGTTGCAACGTTGCAATGTTGCAAGCGTCGGTCGCTGTGGGTGGGGCGATCGGTCAGACGCGGAGCGATGCGGGGTGACAAGCGGGCGATGGTGCCGAGCGGGGCGACAAGCGGGTGCGGGCCAATCCCTCGGTCAGACCGAGGGAACGGAGCGGGCGGCAAGCGGAGCGCTGTGCTGCGATGCGGAGCGGCTAGGATGCGGGGCGGGGCATCGGTCGGAGCGGGGGAACGGAGGCGTTTCCTTCGGTCGTGCGGTGGCTGAACGTCGCAACGTTGCGACGAATCGTCGCAACGTCCAATTTCGAGTTTGGAAGAGGCTAGGGCTAATTTCTTGCGAAAATAGGTCTTGCTAGAGGTTGCTTATATAGTGTAGATGGGTTGACTTGGTCTAGGGCTAAATCTAATAGGATTAGAAGTTTAAAAAGATTTAAAATTTGAAATTTAACTACTCCAACTCACCCAAGGGTTTGACCTGGTCCAAATGAGCTGGAAATTGGCTCAAAAATTCTTTAAAACGTTTAAAACTCAAATAAATTTTATTTGGTCGAAAATAATTTATAAATTAATTATTAAAAATAATATAAAACTTGTTAAAAATATAAAAGTGGTCAAATAAACTTCAAAAATTATAAAATAAATATCGTGGTGATCGTGATGACGAATGTGAGCTAACTAAGAAGACGGATCTCAATTTCGACGTCGGACGACGAAACTAAAAATAGAAACGTCTCCCGTCAAAAGTGAAAATCGTCACGTCTCATCGAGTAAGTTTAAATTGTGGAAAAACGACTCGAGGTGTGTCGTTCCAAGGTAGTGCCACTATTTACTACTCTCAGAGACGTTCACAACGGCATATCACACTAAAGTGTTCACAAACAAACAAAGTCTAAGACGAACACGTGCACGGTCAAAAGCACGTGCACGAAAAACGTACAACGAAAGGTGGTCGTTACATCCTCCCCACCTTAGAATAAAGTCCGTCCTCGGACTTTTGTAATATATCTAGTCGCTCTAAATACTACCCCACTCAAGTCACATTATATTTCAAACCAGGTATAGTCATTACAAGTGATCATATACGCA
The DNA here is from genome assembly GCA_030789695.1 of Scilla litardierei. Lineage (NCBI taxonomy): Eukaryota > Viridiplantae > Streptophyta > Magnoliopsida > Asparagales > Asparagaceae > Scilla > Scilla litardierei. Next base: position 338,594,049 of record CM061142.1, on the reverse strand, counting down.
CTAGGTAGTCAAACATTAACACTACCAACACATATATATATACATTCACGTACGTCATATACTTATACTTATTATAGTCAGTCAAACTTATACATGTATTTCAATCATATATATATAAACATACATCCCTTATATAACTACTACCTAGTATAAAACAATAGTCCAGATACTCACATAAGGATAGTCTCACACTTAGCCAATACAATCATTGCTCTACCTATATGTAGCTACCTATGCACAGACATCAAGGGTTTACTACCCTCTAATAATCCCTAGTATTCATCCAACACCAAACACATCCACACATGTAGTCACACCATACCATTATTAGATCAAGTTCAGTATATCTAATATACATATTCACCACTACTATAGTTTCACAATACATAGTCATTCAAATACATGCAATTAGTTCACCATATATTCACATCACGTACGGTCCTATAACTGTATTTACGACACGCCACATATATCATAGTCATCAATGCCTATAACTAAGCACATACTTACCCGTGCATGGTGACACCCATACACGCTAATATTTCATTTACGCATACCAATCATACCATTACATTACTAGTACATCTGCACACCTAGTTTAGCTAGTACACATATGTTCACACGTGCAAGTCCTTAGTAATTAGATATACCACAAAACCAACACCTATAACTATATACTGGTGTAGCGACCCACAATCATGTGTGTAACACAACCAGGCACAAACACTCCTATCACTATACATACATCAAACATCGCTATATTCAAACTTCAGGCATACATTCACTATACTTAGAGTATACCCACTCAAGCTTGAGTGAGACTCAATACATATATCAGAATATTCTATATACGTAACACGACATTTATACCTATACCGATACCACTCCCATATATATACATCTACCAATACAACCATATACATTCCATAAATCAATCACACTTAATATTTAGTCAGGCAATACTCACATATTTAAATCATTTTATATACCATACTAATAACATTACAGACATCAGCACCCACATATTTATCATACACTCCCTAATACATGCATACGTATTCATCGTATAGTCACACACATGTAACACATATATTCATACCATAGCCTACTACCTATAATTAGTATACTAACACATCCATATGTACATAATTAAGATGTGCAATAGTCGTGTATACCTCACGGCATGCACGCATGCAACATCCCGAAAAGCAAGCATTACCTAATCAAAATTATAATCCTACTACCATATGCATAACACTTATATACTCAGGCAACAAAACATAACTACTTACATATAAGCACCATATATAGCTACCTACGAGCACATACTCACTCGTACTAGTATATCGGTCACTCAATAAGCCTACTCTCTTAACCATACGTACTCTTATTATTATCACTACTAACATACACATAGCTTTACCAATCATTTTATTTCAACCATTATAAGTATCTCTTACTACATACACAACTTAGATATTTCAACGCTAACTCTTATATACACAGGCATCCCTAGTATAGTATAGCTATCCACACAAAAATCTATAACTACTAACACACAACAACTTCATACCATCACGAATAACTCCGAGTATATATATATCACTCAATAGGCAACATCAATATACTATGGGAATTCTCATTCAAGCCCACGTACACAACTTAGGTACGTGCACTACGACTACCTCACAAGGTCCAAGGGCCTACTAACAATTAAGGGTTGACACAGACATTGACGGACACTAAAGCCTAAGCAATAGAGGGAGGTCGAGGTCGAGGGCGTGACGAGGGAAGGATCGATAGGCACGAGTTCAGATAGGACGAATACAAGGAGATTGCTTGGTTAGACGAAACATAGACTCAATGGTGATGTTTAGGTCGTGGGAAAGGGAGATGTAGTGATGCTTAAATAGGATACAGAAAGGGAAATAGGGTGAATAGCGTAAGCTAAAATACGTGGATTTTGAAAACTGTCGTTCTTCAAAAGTTGAAATCCCAGTCTGAAAAGAAATATTGGAGGTCGATAAAACGAGTTGTTCAAAATAAGTTTGAGTCGAAAATTCATAATAAGGGAGAATGTTTTTAATGGCTTATCGCAAATCATTAAGAAAGGAAGGTAAATCATTCGCACGGACATTAAAGACGTAATTTTTTTGAAAATATTATACGGCAGTAATTTAATATAATGTTGTCAAAAGTTTTTGAAAGTCAAAGAATGAAATCAAGTAACGGAAGGATTTAAACTCATGTTAAATGCTTTCAAAACTTTTAGGCTATGGAAAATCAATATTGAAACTTCTTTTAGAGAAATCAGGATTTGTCAAAAATAAAACTGGTTACACTAAGCTCTTAGCGTACAAGCACAACGAGCCTGATACGGGTATAAAAATAATTGAAATTCAATTTGGTTTAGAAATTTTCTAAAAGCGTGTATGGTGAGCGGAAAGAAAATTATAGTAACTTAGCATAAGAATTATCAAGATCGAATAGTAAATCTTTAAAATCAAATCAGTGAGGGTCTAAAGCAGGAAGAGGTTATGAAGATAGTAATTTTGCAAAAATCTGAAGTGGCGAAAACGACGAGCAAAAACCAACTTGCTGAAAGCTGAAATTCCATGTGTCTTGAAAGTATATTAAAGTAAACACGACGTATCATTCGTATAACACAAATAAGGAGGAAAATTATAAATCGAATTGGGCAAAGCAAAAGTACGGTTCAAAATAAAGTTAATATATGGAGGGGCAACGCATTTACATAAGTACGAAAAATATAAGCTGGAAAAATATTATAAGCTAGAGTTCAAAAATTCCGACAAACGTTTTAAAAAAAATTAAATCAATGAAGGAGTATGAAGTATAAGTATTTTAAAATTTTGAACAGGATTAAACTTAGTGGAAGGGAAGTTTGAAAAGTACTTTCAGAAGGTTCAGGATTTGCAATGGAGATGTTTGAAAATTGACGACGATCGTCATGAGGCGATCTCGTGAATCGAGGCAAGGAAATTAGTCGGATGATCAGAATATACATACGCCTAGGATATGGATCAGGAAAGTCTACGGAAACCCCTACGGTCGACCAACTAAAGATTAAAAACTAAGCGTTAAAAACTTCTAAAGGTTAGACGGTAAAGAAATGCGTTCAGCTTGGTCTGAAATCGATGAACCCAAGCCAACGACAAAAGGAAATTCTAGAAGTCAAATATGGTCAGAGTTAGGCAATAACCACTAAGGTAACTCCTACGACAATTAAATCAATTGCTGGTAGGGAGTCTAACTAACAAACAGAGGCCTCTAACTAACAAGCACAGGCGTCTAACTAAGTCTTCTTATCACCTAGTGTCATAAGAAAACGACTAAACTCAGGGCTTATTACTCGGATGTTGCAATTTATTTAATGGACATTTTGTTATTATCGTTGTTCCGCTAATTCGCAATTACAAGACGGACCTGCATGGGCCACCAACAAAACCTGTCACGCCCCGCTTCCCAAAAATATGGAGGCGAAGCGTGAGAAGGTCCGCTCAGACTTGAAGCTACAAAGCTGCAAGTCCGATAAGCGTCAATCAAATTTAAAACTGCAGGTCCTTGCAACGCGAGCGAAACAAGATAATAATAATGAAATGAGACAAAAGAATAATCTCAGAATATCCATAAATATAAATTCCAACATCGCAGAAAAGCCACCAGGCTAAAAGAAAAAGAGACTAAAGGCCCAAACATGGCCAACAAAAGTACAAAGTACAAACGACGGTGCTACGCACCAATAACTAACTAAAGGCCTAAAACAAAATAAAGCTCAACAAAGACTCAAAGAATGGTCACCGGTGTCCACCAAAATCCTCCTGGTAATCATGGACTCAGACTCAGCGTCAGCAAAACACCACGTACTCAGCAACGGTCTCTGGCTCAGGGTCTAACATGTGACACCCAAAAGAGCAAGGGGCACATGTCAGCAAGTCTACAAGAGACTTGTGCAAGGAAACTGAAGGTAGGTAAAAGTAAAGCAACCTAGCAGTTCTAGCATGATGCAATGACATGGCAGTTAAAGTAATGAGTGCAACAGGTAAGGTAAAGTAAAGTAAAGTACGAGCATGACATTTAAACATGGCATGTATGACAAGTATTGCATGAATCATTCACAAGACAAGTACAAGACAAGAAAAGTAAGCACCTCGTGCACAGGGATTCCGCCTTTTGGCTAGAGTGGCTGCACGGCCAGCTCCTAGCTCAAGTGATCGTTTATCCCTACCCATCCACGTGTATCGGGCATTGGTTTTTAGCCAACACATGAGGCCCGCTTCTGGACCACGAGCCAGGAAGTGTTTTAAACAAGTATGGCGTAGGGGTGCACCTAGCCGGTCAAGGGAACCCGGGCATTGGCTTTTGACCAACACATGAGGCCCGTTTCCCCCGGAAGTAGTTTTCAAGGAGTACAAGTTTTGTAGCGTGTGCTACGAATGCAACAATCAACTGGGATGACATGTAAGATGCGATGCATAACAGTTAAAAGTGCGTACAGATAAGGAAAGTAAACGTGACAGTTTAGTATGCATGAACAACAAGTTTAAAGAGTTGGATCTAGCTTCGTTGTCAGGCTAGATCAATTAGGTGACGGATCTAGTTTCGTTGTCAAACTAGATCAAGTAGGCGTCTAGCCAGCTATCATTTCACTGACTAGTCTCTTTTACGCTAAAACAAGGAAGTGGCCTAAAAACATGGCCCTAAACAAGATTTGGTAAGTTTCACTTGCCTGCAAGCACGACGTCTGAGCACACCGTCCAATGAGTCCAAAATCACAATTATCCTATGTGCACAAGTCCACCGGCCTAAAGTCCATATTATTAATCTTGATTAGTGAATTTAAAACATTTAAAATGCTTTAAAAATACTGATTTTAGTCTTGATTAGCATGCAATTGGGTTGGGGGGTCCTAGGGGTGCAAAGCGTTACCTCAACACGACGCGAAAGCTACACCGGCGTCGGGTAGCGACGCCGGGGGTTGGAATAAAAGATCGCGCTCCAAGTCCAGATTCCAATTAGATTCCTCGCTGGAAATTTCAGAGCAATCAACCGGGGCAACGATTCCAGATTCCAAAGCTCGCACGTGCGACGACGGGCTACGACGTGCGACGACGTCGTACGCGGCAAGTCGTCGAAGAGAACGCACCTAGGTGGGGCCCACAGTAGTCCTAGGGACCTTTGGGGGACCCACAATAACTCTGGAGAACTTGGGGGGCCCACGGTGGCAAGCGATGCGACGGGTGCGGGGTTGCGACGTATGGCCATCGGTCGTACTCAGCCAATTGCGGGGATCTCCATCGGTCGCTGCGAGGGAACGGCTTGGTGCAGCGCTGGGGGTCGGTGCAGGCCTTGGTACGGGGGGTTTGGTCGGTCACTGCGGGTGATCGGGTCGGTCGCTGCGGGCGACAATGCGTTGCAACGTTTGCAACGTTGCAACGAAGCGGCGAGCGCACGGTGCGGGCGGGCGCCTCGGTCAGGTGCGGATGGAGCTGCCGGTCGTGCGCTTGGAGAGCGGGGCTACGACGTTGCAACGTTGCAACGTTGCAAGCGTCGGTCGCTGCGGGCGGGGCGATCGGTCAGACGCGGAGCGATGCGGGGTGACAAGCGGGCGACGGTGCCGAGCGGGGCGACCAGCGGGTGCGGGCCAATCCCTCGGTCAGACCGAGGGAACGGAGCGGGCGGCAAGCGGAGCGCTGTGCTGCGATGCAGAGCGGCTAGGATGCGGGGCGGGGCTTCGGTCAGAGCGGGGGAACGGAGGCGTTTCCTTCGGTCGTGCGGTGGCTGAACGTCGCAACGTTGCGACGAATCGTCGCAACGTCCAATTTCGAGTTTGGAAGAGGCTAGGGCTAATTTCTTGCGAAAATAGGTCTTGCTAGGGGTTGCTTATATAGTGTAGATGGGTTGACTTGGTCTAGGGCTAAATCTAATAGGATTAGAAGTTTAAAAAGATTTAAAATTTGAAATTTAACTACTCCAACTCACCCAAGGGTTTGACCTGGTCCAAATGAGCTGGAAATTGGCTCAAAAATTCTTTAAAACATTTAAAACTCAAATAAATTTTATTTGGTCAAAAATAATTTATAAATAAATTAATAAAAATAATATAAAACTTGTTAAAAATATATAAGTGGTCAAATAAACTTCAAAAATTATAAAATAAATATCGTGGTGATCGTGATGACGAATGTGAGCTAACTAAGAAGACGGATCTCAATTTCGACGTCAGACGACGAAACTAAAAATAGAAACGTCTCCCGTCAAAAGTGAAAATCGTCACGTCTCATCGAGTAAGTTTAAATTGTGGAAAAACGACTCGAGGTGTGTCGTTCCAAGGTAGTGCCACTATTTACTACTCTCAGAGACGTTCACAACGGCATATCACACTAAAGTGTTCACAAACAAACAAAGTCTAATACGAACACGTGCACGGTCAAAAGCACGTGCACGAAAAACGTACAACGAAAGGTGGTCGTTACAGTTCCTTAGCCAAACGACAACGCGAAGGTATGATTTCTTGTTTGACCTCATTGCGTACCTTCATAGGATTTTTTGGAGTGTCCAATTTTTGGAGTGGTTTATGAGTGTGATTTTTTTGGAGTGTTTTCATTGTATGCTTTTGAGTTTCTTTGTGTGATAGAAAATTGTTAAAAAGCCAAAAAAACATTAAAAATTTGAAAGATTGAAAAGTAAAAAAAAAAGAGGAAGTGCACTTTTTAATGATATTGTTTATAAAGACCGAGCTTATTGTTTATCTCTCTTTTATTTATCAAAATTGCACTTTTGAATGATGTTCATATCCATGTAGAAATCTTGTATTATTGTCATGACTATAATTGCATATTAGACTTTTTAAATGATTATGACATGTTCAATAAATTGAATAACTTGATTTCTACACCTTCACCCTACACTTTCACGAGATTAATTGGTATTGCACATATTGAATTGTTTTCATGAAATTTGGGGAAGCTAAATCTATTTCAGATTGAGTATTCGCATCGTACTCAACCACTCCCTAAGTAGAATTAGCATCCTAAACAAGTTCCAATCATAGTGGAACTCTTGGATACGATTTGGAGTTGATTCCCAATCAAATCTTATGACAAATTTGCATCCTTCCACATCAAGATTAGTCGACTAGTCGACTAGTTACTTTAACTAGTCGACTAGACAACTCTTTGTAACTTTTACAGTCTGCTTAGTAGATTAGTGCCTTAGTACTAGTCGACTAATAATCGACTAATATATTATAAAGCACAACTGTTTTTGAATCCTAGGGCTGACTAGGACAAGTCCGAGTCATCAACAACGATCATGATGCATCCACATCCTTGCATCCAAGGGTCAAGATTTAATTCTGGGGGAACTTTTGTTGGATACAACGTATAGTTAGATACAACGATCGTTGATTTCTTGTTTGAAGATAACAAACATTCGTGAATATTTTTGATGTATTTGTTAAGTGTTTTCAGGTGGAAATAAACATGGAGTAACCAATGGCAATACTGTGATTATTAATCAATGGCAATCTGGCAAATTGTGAGTAATGGCAATGACGTAAACTCAAGCAAAAGATGGAGAGATGGCAATCTCGTAAATTGTGAGAATTGGACTTGGCCAACATGAAGTGGAGTGATAAGAAATTAAATTCAAAAAAAGATCAAAATCAAGTCCAAATCAATTTGGCTTAAGGGGATTTGACTTGGTCAAATTTGATTGAATTTGGATTCAAATTAGATCTCATTTGGATACAAAAGGAACTCTATTTTGAATAGGATATTGATGAAGTTCATTGGACCAAAGAGATGATATGAGAGCAAATCAATTTGGAGATATCAAATAAATTTAAAGGAGTTTTGATTCAATCCAATTACTTGGGTCCAAGCACTATAAATACAATCCCTATATCTACAAGGAAAACTCCCCAAGGAGAGAGACAAGCAAACAAGCCGACCCTAGACTCATTTCTCTTCATCTTGGCTGAATTTAACCTCTAAGCTTCAAAGAGATCATCAGATTCACAGGAAGAAGAAGGAGCTTAACGGACAACGCTAAAAAGTGCATTACTTTCTCCACAGAGCTCGGATTGACAAACAATTTCTGCCAGGACGATCACAACTCAGTGCTCTACAACATGGTGATATTTTTCTGATTTTAATCTCTGTATTAAATCAGTGGTATTTATTTTAGCATGAGTTGTATTCTGAATAGCTTCATATTTTTCATCATCTCCTAGGCCAAAGTTCTTCATCATCTTCAAGCCTTGCCGTAAGCATAAGGAACCATCCATCATAAAGCTACATATACAAGCATAAGCCATCTTCAACCTAGAGGAGCAAGCAATCAAAGCCACCATCTTTGAAGAAGCAAAGTCCAAGAAATCAAATTCCAAGCCCTAGGACGCACTTCAAAGATACGAGAATTCCTCCCCCGAAGAGCATCCATATCGACCATTTCTGGAATACGGGGGCAGAAACTTACTTTACACACGGAATGCAGTAAATTCCACAGAACAGAAAACTGCTTTACGCACAGACCAGATTCAGGCAGATTTGTGCAGTGAACTTTGGAATGCCATATCTTTTGATCAAGAGATCAGATTGAGACACCATTTGTTCCAATGCGAAGCTGACGACATGCTTATCGAAGGAGCATAGCCAAACATCACAAACTGAGTACTCTAAACTCTTCATCTTATTTATATTTGTGATATTGTTGGTAGATCTTTGGATTAGGGTTTACTTTTGTTTAAGGGTATTTTGGTCTCTTGACTAGTTGGGGCTAGTCAAGAGAAAGCTTGTACTATATTTGTAGTGTTTGGCACTTTGGTGAGTGTGGTACAGTATTTAGTGAGCGTAGAGTTAGGGCTCGTAGCCCTTTATAGTTTGTACCTTGATACTATTAAATCTTGAATTGCTTTGTGGCTAGAGTAGGTCATTGGGCCGACCGAAGCAGGGTAAATCTCTCGTGCATTCTGTGATTGCTCTTTGATATCTTTACTTGCTCTTTATGTACTCTGTGATTGATTGGTTGAGTAGGAATATTTTATAAGCCTTCGAAAAATATTTTATAAGCCTATTCACCCTCCTATAGGCTTAGATCATGATCCAACAACTTGAACTTCTGTTGGGAATCAAAAACGTACTACACCCTACACAAAACGCACAGCATCCATGGGTCAACTTTTTTTGTTTTTTCTTTGGTTTTCAAACCCCACCCCCACAATCACTACATTTGCGCAGAATACCGCCCATTCCCTTTTTTCCTAAAAAAACCATCCCATTTCAATTTTACCCCCACACCCTACCCACATACACACCCACACTTAATCACTTCCCCCTTCATTTTCGTGTGTTCCCTTCTGGCCCAGGACTCCCACACCCTACCCACCCACACACCCACATTTATGCACTTCCCCCCGCATTTTCGTGTGTTTCTATTTTGGCCTGGGTTAAATTCTTTCCCCCACACCCGAAGGCACCCGTGCCAAAGCTAAATTTTTATTCGTTTAAATTTTGGAGGGGAAAATATTTTTTGGGGAGACAAAGATTTTGAAGGCTGAATGCACCCGCGTTGGAGCTAAATTTGTGTTCGTTTAAAATTTTGAGGGGATATAATTTTTTGGGGAGAACAAAGATTTTCAGGGGATGTCTTAAATGAACTGTTCATGACTAGTGTGTGTGCCCGCGCACGCGTCTATATATAAAAATTCTCAAAATAACATTTCCTATATAGGTGCTTGTTCTGCTAGGACCCGTTCGCATGGATTTTCCCATGTGAACTGATTTTTATTTTTAAAAATTCCAATTTTTTGCACCATTTAATCCATACAAATATACACCATAGGAAAATAATGGGTGAACCCTAGGGTAATTTGACCCTTGATCAAGCCGTTATAAATTTAACGGTTTGAAAACAATAGAACATTTTGTTCCGATCTAATCAAGGGGGAAATGGGGGAATTTTCTTGATTTTTGACATGGACATGTAGTAACATGTATTCAACGGTTTGCATCTATGAAAAAAATCAAATAGAGAATGTTCTCACGGAGTTCTCACGTGAAAAAGTTCTCAAAATAACATTTCCATATATATATTCCATATATATATATAATCAAAATCATGACTAAATTTCATTTTTTATGCAGGAGAAGGCTACACGACCATGTGGGATACCCAGGACGACCGTGTGGAATAGGAGCAGAAAAAGAAGCAGATGAGCTGCTTTTGACCTACAGTTACACGTGCATGTGGCCTTATACATGGTCATGTACAGCTCGGGGGAGAGAAATTCAAGCTACTAGAAATTTTTGAAGCTTCAGTTACATGATCATGTGGCCACCCACATGATCGTATAAAGTCAACCCCCCACCCCCCAAATGTAGCTTCTAGAAATTAATGCCTCGCCAGTTACATGGTCGTGTGACTTGTCACACGACCTTATGAATCAATCACCCCATCAAACCAAAGTCACCCGTGGCGGCACGACCGTGTCGACCTCCTTCACATGATCGTGTCGACCATAGCCTATATAAAGCCCTCCCGTAGCTCGATCATGTCCATTCATCTCCCTTAGCCGTGTTGACCTCCCCCTTTCAAATTTTTTCAAATTCTCTTCCTCCCAACCGAAAACCCTAATTCCTCTCCCAATTCACTCGGTTCCTCTTCCTCTTCAGCTCAAATGCACCAATTTCACCTCCATCCACTCCCATCAACCCCCAAATCCCCCCACCGAAACCCTAGCACACGGTCGGCAAGCTTGGATGAAATCGAAAACTTTGGGTGAGCTTTAGCTCGCTTGGGGACTTTGTAGCACTGCATTCATGCAAGTTTCTCCATGACTATTGGGTAATTTCGTTCCCTCATCTCTGTTTTTAAATTGCCCAAATATTTGCATTAGCTCATTGTGTGCTCAATTAATTTATTGGGATTTGCTAGGTTTTGAATTAAATTGGGTTCTTTGAATATCAATTTGCATCTCAATTTTGTTGGATATTGGACTCCCCGGATTTGGTTTTGGATGATGAACAAACATAAATATACCGTGAACTAACACTTTGTGAGCGCAGTTATGGAGATCGTCGCCAAATTCATATGAATATCAATTACGACGTCTCAAGACTTCTCAAAGCACATGATCGTATGCCTAAAGCTTCGTTGAAGCTTATGGACCTTTTTTAGAAGTCATAAAGATTCGATTGAAGATATTGAAGACGGTATCGTCAAGTTTTATTTATAGTCTTTAAGCTTTTGTCGTAGAATGTTAAGCCTTGAGTAGGTCTTACGGTTTAAATCTTAATAACGCACATATCTTAGCTCTAGGATCTTAGTTGAAGTCTATACAATCTTCCCCGAAGCATCGCGCTTCGATTCGCGACTTCTTGTGCATGTTAGTTGGTTCAAGAAGAAGAACTGACCGACTAGATGGTGATCTAGTTGGTCGGCAAAGCTTCTTGGACCGACTAGTTTCTGTCAGTTAATTCTAAGCTCTTTACTGTTTACAGATAGTCGGTCTAAGTTGACTCACCGACCGACTAGTTTGTGAACTAGTCGGTCAGTGATGCTTCTGTGACTGACTAGTTGAGCTTTCCCTGTACATGCACTTTTGAGCCTGAGCTACTGTTTATCTTTAGTCAGTCTGTGTTCATTGATCGACCGACTAGTTGATGAACTAGTCGGTCAACTTTCCTTCTTGGACCGACTAGTTTAAGTTTACTGTACATGCCAATTTTTCACCTAACTTACTGTTTATCGTTAGTCGGTCTATGCTCATTTGGCGACCGACTAGTTGGTGAATTAGTCGGTCAACATTTGTTCTTGGACCGACTAAGTCTATTTGTGCTCAGACTTCAGTTTTATCTGTTAGTCGGTCTCAGTTGAGTGACCGACCGACTAGTTGTGAAACTAGTCGGTCAGCCACTCTTCTTGGACCGACTAGTTCCTTATGTCTGTGCTTTGATCTTTTCTCTGTTCACTCATTAGTCGGTATACGTTAATTGATCGACCGACTAGTTGATGAACTAGTCGGTCGGTGGTTGTTCTTTGACCAACTAGTTGGGTTCAGAAAAGAGCCGTTGGAGCATTTAATGACTCGAATTTCTTTCTCTCTCTCCTCTATCCTATAAATACTTGTTGAGCTGCATTCATTGCAGTCAAGGCTGATATTATTGCAAGTTTAGAGATCGAGAGAAATCATTCCAAGCTCATTCAAAGCTCATTCATTCCATTCAATAATCTCTCCTCACTCTTACTTCCAAAGAGAGATTCATTGAGTGTGAAGCCTTCCAAGCCAAGTGCTTGATTCTAGGTCACCATCTTCCCCATAGCTCTCCATCGCTGATCTACATCTTGGAGCTAGGGTTTGGTGCCACTTCTTCCTCAAAATCATCCTTGCCCTAATTCGTAAGCATTACTCAAGGCATAGGTATTTTGTCGGTAAGAAGTTTCTTATTTCATTTCATATTTGAATTGTACATTTCACTCTCGGTTGTGAGAGAGTGGTTGTGATCCCGGGTTGTGGGAGTCACAAATTTCATTTTGTATGATTTGACTTGTGGAGGTTTTTCACAAGTATTTCATAGTGGAAATCTTGAGTTAGGGTTTCTAACTCAAGTATCCGGAGGGGATCCGGGTGGTTGGGACGTAGGATCACCGGGAACAAGTCGGGGAGACTTGGGTGGATCCGAACCCAGTAGTATCTATTGTTAGCATTGTTAATTTTGTTGTTGTCTTCAATTTAAGCTTCCGCAAATTGTTTTGGTAGTTGTTTGCACGATAATTAGGAATTATACTCCTCGTTATTTTTAAAGTACTATTCACCCCTCCTCTAGTACTTGTGCAGTAGCTTGTAGGGCATTACATTTGGTATCAGAACCAGATACTTAGCTATGTCTGCCAACGACAACAAGACCGTGCGTCCACCTTCCGACTATGGTACCTTCAGGAACTGTGAAGGAGCATCTTCGGTGATGGAAGGACATTCCTCAACGAGGCCTCCATTCTTCAACGGTACCAACTACGGGTACTGGAAATGCTGGATGGAAACTTTCCTCCGGAGTGCATCTCTATGGAGGACCACGATGAAGGAATACGTCGAGCCCGCCGAAGAAGACTTTGAGAAATGGACAACCACGGAGGTCGCCGCGGAGGTAAGCAATGCCAAGGCAATGAACGCCTTGCAATGCGCATTGGAGCCCAATGACTTCAATAAGATATGCACATGTAAGAGTGCATATCAAATTTGGAACTCCCTCCTCATACTACATGAAGGGACGATTAGGGTAAGAGACTCTAAACTCGTAGTTGTTAACAAAGATTACGAAATGTTTCATATGCAACAGGGCGAGAAGATGAAGGAGTATTACGCTCGCTTCGTCGACATCATAAACGAGTTGGAGGCTCTCGGCAAAACCTACACCCAAAAGGAGAAGTGTTCGAAGCTTATCGAAGGACTTCCTTCTTCTTGGGAAAAGCGTACCTTCGCCTTCGAGGAAGGTAATGATATGAATAAGTACACCGTAGTTCAACTAATGGGTACTTTAATGTCATACGAGGTACGCAAGGATAGCAAGCTAAAATTGCAGGAAAAGATAAAGTCCTACCTAAAGCAAGACGAGCCAAAGAAGAAGGCTATTGCTTTCAAGGCCGCTCCATCCACATCCACATCAACCAATGATGAAGACTCGGAAAACGAGTTGGACTTGGAGTCCATGGCACTCATGGCCAAGAAGTTCAACCGTTTCTTCCGAAAAGGTAACTATACGAACAAAGCTAAATTTGGTTCTTCTAACGCCTCCTCCTCTCCTTTGTGTTTCAAGTGCAATAAGCCAGGACACATGAAAGCGGAGTGTCCTCTCAACAAGCAAAAGGAGAAGTGGAAGGCGCTGAAATTCGATAAGTCCAAGAAGTACAAGAAAGGGAACAAAAAGGGACTTGTCGGAGCAACATTCACCGACTCCGAGGATTCCTCAAGCGGAGAGTCGGACGATGAGCAAGTGGAGCAAGCGCACATGTGCTTCATGGCAAGAGAGGAGCATGATCAAGGATCCTCCTCTTCCGATGATAGTGACGACGAAGGCGATGAGGTAACTATGGATGACCTTAGGAATTCTAATTCTCAATTATGGTCTAAGTACACTAAATTAGTAAATAGATATACTAAGGTAAAAGATGACCTAGCTAGCATTCAAACCTCGCCTAAGACTATCATCACCAACAACGACACCGTTGTTGAAGAGTTAAGAAATGAGATTGTTAATCTCAAATCTAAACTTGAACATGTTAGCATTGATGATCTGGAAGAACATAGGATAGCGGATTTGACTTCTCAAAACTCGACTTTGAGTATTGAGAATGAGAATCTTAAATCTCGTGTTTATGTGCTCACATCGCAAGTATCCAATTTGGATACTTCTATGCGTTCTCTCACCGAGAAATATGAGAACACATTTGGCCGAATTAATAAATTCAATAAGGGTAAGGACCATTTGGATAAAATCCTAAGTGACTTACTTCCGGCCAATCACCACATTGGCTTGGGGTATACGATGGGATGTTCATCCTGTTGGATATGGAAGACGTTTGTACACCCTTGTGGGGGATGTACGAGGGAATACGGACCTCGAACGTCGCGTACACGAAGTCATGTACAAAGGGAATCTGTTCCCTTGCGGAGAGGATCTCTGGATGAGTGGGAAAGTCGCATTATATATGCATAAGTGCATGCGACATATGGCTAATAAAGGGGGAATATCTTAAGCTTATGTTGTACCATGCATATGGTACAACTTAAGCTTATAATGTGCCATGTATCATGGTACACCTTAATTAAGTTGTTCCAAAGGAACAACTTACCCTAAAATAACTACCTTGGGGGCTATAAATAAGACCCAAGGGTAAGCCATTTCTTACACCATTTGCATGGAATTCATGCATGCATCTTCATTCTAGCGAAGCTCTGCAGAAATCCTTCCTCTCCTCTATCCGAGTTCTTAATCTAAAGTAGAGATTTAGATTGTGGATTTAGTAGCCTTACTCCGTTCGTGAGTAGACTTGATCCGTCGTGGCGAATCCAAAGGCGAAGTTCGTAGACTACCGTGCCGCGTACGCAAGCGTAAGTCTAAACTTCATGTTATCGATCCTAACTCTGTTTTGGACAGGATCCAACATTGGTATCAGAGCCATACGGGTTCGCCCCGGAGAAACTATGAACGAGTCGTTGTCTTTTTCACGGATGGGTATCCTACCATTACGGATATGGTAGGAACGCTTCGTGACGGAGAGAACGCAGCGGTTGTTCTTTTCACGTTAGGGTCTTCTGTCATTACGGATATGGCAGGAACTCTCCGTGACGGGAAGAACCGACCGTTCATATCGTCAAACTCGCTCTCTTCATGGATGCTGAGTCTCCATTCATAGGGAATGGGCGCTCTCTTCATGTGGAGCGCGTAGTTTACGAATTTTTGAAGTGGGTTCATTTTTTGGCACACGGCCATTGGAGGACAACTACTTCCTCGACGAACGGGTGCTTCACCGGAGAAGAAGGTGGTGGTTATTCCCATCGGGGAAGATGAATTTTTTTGTGCATGTGCACCATGACCAAATGGGTTATGAAGGCCATGCACCCCCCTCCCCATGCGGAGAGGGTTGGCTACGGCCAATAACCACCGCGGCAACCCCCTCCGGCGGGGGTGTGCGGCCTCCCATGAAAGGGGAAACCGGCCATGGCCAAAGGGCCATGGCCGGTCAAGGCAAAAATGCCATGGCCGGGCCATGGCCGGCCGGCCATGGCCGGCCATGGCCATGGCCGGCCGGCTCTGGCCGGCCACGGCCAGGGCCAGAAGGCCCTGGCCGCGGCCAGGCCAGGGCCTGGCCTCCCTGGCCGAGGCCAGGGCAGGGGCCCTGGCCCCGGCCAGGGCCTGGCCGAGGCCAGGGCAGGAGCCCTGGCCCCGGCCAGGGCTTTGCCGCCCTGGCAGAGGCCAGGGCAGCGCCCTGGCCTCAGGCCAGGGCCCGGCCGCCCTGGCCGAGGCCAGGGCAGAGGCCCTGGCCCCGGCCAGGGCCGGGCCGCCCTGGCCGAGGCCAGGGCAGAGGCCCTGGCCCCGGCCAGGGCCGGGCCGCCCTGGCAGAGGCCAGGGCCGCCCTGGCCTCCCTGGCCGAGGCCAGGGCAGAGGCCCTGGCCCCGGCCAGGGCCTGGCCGCCCTGGCAGAGGCCAGGGCCTGGCCGCCCTGGCCGAGGCCAGGGCAGGGGCCCTGGCCCCGGCCAGGGGCCTCTGGCCGAGGCCTGGCCAGGCAGAGGCCTGGCCGGCCTCTGGCCTAGGCCAGGCCAGGCAGAGGCCTGGCCGGCCTCTGGCCTAGGCCAGGCCAGTGACCAGGCCGGCCCTGGCAGTGGCCAGGGCTGCCGCAGGCCGTCCTTGGCCGGGTGCCGGACTGATCGGCACTGGCCGGGGGAAGTTTCAGACCAATTCGGCAAAGGCCTTGGTCGAACTAGCCCATACGGGGCCAAACGACAGTCGTCTGCATCAAATTTCTCTCATACGGGGGGAAACGCCTGGATCCATACGGGAGCCGGCGACGATAATTTGCAGAAAAATCCCCAAAAGGGGGATCCGACCTAGGCACGGCTACGGCTCATTCCCGACAAATGGTCAGGAAGTGCCGAATATTTCACTAGTATCATAAGGGTACTAAGTTGAAATATATTTTATTTGAAAAATACGTTTTCATACGTTTTGAAAAATAAGTTTTCTAAAACGCTTTTCCGCTGCAAAGTACTATAAGAGTACTAACATTTGATAAAGTGAGGGAGAAATATTGAAAGTTACTCTAGATGGTGATCGGAAACGTAGTGACCTTTCCGACTCTAGAGTAACATCTTCAATATTTTTCGAAAGTAACTTATCAAATTATGAATATCATTCCAAGTGGGAGTTGATTTTAGAACTATCCATATGGGATATTCTATTATCATTTCAAGTGGGAATTATATTTGAAAAATACGTTTTCAAACTCGTTTTTTCCGCTGCTAGTACTATAATAGTACTATTGTTTGATAAGTGATGGGGGAATATTGAAGGTTGTTCTAGATGGTAATTGGAATCAAAGAGACCTTTTCGATTCTAGAACAACATCTTCAATATTTTTCGAAAGTAACTTATCAAATATAATATAATTTCAAGTGGGAGTTATATTTTAAGAATTTTATGCAATATGTTTTTTGATCGAACCTTCGGTTTTTATGTCTTTTGCAGCATTTTAAAAGTAAAATGTCTTCCGCTTCAAAGAATATCGTCGCTGAGTTAAACAAAGGTGAAAAACTCAACGGCGATAATTACAAACTTTGTTCCATCAAGATACAATACGTTCTAGAGGAGCAAGAAGTGCTCGAAACTCTAAAGAACGTTATGATTGAACCTGAGTTGGGCACTACGACCCAACACCGACGAGACAAGGAAGCTTTTGATGCTTGGTCTCGGAAGAACAAGATAGCGCGCATTACGTTATTAAGCAGTATGGCTGATGACATAATGCGCATCTTCCGAGAACATGACCTAGCCATGGACATATGGTCCAAGCTAGAGGAGAAGTTCGGTGGCACATCGGTGTCCAAACTTCGCGCCTTAACTATAAAGTTCGATACATATAAGAAACGTCCAGATCATTCCATGGGGAAACATCTGCGACATATGGCGAACCTTATATCAGAGTTAAAGGACGCAGGTCATGTGCTCACAGATGAGCAACAAATCCAAGCAGTCATACGTTCCCTACCAAATGGGTGGGACCAAATGAAGATGCATCTCACTCACAATGAGAGCATCAAGACCTTCAGCGATGTTTCCAAGCACCTCGAATTAGAGGAAGAGCGGCTTGCGGCTGCCAAGCCAAGTGCAGAAGTGCACATGGTTGCTAGTTCCTCACACGGGGGAAAGAAAAGGAAAAATCGTTCGAAGTTCACTAATGAACGTAATAAGCAACCTGAGTCTACCAAGAAACCCAAACATAAGGGTGGGCACAAGAAATGGCACAAGAAGAAAGACTTGAAGAGGATCAAGTGCTTCAAGTGCAACAAGCTCGGTCACTATGCTCGTTCGTGTACGAGTGGAGGCGACGAGGTAACTTGTAAATATACTAGTTACATATGTGTTTCTAGTTCAATATTTCTTGTGGAATCTAATCCATTTTGGATAATTGATTCAGGTGCCACCGACCACATAGCAAGGGACAGACGGTCCTTCGTGGAGTATCACCGGATACCCCAAGGAACGAAGTGGATCTATGTAGGAAACAACACACGTGTTGAAGTGAAAGGCGTTGGGACTTGCAAGCTAGTCTTGGACAACGGCCGCACTCTCCTACTTCATGATGTCCTCTTCGCTCCAGATATTCGAAGGAATATAATTTCTGTGGTTGTATTAATGGGTCTTGGCTATAACTGGTTTTTTCATGATTGTAATGTGGACTTAAGTTGTAATAATACTCTTATTGGTACTGGGTTTGTATTTAAAGGATTTATTGTAATGAGTACAATGTATGATTCCTCATGTAATGAAAATTTCCTTATTGCAAATTCTAAGACTTATGAGTCTGATGTGAATTGTTGGCACGCAAGGCTTGGTCATATTGGACCAACGCGTATGGATAGACTCGCCAAACGTGGTCTTCTATCCAAAGTTTCAAAGGTTGAAATGTCGACCTGCGAACATTGCCTTGTGGGGAAATCTTGTCGCAAGCCGTTTGGAACCGGCACAAGGGCCGAGTTTCCATTACAGCTTATCCATTCGGACATATGTGGTCCGATGAATGTCAAGACAAGACGCGGAAAGTCCTATTTCATCACTTTTATTGATGATTTTACCCGATTCGGACATATCTATTTGATATCCCACAAAAGTGAAGCTTTGGCTTGCTTTAAAAACTATATGAGTTTAGTGGAGAATCAATTAGATCGCAAGATTAAGGTCTTGCGAACCGATAGGGGCGGTGAATATCAATCAATAAGTTTTAAGGAACTCTGTGATGAAAAAGGCATAGTACATCAGGTAACTATGCCTTATACTCCTCAACAAAACGGTGTTGCAGAAAGGAGAAATAGGACTTTAATGGAAATGGTCCGTTCAATGATGGCGCAAGCTAACTTGCCAATCACCTTTTGGGGAGATGCATTATTGACGGCCACTTTCATTTTAAACCGTGTACCCTCGAAATCAGTTAGCTCCACTCCTTATGAGTTGTGGAACCAAAGGTCTCCTGACTTAAACATTTTGAAACCTTGGGGTTGTGCATCCTACGCACATATTTCCTCCCATAAGTATGGCAAACTTGGGCCAAGGGGAAGGAAATGTATCTTTATACGATACGCAGAAAACTCCAAAGGTTATGTTTTTGTTAGTCAGGAAGAAAATGGTGGGCTAATTGAGTTTGAGTCGAGGGATGTCACTTTCTTGGAAAACGAGTTTCCAAGACAGGGCGAGATAAGTCAGGACTTATCTCTATTTGAGATTTATGATCAAGAAGGATTACCTCATTCGAGTGGGAGAATTCTTGGTGAAAATGAAAATACGTTTCAACCTTCACCAATGGATTATACGAATGACGATTATCCTATTCCATACGGGAATAATGATCCAAGTGGGAGCAATTCTAACGACATTCCAAGTGGGAGTGATATTAGAATTGATCTAAATTCAAGTCAACAAGGACTTGAAGAATCTCAAATACGACGTAGTAGTCGTACAAGGTTAGCTCCTCTAAGATTTGAGGATGAATTTCCGCAAACCTTTATGACTTTACTACAAGAAGATGACGAGCCTGCTACTTTCAAACAGGCCGTATCTTGCCCTGCTAAAGACAAATGGATGGAAGCGATGCAAGAGGAATTAGAATCCATGAAAGTTAACCAAGTCTGGGACTTAGTTGACTTACCCAGAGGACGTAAAGCTATTGGGAACAAATGGGTTCTCAAGATCAAGCATAAGGCTGATGGCTCTATTGACAGATATAAAGCTCGCCTTGTCGCGAAAGGTTTTACGCAACAGGAAGGGATAGACTACGAAGAGACCTTCTCACCTGTTGTTCGTTTTACCTCAATTCGCCTGATTCTGGCAATGGTAGCTTGCTTAGACCTCGAATTACATCAAATGGATGTAAAGACTGCTTTTCTCAATGGAGAATTGGACGAGGAGATATATATGGAACAACCAACAGGGTTTGTAAAAGAAGGAAACGAACATAAGGTTTGTAAACTTCTTAAATCCATATATGGTCTTAAACAATCCTCGAGGCAGTGGTATATACGATTTCAAGAGGTTGTCTTATCAAATGGATTTTCCATGCTTGATGAAGATAACTGTGTATATATCAAGAGGAATAAGAACAAGTATGCTATTATGTCTCTATATGTAGATGACATCTTAATAGCCGGAAATGACAAGGGCTTTGTGATGGATATCAAGGCTTGGCTTTCATCAGTTTTTGAGATGAAAGACATGGGAGAAGCCGCATATATCCTTGGAGTTAAGATTTCAAGGAATCGTTCGAAGAAACTTCTTTCTCTTTCACAGGAGACTTATATAAAGAAGGTTCTAGAACGTTTTAATATGCAGGACTGCAAGTCCATTGATACTCCAATAAGCAAGTGCGACAATTTATGTCTGAAATCATGTCCGAAGAACCAAAAAGAGAAGGAGATTATGGAAAAAGTTCCATATTCCAGTGCAGTTGGTAGTCTAATGTACGCTATGATGTGTACAAGACCGGACATCTGTTTTGCCGTTGGAATGGTAAGTCGTTACCAATCCAACCCAGGGCAAGTACACTGGAAAGCGGTTAAGAGGATAATGCGGTATCTCAAAGGAACTGCAGAATTTGCTTTATGCTATCAAGGAGATACCTTGAGGCTCGAAGGCTACACTGATGCTGATTGGGCGGGTGATCTCGATGAGCGACGATCGACCTCAGGATATGTTTTTCTACTCGGATCTGGTGCAATATCCTGGAGTAGCAAGAAACAATCCTGCATCGCACTTTCAACCATGGAAGCCGAGTTTGTAGCATTTAGCATGGCAGTTCAAGAGGCTGTTTGGCTTAGGAAGTTCTTAGACAGGCTAATTAATGCAAGTGACTCAGGTGCTGTACCTATACACAGCGACAGTCAAGCATCTATAGCCTATGTCAAAGATCCGAAATTCCATTGTAAGACCAAACACATAGATATCCGCTACAAATTTGCAAAAGACTATGATAAGACCAAGAAGGTAGACATAAGGTACATATCTACACATGAGATGATAGCGGATCCGCTTACAAAGGCGATCCCCAGAGATGTGTTTTACAAACACTTATCATCTCAAGGATTGCGTAAGAGCTGAGTTGTACCAATGTAAATTCCCATGTCTGTAAATGATCAAAATTAATAAAAGAATAAGTTCTTTTTCAAACATTGCATATGAATTTCTTAAGAAATGTTTGTGTACATTTTTGAAATCTCAGCTGAATTGTGTGTATGTCGGACAGATTAAGGTTGGCTCTCTCAAATGAGCAACCGCCTTATCTTATCAGATGGATAAGATAGAGATGAGACTAGTTTAAAGTCAACATCATTAGACGAATGATTTAGAGTCATGACTTAAACAAGATAGTCGAATGAAAGATCTGCATCATATGGATGCTTACAAAAGATCTGAGATCTGTATCACAAGGATATTTGAAAGAGATCTCATAGGATTTTTTCCTATCTGTCTTATGCAGGATGAGAGTCCGTGAATATTTCACGAGTAGTAAGGGGACTCAAAAAGATAGTCACTCTGGTGTCTGATCTTTTCATCCGTACAACATCATTAAGACATACTCTCCCTGGGAAAGGAGTGATGTTGTAATACGTGTTCATACCACGTATGCATTTCGACCACTGAGTTAGTAGCAATAGTGTTTGCTATTATGTGAGACTCAAAGGCCATATGGGTCTTTACTCTTACCCTCAAGGACTCCAATTGGTTCCTTTAGATTTGACGAAATGATCGCTATCTTAGCGTGTTACTTATGGGCTATGATAATTCGGCTCGGCGGGGCACGTTAGAAAAGCGAGTCTAGTCAAGATCAGAAGGTTCGCAAGAAGAGGAAGATTGATTTCATATTCGCATTTGGACTTTAATGATTCAAAGCTGGCCAGCCAATTGTAATCCAGATGGGATTCAATTGTTGAATATAAAGTATAAGAAATGTGAAGAAATAATCTAGGGTAAAGCATGCGTTGAACTACTCAACTTTGCACCTTCGAGGTCGTTGTGTATCTCTAACAAGTGCACAACAACAGACTCTACGCGCATGACGGTCGCACGGTCTATTTCTCGGTATGATAGATGAAAGAACTAAGGGAAAGACGTTCTCTTACAATCCCCTCAAGTGTGAGTGGGAGATGTTGGATATGGAAGACGTTTGTACACCCTTGTGGGGGATGTACGAGGGAATACAGACCTCGAACGTCGCGTACACGAAGTCATGTACAAAGGGAATCTGTTCCCTTGCGGAGAGGATCTCTGGATGAGTGGGAAAGTCGCATTATATATGCATAAGTGCATGCGACATATGGCTAATAAAGGGGGAATATCTTAAGCTTATGTTGTACCATGCATATGGTACAACTTAAGCTTATAATGTGCCATGTATCATGGTACACCTTAATTAAGTTGTTCCAAAGGAACAACTTACCCTAAAATAACTACCTTGGGGGCTATAAATAAGACCCAAGGGTAAGCCATTTCTTACACCATTTGCATGGAATTCATGCATGCATCTTCATTCTAGCGAAGCTCTGCAGAAATCCTTCCTCTCCTCTATCCGAGTTCTTAATCTAAAGTAGAGATTTAGATTGTCGATTTAGTAGCCTTACTCCGTTCGTGAGTAGACTCGATCCGTCGTGGCGAATCCGAAGGCGAAGTTCGTAGACTACCGTGCCGCGTACGCAAGCGTAAGTCTAAACTTCATGTTATCGATCCTAACTCTGTTTTGGATAGGATCCAACACATCCAAATCGGCCACTACTTTTGTTAGGCCAACTTCCGGTGACTCAACGAGTGGTAGCAAACACTCTATTGGTAGTTCTTCTACCAATGGTGCTTCCACCTCGTCCACACCCTCTTTCGGAAAGAAACCCACTTTGGGTGGATCTCCAAAGAAGGGGCATGCTTATATGTACACCAATACTATGCCACGCAGGAACACACGTCCTACTCCACCGGCTCACACATATGATGATTTTTATGCAACACATTCACGGGCACGTGCACACCATGTGAGACACCCTCACGCACGTGTTCCCTCTCATGCATATGTTCACCCACAACATCATATGAATAATTATACACATGCACCATTCCATCATGTTCCTTATGCATATCCACAACATGCATCACGTAGAAATCAACGTCGCATGCATGCACCCAATAGGATGAGGGCTCCCAAGATTTTCACTATTTGGAGCCCAAAGGACACAAGCATGGATGAAAAACAAGTGTATATGAATGCTTATTTTTCGGATGTTGTGCATAGTAGAAATTATGTGGGGAAGTCTAAGTCCAATTGGACTTGGCTTCCAAAGGTCTAATCTTTTGGACCCAATGACCTTGGGTACCATGATATGAAATTTTCTATCTTTAGGTACTCAAGAAAAAGAAAAAGAAAAGGAGCAACAAATTTAAATTTAGCTCCAAGGGGAATTGGATACTCGATAGCGGGTGTTCAAAACACATGACGGGCGATGCTCAATTGCTTTCCGGAGTGATGCCCATTGCTAATGGGAACCGGGTAGTCTTTGGAGGCAACGAGAGCGGAACCATCGTCGGTGTTGGTAAAGTGGGTAACCCATCTAAACCCTCAATTAGTGACGTTTATCTAGTTAATGGTTTAAATCATAATCTTATTTCAATAAGTCAACTTTGTGACAAAGGTTACAAAGTTAGCTTTGCGAAAGGATTGTGAATGATAATAATAATTTATTATTTTCCGGCACACGTCATAAAGATATTTATATTTTGGATCTTCATAAGTCTTATGAACAATGTCTCGTTGCCAACACAAGTGAACAACACTTATGGCATCGACGCTTTGGACATGTGAACTTTGGAACACTTTATAAGCTTTCAAAATTAAATTCCATTAAAGGTTTTCCGAAGCTCGTTTTTGAAAATAAAAGTTTTTGTGATTGTTGTCAACGTGGCAAGCTTCCTAAATCTTCATTTAAACCTAAGAAAAACATTTCTACTAAACGGCCACTAGAGCTATTACATCTAGACTTATTTGGGCCAACTAGAGTTGCTTCCTTAGGAAATGCAAGATATGGACTTGTCATCGTAGATGATTATTCGAGATTTACTTGGGTGTTTTCATTATGTAATAAAAATGAAGCTTTTGAAAACTTCACAATTTTTGTTAAGAAAGTACAAAATCTCTTAGGAACCACCGTTGTCACTATTCGTAGTGATCATGGAGGTGAATTTGAGAATGAGTCTTTTGAGACATTTTGTGATGAAGTTGGTATTACACACACCTTCTCTTTCCCTCGTGCACCTCCTCAAAATGGTGTAGTTGAGAGAAAGAATAGGACGCTAGTGGAGTGTACTCGCACTATGCTTGATGATAGCCAACTTGGCCATCAATTTTGGGCGGAAGCGGTACACACCGCTTGCTATGTGTTTAATAGAATACTTTTGAGGCCCGGCACTAAACAAACTTGTTATGAATTGTTGTTTGGTAGGTTGCCTCAAGTTAAACATTTTCGTGTTTTTGGTTCAAAATGTTTTATTAAGAACACGTATGGTAGTTTGGACAAATTCGATCCAAGATCCGATGAGGGGATTTTTGTTGGATATTCTTCGCGTAGCAAAGCCTACCGGATATTCAACAAACGAACCTCAACGATCGAGGAATCGCTTCATGTCTCATTTAATGAAGGATTTGTTCCAACTAGAATTTCAAATGATGATGATTCTATGGATGTCTTATGTGATTCGTTTGATAATTCTAAGTCTAATGATTCTATTGATTCTATTGAGACTAACCCTTCTAAAGAAGTTGTTGAGAATGTTCCTAGTGACCAAGGTATTCCCAAACGGCTTCATACCGTTCGTGACCATCCTCATGAGCAAGTCATTGGCAATATTCATGATAGTGTCAAGACGAGATCGCAAGTGAACTACTTCGCTCATTGTGCCTTTGCCTCCTCGATAGAGCCAAAGAATGTTAATGAAGCATGCGAAGATAGCGCTTGGATCTTAGCCATGGAGGAGGAACTCATTCAATTCGAGAGGAATGAAGTTTGGGAGCTTGTTCCATTGCCATCGGAGAACCACACCGTCATAGGGACAAAGTGGATCTTCAAGAACAAAACCGACGAAAACCAAGTCGTCGTCCGGAACACAGCTCGGTTAGTTGCTCAAGGCTACCGTCAAGAGGAAGGTATTGATTTCGAAGAATCCTTCGCTCCGGTAGCTAGATTAGAATCAATTAGATTATTATTGTCTTTTGCATGCCATAAGGATTTTAAATTATTTCAAATGGATGTTAAAAGTGCATTTTTAAATGGAGATGTTGTTGAGGAAGTTTACGTTTCTCAACCTCCGGGTTTTATTAATGAAAAATTTCCAAATCATGTTTTTAAACTAAAGAAAGCGCTTTACGGTTTGAGACAAGCTCCTCGAGCTTGGTATGATCGCCTAAAGAACTTTCTTTTGGATTTGAATTTTAAAATGGGAGAAGCCGATTCTACACTTTTTGTTAAGCATTCGAATAATGATATAATTTTAGTTCAAATTTATGTTGATGATATCATTTTCGGTGCTACTAACTTTGCTCTTTGCGAAGAGTTTTCTAATGTTATGAAGGATCAATTTGAGATGAGCCACATGGGTGAGCTCAAAGATTTCTTAGGTCTCCAAATTCGCCAAATGGATGATGCAATCTTCATCCACCAAACGAAGTATACGGTGGAGTTGCTTAAGCGATTTGGAATGGAGAGTGCCTCCGGGAAAAAGACTCCAATGAGCACGACTACGCATCTTGATAAGGATACGGGCGGTAAGGATGTAGACATTCGTCTATATCGAGGTATGATAGGTAGTTTACTTTATCTTACCGTAAGTAGACCCGATATTATGTTTGCCGTATGCGTATGTGCTCGTTATCAGTCTCAACCTAAGGAGTCTCACTTAGTAGCGGTAAAACGTATTTTTCGCTATCTAAGTTACACTTTAGATTTTGGATTACTTTATCCAAAATCTAGCACATATGAGTTAATCTCATATAGTGATGCCGATTATGCGGGATGCAAATCCGACAGGAAAAGTACTAGTGGCACTTGCCATTTTATAGGAAATTCCCTTGTCTCTTGGTTTTCCAAGAAGCAAAATTCCGTATCACTTTCAACCACCGAGGCGGAATACATTGCCGCCGGTGCCGCGTGTGCTCAAGTTCTTTGGATGAGACACACACTTAAAGACTTTGGTATAAATTGTGATACTTGCCCTATCATGGTTGACAACCAAAGTGCAATATGTCTTTCCAAGAACCCGGTACACCATTCCCGTTCGAAACACATAGATGTCCGACATCACTTTTTAGATGATCATGTTGCTAAAAGGACATCATTTTAGTGTACGTTGAAACCCAAAAGCAAATCGCCGATATTTTCATGAAACCCCTAAAGGAGGACTCCTTTGTGCGGTTGCGTCGAGAATTGGGGATTATGGGTGAATCCGAGATATAGGATTCATGTTTCATTCAATAATCTTGCATGCTATTATATTTTGCAATATCTCATTTCATGCTAGACTTATTGGATTTTTCGGGATTTTATGTGATATTTTGAATTTTTTCTCGAATTCATGTTTGAATGTCGTATTTGAGATTTCGATGTTTAATGGGGTAGTTTAGATGATTTTTGAGAGGATTGTGATGTATCGTCCAAGTATTTTTGAATAGAGAACTTCATTATCAATTTTTGGACTCATCTAGTCGGTCTCAGTTCATCAACCAACCGACTAGATTCACATCTAGTCGGTCAGCTAATGAACTCAGACCGACTAGTTCTATCTCTCATCTTTTGAACTCCTTTAGTCGGTTCAAGCTTACTTATCGACCGACTAGATTGAGTTCTAGTCGGTCAGTAAATGAACACAGACCGACTAATTCTGTTCAGTATTCTTGGATTCTGCCTCTGTTTGCAACTAGTCGGTTCAAGCTCATTGACCGACCGACTAGATCGTGATCTAGTCGGTCAGTGCTTAAACTGTGACCGACTAGTTGTGACGGGGACTGAATTGTCTTTTCATTTTCCGATCGATTAAAACTCCTTTCATCCGACTAATTTCCTTATTAGTCGGTATTCTCTCCAGCTAAAACCCCCGACCCCGTTCAGCCCCTTCGACTTCCGATCGATCTCCGGCCGTTTTCCGTCAATTTCCGTCGATCTCCACCGTCGACCCATCCTCCTAGGTGATTCTCTCTCATCTCCTAGCTTCCTAGGGTTAGGGTTAGTTCTCTAGGGTTAGATTCTCACAGCTAGGGTTTCGATTTCAGCTTTCTAGGGTTTCGATTTAGGGTTTCTTCGTTTCAAGTTTGATTGTGTCGTGTTTTGTCACGATTATGGCAAGAACACGCATCCCTATCCGTTCTTCGAGCCCTTCGCCGATGACCGTAGAACCAACCCCTTCGGACCCCGATCAACCTTCGAGAACCCCTCCGAAACGCCGTGCCAAAACCACCCAACCCTCTTCGTCTTCGCCTCCTCTTAAGCATAAGAGGACGGCGACTGCGAAACCCCGTGCCTAACCTCAGCCCAAGCCCAAGCAAGTTATTTTCCGTGCTCCCACTCCACCCGGTGCTTCGGATTCCGACACCGAGTATAACCCCGAGACTGAGACTCCTAGGGAACCCACTCCTCCTACCCATCCTGAGTCTAGCTCCCGACCTCGCTCGTCTTCCCGTAAGCCTAAGGGAAAGGGTCCGATGCCGGTAGGCGGTGTCGATATCTCGTTGTGTCGCGACGACCCGTTGTGTCTCGCGGCCTACAACCGTATCGAACATTGCCCGCTGCTTCTGGAGCATTTCGTCCAGTTCAGTGACTTCATAGGGCTAGCTGATCTTCTTTCGTCGTCGGGTCTTCTCGATTACCTTCGATATGACCCGAAGGCGAATCCTCACCCCTACCCTCGATTAGTCAAGCTATTCTATGCCAATAGGATCCGGGGTCAGTACGATGAGACCCACTCTGTTGAGACGACTGTTTTGGGGACTCCTATAGTCCTCACAGCAGAAATCTTAGGAGAGATTTTGGGTATCTCCTCGTCTGGCCTCCTCCCCTCGGACATTTCTGTCGATGATATTACTTCCCTTGATCAGACCATCCTTTCGGAGATTTTCCATCAGATTCCTCCCGCCATGATTGGCGTACCATCCAAGTCCTTCAAGCCAAATGCATGGGTCCTCAATCTGATTCTGAAGTCGTGCTTGCTTCCCAAGTACGGCTCCTCATCTCTACCGTCCCAGCCTTTTCTGAAGCTGATTTATGCTATTTTCATGGGGAGCTCGATTAACTGGGCTCGCATTATACTCGATAAGATTGACTCTTTCGAGTGTATTCGCAAGACCACAAAATCGGCTCACATCCCATTCTTGTGCTTGTTGACCCTTGTTTTCCGTCACTTCCGTGTCCCTCTGCCTCGTGACGATGAGCGTCCACTTGGTCCTCCCCTGAACGCGACGGCCGTCAAGAAATCTCTTGCGGCGCTCCGTCACGTTCAGAGGACGACACCTTCAGCGTCTGCCTCTGCGTCTGCCTCAGCTGCTCCCTCTGCCACCCTTGATGATGTCGTTCGGTTACTTCGTCGCCACGAGTCTCGTTTGGCTCGTACCGAGGAGGTAGTTTGCCGTATGGCTAGTCTGATGGGTGTTCAGCTTCCTCCTCCTGTTTCTGAGGATGAGGAGATGGATGAGTTGGCCGAGGAGGACATTGAGGAGCTTTGTCGTGCTTCCACTCGTGCCCCCGAGGGCCCTTCTGGTACTGCTGCTGGTGCTTCCTCTTCTGGTGCTGCTGTTGCTGCTTCGTCTGCTGGTGCCCCCGAGAGCACACATGTTGCCACCGCTCCTGTGGTGGATACTCCGACTGGTGCTCCCGAGGCCACTCCTGTTGCTGCTCCAGAGATTGCCACTTCTGCCATCGCTCCCGTTGACCTTCCAGACGTTTGTGCTGATCCAGTTTCCACCACTTCTCCTGCAGATCCTGCTGCTGCTGCAGATCCTGCCGGTTCCTCTTGAGCTTCTTTGAGGGCTCTCCGATGCTCCTTAGATGATACATCTAGTGTGCGAGAGTTTGGTTAGGATAAAGTGGGGTTTTGGATTTTTTTTGTGATGATGTATTTTGTTGTACTTTGATGATATGTTTGATGTATTTTGATACTTTTGATGATGTATCTTCATGTATTTTGACACTCCGATATCTGTGATATGATGATGTATTTTTGTGCCCCGATCAGTGGATCGATGTTTTGTATGTCAGTGATGTTCATTTTTGATGTACTCTGGTTCACATTTTATACATATATACATCGCAGTTGACATTTTATTCTATTCTGCAAAATTTATATTTTTTTATGTCTCTGATGTTTGATTTCGTCGCTCGACGATACTAACTTGGTTTAAAAGAAATTTCTTCTATGGAAACATAGAATTGTTTTCCATGCACTACATTAACTAAGAATGTTGATATTGGAGAGTATATTCCATAACTCTATCCGTAATATTGATTTGAGTTTTGATGATTTCGTTTCACGATTTTCAACTATGGTTTCATTGACACGCCTTCATTTTATTCGTATTTTTCTTTGGTGTCACTTGAACCGTCGTCGTATTCTACGACTCCCGTGCTTTTTATTTAAGGCCATTGTTGTTGTCGTTGTTATCCTCCCGCTCTTTTTGCTTATGCCAAAGGGGGAGAGATATAATAATAACGATGTGCTAAATGAAAATTTAAAGCACTATTCCAAGAATCTAATTTGATATGTTAGATTCAGGGGGAGTTAAGATATATAAATGGATTTTCAAATCCGATATTTCAATAACCAACCATTGGTACTCGATAATTCTATAATCGATTCTCATTTATATACTTTACTCGTCTGCTTGATGCGTATTATTATTGTTTAATTTGGTATTAACGTGTCATCAATGCAGGGGGAGTAAGTATTTTACATTTGAATCAATATTTTTTATTATTATTTATGTTGGTTTGTCATCACCAAAAAGTGGGAGAATGTTGGATATTGGACTCCCCGGATTTGGTTTTAGATGATGAACAAACATAAATATACCGTGAACTAACACTTTGTGAGCGCAGTTATGGAGATCGTCGCCAAATAAATATGAATATCAATTACGACTTCTCAAGACTTCTCAAAGCACGTGATCGTATGCCTAAAGCTTCGTTGAAGCTTATGGACCTTTTTTAGAAGTCATGAAGATTCGATTGAAGCTATTGAAGACGGTATCGTCAAGTTTTATTTATAGTCTTTAAGCTTCTGTCGTAGAATGTTAAGCTTTGAGTAGGTCTTACGGTTTAAATCTTCATAACGCTCATATCCTAGCTCTAGGATCTTAGTTGAAGTATATACAATCTTCCCCGAAGCATCGCGCTTCGATTCGCGACTTCTTGTGCATGTTAGTTGGTTCAAGAAGAACTGACCGACTAGATGGTGATCTAGTCAGTCGGCAAAGCTTCTTGGACCGACTAGTTTCTGTCAGTTAATTCTAAGCTCTTTACTGTTTACAGTTAGTCGGTCTAAGTTGACTCACCGACCGACTAGTTTGTGAACTAGTCGGTCAGTGATGCTTCTGTGACCGACTAGTTGATCTTTCCCGGTACATGCACTTTTGAGTCTGAGCTACTGTTTATCTTTAGTCGGTCTGTGTTCATTGATCGACCGACTAGTTGATGAACTAGTCGGTCAAATTTCCTTCTTGGACCGACTAGTTTAAGTTTAATGTACATGCCAATTTTTCACCTAACTTACTGTTTATCGTTAGTCGGTCTATGCTCATTTGGCGACCGACTAGTTGGTGAATTAGTCGGTCAACATTTGTTCTTAGACCGACTAAGTCTATTTGTGCTCAGACTTCAGTTTTATCTGTTAGTCGGTCTCAGTTGAGTGACCGACCGACTAGTTGTGAAACTAGTCGGTCCGCCACTCGTCTTGGACCGACTAGTTCCTTATGTCTGTGCTTTGATCTTTTCTCTGTTCACTCATTAGTCGGTATACGTTAATTGACTGACCGACTAGTTGATGAACTAGTCGGTTGGTGGTTGTTCTTTGACCGACTAGTTGGGTTCAGAAAAGAGCCGTTGGAGCATTTAATGACTCGAATTTCTTTCTCTCTCTCCTCTATCCTATAAATACTTGTTGAGCTGTATTCATTGCAATCAAGGCTGATATTATTGCAAGTTTAGAGATCAAGAGAAATCATTCCAAGCTCATTCAAAGCTCATTCATTCCATTCAATAATCTCTCCTCACTCTTACTTCCAAAGAGAGATTCATTGAGTGTGAAGCCTTCCAAGCCAAGTGCTTGATTCTAGGTCACCATCTTCCACATAGCTCTCCATCGCTGATCTACATCTTGGAGCTAGGGTTTGGTGCCACTTCTTCCTCAAAATCATCCTTGCCCTAATTCGTAAGCATTACTCAAGGCATAGGTATTTTGTCGGTAAAAAGTTTCTTATTTCATTTCATATTTGAATTGTACGTTTCACTCTCGGTTGTGAGAGAGTGGTTGTGATCCCGGGTTGTGGGAGTCACAAATTTCATTTTGTAGGATTTGACTTGTGGAGGTTTTTCACAAGTATTTCATAGTGGAAATCTTGAGTTAGGGTTTCTAACTCAAGTATCCGGAGGGGATCCGGGTGGTTGGGACGTAGGATCACCGGGAACAAGTCGGGGAGACTTGGGTGGATCTGAACCCAGTAATATCTATTGTTAGCATTGTTAATTTTGTTGTTGTCTTCAATTTAAGCTTCCGCAAATTGTTTTGGTAGTTGTTTGCACGATAATTAGGAGTTGTACTCCTCGTTATTTTTAAAGTACTATTCACCCCCTGTCACGCCTCGCTTCCCAAAAATATGGAGGCGAAGCGTGAGAATGTCCGCTCAGACTTGAAGCTACAAAGCTGCAAGTCCGATAAGCGTCAATCAAATTTAAAACTGCAGGTCGTTGCAACGCGAGCGAAACAAGATAATAATAATGAAATGAGACAAAAGAATAATCTCAGAATATCCATAAATATAAATTCCAACATCGCAAAAAAAGCCACCAGGCTGAAAAGAAAAAGAGTCTAAAGGCCCAAACATGGCCAACAAAAGTACAGAGTACAAAGTATAGGTGCCACGCACCAATGACTAACAAAAGGCCTAAAACAAAAGAAAGCTCAACAAAGACTCAAAGAATGGTCATCGGTGTCCACAAAATCCTCCTGGGCAATCATGGACTCAGACTCAGCTTCAGCAAAACGCCACGTACTCAGCAACGGTCTCTGGCTCAGGGTCTAACATGTGACACTCAAAAGTGCAAGGGGCACATGTCAGCAAGTCTACAAGAGACTTGTGCATGGAAACTGAAAGTAGGTGAAAGTAAAGCAACCTAGCAGTTCTAGCATGATGCGATGACATGGCAGTTAATGTAATGAGTGCAACAAGTATAGTAAAGTAAAGTAAAGTAAAGTAAAGTACGAGCATGGCATGGCATGAATCATCCACAAGACAAGTACAAGAAAAGTAAAGTAAGCACCTCGTGCACAGAGATTCCGTCTTTTGGCTAGAGTGGCTGCGCGGGCCAACTCCAAAGCTCAAGTAACCGTTTATCCCTACCCCTCCACGTGTATCGAGCCAGGGCCTTACCCCCGAACTTGGAATGCTCGCTTCTGGATCACGAGCCAGGAAGTGTTTTTAACAAGTATGGCATAGGGGTGCACCTAGACGGACTAGGAAACCGGGCATTGGCTTTTGACCAACACATGAGGCCCGTTTCCCCGGAAGTAGTATTCAAGGAGTACAAGTATTGTAGCGTGTGCTACGAATGCAACAATCAACTTGGATGACATGTAGAATGCAATGCATGGCAGTTAAAAGTGCGTACAGATAAGTAAAGTAAACGTGACAGTTTAGTATGCATGAACAACAAGTTTAAAGGGTTGGATCTAGCTTCGTTGTCAAGCTAGATCAATTAGATGACGGATCTAGTTTCGTTGTCAAACTAGATCAAGTAGGCGTCTAGCCAGCTATCATTTCACTGACTAGTCTCTTTTACGCTAAAAACAAGGAAGTGGCCTAAAAACATGGCCCTAAGCAAGATTTGGCAAGTTTCACTTGCCTGCAAGTACGACGTCTGAGCACACCGTCCAATGAGTCCAAAAATCACAATTATCCTACTTGCACAAGTCCACCGGCCTAAAGTCCATATTATTAATCTTGATTAGTGAATTTAAAACATTTTAAAACATTTTAAAAACATCAATTTTAGTCTTGATTAACAGGCAATGGGTTGGGGGTCCTAGGGGTGCAAAGCGTTACCTCAACACGACGCGAAAGCTACACCAACGTCGGTCGGTGCGGGCGACCCACTCGGTCAGACACGAGCGGAGGCGGGCGACAGAAGCGGGTCGGTGCGGAGGGTTAGTGCGGAGCGGGGATGCGGCGACAGCAGCCCAAGCTCTCGGTCAGACCGAGAGCTTCTCCCAGTCGGAGCGAGCGAACGGAGCAGCTGCGACGCAGCGGTGCGGGGCTTGCTTGGTGCGGGCGGTGGCCTCGGTCAGACCGAGGGAACGGGGCAGAATTCTTCGGTCGTGCACAGGCGACGGCTGCTACGTTGCGACGATTCGTCGCAACATCAAATTTGGATTTTGGAAGTGGCTAGGGTTATTTTCTTGAGAAAATAGGTCTTCCTAGAGGTTGTTTATATAGTGTAGAGGGGTTGACTAGGTCTAGGGCTAATCCTAAAGAGATTATGAGTTTAAAATAATTTAAAATTCGTATCTCGCCCTCTCCAACTCACACAAGGATTTGCTGCGATCCAAATGAGCTGGAAATTGGCTCAAAAATTCCTTAATACGTTTAAAACTCAAATAAATTTTATTTGGCCGAAAATAATTTAAAAATTAATTATTAAAAATATTATAAACCTTGTTAAAAATATAAAAGTGGTCAAATAAACTCCAAAAATTATAAAATAAATATCAGGGTGATCGTGGCAGCGAAAGTGAGCTAACTAAGATGACGGATCTCAATTTCGACATCGGACGACGAGACTAAAAATAGAAACGTCTCCCGTCAAAAGTGAGAATCGCAACATCTCATCGAATAAGATTAAATTGTGGGAAAACGACTCGAGAAACGTCGTTCCAAATTAGTGCCACTATTTAATACTCTCAGAGACGTTCACAACGGCATATCACACTAAAGTGTTCACAAACAAACAAAGTCTAAAATAAACACGTGCACGGCCAAAAGCACTTGCACGAACAACGTACAACGAAAAGTGGTCGTTACATCCTCCCCACCTTAGAATAAAGTCCGTCCTCGGACTTTCTAACATAGCTAGTCGCTCTAGTAACTACCCCAATCAAGTCATAATAATTCAAACCAGGTATAGTCATTACAGGTGCTCATATATGCTCTAGGTATTCAAGCATTAACACCACCAACATGTATATATATATAAACGTACGTTATACACTTATACCTATTATAGCCAGTCAACTTCATACATGTATTTCAATCATATATATAAGCTTACATCTCTTATATAACTACTACTCACAAAACAATAGTTCAGATACTTATATAAGTATGATCTCATACTAGCAAATACAATCATTGCTCTACATATAGATAGCTACCTATGCACAAACAACATGGGTATACGACCCTCTAATATTTCCTAGCACACATCCAATACCAAACACATCAACTCATGTAGTCACACCATACCATTTTTAATCAAGTTCACTATATCTAATATAGATTCACCACTACTATAATTTCTCAATATATAGTCATTCAAATGCATGCAATTATTTCACCATACACTCACATTACATACGGTCCTATAACTATATTTACGACACGCCACATATACCATAGTCACCAATAACTATAACTAAGCACATACTTACCCGTGCATGGTGCACACCCATACACGCTAACATTTCATTCATACCAATCACACCACTATATACTTAGCACAACTACTCATCTAGTTTAGCTAGCACACATATGTTCACACAACAAGTCCTTAATAATTAACTATACCACAAGACCAACACCTATAACTATATACTGGTGTAGCGACCCACAATCATGTGCGTAACACAACCAGGCACAAACAATACTATCATTATATATACATCAAACATTGCTATATTCAAACTACAAACATACATTCAATATACTTAGAGTATACCCACTCAGGCTTGATTGAGACTCAATACACATATCAGATTATTCTACAAACGTAACACTGCATTTATACCTATACCCATACAACTCCAATATATATATAGGTCTACCAATACAACCATATACATTCCATAAGTCAATCACCCTTAATATTTAGTCAGGTAATACTCACATAGTTTAATCACTCTATATACAATAATAATAATAATACAGACATCAGCACCCATATAATTATAATACACTTCCTACTACATGCATACGCATTCATCTTATAGTCACCCACATGTAACATATATATATTCACACCATAGCCTACTACCTATAATTAGTATACTAACACATCCACGCATACATAATTAAGACGTGCAATAGTCGTGTATACCTCACGGTACGCACGCATGCAACATCCCGCATAAGCAAGCAATACCAATCAAATTTATAATTCTACTATCATATTCATAACACCTATATACTCATGCAACGAAACATAACTACTTACGTCTAAGCACAATACATATCTACCTACGAGCACATACTCAAACGTACTAGTGTATAGGTCATATAGTAGGCCTACTCCCTTAACTATACATACACTTATTATCATCACACCTAGCATACACATAGCTTTACCAATCATTTTATTTCAACCATTACATGTATCTATAACTACATACACTCCATTAAACATTCCAACACTAACTCTAATATACACAGGCATCCCTAGTATAGTATAGTTAACTACACCCAAATCTATAACTACTAACACGCAACAACTTCATACTATCACGATTAACTCCGAGTATGCATATATATATATATATATATATATATATATATATATATATATATATCACACAGTAGGCAAGCGTCAATATACTATGGGGGTATACTCATTCAAGCCCACGTACACAACTTAGGTACGTGCACTACGACTACCTCACGAGGTCCAAGGCCCTACTAACAACTTAGAGTTGACACAGACATTGACGGGCACCTAAGCCTAAGCAATAGAGGGAGGTCGAAAGCGTGACGAGGAAAGGATCGATGAGCACAAGTTCAGATAGGATGAATACAAGGAGACAGCTTGGTTAGGGAAAACTGTGATTCACTGGTAAATGTTTAGGTTGAGGGAAAAAAGGAGATGTAGTGATGCTTATATAGGAGGGGGAAAAGAAATAGGGTAAATAGCATAAGCTAAAATACGTGGAGTTTGAAAACTGTTGTACTTCAAAAGTTAAAATCCTCGCCTGTAAAGAAATATTTGGAGATCGATAAAACGGGTTGTTCAAAATGAGTTTGAGTCGAATATTCATAATAAGAGAAAATGTTTTATTGGCTAAAAAATCATTATAAAGGAAGTAAAATCATTTACACGAATATTAAGGACGTAGTTTAGAAAATTTATACGTCAATAATTTAATATAATGTTGTCAAAAGTTTTGGAAGGTCAAGTAACGGAAGAATTTAAACTTATGTTAAATGCTTTCAAAACTTTTAGGCTATGGAAAATTTAAAATAATCAATTTTGAAACTACTTTTAGAGAACCAGGGTTTGCCAAAAATGAGAAACTGATTTACCCAAGATTCTTAATATACGAGCACAACAAGTCTGCTACGGATATAAAAATAATTGAAAGTATGTATGGTGCACGGAAAAATAATAATAATGACTTAGTATAAGAATTATCAAGATCGAATAGCAAGTCTTTAAAATCAAATCATGGCGGGTCCATATCAGGAAGTGGTTATGAAAATAGTAATTTTGCAAAAATCTGAAGTAGCGAAAACGACGAGCAAAACCAACTTGCTGAAAGCTGAAATTACATGTGTCTTGAGAGTATATTAAAGTAAACACGACGTATCATTCGTATAACACAAATAAGAAGGAAAATTATAAATCGAATTGGGCAAAGCCAAACTACGGTTCAAAATAAAATTAATATATGAAGGGACAACGCATTTACATAAGTACGAAAATATAGGCTGGAAAAATATTATAAACTAGTGTTCAAAACTTCCGACAAAAGTTTTAAAAAATTTAAATTAATGAAGGAGTATGAAGCATAAATATATACATTAAGATTTTGAACAAATTCATACTTAAGGGAAGAGAAAATCGAAAAATACTTTCAGAAGATTCAAGACTTGTTACGGAGAGATTCGAAGATTGACGACGATCGTCATGAGGCGATCTCGTGAATCGAGGCAAGGAAATTGGTCGGGTGATCATACACACATACGCCTAGGATATGAATCAGGGGAATCTACGGGGAAACTCCTACGGTCGGACAACTAAAGATTAAGGAACGAAACGTTAAGACCTTCTAAGGAGCTAGACGGTAATGAAATGCGTTCAGCTTGGTCCGAAATCGAGGAACCCAAGCGAACGACTAAAGGAAATTCTAGAAGTCTAATATGGTCAGAGGTAGACAAGGACCACTAAGGTAACTCCTACGATTATTAAATCAATTACTGACAGGGAGTCTAACTAACAATCAGAGGCCTCTAACTAGCAAGCACAGACGTCTAACTAAGTCTTCTTACCACCTATTGTCGTAAGAAAACGACTAGACTCAGGGCTTATGACTCGGATGTTGCAATTTATTTAATGGACATTCCGTTATTATCGTTGTTTCGTTAATTCGCAATTGCAAGACGGACCTACATGGGCCACCAACAAAACCTGTCACGCCCCGCTTCCCAAAAATATGGAGGCGAAGCGTGAGAAGGTCGGCTCAGACTTGAAGCTACAAAGCTGCAAGTCGATAAGCGTCAATCAAATTTAAAACTGCAGGTCCTTGCAACGCGAGCAAAACAAGATAATAATAATGAAATGAGACAAAAGAATAATCTCAGAATATCGATAAATATAAATTCCAACATCGCAGAAAAAGCCACCAGGCTGAAAAGAAAAAGAGTCTAAAGGCCCAAACATGGCCAACAAAAGTACAGAGTACAAAGTATAGGTGCCACGCACCAATGACTAACAAAAGGCCTAAAACAAAAGAAAGCTCAACAAAGACTCAAAGAATGGTCATCGGTGTCCACAAAATCCTCCTGGGCAATCATGGACTCAGACTCAGCTTCAGCAAAACGCCACGTACTCAGCAACGGTCTCTTGCTCAGGGTCTAACATGTGACACCCAAAAGTGCAAGGGGCACATGTCAGCAAGTCTACAAGAGACTTGTGCAAGGAAACTGAAAGTAGGTGAAAGTAAAGCAACCTAGCAGTTCTAGCATGATGCGATGACATGACAGTTAATGTAATGAGTGCAACAGGTATAGTAAAGTAAAGTAAAGTAAAGTAAAGTACGAGCATGGCATGGCATGAATCATCCACAAGACAAGTACAAGACAAGTAAAGTAAGCACCTCGTGCACAGAGATTCCGTCTTTTGGCTAGAGTGGCTGCGCGGGCCAACTCTTAAGCTCAAGTAACCGTTTATCCCTACCCCTCCACGTGTATCGATCCAGGGCCTTACCCCCGAACTTGGAATGCTCGCTTCTGGATCACGAGCCCGGAAGTGTTTTTAACAAGTATGGCATAGGGGTGCATCTAGCCGGACCAGGAAACCGGGCATTGGCTTTTGACCAACACATGAGGCCCGTTTCCCCGGAAGTAGTATTCAAGGAGTACAAGTATTGTAGCGTGTGCTACGAATGCAACAATCAACTTGGATGACATGTAGAATGCAATGCATGGCAGTTAAAAGTGTGTACAGATAAGTAAAGTAAACGTGACAGTTTAGTATGCATGAACAACAAGTTTAAAGGGTTGGATCTAGCTTCGTTGTCAAGCTAGATCAATTAGGTGACGGATCTAGTTTCGTTGTCAAACTAGATCAAGTAGGCGTCTAGCCAGCTATCATTTCACTGACTAGTCTCTTTTACGCTAAAAACAAGGAAGTGGCCTAAAAACATGGCCCTAAGCAAGATTTGGCAAGTTTCACTTGCCTACAAGTACGACATCTGAGCACACCGTCCAATGAGTCCAAAAATCACAATTATCCTACGTGCACAAGTCCACCGGCCTAAAGTACATATTATTAATCTTGATTAGTGAATTTAAAACATTTAAAACATTTTAAAAACATCAATTTTAGTCTTGATTAACAGGCAATGGGTTGGGGGTCCTAGGGGTGCAAAGCGTTACCTCAACACGACGCGAAAGCTACACCGGCGTCGGGTAGCGACGCCGGGGGTTGGAATAAGGGAACGCGCTCCAAGTCCAGATTCCAAATTAGTTTCCTCGCTGGAAAGTTCAGAGCATCAACCGGAGCAACGGTTCCAGATTCCAAAGCTAGCACGTGCGACGACGGGCTACGACGTGTCGCAACGTCGTACACGGCGAATCGTCGAAGAGGAAGCACCTAGGTGGGGCCCACAGTAGTCCTAGGGACCTTTGGGGGACCCACAATACCTCTGGAGAACTTGGGGGGCCCACGGGGGCAAGTGGTGCGACGGTTGCGGGGTTGCGACGAATGGCCCTCGGTCGTACACTAGCCTGACCGAGAGGATGGCTCGGTCAGACACAGCGCACGGCGCTGTGCAGCGCTGCGGTCGGTGCAGCAGCGGGTGCGGAGAGCTCCATCGGTCGGAGCGGTCGGTCGTCTCGGTCGGGTGCTTGGGCGGGTCGTTGCAACGTTGCAACGTTGCAACGTTGCAACGTCGGTCGGTGCGGGCGACCCACTCGGTCAGACACGAGCGGAGGCGGGCGACAGAAGCGGGTCGGTGCGGAGGGTTAGTGCGGAGCGGGGATGCGGCGACAGCGGCCCAAGCTCTCGGTCAGACCGAGAGCTTCTCCCGGTCGGAGCGAGCGAACGGAGCAGCTGCGACGCAGCGGTGCGGGGCTTGCTTGGTGCGGGCGGTGGCCTCGGTCAGACCGAGGGAACGGGGTGGAATTCTTCGGTCGTGCACATGCGACGGCTGCAACGTTGCGACGATTCGTCGTAACATCAAATTTGGGTTTTGGAAGTGGCTAGGGTTATTTTCTTGCGAAAATAGGTCTTCCTAGAGGTTGTTTATATAGTGTAGAGGGGTTGACTAGGTCTAGGGCTAATCCTAAAGAGATTAGGAGTTTAAAATAATTTAAAATTCGTATCTCGCCCTCTCCAACTCACACAAGGATTTGCTGCGATCCAAATGAGCTGGAAATTGGCTCAAAAATTCCTTAATACGTTTAAAACTCAAATAAATTTTATTTGGCCGAAAATAATTTAAAAATTAATTATTAAAAATATTATAAAACTTGTTAAAAATATAAAAGTGGTCAAATAAACTCCAAAAATTATAAAATAAATATCGGGGTGATCGTGGCAGTGAAAGTGAGCTAAATAAGAATACGGATCTCAATTTCGACATCGGACGACGAGACTAAAAATAGAAACGTCTCCCGTCAAAAGTGAGAATCGCAACGTCTCATCGAATAAGATTAAATTGTGGGAAAACGACTCGAGAAATGTCGTTCCAAATTAGTGCCACTATTTAATACTCTCAGAGACATTCACAACGGCATATCACACTAAAGTGTTCACAAACAAACAAAGTCTAAAATAAACACGTGCACGGCCAAAAGCACGTGCACGAACAATGTACAACGAAAAGTGGTCGTTACACCCCCTCTAGTACTTGTGCAGTAGCTTGTAGGGCATTACAAATTTCACACACAGTATACCATGTGTCCACACAAACACAAAGCTACCAAACCATCCCATGCACCACGTCCTAGGGCCACATGTCCATGCAATATAGATATGCCCTCATATTCTACACAAACACCCCCACCAGCCATCCCCCCATACCCGGTAGACACTATGGGTATTATATTCAAGAATGAGTTCCAACAAGCCAGATTCCAAACCCTACTTCGTCGCCCCATCATCGTGACCAAGTTTGTGAGCATCCATGCTCTGTGATCACTACAGACAGATGATGAAGTCCAAACACTCTTCTCCAATTTAGAGTGGAATGATTTCCTAACCCACGAAACCTACACATACAAGAGACTCACACTTGAGTTTCTTAGCTCCGTACACAATATTGGCCCGGGCTTACAATTCATGCTCATAAATGTCGATCGTACCATCACTTGCAATGCCCCGAATACTCTCTTTCGTTAACTTGCTGCAACCTTCCATAATTCCATTAGCCATGTCACCTCTTTTCTCGATGCATTTAATGCATCCACATTCTGGCTCCAAATCACTATGATAGAGCATTTACCCCCTACTAAGGCAAAGGCCTCATCCATCATTCGCTTATGCTTATGCCTCGCCCTTCTATTCTTACCAACACAATATTTAATATGGAGGATAGATGCACCATTTCATGACCTGAGCTTCTATAGATGTGGACTATGACCCAGCCATGTATCACACGTAATGAAGATATTACATCACCACGTACACTATTCCATGCCGGTCATTGGCTGGCCCACAGGCTTATTACTATTAGCACCTCCTCTGTTGGAAAAATATGCTACGACGACATCATCACTTTGATCACCAGTCACCCTCCCTTCTCTATCCACATTCCAAATGACATGTCCAAAACATCATCCCAACATCTCTTAACCTCCACGTGCTCACCAATATGCATATGATTAACCCTAACTTGGCCAGTCAGTATCTTTGGTTACATTGACCTTCACATACTGCTTACACCATCCTACCAAATCCCATTCGTACTCGCATTGACGAGGCTATGCAGTGGTCATTTGATACTGACCCAGTTTTCCTACCACCTGCCCAGCCTCAGCCCATTCCTGCTCTGCTTCCTATAAAGCCCACACCTACTACAAAACCCTCAGTTAGACCTAAACACATTGATGACCCCCAACCACCCCAATTCCCAACCAAACCTCAACCTCCACCCTTTATCCAGGAGCCCATCCAAGGTGGTGATGTTTCTAGTCCTTCCGATACTACTCTTCCTCCCAATCTCCCGATCCGCATACTTTTCTTAGAGGAGAATGTACTGGACATTAGGAACACCATGCATGACATTATGTACGCACTTTACAATATGCATCTCATGATATCTGCCATGTATGGCTGGCACATTTCTCAGAACCATTTTCCTGACATATTACCTCCTCCACGTCCTCCACCTCCGCCACCACCTGAGTATGGTACCTCCTGACTTTCTTTTTCATTTTCATTCCCCACACATATCATTGAGCCCTATTTTTCCCGTCCCACATCACATTTAGGGTGTAGTCAAATTCTAGCTTGGGGGAGACTCATCCCATTCATTCATGCATCTCATGCATCATAACCATTTCATGCATTTTTCTATTCTCCCCCCCTCACCTCTCCTAATGCATTTCCTCCATCGCATTAAGGACAATGCTCGATTCTAGCTTGGGGTAGGATGCATTCCATGCACCATTTTCGTTTCACTTTTCTCATTTTTTGTTCCATTTTTCATGCATACAAAAAAATATAAATATTTGCATCCATGCATTTTTCATGCATATCATTCATTCATGTATTCATGTGTGTGTGTGTGTGTGTGTGTGTGTAATTATGTCAAGAATCCCCCGAATGTCAAGTTTTATATGCATGGATTTTTTATGAAAAGTTTTCAGATTCCTTTCTTTCTGTTCAATTTCTCGATGTTGACCTACATATATGCATAGGGCCTGTTTTGAAAGTTAGACTCCATTATAATATGCTTTTTATGATTGTGTTCATAGTCTCTAGGATATATGTGACGATCCGAATCAATTACTACATGTATTTCTGTATAAATACTGTTAAAGCAATATTAAATGATTTCAAATATGTTTAAAAAATTTTTGAATACTTTTCTATATTTTTTGTATTGTTCTGAACCCAAAACGACTCAAAATCTGCAAACCCGCAACCCACGACTGGTAAACATGTTTTGCCTCAAAACTTATATTTTCGAAGCTCAAAATAGTAAATAAATATTATTTTCATGATCTTTATGCGTTTAGGAACCAGTGGTAATTTTTCTGGAATTTTTCGAAGACGTTTAGTTTTAGAGGCAAAATCGTAATTTTATACACTTAATTACTCATTTACCAAATTACATTTATCACTGAACTAGTTTAATTAACTTAATTAACTCACCTAATTAACCAACTCTTATCGACAGCAGCCCTATGTGGAACACACCCTTAACTTAGTCAAGATTACCCAACTACTTATCAATTACACTAATTAATAATTACGTAATATTAAATTATACTAAGCCTTATTTAAACCCTCTAACACTACCTCCCTCACTCCCTCACTTGCACAGTTGACGTGCGTTTATATTTCATATATTTGCACACGTTTTCTTCCGTTTTTTTCCGTTATTTTCTGCCGTCTTGTATTCGTTTTCTCGTGTTTTCTTGTTTTCTTTCACTTTTCCGTGTTTTTTGTATTTTGCAGTAGTTTACCGGTGTATGGGACATAAAACGACGATATCATGAGTCCCCGG
This sequence comes from Scilla litardierei, assembly GCA_030789695.1. Taxonomy (NCBI): domain Eukaryota; kingdom Viridiplantae; phylum Streptophyta; class Magnoliopsida; order Asparagales; family Asparagaceae; genus Scilla; species Scilla litardierei. The sequence goes on along the minus strand of CM061142.1, from coordinate 338,550,092 downwards.
AGCAACGGGAGGAGTCACGCGTGATCCAGGGGGGTCAAACGATGAAGATCGCATCTTTCAGCCCCTCACCCGACCGGTTGGTCACTTCCAACCGATCGGGTGATGCACGCGTGCACCACCCGGACACAAGTTGGAGCGACCAAGAAGTCACCCGGTCGGTTCAGAGACCGGTTCAAACACCCTAACTCTCTGGAATTCTGACGTTGAATGCCAACCGATCGGGTGACCTTCACCCGACTGGTTCACCTGTAGCCGATTCTCCGAAGCCAAGACACGGAGAGATCAACCGACCGGTTCACCCTACGGCGCGAGGATCCAACCGATCAGCTTCAAGCCTCAACCGACCATGCCGTGGTGACCGGGTGAAGTCCTATTCTGAGTTGCCGAAGAAACGAAGCAGGTCACCAGATCGGGTGACTTTTCACCCGATCGGGTGATATCGTATTCTATATATAGGACCCCTAGGTTTTCCAGAAACGGGAGTTGTTATTTTTTGCTGTTTTTTCTCTCTCTTGACGGCTGTAATTTTTCAGATATTTGTAAGTTTTCCGATCTTTGTTAAATTTTAATATAGTGTTATTAGCATTGCTCTTACTGCTTTTCAATCGCCTGATCATGATTTTTACGGTCGATTTTTCTTTAGATCGCTTTTTACTAAATATGTGTGAGTAGTTCCCAAATCTGGGATTTTGGTGAAAACCCCTTCGTGGGTTCTTCCCGATGCGTCCATAGGACTAGGAAATCGATAGAGATTAGGAATCTAACGGTTACGTTGGGTATTTTATTGCCATCGGCGGGAAAAAGACCGCCTTTGACCGTCGAGCCAAGGGGGAATAAACTTGGCGGTTGACTCCCTAGCCGTAGCTCACGCCCTTAGCGTAGACGTCGAATCCTAGCGCACGGGAGCGGCAGGACGAGACGTTGGGAGTTATCGTTGCAAACTTAGTGCTCTCAGAGTCGGTCAGTGTTAATGGACACGGGAGTGCCCACTGACCGAACCCGGGAAGTCTGGCGTTTCATCCTGGGCACCGACCGGAATATCGGGTCCATGGGACGCTTGTACTACTTTCAGAGGTAACGTCTCACCATTAGACCCCAATTCCGATCGTTATCCTACCCGTAGGCCGTATCGGTGAGAATCACATGATAGGGTGGAAACCAAAGTCCCGGGGTTTCCCTTTATATTGTTTATCCCTTGCATTCCATTTACTGTGACAACCCATTATCCGATTCGGGCTAGCTTGCCCACGTGGTGAATTTGATCCTTCTTAACACAAGCACATCCACGCCTCCCTGAGTTCGACCCCCAAGCCACACTACAACACCGTGCGCTTGCGGTTACAAATATTTAAATCTCACGCCCCTAATCATATTATTGCACACATCAAACACGCACAACATGGGGACGTCAAGTTTATGGCGCCGTTGCCGGGGAGGCAACGTGCTTGTTATTGTAGGATTTCAAGAACCCTTGTGTCTAGCTCTCATCCCTACCTCGCGATAATTTTCGCATTCTTCTTTTTCCTTTTTATTTTCTTATTTTTATTTTTATTTTTTATCTTATCTGTTTCTTTCCAACTTTTCGCTTCACGGGTGTTTGTTGTTTTTCATGCATAGGAGTTCAAGAAGTCTCGACGACTTGATTCTCGTTGATCCAGAGATAAACACCACCCTAAGGTGTTTGGCCGCCGAGAAGCGAAGAAGAGAGGATCCTGAAACCATGGGGGAGAACACCCCACCTCACAAGTCCCTGCTGGAGTACTCGATGCCATCCATCGAGTCCACCTCCGCCATCCGTCCTCCTGGTATTACGGCCCAAAGCTTCGAGCTTAAGCCGTCTTTGGTGACATGGATCCAGCATGATCAATTTTCGGGTGCACCCATGGAGAGCCCCATTGAACATTTGGACTCCTTCTTAGAGAAATGTGATACCTTCCGGATAAACGGTGTCACAACTGAGGCGATCCGTCTGAATCTATTTCCCTTCTCTCTGCGAGATAAGGCCAAGCTGTGGCTTAGGGGAAGGACCCGAATACATTCAACACCTGGGAGAAGCTCTCAAATGCTTTCCTGACGAAGTTCTTTCCTCCGGGGAAGACCATGAAGCTGAGGAGTGAGATCTCCTCCTTCTCCCAGGCCAGCCACGAGTCTATGCACGAAGCTTGGACCAGATACAAGGAGATGCAGCGGAGATGTCCCCAACATGAGCTCCCCAAGTGGCAGATCATAAATCTGTTCTATAATGGGTTCAGGGACGATTTGAAATCTTCCATGGATGCCGCGGCTGGAGGGTCCTTTATGTCAAGAAGCGAAGAAGATGCCGGACAGATTCTGGAAAATATGGCATCTAACAATGAGCGGTGGTGTGACGAGAGAGCCACACCTAGATCTGGGGGCATCCACAGGGTCGAGGACGTCGACAAATTATCCAGCAAGTTTGACTTACTGTCGACCCAGATCTCCGCATTGATGGTAGGCGCCGGTGGTACTAGTACATAACAGATTGCTGCGGTGGAATCCCAAGTCTTTGGAGAATTCGACGGTGGTGACATCTCACCACCGTTGGATCAGGCGAGCGCATTATTTTACAATCCTACGGGGAATGCGCCTTTTCCACCACGAACCAACTCCAACCCGGCCTACTCTCCTAACAACCGAAATCATCTCAACCTTAGCTACCGGGCGCCTTATCAACAGCCGACTCAGCAACAACAACAGATATATCAGCCGGCTAGGCCTCAGCAGCAGTTTCAGCAGCAGCAATTCCAGCAGCAACAACCTCCACAACAATATCAGCAATATGCTCCAAGGAATCAGCAGCCCATCCAGCAGCAATATGGCCAGCAGAGGGCCATCTCTCCGGTTGAGTCCCTCTTGACTCAATACATCGCCAACCAGGAGAAGATAAATATGAAGCTGGAGATGGGACAGAGAGTTCTCACTGATCAGGTGACCCAGCTGGGGTTGCAAGTGGCGAACCTTCAGAGGCCGTAGAATCTATTACCGCCACAGCCTGAGGTGAACCCGAGGGGGGCTAATCAAACCTTGGCACTCACGCATGAGCAGGCGAACGTGTCCACTATCGTCTTGAGGAGCGTAACGTAAATCCCCACGAGAGTGCCCCCCAAGGAACCGGAAGCACCGTTGGTCGTGGAACGACCAATTGAAAAATTAAATGACGACGGTGCTTCGTTGCCAAAGCCAACTACTCCGGAGGGACTCCATGGAGAGGAGAAGAAAAAGGATGAGGAAGGGAGCCTTAGAGTATTCAAGCCCGTTGTGCCTTTTCCACAACGGCTTGCCCAAGCAAAAATAGATGAGAGTATGGCAAATTCTTTGCCATGGTCAAAGATCTGAGCTTGCAAATCCCCTTCCTCGAAGCTATCGAGACGATTCCCTCCTACGCCAAATTTCTAAAGGACTTGGTGACACGAGGATCCAGAAAGGAGAAGGTCGTATTAACGGCGGAGTGCAGCGCCCTCATTCAGCGTGTAAATCCGCCCAAGCTTAAAGACCCAGGAAGTTTCTCCATCCCTTGTTCGAATGGAGAAGTGCGAATCCAGAGGGTGCTCGTCGATCTAGGAGTGTGCATCAGTCTAATGCCCCTGTCGCTATACAAGAGAATAGGGATGGGAGACTTGGAGCCCACTGGCATGACATTACAGCTTGCTAACCGTTCGATCAAATACCCGGTGGGAGTAGTAGACGACCTCCCTGTTGATGTGAGTGGAGTACAAGTTCCGGTGGATTTTGTGGTGATGGGCATGTCAGAAGATAAGCACGCCCATATTATCCTTGGACGGCCCTTTATGGCAACCGCCGGTGTTTTGATAGACGTGAAGAATGGGAAGCTTTCCCTCAACGTCGGCCAAGAAAAAGTCGAATTTGACTTAGGGTTGTCAATGAGGCACCCCGATCCCCTGGACGATCAAAGATGCAATGTGCTGGAGTTGGAAGAAGAGAGAGCTGAGGAGGCAAGCTCCTGGGAAATTCTCTCGAGAAATCCCCCCGACCACTTGGGAGATCTTGGAGAGCAAGTTGGCTCACCAAAGAAAGAAGTTGCTGATGAGGCGGTCGCCCCACATGTGATCCCTCCCGGATTCCCAAAAGCTCCTCCTACGAGGAGAAAAGGCAAAGAGCCCATGTGGATCACCGGGGATGAGATCCGGATCCTTAAACAAGTGGCGGTGGATGCCAATATGAAGGAGAAGCCCCCGGACCCCGTCAACAAAGGGAGGGTGGTCGAGCAAGTTTTCTTGTCGCCACCGGCTACACCAAAAGCTACCAGCCCTAGAGATGAAGTGATGCCAGACTTTGGGCATCACCCGTATCGCCCACCTTGAACATCATCAACGGGCGTCGAGCTAACGACGTTAAACAAAAGCGCTTCATGGGAGGCAACCCATGCTCTAAACCTTTCTTTCCAATTTTTAGTACTATTTTTAACTTTATTTCGTCTATTTTTAATAAATAAATCCAGCAGCAAAAACTTCCGTTGAGGGACTAAGGCCGTTTGTGCACTTTTGCAGAAAACAAGGCCCCAATCGATCGGTTGATAACTCAACCGATCAGTTGGGATGTATCAGCTGCCGGCCGTATCAGTCGCTCAATGAACCGATCGGGTGAAGGCATGTGAGACCGGGTGACAGACCGGGTGAACTGGAGCTGAAGTCTCAGGAAATTTTCAGACTTTATCAACCGATCGGGTGATGCGAAGCATGACTGGTTGATAGACCGGGTGAGCTGTACCAAACTCTCGGAAAAATTTGTGGAGCGGCCAACCGATCGGGTGAGTAATCAACCGACTGGTTCGCCTGTATCATCTCTTCAGTTGAAAATTTCGACCTAAAATTCAACTGATCGGGTGACTTTTCACCCGATCGGTTCGACTTAAATTCCTATATATAGCCGCCCTCCGCCCGTTCGTTCTGCCCTCACCCGATTTCGAATTTTCGATCGCTGTTTCGACTCCTCCGCCTTCGCCCGACCTCGTTCTTCCCCTAAACTGACCCTATTCGATCTCCCCCTCTCCTTTTCCATCTCTCAATCGATTTCTCCCCCCTTCCTATTCGATCTCACCCCCTTCAAGCCGTAATTTTCGTCGCGGCTTCACCCGTGTTCCTATTGCGTTGCGTTGGGGCGTCTATGAGCAACGATCTTCATCTCAATTGGGTAACCTCGCTCCTTAGCTCAATTTTTATTTTGCCCTAGAATTTCATTTTACTCGCTTGCCGTGTTAGTGTGTATTCGTCGTATTTTGCATACACTCGCACACACACACACGACTCATGCACAATGCCTCCTCGCCGTGCTAAACCCACCGACGCCAGCACTTCCAACCCTATACCCACCCGGTGCGCTCGTCGCACACAATCCACCACCCAACCCACCACCACCACTAATTCGTCCACCACCCCACGCCCCTCTGACCCCGTTCATACTGGCGATGCCGAATACGAGGTGTCATTCCATGACGACGACCAAGCCGACCGGTTCATGTCCATGCTCCTCCTAGCTGGAGCTGGTGGTCGGGCAACTCAGGAGTCCGTCGAGTGTGACCTGCCTGTCCTTCAAAGCCTCATTCGTCACATTCGCACTGACCCACCCGATGTCTCCGAGCTTCACATCCCACCCCCCACCACTCCTGGTCCTCAGCTCAGGCCCCCATCACCGCCCCTAGAGGGTGGTGCCTCTGCTTGATACTTTCCCATCAAGCTTTTACCTCCCCCTATTTTTAGTGCCCATCTGTCTTTGCGGGGCCCTGCTTTACCACTGCTAGGGGGAGGACCCATTCACGTGTCGAGTCCCTTCTTTTTTATTTTTTATTTCCATTCTTTTCTCCGACTGACCTCCCCCTTGCATATCTCTGCTTATTCACGATCAAATCTTATCGCTAGCACTGTTATGTCTAGCGTGGGGGGAAGCCAAATTTTTTGGGTGTGCTGTCGTGTTTTGTTTTTCTTCATGCGTTTGTTTATTTGTCGTGTCGTGTGATTTTCCTATTTTATTTTTTATTTTATTTTATTTTCTGTTTATATGTCGTGTGGTGTGCTTTTTATTTTTATTTCTTATTTTCAGTTTCGTTTGTATGATTTTCTTGTCTTTCGTGTGTTTTTGTGTCTGTGTGTATTCCCCCCTTATTCATTGCCCTCCCGTATTTAATTCTATTGCATTGAGGGCAATGCAAGTTTCAGCTTGGGGGAGTCGCACTTCGTGCGTCATTTGTCTCTTTTTCTTCGTTATTTGAGCCGTTTTTCTCCATCTTTTTCGTTTTTTTTTCTTTTCTTATTTTTTATCTCTCTCTCTCCTAGAGATGAACCCTATGATGCATTGCCACAAAATCACACACACCTAGCATGGCATCTATAATCACATTCACTAGCCCTAGGCTATCGAGTCCTCTTGCATTTCATGCATCGTGGATCCACTTAGCTTTTTGTGAGTCGTGCGTCGTGCCTAGCTGTGTGGTGTACTTCTACTTTGTGATTTTACTTTATATACATGTCCAGGAATGACTCCTAGATTATCAAGCTTCGATTTGAATATGCGGTATTTGTTTCTATTGTCTTCTTCTTCTGCATGCTATATATATATCGTACGCTTCATTTCGCATGTGTCGGGATTCCACAATTAAGGTCTAGGATAACCCATTTAGCTCATGCTCTAATTAGCGAGAATAGTTTCCTTTGCCCAAGTGTTTAGATTCCGATTACTTTTTTGTTTTACTTGGTGCAAATCCCCTCGTCGTGTACCGTTCTCCCACTTGGGAGAGTACACATGTGTAAAGCCAAAAAAACCCCAAAAAATCCAAAATAGAGAAAAGAAAAGAAAAACCCAAAAAAGAAAAGAAAAGAAAAAAATTGTATAGCCAAAAAGCCAAAAAAATACATATATCCAAAACCCAAAAAATTTCACGTGTGAATATTTTTCCTATTTGCTGTGAATAAAGGGAAGGTGAGAGTTTGCACCGAGTGTTCTACTCAACATCATCTCAACCCCCATCGTTTTCGAAAACACTTGGCTTAGGAACTTTTTAGCTATTATCTAGGCTATAGTGTGGTGATTTCCTTAACCCTAGTTGTGGAGTCCCTGACGCATGATATGTTTCGATTCTCGCTCTATTCTCATGCATGCTTGAGCTATATATTCACCGCTTAATTCGAATCGAATCGATATTTGGGTCAATTCTTGGATTTGTGTATATCGAGCTCTATTGCACATCGTAGATAGTGATACCGACTGCTAGCACACGACCACACTCACTCGCACTTCACCGCGTGGGCCCAAGGCACTTGTCTGGACTCGTATTCCTTGGTTTAGTGATGTGATTTGGCGTTTGCTTGCTTGGTGTGACGTTTTTGATTTTGTTGGCCCTGACGGGCGATCTAGGATATAGAGTTCCCTTTTTCTCTCTTTCTCTCTATTTTCCCCCTCCGAATTCCTACTCTCACTCGTCTTCCTCGAGGACGAGGAAGAGTTCAGCTTGGGGGATTTTGACGTGCGTTTATATTTCATATATTTGCGCACGTTTTCTTCCGTGTTTTTCTGTTATTTTCTGCCGTCTTGTATTCGTTTTCTCGTGTTTTCTTGTTTTCTTTCACTTTTCCGTGTTTTTTGTATTTTGCAGGAGTTTACCGGCGTAGGGGACATAAAACGACGATATCATGAGTCCCCGGAGCAACGAGAGGAGTCACGCGTGATCCAGGGGGTCAAACGACGAAGATCGCATCTTTCAGCCCCTCACCCGACCGTTTGGTCACTTCCAACCGATCGGGTGATGCACGCGTGCACCACCCGGACACAAGTTGGAGCGGCCAAGAAGTCGCTCGGTCGGTTCAGAGATCGGTTCAAACGCTCCAACTCTCTGGAATTCTGACGCTGAATGCCAACCGATCGGGTGACCTTCACCCGACCGGTTCACCTGTAGCCGATTCTCCGAAGCCAAGACACGGAGAGATCAACCGACCGGTTCACCCTACGGCACGAGGATCCAACTGATCAGCTTCAAGACTCAACCGACCGTGCCGTGGTGACCGGGTGAAGTCATATTCTGAGCTGCCGAAGAAACGAAGCAGGTCACCGGATCGGGTGACTCTTCACCCGATCGGGTGATATCGTATTCTATATGTAGGACCCCTAGGTTTTCCAGAAACGGGAGTTGTTATTTTTTGCTGTTTTTTCTCTCTCTTGACGGCTGTAATTTTTCAGATATTTGTAAGTTTTCCGATCTTTGTGAAATTTTAATATAGTGTTATTAGCATTGCTCTTACTGCTTTTCAATCGCCTGATCATGATTTTTACGGTCGATTTTGCTTTAGATCGCTTTTTACTAAATATGTGTGAGTAGTTCCCAAATCTGGGATTTTGGTGGAAACCCCTTCGTGGGTTCTTTCCGATGCGTCCATAGGACTAGGAAATCGATAGGGATTAGGAATCTAACGGTTACGCGGGGTGTTTTATTTTCATCGGCGGAAAAAAGACCGCCTTTGACCGTCGGGCCAAGGGGGAATAAACTTGGCGGTTGACTCCCTAGCCGTAGCTCACGCCTTTAGCGTAGACGTCGAATCCTAGCACGTGGGAGCGGCAGGACGAGACGTTGGGAGTTATCGTTGCAAGCTTAGTGCTCTCGGAGTCGGTCAGTGTTAATGGACACGTGAGTGCCCACTGACCGAACCCGGGAAGTCTGGCGTATCATCCTGGGCACCGACTGGAATATCGGGCCCATGGGATGCTTGTACCACTTTCAGAGGCAACGTCTCATCATTAGACCCCAATTCCGATCGTTATCCTACCCGTTGGCCGTATCGGCAAGAATCGCACGATAGGGTGAAAACCAAAGTCCCGGGTTTTCCCTTTATATTGTTTATCCCTTGCATTCCATTTACTATGACAACCCATTATCCGATTCGGGCTAGCTCGCCCACTGGGTGAATTTGATCCTTCTTGACACAAGCACATCCACGCCTCCCTGAGTTCGACCCCCCAAGCCACACTACAACACCGTGCGCTTGCGGTTACAAATATTTAAATCTCACGCCCCCAATCATATTATTGCACACATCAAACACGCACAACGTGGGGACGTCAACAGTGATAGCTCGAACACATCTCCTCTCCACTTACGAGCCCCCTCTGTCGCTTCAAGCCACCGGCCAAGCCCTCTGCCCTCCTCTGCGTACCCTTCACACTTCGATGTAGAGTACCCGAGCTTCGACGAGCCCCCGAGCCCTCCTCCATGCTTCACCGCCACCTCTAATGAGCCACAAAGCTCGCCGCATGTTGCACAGCTGCAAAAGCCTCTCATCGACGTCCCCACGAGCTCAAGTTTATTCCACCGACGTCGCCTCCCCACCGAGGCAGCTCTCACTCACCACCAAGAAGCTTGCAGCAGTCGCACAGCCTCAAGCCATCAGAACCCTTCTCACACCGAGCTCCCCTCAAGCTGCCGGCCCCCCTCTGCCATGCCCCGCCAGTGAGACTCTCTCAGCCGACAGTCCTACCCTCCTTCGACATTGAACAACCCTCCGACGACTCCCGTTGGCCCCCGAAGCTCTACCTGTTTTTCCCCCGCAACGACCCATATGCTCTGACAAACCAAGCCACCTTCTCCGCCTCGCCATCTCCCATCTGACCGAGAGCACCGACCACCCTGTCCTGTCACCGCGTCCACTGACCTGCCACCCGAGCCGCTCGCTGCCGACATTGCAACCCCTACAGCATGAGAACGAGACAGAAGCGAAAGAGAGGGGGGACAAAGAGAGATTAGTTAATTAATAATAAAATATAAAATATTGATATAAGAGAGAAAATTAGATAAAATTAGTTAAAAACTAATATATATACCTAAAAAATAAAGTGAAGCCACCGAAAAATCGTACGCTTTGCCTGGAGTGCGTAGACGCCTAACTCGTGACTTTCAGGTAAGTATTTCTCACATAAAATATTTTTAAACATTATTGCTAATTACGCTAATTTATCTAAATAAGTTATTGCCATCAAATTACACGTAAACTTAGTTCGATAAAAAAAGCAAGTGAATCTACTACTGAAGACAATTTTTTTGACACATTGTGCATAAAATTCTAACGTGTAGCTTTTCCTATCTAAATTGTGGAACATCTTTACTAATTCATTTTAAATTCAAAAATTAATTTTTAGTCATTTAAAATTCAAAAAAATGCTTATAAATTGCTTTATGTTATAAACGGGCTTCTTGGTGGGCCTACCCGTTAGTGGGTATCCACCCATTATGTAACCCCACCACTATAAATATAGGGCTATGGTCTCCATAGCCGCCAAGTTTACAACACGTTATCAGCACGCTCAAAGCTAAGCCGAACCCCTGCCGACGGACGGACGCGACGGACGGACGCAACGCGAACGGGCTTCCTTCACCGAACGTCGCTAGATCCGGCGGGTAGGATCTAGAGGTAACTTTCTCCCTAGATCTAAATTTGCATATGCGCATATGTGGCGATTCAATTTTTTTGGATCAATCGATCAAAAATATACCGTTTTTATTGATAAAAATCACACCTTTTTCAATAAAAACGTATTTTTGGAAGAAAAAAAAATTGGTTTTTCCACTAAAAATCGGATTTTTACCCGTTGTTTTTCTCCAAAAAATCACCCAAACCCTAAATAGGGTTCACCCACGCCCCCACCCCGTCGCCGGGCAGCGACGGGGCCTTCCCGCCGTCGCTGCGGCGGCGGGAACCCCCCCCCCCCCCCCCGCCACTGCAGGCGGGGGTTTCCCCACCGCCTGCAGCGGCGGGCAACCCCCGCCGCCGCCGGCGGGGGCTCCCCGCCGCCTGCAACCCCCCCCCCCCCCCCCGCCGGCGGCAGCGGGGGTTGCCCGCCGCTGCAGGCGGCGGGGCCCCCCCGCCGCGACAGGCGGGGGCTCCCCGCCGCCTGCAGGCGGGGGCGGGCAACCCCCACCGCCTGCAGGCGGGCAACCCCCGTCGCCTGCAGGCGGGGGCGGGCAACCCCCGCCGCCTGCAGCGGCGGGGGCTCCCCGCTGTTGGATATGGAAGACGTTTGTACACCCTTGTGGGGGATGTACGAGGGAATACGGACCTCGAACGTCACGTACACGAAGTCGTGTACAAAGGGAATATGTTCCCTTGCGGAGAGGATCTCTGGATGAGTGGGAAAGTCGCATTATATATGCATAAGTGCATGCGACATATGGCTAATAAAGGGGGAATATCTTAAGCTTATGTTGTACCATGCATATGGTACAACTTAAGCTTATAATGTGCCATGTATCATGGTACACCTTAATTAAGTTGTTCCAAAGGAACAACTTACCCTAAAATAACTACCTTGGGGGCTATAAATAAGACCAAAGGGTAAGCCATTTCTTACACCTTTTGCATGAAATTCATGCATGCATCTTCATCCTAGCGAAGCTCTGCAGAAATCCTTTCTCTTCCTCTTTCCAAGTTCTTAATCTAAAATAGAGATTTAGATTGTGGATTAGTAGCCTTACTCCGTTCGTGAGAAGACTCAATCCGTCGTGGCGAATCCGAAGGCAAAGTTCCGAGACTACCGTTTCGCATACGCAAGCGTAAGTCTCAACTTTAATTATCGATCCTAACTCTGTTTTGGCAGGATCCCACATTGGTATCGGAGCCATATGGGTTCGCCCCGGTCAAACCGCCACCCCGTCGAAACTATGAACGAGTCGTTGTCTTTTTCACGAATGGGTCTCCTACTATTACGGATATAGTAGGAACGCTTCGTGACGGAGAGAACGCAGCGGTTGTTCTTTTCACGTTAGGGTTTCCTATCATTACGGATATGGTAGGAACTCTCCGCGACGGGAAGAACCGACCGTTCACATAGTATGTTATTTTTCATTTTTGGCACACGACCATTAGGAAATAACTAATTTCTCGACGAACGGGTGCTTCATCGACGAACGGGTGCTTCATCGAGGAAGTTGATGGTAGTTATTTCCATCGGGTAAGAGAAAATTTGGTGCATGTGCACCATGGCCAAATGGGCTATGAAGGCCATGCACCCCCTCTCCCCATGCGGAGGGGGTTGGCTACGGCCAATAACCACCGGCGACCACCCCATCAAGGGGGTGGAGTGCATGCAGCCACCCCATGAAAGGGGGGAGACCGGCCATGGCTAAAGGGCCATGGCCGGGCAAGGCCAATAGGCCATGGCCGGGCCATGGCCGGCCGGCCCTGGCCGGCCAGGGCCAGGGCCAGGGAGCCCTGGCCGCGGCCTGGCCAGGCCTGGCCAGGGCCGGCCCTGGCCGGCCATGACCAAGGCCAGAAGGCCCTGGCCGCGGCCAGGCCAGGGCCAGGCCGCCCTGGCCGGTCCAGGGCAGGGGCCCTGGCCCCCGGCCAGGGCCAGGCTGCCCTGGCCGTGGCCAGGGCAGAAGCCCTGGCCCCGGCCAGGGGCCTGGCCGCCCTGGCCGAGGCCAGGGCAGAGCCCTGGCCTCAGGCCAGGGCCTGGCCGAGGCCAGGGCAGGAGCCCTGGCCCCGGCCTGCGGCCAGGCCACCCTGGCAGAGGCCAGGGCAGCGCCCTGGCCTCAGGCCAGGGCAGGGGCCCTGGCCCCGGCCAGTGGCCTGGCCGGCCAGCCCTGGCAGAGGCCAGGGCCTGGCCTACCCTGGCCGAGGGGGCCAGGGCCCCTGGCCGGCCAGGGCAGAGGCCCTGGCTGGCCCATTGGCCAAGCCCCGGCCAGGGCAGAGGCCCTGGCCGGGAAGAAACTGCAGTTCGAAAATTGGTCGACCAATTTGGTCGTTTTGGTCGACCAATCTGGCAGAAGGTCTGGGTCGACTGCAAACTTGCCTACCGACCCATACTGGGTGACAAAAGGCATTGGCCAAACTCGAATGTGCCGATTAGCCCATACGGGGCTAACCACAGTGCCGACTAGTTCATACGGAACTAACGTTTTAATGAAGTTTTTCATTGGGCTCTACTCCTTGAAGATTAGCCATAGTGCTCTACTTCATGCGAGATTAGCCATGTCATTGTGCTCTACTCTACGGAGATTAGCCAATGTACTTGTGACGTTGTGCTCTACTCTACGGAGATTAGCCAACGTGCTTTCAAAATTTTTTTGGAAAAAGATGTTTTTCAAATAGGTTATGTCCCGTCCTTAAATCGGGATAGCGCAATTTAAAATTCCAAGTCCTACCACGATCCGGCCATGGTTATCTAACCCATGGGTGTGTAGAACAGGTCTCGTGGCTTGGCAATTGTTGCGTTAAAATTCTTTGCGCAAACTCTCACCTATTCTATTTTGAAAGATATGTTTTTCAAAGTAATTTTCCGCTGCTAATACCATACGGGTATTATTTCTGATTTCTTTTTACTTAAGATAAGTAAGAGGGATACTTTGAAAGTTACTTCTAGATGGTAGTTGGGAACGTAGTGAACTTCTCAATTCTAGAGTAACATTTCAACGCATCCAAGGAACTTATCAAGTGTTTAAAGAATCGAAACTTTATGCATAGAATTTTGATCGTGTTTTTCATTCTCTTTGCAGTTTTTTGAATCGAATATGTCTACCGCTTCTAAGAACATTGTCGCAGAGCTTAACAAAGGTGAAAAGCTCAACGGCGACAATTATAAACTTTGGTCAATAAAGATCCAATATGTTTTGGAGGAGCAAGATGTGCTCGAAACACTCCAAAACATAATGGTAGAACCTGAGTTGGGCAATACGGCCCAACACAAGAGGGACCGGGAAGCTTATGATACTTGGACTCGAAAGAACAAAATAGCACGCATTACGTTACTGTCCGCGATGGACAATGACATAATGCGTCTATTTCGGGAATTCGATCTAGCCAAAGACATATGGTCTGAGCTAGAAGTAAAGTTTGGTGGAACTTCGGTTACCAAACTCCGCTCCTTGAATATTCAATTTGATTCGTACAAGATGCGGCGAGATCATTCTATGAAGAAGCATCTCCGCCACATGGCGAATCTTATATCTGAATTAAAGGATGCGGGTGTTACGCTGTCTGACGAACAGCAGATCCAAGCAGTCATTCGTTCACTCCCAGATAGCTGGGATAACATGAAAATGCATCTCACTCATAATGAGTGCATTAAAACTTTAAGCGATGTATCGAAACACCTCGAACTCGAGGAAGAGCAGATTCAAGCCGCAAAACCTAGTGCAGAAGTGCACATGGCCGCTAGTTCCTCACATGGAGGAAATAAGCGGAATAATAAACGCTTAAGGTTTGTGAACGAACGAAAGCAAGAACCGGAAACCTCAAAGAAGACTAAGTGGCAAAAGAATGTGCACTCAAAGAAGAAAAACTTGAAGAAGATCAAGTGCTTTAAGTGCAACAAGTACGGTCACTTCGCCCGTACATGTACGGATGGAAGTGACAAGGTAACTTGTAGGGCTAGTTACATATGTGTTTCTAGTTCCATGTTTCTTGCTGAATCTAACTATTTTTGGTTGATTGATTCAGGGGCCACAGACCACGTAGCGAAGGACAAAAGGTTCTTCGCAGAGTATCAAAGGATAACTCAAGGAACAAAGTGGATATACGTCGGCAACAACACTCGTGTTGAAGTCAAGGGCGTCGGAACATGCAAGCTTGTTCTCGACAACGGCCGGACTCTACTATTGCACGACTTCCTCTTTGCTCCAGATATTCGAAGGAATATCGTATCCGTGGTCATGTTAATGTCTTTAAGTTATAAAGGAGGTTCTATATGTTGACCTTGTTTGTAATAGTTTTTTTAGTTGGGTCGGGTAATGTTTGTAATGGATTGATTATTTTAAACACTATGTATTCTTCTTCTATTTATGAAAGTTTCCATTTGACAAATGCTTCTTCTAAATCTGAGATCATTTGTTGGCATGCAAGACTTGGTCACATTGGACCAACTAGAATGGATAGACTTGCCAAAAGTGGCTTGCTATCTAATGTTTCAAAAGTTGAAATGTCAACTTGCAAACATTGTCTTGTAGGAAAACTTGTCGCAAGCCGTTTGGAACTGGCACAAGGGCCGAAGTTCCATTACAGCTTATCCATTCGGACATTTGCGGTCCAATGAATGTTAAGACAAGACGCGGGAAGTCCTATTTCATCACCTTCATTGATGATTTCACTCGTTTCGGTCACATCTATTTGATTTCCCACAAACATGAAGCTTTAAACTTGCTTCAAAAGCTATATGAGTTTAGTGGAAAATCAACTAGATCGCAAGATAAAGGTCTTGCGAACCGATCGAGGTGGAGAATATCAATCAACGAGTTTTAAGGAACTCTGTGATGAAAAAGGCATAGTTCATCAAATAACTATGCCTTATACTCCACAACAAAATAGTGTTGCGGAAAGAAGAAATAGGACATTGATGGAAATGGTCCGATCAATGATGTCTCAGGCAAATTTGCCTATCACCTTTTGGGGTGATGCATTATTGACGGCAGCGTTCATCTTAAACCCTGTACCCTCGAAGTCGGTAAGTTCTACTCCTTATGAGTTGTGGAACGATAGAACTCCAGACTTAAGAATTCTAAAACCTTGGGGTTGTGCCTTTTATGCACATTTATCCTCTCACAAATATGGCAAACTTGGGCCACGTGGGAGGAAGTGTATCTTCATCCGATACGCTGAAAACTCCAAAGGATATGTTTTCGTCGGTCAAGAGGACAATGGGGGTCTTATAGAATTCGAATCGAGGGATGTTGTCTTCTTGGAAAACGAGTTTTCCAAGACAGGGTGAGATAAGTCAAGACTTATCCTTGTTTGAGATTTGGGATCAAAAAGGATCGGAACGTTCGAGTGGGAGAATTCTTGGTGCAGAAGAAAATACGTTTCAAACTTCACCTATGAATGATACGAACGATACCAATCCTATTCCGAGTGGGAGTGATGTTATTCCAAGTGGGAGTGATATCATTCCAAGTGGGAGTGATCAAACTCAAGCAAGACGTAGTAATCGAACGAGGCTAACACCCTCTCAGATTCGAGGATGAATTTCCTCAAACATTCATTACTACAAGATGATGACGAACCTGCAAATTTCAAACAGGCCGTCACATGCCCTGCTAAAGATAAATGGAAAGCGACGATGGAAGAAGAACTTCAATCCATGAAAACAAACCAAGTCTGGGACTTGGTTGATTTACCTAAGGGACGTAAAGCCATTGGGAACAAGTGGGTTCTCAAAATCAAGCATAAGGCTAATGGCTCCATCAAGAAATATAAAGCTCGCCTTGTTGCGAAAGGTTTCACGCAACAGGAAGGAATAAACTACGAAGAGATTTTTCCTTTCCTGTCGTGCGTTTTACCTCCAATAAGCAAAGGCGAGGGTCTATGTTTGGAAATGTGTCCCAAAGATCCAAAAGAAAGCTATGGAAAAGGTTCCATACTCCAGTGCTGTCAGAAGTCTGATGTACGCCATGATGTGTACCAGACCAGACATTTGCTATGCTGTTGGTATGGTAAGCCGTTACCAATCCAACCCAGAACATGCACACTGGAAAGCGGTGAAGAGGATATTAAGGTACCTCAAAGGGACTGCGGACTATGCATTATGCTATTTGTAGCATTCGGCATGGCGGTCCAAGAAGCTGTTTGGCTTAAGAAATTCTTAGACAGGCTGACGAATGCCACTGACTCGAGCACTGTTCCCATATACAGTGATAGTCAAGCTTCGATTGCTTACGTCAAAGATCCTAAATTTCATTGTAAGACCAAACACATTGACATTCGATTCAAGTTTGCGAAGGACTATGACAAACGGAAGGAAGTAGACATAGGATACATATCCACGCATGAGATGATAGCGGATCCCCTTACTAAGGCGATCCCCAGAGATGTGTTTTTTAAACACTTATCATCTATGGGAATGCGTAGGTGCTGAGCTGTATCATGTAATTTTTCCCATGTCTATAGAAGATCAAAGTTTAATTTGCATACAAGTTTCTTACAAATGATTTTATGTACATTTGTGTTTAAGTCTCAGCTATTTTATTGTGTGTATGTCGGACAGATTAAGGTTGGCTCTCTCACATGAGCAACCGCCTTATCTTATCAGATGGATAAGATAGAGATGAGACTAGTTTAAAGTCAAAATCATTAAATGATTTAGAGTCGTGACTTAAACAAGATAGTCGAATGAAAGATCTGCATCATATGGATGCTTACAAAAGATCTGAGATCTGTATCACAAGGATATTTGAAAGAGATCTCGTAGGATTTTAAATCCTATCTGTCTTATGCAGGATGAGAGTCCGTGAATATTTCACGAGTAGTAAGGGGACTCAAAAAGATAGGCACTGTGGTGTCTGATCTTTCATCCGTACAACATCTTTAAGACATACTCTCCCTGGGAAAGGAGTGATGTTGTAGTACGTGTTCATACCACGTATGCATTTTGACCACTGAGTTAGTAGCAATAGTGTTTGCTATTATGTGAGACTCAAAGGCCATACGGGTCTTAACTCTTACCCTCAAGGACTCCAATTGGTTCCTTTAGATTTGAAGAGATGATCGCTATCTTAGCGTGTTACTAATGGGTTATGATAATTCGGCTCGGCGGGGCACGTTAGAAAAGCGAATCAAGTCAAGATCAGAAGGTTCGCAAGAAGAGGAAGATTGATTTCATATTCGCATTTGGACTTTAATGATTCAAAGCTGGCCAGCCAATTGTAATCCAGATAGGATTCAATTGTTGAATATAAAGTATAAGAAATGTGAAGAAATAATCTAGGGTAAAGCATGCGTTGAACTACTCAACTTTGCACCTTCGAGGTCGTTGTGTATCTCTAACAAGTGCACAACAACAGACTCTACGCGCATGACGGTCGCACGGTTTATTTCTCGGTATGATAGATGAAAGAACTAAGGGAAAGACGTTCTCTTACAATCCCCTCAAGTGTGAGTGGGAGATGTTGGATATGGAAGACGTTTGTACACCCTTGTGGGGGATGTACGAGGGAATACGGACCTCGAACGTCGCGTACACGAAGTCGTGTACAAAGGGAATCTGTTCCCTTGTGGAGAGGATCTCTGGATGAGTGGGAAAGTCGCATTATATATGCATAAGTGCATGCGACATATGGCTAATAAAGGGGGAATATCTTAAGCTTATGGTGTACCATGCATATGGTACAACTTAAGCTTATAATGTGCCATGTATCATGGTACACCTTAATTAAGTTGTTCCAAAGGAACAACTTACCCTAAAATAACTACCTTGGGGGCTATAAATAAGACCCAAGGGTAAGCCATTTCTTACACCTTTTGCATGAAATTCATGCATTCATCTTCATCCTAGCGAAGCTCTACAGAAATCCTTTCTCTTCCTCTTTCCAAGTTCTTAATCTAAAATAGAGATTTAGATTGTGGATTAGTAGCCTTACTCCGTTCGTGAGAAGACTCGATCCGTCGTGGCGAATCCGAAGGCAAAGTTCCGAGACTACCGTTCCGCATACGCAAGCGTAAGTCTCAACTTTAATTATCGATCCTAAATCTGTTTTGGCAGGATCCCACACCCGCCGCCTGCAGCGGCGGGGGCAACCCCCGCCGCCTGCAGGCGGGGGCTCCCCGCCGCCTGTAGCGGCGGGCATCCCCCGCCGCTGCAGGCGGGGGCTCCCCGCCGCCTGCAGCGGCGGGGGCACCCCCCGCCGCCGCAGGCGGGGGCTCCCAGCCGCCTGCAGTGGCGGGCAACCCCCGCCGCCTGCAGCGGCGGGCCCCCCCATCCCCGCCGCCTGCTGTGACAAACGGGCCCGCCCGCCAGTAGCGGGTACGGGCCCGGCGTGCGTACCCCAAAACCCTAACTAGGGTTTCTGACCCAGAAATTCCTTTTTCGAATTTTCAAAAACTTTTCAGATTTAATTACGATTCTTTTTCGTTATAATCTGGACCAAATTGCATGTGATTTTTACTCATCGCAATTATATTTGGATTTATGATTTTCTTTAAAAAACGTTTAAAAATTAAGAAGATCATGCGACCGCTCTACCGTTAGTCAACTAACCTAACGGTGCATGACGTTGCCTAGTGGTCCAATAATTTTTAAACGGTAGATTTCATTTTCCATTATAAACTGCCTGTGATTTATAAATAAACTGCCTGTGATGATGCCTGCTGCATTATAACTGCCTGCGACGAATGTTTAATATTTGATGTGGTTTTGGATCGGCTAGTGATCACCATTTTTATTTTCATGCATTATTTTCTTTTTTTTGAGAGAAAAATGTAGTGAGGATAATTTTGTAAAATTACAAGCCTGGCGGACGCCTCAAGAAGATGAAGGACTATTCCAGAAGAATAGGGGCCCCACGGGGGTTCCCGAGTTATACTTCCTTTTTCTTTTTTGGGACTGTAATGGACTGTAATTATTTATGGTGATTAGCCGATCCACGCAGCAAATATTTATGTCTGATGTGCTTGATTATTTATTTTTCTACAAAAATATCTAATTAATGCTATCCTTTTACATGCTAGAGTGATAAATGGCCAAAATTGCGAGCGTCGATTTCGACGTTTTGGATGCTTCAGGAAAGAATTACTTAAGCTGGCAGTTGGATATAAAATTCCATCTGCGAGCACAGGGATTGAGTCACGCCATCGCCTTAGGCGATAAGGTTTCTTATATAGATAAAGCGAAAGCAATTATCTATATCAGACGCCATATCGATCGGACCCTGAAGGCCGAGTACCTAACGGTGGAAGACTCGTATGAGTTGTGGACCGCCCTCGAGGACAGGTATAAACATCAAAGGGATGTTATCCTACCTCGAGCGCGATATGAATGGGAGAACCTCCGTCTCCAAGACTTCAAGTCTATTGCCGAGTACAACTCGGCACTCTTTAGCATCACCTCACGCCTGAAGTTGTGTGGTGAAAAGGTGACGGAGGAACGCATGTTAGAGAAGACGTATACATCCTTCCATGAGAAGGATGTCATACTGATGCAACAGTATCGTGAACGAAAGTTCACAAAATACTCTGAGCTTCTCTCATGCCTTCTGATGGCAGAGCAGAATCGCGACCTCCTTCTGGCCACCCACAACTCACGCCCTACCGGCACTGCTCCTGCGCCTGAAGCGCACCACAGCTCCTTCCAGAAGAAAAGGGGCAACTTCAAAGGCAACCCCCAGAAGGGTAAGACAATGAAGAAGCAGGCTCGAGGACCCCCTCCAAGAAACAACCAAGAGGGAAAGAAGAAAAATGTGTGGAAAAGAAAAGACGACGGCCAGACTTCTGCCCCCAAAAAGGGCTGGGAAGATAAATGCCACAGGTGTGGCATAACTGGACACTGGTCCAAAAATTGTCGTACTCCAGGCCACCTTCAGGAGTTGTACAAAGCAAGCCAGAAGCAAGCTGAGACAAACCTGGCGGTTCAAGAAAACCTGGCACCAATCAGGTTCATCGCTGAGGACTTCTCCAACGATGACATGCTCGACTGAGGACATTTATCTACTTTATATGCATTGTAGTTTTTTCCTTTTGAGAAACAATTTATTTGCTTATCTCTGGCATGTTTAAGTACTTTTCAGACATCAACTTAATTTTCGTAGTATATTCCTTTGTGTTTTTGCCTTATACTGCGACATTTTTTCTTTTAAAATAGATGGACTTTAAATGCCTAGTGGACAGTGCCTCTACGCACACGATCCTCCAAGACATCTGCTTTTTTCAAAGCATTAATAAATACGATGGCACCGTAAATACGATTTCTGGTCCATCAAGTATCATTGAAGGATCAGGGGAAGCACATTTTATGCTCCCCAATAGTACAAAACTACTTATAAAAGATGCCCTTCTCTCTCCTAGCTCGCATAGAAACCTGTTAAGCTTTAAAGATATCCGCTTAAACGGATACCACCTAGAAACGGTGAGCAAAGGAAACAGTGAATACCTTGATGTAACGTTTCATAAAAACGGTGCTAAAACACCGTCGAACGTTTTGAGGGACTCCCGTCGGGTCTCTACCACACAAGGATCAGAGTAATGCACAAGGATCAGAGTAATGGAAGCAAACACATTAGAGCACCAGAAGTGCCAAAACCAACCAGAATTCAAACTCTGGCACGATAGACTAGGACACCCTGGAAGGAATATGATGCGTCGCATCATATCCCAATCCCGTGGAATTAATCCGAAAAGCCTGACGCTACTTCGGAAGGGTGCAAATCCTTGTCCCCCTTGTTACAAAGGGAAATTGATTACGAGACCATCCACCCTGAAGGTGGACTCTGAGTCTCCAAGCTTCCTAGAGAGAATACATGGTGACATTTGCGGGCCTATTCACCCTGCAAGTGGACCATTTAGGTACTACATGGTACTAATCGACGCATCTTCAAAATGGTCATATGTGTGCCTCTTGTCCACCCGCAACGTAGCCTTTGCAAAGCTACTTGCACAAATTATAAAATTGCGGGCACATTTCCCAGACAACCAGATCAAAAAATTGCGTCTGGACAATGTTGGGGAATTCACCTCACAAGTCTTCCTAGACTACTGCCAAGCAACCGGCATAGAAGTTGAACATCATGTAGCTCATGTTCACACCCAGAACGGGTTAGCCGAATCTCTCATAAAGAGACTACAATGGATCGCTAGACCATTGTTAATGCAATGCCAGTTGCCGGTATGTGCATGGGGACATGCCATACTGCACGCTGCATCGCTGATAAGATTACGACCGTCAGGTAGTCAATCTTATTCTCCGATGCAACTTGCATATGGGAACCCGCCCGATATCTCTCACTTGAGGATATTCGGATGTGCTGTCTATGTCCCCATAGCACCACCGCAGAGAACCAAGATGGGTCCTCAACGGCGTCTTGGTATCTATATTGGTTTCGACTCACCATCGATCATTAGATACCTCGAACCCCTTACAGGGGACGCCTTTAAAGCGCGTCTAGCAGATTGTGAGTTTGATGAAAGCATTTTTCCAAAACTAGGCATTAACACACAGAAGCCAGAAGCTTCAAAGACCATTACATGGGACACAAAGACCTTATCCCATTTTGATCCGCGCACAAATCAATGTGAAGAAGAGATCCTGAAGATCCTTCAAATTCAGAACACAGTTCACATTTTACCGAATAAATTCACTGACAACCAGAAGATTGTCAGATCACACGTCCCTGCTGCAAATACGCCAGCTAGGATTGACATACCCAAAGAGGGATGCAATCCACCTGCAACAGAAGCGGCCGTACCTCAACAAAAAAGAGGACGACCCCCAGGCTCCAAAGATAAGAATCCTCGAAAGAGGAAAAATCCTGGAGCAACAATAACGATACCACCACAGGATGCTGAGCTCAGCCCAGCTACCTCTCCACTCCTACCAACCCCTGAAGAGGAAAATATAGGAGAAATTTCATTAAACTATGTACGTACCGGGGAGGTACTGGACATAAAAAGCACAATCATCGATGATAACTTCGCGCTCATTATTGCCACTCACGTCACTGAATACGACGATGAGACCGATCCACGCTCTCTAGCAGAATGTAAACGCAGAGAGGATTGGCCAAAGTGGAACGAGGCAATAGGAGTAGAGCTGGACTCACTCTCGAAGCGCAAAGTTTTTGGACCTGTAGTCCTAACACCAAAAGGTGTTAAACCTGTGGGATATAAATGGGTATTCGTGAGAAAAAGAAACGAGAATAATGAGATCGTGCGCTATAAAGCGCGCCTTGTTGCACAAGGTTTTTCCCAACGACCAGGAATAGACTATGACGATACCTATTCCCCGGTCATGGACGCGATCACTTTCCGTTTCATTATCGGCCTATCCACGAAGGAAGGTCTGGATATGCAGCTCATGGACGTTGTGACTGCATACCTATACGGAAATATAGATAAGGACATCTATATGAAAATCCCAGACGGATACAAACTACCGACAAAAATGACAGAAAGACCTCGGGACGTCTATTCCGTCAAACTCCAGAGATCACAGTATGGTCTCAAACAGTCAGGTAGAATGTGGTACAACAGACTGAGTGAATTCCTAGTGCAACAAGGATTCACAACAAATGAAGTCTGCCCTTGCATCTTCATACGAGCAAAGGGAACAGGATTCGTAATTATCGCCGTCTACGTAGACGACTTGAACATCATCGGATCTCCCGCAGAGATAGATGAGATATCCAAAAGTCTCACGCAGACTTTTGAGATGAAAGACCTCGGCAAAACGAAGTTTTGCCTAGGACTACAAATTGAACATTTAAGCGGAGGAATCCTGTTGCACCAATCGACATATACAAAGAAAGTGCTGAAGAACTTTCTTATGGATAAATGTCATCCGCTTAGCACACTAATGGTCGTCAGATCATTGGATGTTGAAACAGACCCCTTCCGACCGCTGGAAGAGGGGGAGGAAACACTGGGTCCTGAAGTACCCTACTTAAGTGCAATTGGAGCACTCCTATACCTGGCAAACTGCACGTGTCCTGATATAGCGTTCGCAGTAAATCTACTAGCCAGATACAGTTCAGCGCCCTCAAAGCGCCACTGGAACGGAGTGAAACAACTTCTGCGCTACCTCCAAGGGTCTGTAGATATGGGACTATACTTCAAGAAAGGTGTATCCACCGACCTGGTCGGTTACGCAGATGCGGGATACAGGTCCGACCCACATACCGCAAAGTCCCAGACCGGTTTCGTATTCACATACGGTGGGACGGCCGTCTCATGGAGATCCGTGAAGCAGACATCCACAGTGACCTCATCCAACCACTCCGAGCTCATCGCGATCCACGAAGCTAGCAGAGAATGCTTCTGGCTTCGATCAGTCATCAACCACATCCTCAAGACCACCGGCCTGAAGACGGGAGATCTTGGACCTACCACCATGTACGAAGACAATGCTGCCTGCATCGCTCAACTACGAGGTGGCTACATCAAAGGTGACAGGATGAAGCACATTTCCCCCAAGCTCTTCTGGACGCATGAACAGCAAGTGGACAACCAGATCGACATCCAGCAGATCCAGTCCTGCAACAACCTGGCTGACCTATTCACTAAAGCTTTGCCTCGCAGTACCTTTAGAAAACTTGTACTAGGAATTGGGATGAGACAACTGAGAGATGTACAAGCCTGAAGCTTGTACTTATCAGGGGGAGTTAACGTAGTGCTGTACTCTTTTTCCTTGGCTGTTGGTTTTTCCCACTGGGTTTTTCACAGTCAAAGGTTTTAACGAGGCAGCCACATTAACTCAGGATCCAGAAGTATCCACCACTGATGTTATCCATCGATCAGGGGAAGTTACAGAGACTTGTACTCTTTTCCCTTAGCCACTGGTTTTTCCCACTGGGTTTTCCTTGGCAAAGGTTTTAATGAGTCAAGCACTCTTAAACTTAGAGATCCAGAAGTATCTCCAACCCCATGATCAAATAAGCTTCATGAACCCTGAAGCGTTCACCATGGCTTATAACAATGGATGGATAAGGGGAAGTGTTATAAACGGGCTTCTTGGTGGGCCTACCCGTTAGTGGGTATCCACCCATTATGTAACCCTACCACTATAAATATAGGGCTATGGTCTCCATAGCCGCCAAGTTTACAACACTTTAAAATTATTTAAAAAGTCTGTTAACCTCAGAAAATTATTTCCTGCTTAGCTATATTCATATGCTTAGCTGTAAATATTTTTGAATTCATTTCATATATTAAATGCCTGATATAAAAGTAGTAAAATGGTTATATGATGAATTGGCGACATGTCACCCGCCATAAAATTTTATTGAACAATTACATGAGCTTATAAGACCAAGTGGCTAGACCCAATGCATCTGTATTTGTTAAGTCCAAAATTGGCGGTAACTGTATTTTTTTGACGTGGACTTTTTTGTCGAGGTGGAGCCTCGTCAGCTATTGGAATGCGAGCCTAGGTTGGCAGAACCTGGGTTGTTGGTAGTTGAAATAAATGTACGACGTTCGTTCAACCCTCTGAGTGGATTGAGCCTCGAAAGATCACTGTTGAGAAATGGTTGTACGACCCTCTTGTTGGGTAGAACTTTGATCACCTGCACCACGAATAAGCATCAGGGGGGTTGGATCTGGGTTCCAAACCAAATCCCATCTGATGCATGAGTTAGA
Organism: Scilla litardierei; assembly: GCA_030789695.1. Classification (NCBI taxonomy): domain Eukaryota; kingdom Viridiplantae; phylum Streptophyta; class Magnoliopsida; order Asparagales; family Asparagaceae; genus Scilla; species Scilla litardierei. The sequence continues at coordinate 338,525,028 of CM061142.1, read as the reverse complement.
ATGGAAACTTAAGTTGCAGACTTGGGATTAACGAGATCGACCCATGGAGGTTCACCTCGAGTCAGTCTGCGCAAGCTATTTGGTAGAAGAAGTATCAAGTGTAATGCAGAATATAAGAGTACTAGGTCTCGTACCATTAGATCCCTTTATTCTGTTCATCTTCCGTGTATGTATAGACCTCCGGGGTCTCTTTATTTATGTTAAAAGGATAACTGTCAACAATTATGGCGCCACGATCTCACCCCCTTAATAGGGATAACCTTTGCTCACGCCTCGGCTATTTATGAGCCCATTATCGATCGCACATTTGGGGTAAAAGAAGTCCAATGTGAAAATGACACGTGGGCTTTGACTAGATCAGCTTCGGGCTTCTTCCATGGGCTTTTGTAGGATTTTATCACCTATCCGAGCGAATCCCTCTAGCACCGGCCCAAGGGGACAACAATGGCCCATGTCAATCGAGCTCAGACAATTCGTCTGTTAGGGTCAAGTGAAGTTATATCTTATTAATGAGGCACATCTGTCGAGAAATAGATACTCGAGTTTAAGTGCCACGATGTGTAGGTTTGAAATTCAAGATACTAGGATGCTCGGCTCACCAACACGTGTCCTAATATGATGAGATCGCCGCGCAAAAATAAGACATTTTTGGAGGGAGATCGAAATCATTGCCATTGGCATCCCTGATCCAGGTTTCCTTCTTTGCTGATGGCTTCTTCATCTGCTCATGCCACTGGTAGGGCCTCAGCCTCCATCTCTCAGAAAGACAAGGAGGAGGTCGTGGTTTCTAGTCTGATTGCCAATCAAATTTCTCAAGTGGGAGCGGATCAGATTACTGGTCTCCAAGAGAAATATGTCTGACACGACTATCATATCTGATTGCCCTGGAGGGATGAAAGGGCTCATCGCCCTGGTGATGGAGAAGATGGAGTTTACGTCAAGGCTTTTCATCGGGGACTTCGATTCCCCATGCACCCTTTCATGTACTTCTTTCTGAATACATTGGGTCTTTCCCTTTGCCAATTGATGTTGAATGCCATTAGTGTCTTGGTCTACTTCATCGCATTATGTATAATGAACGGGATCAAACCAAACATGGAGTTGTTCAATTACTTTGTCATAATTCCTCCACTCAAGACCCCGGGTTGGTATATGCTAACCACTCGTCGAGGCAATAAATTATTTGATGATCTCCCCTTATCGAATCCGAAATGGAAAGACCAATTCATATATGTGGTACTTTACAGTGAGGAGGGTTTTTCCACTCTGTGGGGGATGCCTGATTTGGCCACAACTGAAGACAAGCCTCTTTCCGAAGCAAAGGAGAAAATTTCACCTTCATTGATGAAGTTGCCAAAGGAGACCAGGAAGACGAAGTGGCTATTGGCTGACCCAATGCTGCTCAGTACCGTATGGACGAAAGGTTGATTTGACCTTGCCCATTATCAATTTGATCTTCGTTTTCTTGAATTTTTCCTTCTTCTTACAGGCATGGTCGGTCTGGAATACCTGGTGGACCCCGAGTTGTGGGAAGCGGTCAATGTTTCGATTAGAGAAGATGAGAAGAATGTGTCATCTCCTCAAGTGCATCTTCTAGATGAAGAAATGACAGGGACCTCTGAGGCTCTTCCCATTGTCGTTCATGAAGCCGCATAGTCAGTTCTCCCTTAACAGAGGAAAAGAAGAAGCTTCCCACCGAATTTGAGGTGGTCGCAGTTGAGAGAATGAAGCGACTGAGGTAGCAGCTTCGCATTAGCGACTCATCTTTGTCAGGGTTGAACGACGATGTGGACCCATCTGCTTCTCTGAACGTGAATAAGTCACGTGATGATGACCAACCCCTTGAACAAGAACAGGATCCTCTTTCAGAGAGGGATTCGGGGGGAAACCCCTCCTCCTCAGGAGCCTATTTTGTATTAGGATTCTTGGCCCTCGGGAGGTTTATTTCCTCTTATGTCTCTGGTCGAGGATATTCCTGAAGAACTTAGATCGTTTTTATTGGAGAATCTATCGCCTCAGGCCCCTTTTGATTGTCCTGAAGAGGAGCTCTTTCAACCGAGCTTTCCAAATAGGAAAGACGAGTCGGATCTTTTGGGTCGTGGGACCACCTCGCGAATTGCTGAGAATTCGACTCTCCTAGGAATATGGCCACACTGGAGAGGGTTGATCATGAGAGATTTTCCTCATTGGCCATTCATGAAAACATTCAGGTAATAAACATACGTGTCTTTCTAGTGAATGAAACCAGCATTGAGATTTGACGATCTTTGTTTGTCTGCAGGCCCTTATGGCTAACACTGAGTTACGATGCTGCTCATTGGCGGTAGCTAATCATGAAGCTACATTGGCGACGACCAGGATGGCCCTAGAAAGGCCGAAGCAAATTTGGACAGATGGTAGCTTCTAAATAAATTGATCCAGTCACAGGTGCTCCGACTCGAACACGAGTTAAGTGAGTCTCGTAAGAGGGAGGCCAGTCACATTGCTTTGAGGGAGCAAGAAGAGAAGATACTGCTAGAGGAAAGGGCCAAGTGGGAGGCTAGATAGAATGAACTCCAAGCCCGACTCCTTGACAGTTCCCAGGAAGTCGATGCGAGATAAATCGAGGAGAAAGCAGCCCAAGAATGTGTGGACAATTTGCTCGACTTGGGTACGCTGTTTACACAAGGGTACGAGCGATGTAGATCAGAGGTAAAAGATCGATTCTCTAATTTTGCAGTTGATATCAACCAAATCCACATGGTTTTCCCGATCGATGATGGTGATGATTAGGGCAAAGCTGTGGATAGGGCCATTCCCGTTGACGAGGCTGTCATCTAGACGGGTGAGGCTGCAAATGTTGGTGCTCCATGAGACCAAGAGCAGATTTATTTGGTCGAAGGAGGCCATGGGCATGCCGATCAGGCTGAGGGATATTAAGAGTTTCTAACCCCTCCTAGTTTTTAAATGTATGGGGGTACATATTTTGTAAGAAAATGACAAATTTGTAAAACAGAACAACAAGAATGCCAAAAGTTGACATATATCTCTTTGTTTGTTACAAATTGACAATTTTTTAAAGAGCATGTATATGCATTTGTATTACCATTTGACCCCTTTTAACGAGTAAATTAACTGCCCAGAGTGGTAGTGGTTGAATCGTTGAATCATACCCTCATTAACCATCATTATCAGGCATGATTCTCGAAGAGGTCCATTTCAGCTTTTGACCGGTGACCAACTTGCGTCATTCGATAGCAGGGGTGGTCCCTCGGCTTATGGATGATGACTAAGTTGGTCCATTCAGTTGGGAGGGGATGGTCCCTTCGTCTAACGACCAACGATTGAATAGGGTCGTTAGGTTGCGAGGAGCGTGGCCCGTTCGTCTTATGAACAATGACAAAACAGGGTTGTCCAGTTGCGAGGGGGTAGCCCCTTCGTCTTACGACCGATGACTGGTAGGGTCGTTCAGTTGCGAGGGGTTGGCTACTTCGGCTTATGGCTGACGATCGAATAGGTTCGTTAGGTTGTGAGCAGCATGGCCCCTTTGTCTTATGACCAGTGACAGAGCAGTGTTATCCAGTTACGAGGGGGTGGTCCCTTCTTCTTACAGCTTATGACATGGTAGGGTCGTTCAGGTGCAAGTTGGTATCCCATTCGGCTTACGGCCGATGACATGGTAGGGTCGTTCAGTTGCCAGGGGGTATGGCCCCTTCATCTTACGACCAATGACAGTGTAGGGTTGTCTAGTTGCAAGGTTGTGGCCCCTTCGTCTTACAGCCGACGACTAAGAAGGATCATTCGGTGGCGAGGGACGTGGCCCCTTTGTCTTACGACCGACGACGGTGTAGTGTCGTTTAGTTGCGAGAGGTCGACCCCTTCGGCTTAGGATAACGACCAAGTTGGATCGTTCGGTAGCGAGGGGGCATGGCACCTTCATCTTACGACCGATGACAGAGCAGGATCGTCTAGTTGCGAGGGGGTGGCCCCTTCGGCTTACATCTGCCGACCTAATAAGGTTGTTAGGTTGCGAGCGACATGGCCACTTTGTCTTAAGACTGACGACAGAGCAGGGTCACCTAGTTGCGAGGGGATGACCCCTTCATCTTACGGTTGACGACATGGAATGATCGTTCGATAGCAAGGGGTGTGGCCCCTTCGTTTTACAACCGACGACGTGGGAGGGTCATTCAGTTGTGAGGGGTGGCCCCTTCGTCTTACGGCTTATGATCAAATAGGATCGTTCGGTATCGAGGGGTGAGGCACCTTCATCTTATGGCTGACGACGTGGTAGGATCATTCAGTTGCGAGGGGCGGCCCCTTCAGCTTATGGCTGACTACCATATAGGATCGTTCGGTAGCAAGGGGTGTGGCCCCTTCGTCTTACGACCGATGATGTTGTAGGGTCGTTCAGTAGCAAGGGGGCATCCCATTCGGCTTATGGCTGACGATCGTATAGGATCGTCCGGTAGCGAGGAACGTAGCCCTTTTGTCTTACGTCCGATGATGGGGGAGGGTCATTCAGTTGCAAGGGGGTGACCCCCTCGGCTTACCGCTAATGTCCGAATAAGATCATTCGGTATCGAGGGACATGGTCCATTTATCTTTTGGTCGACAACGATGTTTGGTCGTTCAGTTGCGAGGAGGCGGCCCCTTCGGCTTACAGCTAACGACCGTATATGGTCATTCGGTATTGAGGGGTATGGCCCCTTCGTCTTACGGTCGACGACGTGGTCGGGTCGTTCTGTTGCAAGGAGACGGTCCCTTCGGCTTACGACTGACAATCGAGTAGGTTCGTTTGGTAGCAAAGGGTGTGGCCTCATCGTCATACGACCGACGACGGAGCAGGGTCGTCCAGTTGCAAGGAGGTGGCCCCTTTGGCTTACGGCTGACGACCAAATAGGATTGTTAGGTTGTGAGGGGTGTGGCCCCTTCGTCTTATGACCAACAACAGAGCAGGATTGTCCAGTTGTGAGGGATGGCCCCTTCGTCTCACGGTTGACAGCCTAGAAGGATAGTTCGATAGAGATGGGTGTAGCCCCTTCGACTTATGGCCGATGATGTGGGAGGGTCATTCAATTGCGAGGGCTGTCCCCTTCGTCTTAAGGCTGACGACCAAATTGGATCATTCGGTAGCGAGGGGCGTGGCCTCTTCAGCTTACGGCTAATGATAGAATAGGGTCGTAAGGTTGCGAGGGGCATGGCCCTTTTGTCTTACGACCAATGATAGAACAGGGTTGTCCTATTGCGAGGATGTGGCCCCTTCGTCTTACGGCTGACGACATGGTAGGGTCGTTCAGATGCAAGGGGATATCCCCTTTGGCTTACGGTCGACGACATGGTTGGGTCGTTCAGTTGCCAGGGGCTATGGCCCCTTCATCTTACGACCGATGACATCACAGGGCTGTCTAGTTGCAAGGCGGTGTCCCCTTCGTCTTATTGCCGAAGACCAAGAAGGATCGTTCGGTAGCGAGGGGCGTGGCCCATTTTTCGTACGGCCGACGACGTTGTAAGGTCATTTAGTTGCGAGGGGGCATTCCCTTCGGCTTCGGCTGATAACCAAGTAGGATAGTTCGGTAGAGAGGGGCATGTCACCTTCATCTTATGGTTTACAACAGAGCAGGTTCGTCTAGTTGCAAGGGTATGGCCCCTTGACTTACATCTGACGACCGAATAGGGTTGTTAGGTTGCGAGGGTATGACCCCTTTGTCTTATGACTGACGACAGAGCAGGGTCGCCTAGTTACGAGGGGGTGGCCCCTTCATCTTACGGCTGATGACCTAGAAGGATCGTTCGGTTGCGAGGGGCTTCGTCTTACGGCCGACGACGTGGAAGGGTCATTCAATTGCAAGGGGGTGGCCCATTCGTCTTATGACTTATGATTGAATATGATTGTTCAGTATCGAGGGGCATGTCACCTTCGTCTTACGACCAACGACATGATAGGGTCATTCAGTTGCGAGGGGCGGCCCCTTCGGCTTACAGCTGACTACCATATATGATCGTTCGGTAGCGAGGGGTGTGGTCCCTTCATCTTACGGCCAATAACGTTGTAGGGTCGTTCAGTAGCATGGGAGCAGCCCCTTTAGCTTATGGCTGACGATCATATAGGATCGTTTGGTAGTGAGGGGTGTGGCCCTTCCGTCTTATGTCCGACGACGGGAGAGGGTCGTTCAGTTACGAGGGGGTGACTGACATATCCAGAATGTAACTCTAGATGATACCGCAAGTGCACGGTGTCAAGTTATAGTATAAAATATATCGATCCCACAGGGAGGTGAATGCTATTATGGTCTTGGGTAATATCTAGATCTTTAGAATAATGCTAGCAGTCGATTTCAGAAGATTGGTTGTTGCAAGGTTATCTATCAAGCAAGATTGTAATTAGTAATAAAAGACCAGGGTATTAGGACTCACCACTATGATCGCCGGACGTCGATGCTAGGTTAGAACTATTACGTTGCATTCGCTTTATTAAGGATTGTCGCATCTAAGATGTAGAACCCATGGCTCGACAGCCATGGGTCTAATGTAACTGTCACGCCCCGCTTCCCAAAAATATGGAGGCGAAGCGTGAGAAGGTCCGCTCAGACTTGAAGCTACAAAGCTGCAAGTCCGATAAGCGTCGATCAAATTTAAAACTGCAGGTCCTTGCAACGCGAACGAAACAAAGATAATAATATTTAAATGAGACAAAAGAGATATCTCAGAATATCCATAAAATAAGTTTCAACATCACAGAAAAAGCCACCAGGCTGAAAAGAAAAGAGTTTAAAGGCCCAAACATGGCCAACAAAGTAAAAAGTACAAAACAACGGTGCTACGCACCAACAACTAACAAAAGGCCTAAAACAAAATAAAGCTCAACAAAGACTCAAGGAATGGTCACAGGTGTCCACCAAAATCCTCCTGGCAATCAGGGACTAAGGCTCAGCGTCAGCAACACATCACGTACTCAGCAACGACTGTCTCTGGCTCAGGGTCTAACATGTGACACCCAAAAGAGCAAGGGGCACATGTCAGCAAGTCTACAAGAGACTTGTGCAAGTGAAACTGAAAGTACAAGTAAAGCAACCTAGCAGTTCTAGCATGATGCAATGACATTGCAGTTAAAGTATGAGTGCAGCAGGTAAAGTAAAGTAAAGTAAAGTACGAGCATGGCATGGCATTCACAAGACAAGTACAAGGCAAGGAAAGTAAGCACCTCGTGCACAGAGATTCCGCCTTTTGGCTAGAGTGGCTGCACGGCCAGCTCCTAGCTCAAGTAACCGTTTATCCCTACCCCTCCACGTGTATCGGGCATTGGTTTCTGGCCAACACATGAGGCCCGCTTCTGGTCCACGAGCCAGGAAGTGTGTAAACAAGTATGGCGTAGGGGTGCACCTAGCCGGTCCAGGGAACCCGGGCATTGGCTTTTGACCAACACATGAGGCCCGTTTCCCCCGGAAGTAGTATTCAAGGAGTACAAGTAATGTAGCGTGTGCTACGATGCAACAATCAATGCATGGATGACATGGCATGACAAGTAGTAAAGCGTACAAGTAAGAAAAGTAAACGTGACAGTTTAGCATGCATGAATGACAAGTTTAAGGGTTGGATCTAGCTTCGTTGTCAAGCTAGATCATTTAGGTGACGGATCTAGTTTCGTTGTCAAACTAGATCAAGTAGGCGTCTAGCCAGCTATCATTTCACTGACTAGTCTCTTTTACGCTAGGAACAAGAAAGTGGCCTAAAAACAGGGCCCTACACAAGAGTTGGCAAGTTTCACTTGCCTGCAATTACGACGTCTGAGCACACCGTCCAATGAGTCCAAAAATCACAATTCCTACGTGCACAAGTCCACCGGCCTACATCCGTTTTATTAATCTTGATTAGTGATTTCTAAAACATTTAAAATACTTTAAAATACTGATTTTTAGTCTTTTTTAGCATGCAATTGGGTTGGGGGTCCTAGGGGTGCAAAACGTTACCTCAACACGACGCGAAAGCTACACCGGCGTCGGGTAGCGACGCCGGGGGTTGGAATAATAAGATCGCGCTCCAAGTCCAGATTCCAATCAGTTTCCTTGCTGGAAATTTCAGAGAAATCAACCCGGGCGACGATTCCAGATTCCAAAGCTCGTACGTGCGACGACGGGCTACGACGTGCGACGACGTCGTACGCGACGAATCCTCGAAGAGCAAGCACCTAGGTGGGGCCCACAGTACTCCTAGGGGCCTTTGGGGGACCCACAATAACTCTGGAGAACTTGGGGGGGCCCACGGTGGCAAGCGGTGCGACGGGTGCGGGGTTGCGACAAGTGACCCTCGGTCGTACCCCTCCAATGCGGGAGAAACCCTCGGTCGTGCGCTGAGAATGCGGGCTGCGACGATTTGGGGCGTGCAGCGGCTGCGGGGTGGCTGGGTGCGAGAGCTTCCGTCGGTCAGGTCGAGAGAACGGGTCGGTCAGGCGCTTGGATTGCGGGCGGGCGACGATGCAACGCTGCAGCGCTTGGGCGCTCGGTCACAGCGGGCGGGGCCTTCGGTCGGGCACAGAGCGGAGCGGGGGACGAAGCGGGCGACAGCTGCGGTGCGGGGCGGGCGCTTGAGCTCTCGGTCTGACCGAGAGCTCCCTTCGGTCGGTGCGGAGGAATTGAGCGGAGCGGCTGTGCAGCGATGCGGGCCAAGCTTGGTGCGGGGCGGCCAGCGGTCAGAGCGGGGGTTTTGGCCTCGTTTCTTCGGTCGTGCGGCCGCCGTTCGTCGCAATGTTGCGACGAATCGTCGCAACGTCCAAAATGAGTTTGGAAGAGGCTAGGGCTAATTTCTTTGGAAAATAGGACTTGCTAGGGGTTGCTTATATAGTATAGGTGGGTTGACTTGGTCTAGGGCTAAATCTAATAGGATTAGAATTCAAAAAGATTTAAAATTTGAATTTAAACTTCTCCAACCCATTCTAGGATTTGACCTGGTCCAAATGAGCTGGAAATTGGCTCAAAAATTCTTTAAAATGTTTAAAACTCAAATAAATTTTATTTGGCCGAAATTAATTTAAAAATAAATTATTAAAAATATTATAAAACTTGTAAAAATTATAAAAGTGGTCAAATGAACTCCAAAAATTATAAAATAAATATCGGGGTGATCGTGGCGACGAATGTGAGCTAACTAAGAAGACGGATCTCAGTTTCGACGTCGAACGACGGAACTAAAAATAGAAACGTCTCCCGTCAAGAGTGAGAATCGTCACGTCTCATCGGGTAAGATCAAATTGTGGAAAAACGACTCGAGAACGTCGTTCCAATATAGTGCCACCATTTAATACTCTCAGAGACGTTCGCAACGGCATATCACACAAAAGTGTTCACAAACAAATAAAGTCTAAAGCAAACACGTGCACGGCCAAAAGCACGTGCACGAACAACGTACGACGAAAAGTGGTCGTTACATCCTCCCCACCTTGGAATAAAGTCCGTCCTCGGACTTTCTAATATAGCTAGTCGCTCTAGTAACTACCCCAAATCAAGTCACATTATATTTCAAACCAAGTATAGTCATTACAAATGCTCATATATGCACTAGGTAGTCAAACATTATTACTACCAATACGTATATATATTTATATATATTCACGTACGTTATACATTTATACCTATTATAGTCAGTCAGACTCATACACGTATTTCAATCATATATATAAGCATGCATCCCTTATATAGCTACTACCTACCTAATCACAAAACAATATTTCAGATACTTATATAATGATAGTTTCACGCTTAGCCATTACAATCATCGCTCTTCCTATATGTAGCTACCTATGCACAACCATCAAGGGTACACTACCCACTAATATTCATCCAATACCAAACATCTCAGCACATATAGTCACACCAGACCATTATTAAATCAAGTTCACTATATCTAATATACATTCACCACTACTATAATTTCACAATATATAGTCATTCAATACATGCAAATAGTTCACCATATATTCACATCACGTACGGTCCTATAACTATATTTACGACACGCCACATAGACCATAGTCATCCATACCTATAACTAAGCACATACTTACCCGTGCATGGTGCACTCCCATACACGCTAACATTTCATTTTCATACGCCAATCATACCATTATATAACTAGCACACCTACACACCTAGTTTTAGCTAGTACACATACGTTCACACAACAAGTCCTTAGTATTTAGCTATATCACAAGACCAACACCTATAACTATATACTGGCGTAGCGACCCACAATCATGTGCGTAGCACAACCAGGCACAAACACTTCTATCACCATACATACATCAAGCATTTCTATATTCAAACTACAATCATACATTCAATATACTTAGAGTATACTCACTCAAGCTTGAGTGAGACTCAATACACATATCAGGATATTCTATATACGTAACACGGCATTCATACTTATACCAATACCATTCCAATATTTATACGTCTACCATACAACCATATACATTCCATAAATCAATCACACTTAATATTTAGTCAGGCAGTACTCACGTAGTTCAATCATTCTATATACCATAATAATAATAATATAGACATCAACATACGTATAATTATAATACGCTCCCTAATACATGCATACGTATTCATCGTATAGTCTCACACATGTAACATATATATTCACACCATAGCCTACTACCTATAATTAGTATTCTAACACATCCACACGTACATAATTAAGATGTGCAATAGTCGTGTATACCTCACGGTATGCACGTATGCAACATCCCGTAAAAGCAACCAATACCAATCAAAATTATAACCCTACTACCTATATATATATCACCTATATACTCATGCAACGAAACATAACTACTTACATATAAGCACATATATACCTACCTACGAGCACATACTCATACGTAATAATATATGGGTCACTCAATAGGCCTACTTACTTAACTATACATACACTTATTATTATCACACCTAGCACACACATAGCTTTACCAATCATTTTATTTCAACCATTATATGTATCTCTAACTAATACACTCCATTAGATATTCCAACGCTAACTCTTATATACTCAAGCATCCCTAGTATAGTATAGCTATCCACACAAAATCCATAACTACTATCTCACAACAACTTCATACTATCACGAATAACTCCGAGTATATATATATATATATATAAATATATCACACAATAGGCAAGCACCAATATACTATGGGGGGTACACTCATTCAAGCCCACGTACACAACTTAGGTACGTGCACAACGACACCTCTCAAGGGTCCAAGGGTCTACTAACAACTAAGGGTTGACACAGACATTGACGGACCCTAAGGCCTAAGCAATAAAGAGAGGTCGAGAGCGAGACGAGGAAGGATCGATAAGCACGAGTTCAGATAGGACGTATACAAGAAGACAGCTTGGTTGGACGAAACATTGACTCAAAGGTGAGGTTTAGGTTGAGGGAAAAAGGAGATGTAGTGATGCTTTATAGAGGGGGAAAGAAATAGGGTAAATAGCATAAGCTAAAATACGCGGAGTTTGAAAACTGTTTGTACTTCAAAAGTTAAAATCCTCGTCTGAAAAGAAATATTTAGGGATCGATAAAACGAGTTGTTCAAAATAAATTTGAGTCGAACATTCTTAATAAGAGAAAATGGTCTATTGTTTCTAAAAATCATTTTGAAAGGAAGTAAAATCATTTACGCGAATATTAAGGACATGGTTTAGAAAATTCTATCAGTCAGTAATTTAATAAAATGTTGCCAAAAGTTTTTTTTTGAAAGTCAAAGAATGGAATCAAGCAACAGAAGAATTTAAAATCAGGTTAAATGCTTTCAAAACTTTGGGCTATGGAAATTTGAAGATAATCAATTTGAAACTACTTTTTAGAAAACCAAGGTTTGCCAAAAATGTAAAACTGATTTACACAAGGTTCTTAATACACGAGCACAACAAGTCTGGCACGGTTATAAAAATAGTTGAAATTCAATTTGGTTTAGAGATTTTTTTCTAAAACGTGTATGGTGAGCGGAAAGGAAATAGTAGTAACTTAGCATAAGAATTTTCAAGATCGAATAGCAAATCTTTAAAATCAAATCAGGGAGGGTCTAAAGCAGGAAGAGGTTATGAAAATAGTAATTCTGCAAAAATCTGAAATAGTGAGAACGACGAGCAAAAACCAACTTGCGGAAATCCGAAATTCCATGTGACTTGAAAAGTATATTAAAAGTAAACACGGAGTATTATTCAAATGGCATAAATAAGAGAGAAAATTATAAATCGAGCTGAGCAAAATAAAAGTACGGTTCAGAATAAAATTAATATATGAAAAGACGACATGAGTACGAAAACATAAGCTAGGAAAAATATTATCAGCTAGAGTTCAAAATTCCGACAAACGTTTTTAAAAATTTAAATCAACGAAGTAGTATGGGAAAGAGGAACTCGAAGAATACTTTCAGAAGATTCAGGTTTGTAACGGAGAGGGTCGAAAATTGACGACGATCGTCATGAGGCGATCTCGTGAATCGAGGGAAGGAAATTGGTCAGATGATCAAAACATTCATACGCCTAGGATATGAATCAGAAGAGGCTACGGGGAAACTCCTACGGTCGACCAACTAAAGATTAGGAACTAGGCGCTAAGACTTCTAAAGGTTAGACGGTAAAGAAATGCGTTCAACTTGGTCCGAAATCGATGAGCCCAAAAGCGAACGTCTAAAGGAGGTTCTAGAAGTCTAATATGGTTAGGGGTAAACAAGGACCGCTAGGGTGACTCCTACGACGATTGAATCAATTGCTAGAAGGGGGGGTCTAACTATCAATCAGGGGCTTCTAACTAGCAAGCACAGACGTCTAACTAAGTACCTTACCACCTAGTGTCCTAAGAAATCGACTAGACTCAGGGCTTCTGACTCGGATGTTGCAATTTATTTAAGGGACATTCTGTTATTATCATTGTTCCGTTAATTCGCAATTGCAAGACTGGACCTGCATGGGCCACCAACAAAACCTGTCACGCCCCGCTTCCCAAAAATATGGAGGCGAAGCGTGAGAAGGTCCGCTCAGACTTGAAGCTACAAAGCTGCAAGTCCGATAAGCGTCGATCAAATTTAAAACTGCAGGTCCTTGCAACGCGAACGAAAAAAAGATAATAATATTTAAATGAGACAAAAGAGATATCTCAGAATATCCATAAAATAAGTTTCAACATCACAGAAAAAGCCACCAGGCTGAAAAGAAAAGAGTTTAAAGGCCAAAACATGGCCAACAAAGTAAAAAGTACAAAACAACGGTGCTACGCACCAACAACTAACAAAAGGCCTAAAACAAAATAAAGCTCAACAAAGACTCAAGGAATGGTCACCGGTGTCCACCAAAATCCTCCTGGCAATCAGGGACTAAGGCTCAGCATCAGCAACACATCACGTACTCAGCAACGACTGTCTCTGGCTCAGGGTCTAACATGTGACACCCAAAAGAGCAAGGGGCACATGTCAGCAAGTCTACAAGAGACTTGTGCAAGTGAAACTGAAAGTACAAGTAAAGCAACCTAGCAGTTCTAGCATGATGCAATGACATTGCAGTTAAAGTATGAGTGCAGCAGGTAAAGTAAAGTAAAGTAAAGTACGAGCATGGCATGGCATTCACAAGACAAGTACAAGGCAAGGAAAGTAAGCACCTCGTGCACAGAGATTCCGCCTTTTGGCTAGAGTGGCTGCACGGCCAGCTCCTAGCTCAAGTAACCGTTTATCCCTACCCCTCCACGTGTATCGGGCATTGGTTTCTGGCCAACACATGAGGCCCGCTTCTGGTCCACGAGCCAGGAAGTGTGTAAACAAGTATGGCGTAGGGGTGCACCTAGCCGGTCCAGGGAACCCGGGCATTGGCTTTTGACCAACACATGAGGCCCGTTTCCCCCGGAAGTAGTATTCAAGGAGTACAAGTAATGTAGCGTGTGCTACGATGCAACAATCAATGCATGGATGACATGGCATGGCAAGTAGTAAAGCGTACAAGTAAGAAAAGTAAACGTGACAGTTTAGCATGCATGAATGACAAGTTTAAGGGTTGGATCTAGCTTCGTTGTCAAGCTAGATCATTTAGGTGACGGATCTAGTTTCGTTGTCAAACTAGATCAAGTAGGCGTCTAGCCAGCTATCATTTCACTGACTAGTCTCTTTTACACTAGGAACAAGAAAGTGGCCTAAAAACAGGGCCCTACACAAGAGTTGGCAAGTTTCACTTGCCTGCAATTACGACGTCTGAGCACACCGTCCAATGAGTCCAAAAATCACAATTCCTACGTGCACAAGTCCACCGGCCTACATCTGTTTTATTAATCTTGATTAGTGATTTCTAAAACATTTAAAATACTTTAAAATACTGATTTTTAGTCTTTTTTAGCATGCAATTGGGTTGGGGGTCCTAGGGGTGCAAAACGTTACCTCAACACGACGCGAAAGCTACACCGGCGTCGGGTAGCGACGCCGGGGGTTGGAATAATAAGATCGCGCTCCAAGTCCAGATTCCAATCAGTTTCCTTGCTGGAAATTTCAGAGAAATCAACCCGGGCGACGATTCCAGATTCCAAAGCTCGTACGTGCGACGACGGGCTACGACGTGCGACGACGTCGTACGCGACGAATCCTCGAAGAGCAAGCACCTAGGTGGGGCCCACAGTACTCCTAGGGGCCTTTGGGGGACCCACAATAACTCTGGAGAACTTGGGGGGCCCACGGTGGCAAGCGGTGCGACGGGTGCGGGGTTGCGACAAGTGACCCTCGGTCGTACCCCTCCAATGCGGGAGAAACCCTCGGTCGTGCGCTGAGAATGCGGGCTGCGACGATTTGGGGCGTGCAGCGGCTGCGGGGTGGCTGGGTGCGAGAGCTTCCGTCGGTCAGGTCGAGAGAACGGGTCGGTCAGGCGCTTGGATTGCGGGCGGGCGACGATGCAACGCTGCAGCGCTTGGGCGCTCGGTCACAGCGGGCGGGGCCTTCGGTCGGGCACGGAGCGGAGCGGGGGACGAAGCGGGCGACAGCTGCGGTGCGGGGCGGGCGCTTGAGCTCTCGGTCTGACCGAGAGCTCCCTTCGGTCGGTGCGGAGGAATTGAGCGGAGCGGCTGTGCAGCGATGCGGTCCAAGCTTGGTGCGGGGCGGCCAGCGGTCGGAGCCGGGGTTTTGGCCTCGTTTCTTCGGTCGTGCGGCCGCCGTTCGTCGCAATGTTGCGACGAATCGTCGCAACGTCCAAAATGAGTTTGGAAGAGGCTAGGGCTAATTTCTTTGGAAAATAGGACTTGCTATGGGTTGCTTATATAGTATAGGTGGGATGACTTGGTCTAGGGCTAAATCTAATAGGATTAGAATTCAAAAAGATTTAAAATTTGAATTTAAACTTCTCCAACCCATTCTAGGATTTGACCTGGTCCAAATGAGCTGGAAATTGGCTCAAAAATTCTTTAAAATGTTTAAAACTCAAATAAATTTTATTTGGCCGAAATTAATTTAAAAATAAATTATTAAAAATATTATAAAACTTGTAAAAATTATAAAAGTGGTCAAATGAACTCCAAAAATTATAAAATAAATATCGGGGTGATCGTGGCGACGAATGTGAGCTAACTAAGAAGACGGATCTCAGTTTCGACGTCGAACGACGGAACTAAAAATAGAAACGTCTCCCGTCAAGAGTGAGAATCGTCACGTCTCATCGGGTAAGATCAAATTGTGGAAAAACGACTCGAGAACGTCGTTCCAATATAGTGCCACCATTTAATACTCTCAGAGACGTTCGCAACGGCATATCACACAAAAGTGTTCACAAACAAATAAAGTCTAAAGCAAACACGTGCACGGCCAAAAGCACGTGCACGAACAACGTACGACGAAAAGTGGTCGTTACAGTAACGCATGCTTACCCTGCTCTCATGATAGGTGTAACAAGAGATCTGTGCATTAGGATCGACAATATTCATACAACTCTCGTGGATAGAACGATCTCCGCTCATGCAACTCTAGTGGATAGATCTTTGATGTGTGGATTGGTATGCTCTCATTGATTCTACTCTCGTAGTCATCAATAGTAATATAGGACATCGGTAGATCCCATCAAGGCGCACATCACTCTCGTGGTCACAAACCCTAATTGAATCTACTAACCTACCTAATTAAATTCATAGGATACTCCATAAAATCATCGCCCCACTCTCGTGGTCACGATCCTAGTACGAGATCTCCGACAAATTTGGCTAGATCAACCAAAACACTTCCCTTTCATGCAAACACAACCCAAAAAAATCCTAACTTTACATCTAAATCCTAAGATCCTAGGGCTAATCCATTAGCCCTAGAAAAGACTACTCGTGAATCATACCAAAAACAATGAAATATTTAACGATAATAGAAGAGATCACCATCGCAATTGAAGACATAAAAAGCAATAAAAAGGTAAGAAATCGTTACCAAAACGTCGCAACACGATAATCAATACCAGTGAATTAAGGATCTAAGATTCCACGTAAAAGAGATCAATAAAAATCCCAACTTTGTCTTCAATAATTAGCGACGGCACAAAACTCTCTCTAGATCTAAAACTAAAATTAAACTAAGGAAAATAAGCAAGCCCCCTCAAAAAAGGTTAAAATTGTGCTTATATACAAGGGGTATGGACCCCACAAAATCTCAAAAAATTTGGGCACTTGGGCCCACCAACTTGACTGGTCGCATCGCCCTACTCGGTCGAGTAGCAGCGCCCCTCGGTCGAGCTACATGCGGCTGCCATGTTGTTGCTTCTTTGGCTTTGGCTGATACTGCTACTCTGTCGAGTAGCCCCTCAACTCGATCGAGCTACTATAGGTCTGAACTCCCTCCAGAACGCTGCTCTGTTTGGTTGCGACTCGGGTCGAGCATATGATTAGCTCGGTCGATTGACTTTGCTGCTCGGTCGAGCTACAACGCTTGGAGAATAGCCCAGAATAGTCATTCTGTTTGAATACAACTTGGTCGAGCTGGCAGTCTGCTCGGTTGAGTGGGGCATGTCCGTTTTCGCTACAACGTATGTATGTCAGCTCGTCGAGTGCATCAGCACTCGACCGATTAGCCTGGGAAACTAAACACATGCAGGCCTAGAGTTCTCATCTCTCGTTCTCTTCTCCTCCTCTCCTCTAATCTTCTTCCTTACCTCGACGAACCTCATGTAACCTCGCCAATGACATCCCAGATGTGTAAGATGTGTCGATGTCCCTAAATAGCTCCAATTCGCTCCAAAACTCCAGAGATTCCACAAAGCTATACGAAACTCGAATATTGCGTTAGAAGTGCGATAATATATGAAAATGTGGACTGTGGAGGCGAATATGATATGAAATTATGTAGAAACTATATTTAAAATATGGACACATCAAAATCCCTCAATCTTACCTCTTACTCGTCCTCGAGGAAGACGAATACGAGGCTCACCGGACGATAAAAATAAGAAATAGAAAAAAGAATGAAAGATGGAGGGATGTGATAGAGTATTCGATCAGATCTTAAGCCATGGCTACATATCATGATGCTCTGAAAAAGGTGAAATATATGCTATAGAGATTCCATATCTTAACTAAACATAGTACTTGCAAGCATTTTGGATCAACAAAAGGGATTCTCTAAATTAATGAAATCAATTCATATCTACTTCATGTATTTCATATAATATAGTATACAAGAGTTGGCGATGCACTTTTCAATCAAGAGAAATAAATGAAGCAGATAAGAATTCACACCAAGCATGCAATGGAGAATAGAATAAATAATGGCGTTCACATATTCATATCAACTCATAAGAAGTCTCCATAGCTAAAGTATTTCGCTATGTTTCAGCATTATCAAATGTTCCCAATTGTGCACAACTCAACTCTAATGGCATACTCACTCATATGGTCAAATGAATTCACCACCCCAAGCTTAGCTTGAGGTATCGCATCTAAAGAATAGTAATGGAATTTTTGTGGCTTTTCCCAAGTAATTTTGTAGCTCCAATAATGAAAATAGAGAAAAAAATTCTTTTTTTTTGTTTTTGAACTTTATGTTTCTTCCTCTTTTTTTGTAGGAGCTATAGAATATGTGTTTTTGGCTTTTTGGCTCCTTTTTTGGCTTTTTGGACTTTTGGAGCTAACTTTTTCTTTTGGAATTTTTGGGAAAGAAAATGCGATATAATTAGCTGCAAGGGGTGAACTCAAGTGACATGTAGAGAATAAAAAGATATGTGGAGAAGGAAATAATATATCACTCAGGTCACTCTAAGTTGTGCATAGATGGTTCAATAAGATAATACTTCAACTAAACTCATATGAAAGCATGTGTAGTCTTAATCATTTCAACGAATAATGAAGTCAGGTAGTAAATCATATAATCATATCAGGCATGCAACAGAAGGTGAAATAAGACAACAAGGCAGATGCTTCAGATATACAAATGATGCGTAAATCTTGGTGCATTTCCAAAAAAGCATACTAAATACTATTGCATACATTCAGCTTCAATTCATTTCATGCGTTCGCATAGAGTGATCATCAAAAGAATATATAAGCAAGCATATGGATAGCAAGACAGTGAAATACTATAAATAGGATGGCAAAAGTGACAAGCATCGTAATAGCTGCAGAGGCTATATGAGATATCATCATATGGAATATATCTAGCAAAAGTGGAAAAGAAAAGCGGGATAATAAAACAAAAACAAGCATGCATGCATACCAAAACATGGAAAATATGATGCTAAAAAGGAAAAAATGAAATGGTGGAAAAGGGTGGAAAATAATAATAATAAGGTGTAAAATGGAAGAAAATATATAAGAAATGAAAATAAAAACCGATAGAGCTCCTCCTCCAGGCTTAACACAACAGTGTCCTCACAACTGAGAACACGCGTGCAAGGCGAAAAATGATGCTAGGGTGGGGTGGGTGGAGAAATAAAAAGGTAAACTAAAAAATGAACTGTACAAATAAAAAAATTAAAAAAGAGAGAGAAAATGCAAATGCGGATGCATGACCTAATGCCTAAATGCAAAAATATGGACACGCATGCAGATAATGCAAATGATGGTATGATCCAAGTGGGATATATGCAGATGGAATGAGATGGTATATGTAGATGGTGCAAATGGGTCTCCCCAAGCTATGCAAGAACAGGGCCCTAAAGAGACAGATGTGCACAAAATATGGGGGGAAGAGACAGGAGCAAAAGTAATATATGGATCAAGCAACGGCATCACCCTGGGTGGCTGGTGATGGGTCTGACTGATGGGGACCAGATGATGGGACAACAAGTGGAGGCTTAACGAGTGTGTCGGCCAGCAGGTCAACAAAAGGTGCGACTTACTCAAAAGAAAGTGTGACAGCAGGTGTGTCGACAGGTGTAAGAATGGGTGTATCAACAACAGATGCATCCACCAGTGAAGCAACCGACTCAACAGAATGAGTGACGGGCCTTGCAGAAGCCTGAGAAAAAGGCACAGTGCGTGGTGCAGGTATAATATGAGGAGGAGGGTCTGGTCGGGCATGAGAAGCGTGTGCAAGTATGACAGCTGGTGCAAGCTACATCCTCATAATATCAAGAATAGTAGTGAGGTTCCGCTCAACTGACTGTTGGTGGGTGGAAACCGAGCGGACGAAGGTGTCAAATGCACGCCTCAAGCGAGCAACCTTGGTCTCTATAGAAGTAAACATGCATCAGTGATGCGAGAACCAAGTGGAGGACGTGAACTACTAGAAACGACCCACTCGGCATGGCCTCGTCCATGTGAAGAACGAGGTCTGAAGACAAAATCAGAAGAGGGCAGTCTAGTAGGGATCTCGGTGGAAGAGGAAGGGAATGGAATGGCTCCGAGACCCAATGCAGAGACAGAAGCAGCAGCAGCATCAGAAATGGGAGACGTCATGGCAACAGAAGTGGCAACAGACACCACGACGCTCTCAGAGAATACGGCTGATGCAGGGACAGAAGAAGTGCCAGGTAGTGTAGCCATGGGAATAGAAGTGAAGGGGTCCACAGGTGCAAATAGGGTGCTGGCAGGGTCAAAAATGGTGGAGACAACATTGGTAGGCTCTAAAATGGTGGAAAAAGTAAGGTCAGGAGCAACAGAGATAAACGTGTCCTCATGTCTGGGTACGGGAGAGATAGTGACCTCGAGGATAGAGGTGTGGATAGCCCGGAAGTCTCTACGGTGGTGGTGGGTGTGGAAGTGGTGAGGGTAGTGGTAGTGATAATGGTGGGAGCACTGACAGCTTTGTGGGCGGAAGTGCTCACAGGCTGGGCAGGCTGGGATGCTAGGAGGGCAACAAAGTCGGGCTCCTCCTCATCGGAGCTGAGTACCCAGTCATAGTCGTCATCGACGACTGTTCCTCCTGGGGGCTTAAGGACATGGATGGGAGGGATGGGAAAATGCCAGGAATGACCCAGTCAAGCATGACTGGGTCAACACGTGTGAGATCGGGGTAGGGCAGATAGAGGTGTTGCTCACGCTGGATTCCTAGTAGGTAGATCCAGTGACACTCACCGTGCAATTTGATGATGGACATGTGGGCAAGCATATCCAATGTCAGCCGAGTAGGTCCGGTGGGTATCGCTAGACCAGCTGAAAGTGCAAGGCCGAGCATGGAAGTGAAAATGGTGAAGAAACTGCCATAACAGATATCTATCGTAGCATGGGAAGTCTGAGGAGGCGGTGACATAGCCAGTGTGTTACGTCGAAAATAAGGAAGGGACGGATCGTGCCATCGGGGTAATGGCACAGAAGTCGAGTCATCCCCATAAGATGGGTAAGCTTAGGAAGGGAGAGTGTTCTGACCTCTGTCCTGTAGAAGAGGGTGGTGGCTAGGTGGAGCTGGGTGTAGCAAAGGCAGGCGTGGACTATGGCTAAGGACTTAGCCCTGCTAGGGCTATATCCTTGGAGGCCAGTGATACGATGCCAAAACTGGTCAGTGTCGAACGTGGTAAGCGCGTAGTCTGGGGAGTAGGAAAGGGATGGTTCGGGGATGGTAGTGAAACAAAAGTGTGCACGGATCATGGCGTGCGTGACCACTACATCGTGGTCAAGCAGCTGGAAGTGGATGTCGTCACCCTCCTGGACGATGGAGCTCATCGCCTCAAGGGTGAGGCGCATGTACGTGCATGCATACATGCCGAGGAGTCGGTCGAAACCGATGATCTGGTAAAGCCTATAGATACCATGTAGGATGCCCAGCCTGATGAGTGTGGGGACGTGGATGAAGTGGGTCAGGACGATGGTGCGGTGAGAGAAGGCGATGAAATGCTCGTGGTGAGCGTCGTCCGTATAGACGATATCATGCATCTACAGGGTGGGTGGGGGTGGCGGAACAGGTCGGGGTGGAGGAGCGGGAGTGGTGGGTGTCGGGATGGGGGTAGTGAGTGGGGTCTCTATCGCTAAAGGCATGGGGGATGGTGAGCGTGAGGGTGAGGATGAGGACGTGGAGGTGCCCAAGAGCTCCTCGAAAGTGGGTGAGCGACGGCGACGACGTGGCGGTCGAGAAGAGGAGGGACCAGTGGTGGCGGCCTTCCTCTTCTTAGCCAGAGGCTTCCTAGGCCGCAACATAGGAGGCATCATGTAAATGTGGGCTAACGACGTGAAAACGATATATAATAATATAAATAAGGAGTGGAGCAAATATACCGAAACCGATAGTCGCTGCGAAAGCAACCAGTGTGTGCACATGCGAAGCCTCAACCAAAATCGTCCCCCAAGCTATCCCAAGCCGATCGTCTCCACGAATAGCTCCAAGTGTACCTATAGATGATAATGAAGATATGATCAGGATGTAATTAAGAAAATAAATTGGTCGGGGTTCTTAATTAGAAAGAATTAGAAATAGGGGTTGGATTTGGGATGTTGGGAAAGAGAGATATATATGGGGGGAGAGAGGAAGAAATGAGATGGAGAGGAGGGGCGGCGGTCAGACCGAGCTGGATCGCCAGTGGTGCTCGTGCGGGGTGTGCGGTGGTGTCTGGTGAGTCGTCGGATAGAGTGGGGGGTTAGGGTAGAGAGAGAGGGAGAGAGAGAGAGGCGGGGGAAATTGAGGGGTCGAATGAAGAGTGGTGGTCAGACCGAGTAGGTGGCAGTAGGCAGAGCTTGGGCGGGGCACGGCAGAGAGACCGATGGCTTTGATTGAAATGAGCGGAGGGTTAGGGAGGAAGCTCAGGTGCTGGGGGAATTTCGAATTAGGGCTAACCTGAGTTGAATTTGGTTTTATATAACCCGAGTCTGGCTCGGTTTAGTTGTGGGCCCCTTGACTAATGGCTGCTCGATCAAGCAGCTATGGCTGCTCGGTCGAGCTGGGAAGTTATAAAAAAATTAATTTTTAAGTCTCGAATGTGTGCCCTAGCATCGACAAAGCACTTACTCAGCTCGGTCGAGCTGAATTGAAACAGATTATTGATTTCAGCTCTTTGTGCTTCCTTTGTAGCTCGACCGAGTAGGGTAGCTACTCGGTCGAGTCCATTAGGTTTTCAGAGCGATGTTTTTAGCACTTTTGGACTCCTTTTGTAGCTCGACCGAGTAGGGTAGCTACTCGGTCGATTCGAATTAGAAACAGAGTTTTTTGGTCTCCTAGAGCTCTGATTGTAGCTCAACCGAGTAGGGAAGCTACTCGGTCGAGTCCATTTGACTTCCAGAGTGCTCTTTTAGCTGCTTCCTCGGGGTGATTGTAGATCGACCGAGCAGGGTAGCTGCTTGGTTGAGTGGCCTCCTATGACTCTCCAAGCTAAGTATGGCGCAGTGGTTGGCTCCTCTTGGTTCCTTCTCTTTCTCCTCGTCGTTTAGCACGCGCTCTCCATAGTTCAACCTGTAGAAGGAAGAACTCATCAAATTTTTGTATTTTTGTATTTTCTTCTATTTTCTAAGGAATTAAAAACTTATTTATTTTGGTTTTTTAATAGAAAAAGAAAAATATAAAGCTAAAGAAAGAAAATCCGGGTTGCCTCCCGATAAGTGATTGTTTTAAGTCGTAAGCTCGACTCTCTCAAGATTTTCACTGGCGATTGTGGATGTTGGGCGCATATGAAATACGTCCGTCATGCTTCCCAATGATTCTGTACGGCGGGAGTTGACGCGCCTCTCCTTCTTGGCCCTCAGCGGCCATAATGGTAGTAGTCTCCGACGGGGGGTCGAGCAATGGTATCCCTGGAGGCTCCTCGTCATGTACTCGTAAGTAGGCTGCTAACACCTTATGGTATACGTCATCGTCGTCGTCGTCTAAGCTTGTCATCATGGGATCTTTGGAAAATTCCTCCATGACATGGTCGTCAGTAGCCTCGTCCTCAAGAAGGTCAAGATAACTTGCATCCTCTGGCGGTGGGCGGTCCTTCATTGGTTTTTTCAAGCGGAACTTGTCCCCTCACGAACGTCGATCAAGACTTTGGTGGTCGCCATGAATGGATGCCCCAATATAATCTGAGAACTACCTTTCTCTGGCATGTCCATGATCATGAAGTCTACCAGCACGCATAACCAAGGAGGTATTTGCAAGATAATATCGCGTGAGATGCCCACCGGATAGGTAATAGAAAGGTCCGCTAGTTGAATGCTCATGTCGGTTGGCTCAAGTTCCGTTCCCTTATTTAGCATCTTAAAGATAGTGAGCAACATCAAACTAATGCTTGCTCGCAATCTATCAACGCTCTGCTAATAGGGGTGTCACCAACGGAGCACGGCACCGTGAAATTTCTAGGATCCGGCAACTTCTTTGGTAAATAATTCTTGATGGCAGAGGTGCAGTTATCCAAAAGTTTCACCGATTCTTCCTTACGCTTTCCCGCTATTAGATCCTTCAAGAATTTAGCATAAGTGGGGATTTCTGTGATTGCATCCATAAAGGGTATATTCAAGTGGATTCATATGAGAAGCTTGGTGAACTTGGCATACTTTTTCTCTAGTTTTGTAATAGCTAGTCTCTGAGGATATGGTGGTGGTGGTCAGCTTTCCTTTTCCTTGGCAGCATCCTTTGGAGTAGATTTCTCTGAAGTAGTAGTATCTGTCAATGTCGTAGTGGTACTAGGAAACGTGGAAGGTAAATCCTCCCTCTCTGCAATGTTGTGGGGCTCTCCTCTGTATAGCTCTCTCCTTGTGCTTTTCAATAATAGGAGCTGACGTAGTGATACTTCCTCTTGAGTAGGAACATATGAACGTTGGCTCACTTTGCTAGAGATCGACACCATGACAGTGTCGGTATTCTTTCATCCCCTCGTGGTGATCGCAACCACTATGTTGGCCTGTCCTCTAGGATTTGGCTCAGGCTGAGAGGGCAATCTCCCTTGTGTCTTCGTGTATTGGGACATTTGGGCCCTCAGTTCATCGATGGAGGTGTTAATATTTCTGAAGTGGTCTGAATTCTCTGCATTAATATTCATTTGCCCACTCATGAAAGCATCCAAGGTCGCCTCCAAATTGGGTTTTGGGGATGTCGGTGCATATTATTGCTGTGGTGGTGATTGTAGTACCCCGGTAATTTGTAAGGCCCAGGTGGCCTAAACCCATACTGTTGTTGCTGTGGGGGTGCTCCTTGTTCCTGAGGAGGTGGTGGTGGTCTCTACTGCTATGGAGGTTGCAATGTTTCATTAAGGGTTGCTATAAAAAACTCGGGATGATTTCTAGTCACCGGATTCTGCCATTGATTCCTTCCCTCTCCAGCTATAAAATGTACCTGCTCTGCTGGCACGTCTGCTCCATCATAAGGACCATCAGTATGAGCATAGGCCTGCTTGGCACAGTCTTCATGTGTAGGATAAGCTGGAGCTCTAGAAGTGGTTGGAATAGTATCCAACCTCTGTTCAATCTTCGCAACCTATTTGCAAAGAGCCTCAATATGACCAACTAGATTCGTAGCACTCTTCACCTCGGGGCCTTTAATTGCTGAGCATTTGTTGCTCCACTGCTAAGTGTTTGCGGCCAATTGCTCCAGCAAAGATATAGCTTCCTCAGGTAGCTTGTCTAAAAGAACGCCTTGAGCAGAGGCGTCGATAATCATATTGGTACATGGCTGTAGCCCATTATATAAGCTTTGAATAAGGTCACACTCCGAGACTCCTTGGTGGGGGTACTGATGCTACAGATCCTTAAATCTCTCACATGCCTCATATAACGACTCCTGAGGAAGTTGCTTGAAACTAGTGATCGCTCCTCGAATCTCACCGTTTTGGATGGTGGATAGAACTTGTTCACGAAGGCTAGAGCCAACTAATCCCAAGTTGTGAAAGTATTCGAAGGGTGTGATCACAACCAATAAGATGACATGTCCCTCAGAGTGAACGAAAATAATCTAAGCTTGATGGCATCATCGCTTACGTCCTTGGCCTGGAAGGTGTCGCACTCCAGGAAGAGGTCTATATGATGGTTTGGGTTCTCATGTGTATGCCCATGAAAGGGGTCTTGCTGCATCAGGTTGATCAATCTGGTCTTTAGCTCAAAGCTTCCTGCCGCTAGCAGCGGCCTTAAGATAGAAGATGTGCTAAAAAAGTTTGGATTTATATGGTCCCGAATGGATCCGGTAGAAGGAGTAGAATTACCATCTACAATTGGTTCAGAAATAATATGATTCCTCTTTTTAGCTTTGAGTCTTCTTGCAGTCTTTTAGATCTCAGGGTCAAATAATAATTCTTTGTCAAGACCCCCGAGACGAGTGTTCATGCACAACAAAAACTCAGAGAAATACCGTCAGTAGTAAAGGAATAAAAAGAAATAAAATATGGAAAGATAAGAGATGGCAAGAGTTGCTAACAATTATCTTCGATAAATAAATAACCCAAGTGATAACCATTACCTCTCCGGCAACGGTGCCAAAAACTTGACGTATCTTGAATGTAACTCCAGATGATACCGCAAGTGCACGGTGTCAAGTTATAGTATAAAAGATATCGATCACACAGGGAGGTGAATGCTATTATGGTCTTGGGTAATCTCTAGATCTTTAGAATAATGCTAGCAGTCAATTTCAGAACATTGGTTGTTGAAAGGTTATCTATCAAGCAAGATTGCAATCAGTAATAAAAGACTAGGGCGTTCTGACTCACCACTAAGATCATAGGATATCGATGCTAGGTTAGAACTCTTACGTTGCATTGGATTTAATAGGGATTTTTGCATTTAAGATGTAGAACTCATGGCTCCACACACCAAAGGTCTAATGTATCGCACGCTTACCCCGCTCTCTCGATAGGCGTAACAGGCGATCACATGCAATCCGTGCATTAGGATCGACAATATTCATACCACTCTTGTGGATAGAATGATCTCCACTCATGCCACTCTCGTGGATAGAGCTTTAATGTGTGGATTGGTATGCTCTCATTGACGCTACTCTCGTAGCCATTAATAGTAATATAGGACGTCGGTAGATCCCATCAAGGCATGCACCACTCTCGTGGTCACAAACCTTAATTAAATCTACTAAACTACCTAATTAAATTCATAGGATAATCCTTAAATTCTTCGCGCCACTCTCATGGTCATAATCTTAGTACGAGATCTCCTACAAATTTAGCTTGATCAACCAAAACACTTCCCTTTCATGCAAACACAATCCAAAAATCCTAACTTTACATCTAAATCCTAAGATCCTAGGGCTAATCCATTAGCCCTAGAAAAGACTACTCGTGAATCATAGCAAAAACAATGAAATATTTAACGAGAAGAGAAGAGATCACCATCGTAATTGAAGACATAAAAATCAATAGAAAAGTAAGAAATCATTACCAAAATGTCGCAACGCGATAATCAATACCAGAGAATTAAGGATCTAAGATTCCACACAAAAGATATCAATAAAAATCCCAACTTTGTCTTCAACAATTAGCGATGGCACAAAACTCTCTCTAGATCTAAAACTAAAATTAAACTAAGGAAAATAAGCAAGCCCCCTCAAAAAAAAGTTTAACATTGTGCTTATATACAAGGGGTATGGACCCCACAAAATCTCAGAAAATCTGGGCACTTGGGCCCACCAACTTGACTGGTCGCATCGTCCTACTCGGTCGAGTAGCAGGGCTGCTCGGTCTAGCTACATGCGGCTGCTGCTTTGCTTCTTCTTTGGCTTTGACTGATACGGGCTACTCGGTCAAGTAGCCCCTCCACTCGGTCGAGCTACTATAGGTCTGAACTCCCTCCAGAATGCTGCTCTGTTTGGTTGTGACTCGGGTCGAGTAGATGATCAGCTCGGTTGAGTGGCTTTGCTACTCGGTCGAACTATAACGCTTGGAGAATATCCCTGAATAGTCGTTCTATTTGAATACATCTCGGTCGAGCTGGCTGTCTGCTCGGTCGAGTGGGGCATGTCCGTTTCTGCTGCAACGTCTGTATATCAGCTCGGTCGAGTGCTGATGCACTCGACCGAGTAGCCTGGGAAACTGAACACATGTAGGCCTAGAGTTCTCATATGTCACTCTCTTCTCCTCCTCTCCTCCAATCTTCTTCCTTGCCTCGGTGAACTCTCATGTAACCTCGCCAATGACGTCCAAGACGTGTTGGATGTGTCAATGTCCTTAAATTGCTCCTATTTGCTCCAAAACACTTAAAAATCCACAAAGCTATACGAAACTAGAATATGGCATTAGAAGCACGATAATATATGAAAATGTGGACTTTGGAGGAGAATATGATATGAAATGATGCAGAAAATATATGTAAAATATGGACACATCAATGACCCATTCGGCTTACTGCTAATGACTGAATAGGATCGTTCGGTAGCAAAGGGTGTGGTCCCTTCGTCTTATGGCCGACGACGTTGTTTGGTCGTTCAGTTGCAAGGGGGAGGCCCCTTCGGCTTACGGTCGACGACCTTATATGGTCGTTCAGTAGTGAGGGGTGTGGCCCCTTCGTCTTATGGCCAACGACGTGGTAGGGTCGTTCTATATCAAGTGGACAACCCCTTCGGCTTACGCTGACAACCGAGTAGGTTTGTTTGGTAGTGAGGGGTGTGGCCCCTTCGTTTTATGACCGACGACATAGCATGGTCGTCCAGTTGCAAGAAGGTGGCCATTTCGGCTTACAGCTGATGATCGAATATGGTCGTTAGGTTGTGAGGGGTGTAGCCCCTTCGTCTTATAACCAAAAATAGAGCAGGGTCGTCTAGTTACGAGGGATGGCCCCTTTGTCTTATGGCTAATGGTTTGGAAGGATCGTTTGATAGAGAGGGGCATAGCCCCTTCGTCATATGGCCGATGACGTGTGAGGGTCATTTAGTTGTGAGAGGGTGTCCCCTTCATCTTAAGGCTAACGACCAAATAGGATCGTTCGGTAGCGAGGGGTGTAGCCTCCTCGTCCTACGGTTGTAGAGTCATACATTTGTGAGGGGGTGTCCCCATCGGCTTATGGATGACGATCGTATAAGTTCGTTCGATAGTGTGGGGTGTGACCCCTTTGTCTTATGACCGACGACATGGTAGAGTCGTTCAGTTGCGAGGGGGGGCCCTGTTGGCTTACAGAAGACGACCAACTATGGTCGTTCGGTAGCAAGGAGAGTTTCCAATTTGTCTTACGGTCGATGATGTGGTAGGGTCGTTCAGTTGCTACTGGGCAGACCCTTCGGCTTACGGCTGACGACCGAATAGAATCGTTCAGTAGCAAGGGGCATGGCCTCTTCGTCTTACGGCCGACCACGTGGTAGGGTCGTTTAGTTGCAAGGGGTGGCCCCTTTGGCTTATGGCTGATGACCGACTAGGATCGTTCGATGGCGAGGGGGTGGCTCCTTCGTCTTACGACCGATGACGTAGTAGAGTCATTCAGTTGTGAAGGGGTGACCCCTTTGGCTTATGACTGAAGACCATATAGTATCATTCAGTACCTAGGGGCATGTCCCCTTCGTCTTACGACCGACGATGAGGTAGGGTCATTTAGTTGGAGGGGGTGGCCCCTTCATCTTACGGCTGAAGACCAAGAATGGTCATTCGGTTGCCAGGGCATGGCCCCTTCGTCTTACGACCGATGACGTGGTAGGATCATTCTGTTGCAAGGGGTGGCCTATTCGTCTTATGGTAGATGACCTGGAAGGATCGTTCAGTTGTGAGGGGGTGGCCCCTTTGTCTTACGGCTGACGATCGAATATGATCATTTGGTAGCGAGGGGATGGCCCATTCATCTTACGGCCGACGACGTGGTATGGTAGTTCAGCTGCGATGGGGCAACCCCTTCGGCTTACGGTTGACGACCGTATAGGATCATTCGGTAGCAAGGAGTGTGGTCGCTTCGTCTTATGCCTGACCACATGGTAGGGTCGTTCAGTTGCGAGAGGGTAGCCCCTTCGGCTGACGGCTGAAGACCAAGTATGGTCGTTTGGTAGCGAGGTGAGTGGCCCCTTCGTCTTATGGCCAACTACGTGATAGTGTCGTTCAGTTAAGTGGGGTAGGCCCCTTCGGCTTATGGCTAATGACTGAATAGGATCATTTGGTAGCGAGGGGCATCGCCCCTTTGTTTTACGACCGAGGACGTGGTAGGGTCGTTTAGTTGCAAGGGCATGGCCCCTTCGTCTTATGGTTGACGACCAGAAAGGGTTGTTCAGTTGCGAGGTGGTGGCCCCTTCGGCATACAACTGAAGACCAAGTAGGATCATTTAGTAGCGAGGGGGTGGCCCCTTCGTCTTATGGCCAACGACATGGTAGGGTCATTCAGTTGCGAGGGGGTGGTCCCTTTGGCTTACAGCTGACGACCGAGTAGTATCTAAGTCTGTTTTCATTAAGACAATATGTATTGAAATGAGCATGGTCCATCTAAATTTGTCCTAAGGATTGGATCCTTTTGAGTATACGCTTTTCGAAGATTAACTAAACATTAGAAGGAGTGATTCCTATATGTTTCGAAGGAAAAATAGACTTTATTAATGCGAAAAAAGCTTTGACATAGAAGAAAAGGCGTACATGTTGAGGGATGTATGCCCTCAGTTCATTTGTATTAGACGCAAATGGTTTTAAAGATGTGGATTATTGCATATGATGCAATAGAAAATAAAATATAAATATTGTAAATGTTTATAAATATATTTTATAAAGGCATCTATAGGAAGATGATTTTTCCATGAAAGTTGGGGAGAAAACCGTGCTCAAATCGGAGTCCAAACAAGTCCAGAAAACCTATTTAAAAGGTTTTTTAAATAGGAAAAGAACAACCCAAGAAAGGGGCTTTTTAGGCCCAAGCCAAAGGGGGCACCAGCCAAACTGGCCGAGGGCATGTGTGCCCAGGTAAAGCCCCGTTCCCAGGGATACCCGATAATACGAATTCATATCAGGTATTTCTGAAGAGACGGGTGCTACGGAAGAGAAGCACAAAATTTCAAAACACAAGCAGGCCCACTGCGCGCTGCTGGGATAGTACCTGTAGCATTCCAGATAACAAACACAGAACACAAAGGGAAAACAGCTCAACCTGGAAATATAAATAAACCACTAATACATATAAACACACAAATATCCAAATTAACATCATTAATACATATCACATATATACAACATGATACCACATATTACTAGAGTACAATAACACCGCCCAACTTTCTCTCTCTCTCTCTAAAAGTCCTCAACTCTCATATCTAACCAACCGGGTTCGCGGCCTCTGACTCCAAGATCCAACACCTGTAAAATATCAACGGGACACGTCACAGCGTGACCGAGTAGGAAACCCAAACCCAACTCACATGGTGCACAAATACAAGGCACTAAGTAACAACGAGAGGCTAACGCATGGCATATCACGGCAGATTCATATGAAAATGTAAATGGTGTCATGAGGAATAAGCAACAACTCAAATTTGTTCTTTAACAAGTAAGACCACCTTAATAACAAATATGGGAATGTTGGCAATTTTAGAGATTACTATGCAAGCACAATTTAACAATAAGCCCTAACAGTTTCAATATGTTGTAGGCACCAATATTAGCAAGCTAGAGAATATGTATGGACCTTATATATCCCAAATAGCTTTAACAGGATCTTGATGCAAGTTGCAAGACAACATGGAAAGAAAACATGGACTTATAAGGAGACATAAAGTTACAATATTTAAGAATGGTATCACATAACTCCAAAAGCATGTTGATTACAATACCACAACTAGCTGTAAGATCAAGCATTTCTACTACAAATGCAACATTTATAAGCCAATGCTAATGGCAAGAAAGCTAACTCAACACCAAGTAGAAAGCGTAAACAATCCTACACAATGTGTGATTTCTACTACAAGTGCTAGCAATCGTAATTAGTGAGAAACACATTGTCTCAATCATGTTTTATCAAGGGAGTACCACCTTACAAATTTACACTCGAGATTACGTTGTAAATGTAGTATCAAGGTACTAGTTCTAATTAAGGGATGTCATTTCTAACACAAGAGGGGCATGTTACTTGAGAAAAATACAACTTTAAGAAGCTCTTAGCTAAGACCATGTCTACCAAGAATCACCTGATATTGTAAATATCACAACGATCCCAAATTAATGTTATTGCGCTAATAGGAGTTCCTAGCTTAAGTTTCTAGTGCTTAAGATGTTATGGAAATGGTCTTAAAAATTTCGGCAGAGTTTCTCTTGTATTTATCAAGGGTTCCAAGTACAACATAAGTAATATTTCCAAAAGAAAACATAAATAGTATTGCAAAGAGCATATGGTATAATCTTAACATTCCCACTCCACCAACTCCACCAACTCCACCAATATTACTATAAGCATCAACATAAGCATCGACATATCAGGGCCATTTATTGGTACAATGAAATAAAGGAGAGCAATTTTGTTTACTTCATGTAACAAAATGAGATCTATTCAATTTACCCAAGGAACCAACATGAGATTAATTTCATAAAGAGGAGCATTTCCATCTTCTCATGCAATGGAAGAATAATAAAGCTTCCATGTTTCAAAATGAGAGCACTTTGCATGATTATTTGGACAAAACATTCAAGCAACAAGGGTCATGATTATTGCATCAAATAATTCAAAGTAGCATCCCAAACATGGGACATGATCATTACATCAAATGATTCAAATTAGCATCCCAATTCAACCATGAATGCTTCATGGTAACTTGGATGTTAAAATGTCCTACTTTCCATAATACTTCCAATATCCCAATATTTCTTAATGACATTAATAAACACCAATACCAACATCAATATCATTCATATCACTACTAGCAAAAATAACAATATTACTACCAACAACCCATACTTTCCAATATTCCATCATTCAAGCACCAAATGCTTCCATGGCAACATGCATTCTCAAAGGTCAACCATCACACAAATGCAACCACAATCACCCAACAATGCTACATGATGCCATGATGCATATGATGCACAAACAATGCAATGCAATGCGATGGGATCCCATGAATGGCCGGCGTGCAAGTGTATCGTGATTTCTACTCCGATATCAACGTGGAGCCACCTCCACGTGGAGCCACCTAATGGATCAAGAGGTGGCCAACGGCGTGTTCACCCGCCTCCTACCGCGGCACTTTGTCCATGCCCGTGCACTCCACCTCGTGTCCTAACGTGACCATGTCACCCATTCCATATTCCGCAAGT
The DNA here is from genome assembly GCA_030789695.1 of Scilla litardierei. Lineage (NCBI taxonomy): Eukaryota > Viridiplantae > Streptophyta > Magnoliopsida > Asparagales > Asparagaceae > Scilla > Scilla litardierei. The sequence goes on along the minus strand of CM061142.1, from coordinate 338,492,503 downwards.
TTTCCAACATCACATTTCCAATTTCCCAACTCAATTTATTTTCACATGTTCTCATTTCATACAAATTAAATTGAACCAATAACTTCCAACGACCCAAAATGGAAGCAACTTTCATTTAATCAATGTACAAAATGAGAACGATTTCATTTAATCAATAAAACAAAATGAGAGCAATAGTAATTTCCAACATGCTAAATGAGTGACATTCCACAAGGTTAATGAACAATGCAAACAAATGCAACATGACTCATAACATAGCATCTTATAATCTCAACACCATCATAAAATTCAATCACTCATTTTAATAATTCTTCATAGCCAAGTTGCACAACTCCATCTCATCATCACATACTTCACATTTTCATACAAGTGAAAATTAAAGAAGGTTTCCAACATCACAAAGAGAGCAATTTCACAACTTAATTTAACCTCCAACAAGATGAGGGCAATTTCACCAAATCATTGAAGCAAGCTATTCAAACCACATGGACATGATCATGGAATCATATATTGCAACCTACCCTATATATTCGAACTCAATTGCACCGTGTCGAGGGAGTTCATGAAAAACCCTAAACGTGCCAAATATCAAGACCCTAGGCCGAAAACCCTAAATATGACGTCTCAAGACCCTAGGCCGAACTTCATGGGTGGTCTCAAGCCCCCAGTTTTATCACATCTTCGTGACCATTCTCACCTCTCAATTCATTATCATATGAAACTCATTTTGCATACAAGCAAATTTTAATAACAAGATATCAACATTAAAATTGAGTGCAATATCAAAGATTAGTGGAACAAATCATATGAATGCATCATCATCATAAACATAGCATCATATAAGTTCAACATATCATATGAATTCAATCTAGGATGAGAGCAATTTCAGAAAGATGAGTAGAAGTTTCCAACATCAAAAATTAGAGCAATTTCTCCAAAATTAGTGAATCAAGGCAATTAAAAGCACCATGAAAGACATTGATAGCACCAAATAACTCAACATCTCATATAAATTCATCAAGAATGCACCATGTCAAGGGGTTTCAATTAAAACCCTGAAAAGCCAACTTTACTCAACAAAGTGAAATGAAATCAACATGAGAGTTGAGATTGGACTCCTACCTCTCCCAATTAGATGAAATCCTCCATCATTCTCAAGCTCAAGCCCTAATTCTCTTTCAATTTCATGGAGTTCTTCCATCTTCATCAAGCTCCCAAGAATTCCCAAACCCTAGCTTTCTCCTCTTCTCTTTTCCTCCTTCCTCTAGCTTGGAAATTTCGGCCTTGCCCGAAAATTTTCGGCCTACAACAGAATTCGGCCATACAAGGGTGATTTTCAGCCATGGGATTGAGAAAATATGGAGAAGATGGATGGTAGAAGGAGGGGTTGGGCTAGGGCTTGATTCCTCTCTTCCTCCTCTTCTTTTTCTTTCTTTTTCCCTTCTTTTCTCCTCCAATTTCCCCCTCAAAATTTCCAGCCTGCGTTTTTGGGGAGAAGGGGGAAAAAATAAAAGGAATTGAAATGAGGAAGTTGGAAGAAGGAAGAAGAAATGGTTGAGTATTTACAAGTTTGCCATTCATTTCTGGAATTTGCAGGACAGTCCCAAACAGGGGCAACTAACTCAGTATTTTTGAACTACACTTAAGATTTACTCCTCTTATGAGTTGTAGATATAGGTGTTATGCATTCACATATCAATTTTCATGATATTTCACCAAGTATTCAATTTAATACAGAATTTACGGCGAAGGGTATACGTGTTGAAACTGTGCTGGAAAGTAAAACAGAAACTGTCCTGTCTTGAGGACCAGATTGCTCCTAAATGCGGACAGATTTAGGAAAAATGGAAAGTTACAAAGTTGTAGGGCTTGAAGTTAATTCCAACGAGACTAAGAACACACCATTTCGTTAAGAATTGAGGGACTGATCGACGTTCTCGTAACATGTGTCAAAGCTGATGAAAAACAGACATGTTGATTTCACGAAATTCCTATCCCAATTTGTAATCTGAATTTGGAAAAGTGTTCAACATGAAAGTTGGAGATAATAGTCCCAAGTTTATGCCGTAAAACTTCCAGGACATTTGTAATTCTAAATTAGGAGATATCATCAACACTTTAAGCATGTACTTCTGCCCAAATTCCCAGCAACTCCAAAGTAGCAAGCAAGCAACTTCTACTTAACAATTAATCAAGTCAACATGTTGATACGTGAGGCAAAATAAATCTAAAAAATAGCATCAATTAAATTCAACACTTCCTATAAATTCATTCGCATAATTCCCATTTCCATATACATAATTCCCATTCCCATTTCACATTCATCCATATATCCAAAGCATATCATAGTCACCTTAGAGCCATACATGTATGAAATCACTATACACACAACAAAATTACTATACGCACACACGTAGACAGTATTTTACACATACGGGCATTACAATCTACCCACCTTAAAAATAAAGTTCGTCCTCGAACTTTCTAACTTTGACATGGCTGAGGGTGACTAGAGATATATAGGGTCACTCTACCCCATCATATAGATAAGCACATTCACATACCAACACTTTTCCTAGTTCAAATACACAAAGTATAACATTTCAAACATACCCACATGCACTGTCAGCCTGAGACATACAACCACCTATGTTACCATGTACACATTTAAACATACACACACATGCCATACATAGAGTCTTACACATCAACATCCAGACACCCAGATATCACTCTATCTATCGTAACACCGATGTAAGCACACCCTCTTACAACCAGACATGCAACTGTATACATCTTACATATATACACATTCAAACACACAACTCTAATACACTCTGGGCATGCCCACTCATACCTGAGTGGAACACAAGGATCCATACAGACAACACACCTTATCTATGTCCATTTTTACCACATTATACAAGTACAAACAACATGCCATATCTATAGACGGCCTCGAGATCAATCAGTTACAGGATCCCACGATACACATTACTCATAGACTCCCATTCGTTAACACATAAACATGTGCACCTCTAACCCAGACATACAATCATATACGTCCCATAATATTCATCCAACATTCGCACATACATCACCACACAGGGTCTTACACATCAATATCAATACACATATATCCACACAAAACCATAATTATCCATATACAGGGGTAAGCGTACCAGCTTACAGCCATGCATGTATCATATACACATCACATCCATCCACTCATAGCAATATCTCTATCAAAATATATCCACACATACGTAAGTGGGACTCAGGGATCCATGTGCATATCACATACAGTACATAGCCACCACGCAATACATCTACACACTACTTGCACCTTGAGCAGATATATAACGCAATTTCACACACTACTCATATGTCAACCATTTGGTAACACGTACAATTCAAGTACAATCACATAGCCATATAATCATTCATCACATGCCATTGTCATATACGATCATAATCACACATGGGAGTACATCGTCTCAATGTACTCGACAGGCCATTCAATTCTTATATAGCTACCAACACATAAGTATACATACATACATTCAGACATACACCTCAATCAACACTTTAATGTCTACCCTCAGGGGTTCTACACTTTAAGCTTCGGATATCCAGGTCCTATCCCAAGGATGGATTCTACCCACCTTAGGACTAGACTACTCTCAACACTGGGGTACTTCACGTACTAATCCTACACAGCCGCAGTGCGGGGACCTGCATGGGCCACCAAAATGTAATGCCCCGTTCCCCGGGATACCCGATAGTACGAATTCATATCAGGTATTTCCGAAGAGACGGGTGCTACAGAAGAGAAGCACAAAATTTCAAAACACAAGCAGGCCCACTGCGCGCTGCTGGGATAGTACCTGTAGCATTCCAGATAACAAACACAGAACACAAAGGGACAACAACTCAACCTGGAAATATAAATAAACCACTAATACATATAAACACACAAATATCCAAATTAACATCATTAATATATATCACATATATACAACATGATACCACATATTACTAGAGTACAATAACACCGCCCAACTTTCTCTCTCTCTCTAAAAGTCCTCAACTCTCATATCTAACCAACCGGGTTCGCGGCCTCTGACTCCAAGATCCAACACCTGTAAAATATCAACGGGACACGTCACAGCGTGACCGAGTAGGAAACCCAAACCCAACTCACATGGTGCACAAATACAAGGCACTAAGTAACAACGAGAGGCTAACGCATGGCATATTACGGCAGATTCATATGAAAATGTAAATGGTGTCATTCAAAACACGTACCTGCCGCAAGGAAGAACATGCGAAGCAAAGTGAGTACCACGCAAGAGGAATAAGCAACAACTCAAATTTGTTCTTTAACAAGTAAGACCACTTTAATAACAAATATGGGAATGTTGGCAATTTTAGAGATTATTATGCAAGCACAATTTAACAATAAGCCCTAACAGTTTCAATATGTTGCAGGCACCAATATTAGCAAGCTAGAGAATATGTATGAACCTTATCTATCCCAAATAGATTTAACAGGATCTTGATGCAAGTTGCAAGACAACATGGAAAGAAAACATGGACTTATAAGGAGACATAAAGTTACAATATTTAAGAATGGTATCACATAACTCCAAAAGCATGTTGATTACAATACCACGACTAGCTGTAAGATCAAGCATTTCTACTACAAATGCAACATTTATAAGCCAGTGCTAATGGCAAGAAAGCTAACTCAACACCAAGTGGAAAGCGTAAACAATCCTACACAATGTGCAATTTCTACTACAAGTGCTAGCAATCGTAATTAGTGAGAAACACATTGTCTCAATCATGTTTTAACAAGGGAGTACCACCTTACAAATTTACACTCGAGATTACATTGTAAATGTAGTATCAAGGTACTAGTTCTAATTAAGGGATGTCATTTCTAACACAAGAGGGGCATGTTACTTGAGAAAAATACAACTTTAAGAAGCTCTTAGCTAAGACCACGTCTACCAAGAATCACCTGATATTGCAAATATCACAACAATCCCAAATTAATGTTATTACGCTAATAGGAGTTCCTAGCTTAAGTTTCTAGTGCTTAAGATGTTATGGAAATGGTCTTAAAAATTTCGGCAGAGTTTCTCTTGTATTTATCAAGGGTTCCAAGTACAACATAAGTAATATTTCCAAAAGAAAACATAAATAGTATTGCAAAGAGCATATGGTATAATCTTAACATTCCCACTCCACCAACTCCACTAACACCACCAATATTACTATAAGCATCAACATAAGCATCGACATATCATTTCCAACTTCCAAATGAGGGCCATTTATTGGTCCAATGAAATAAAGGAGAGCAATTTTGTTTACTTCATGTAACAAAATGAGATCTATTCAATTTACCCAAGGAACCAACATGAGATTAATTTCATAAAGAGGAGCATTTCCATCTTCTCATGCAATGGAAGAATAATAAAGCTTCCATGTTTCAAAATGAGAGCACTTTGCATGATTATTGGGACAAAACATTCAAGCAACAAGGGTCATGATTATTGCATCAAATAATTGAAAGTAGCATCCCAAACATGGGACATGATCATTACATCAAGTGATTCAAATTAGCATCCCAATTCAACCATGAATGCTTCATGGTAACTTGGATGTTAAAATGTCCTACATTCCATAATACTTCCCGCATCCCAATATTTCTTAATAACATTAATGAACACCAATACCAACATCAATATCATTCATATCACTACTAGCAAAAATAACAATATTACTACCAACAACCCATACTTTCCAATATTCCATCATTCAAGCACCAAATGCTTCCATGGCAACATGCATTCTCAAAGGTCAACCATCACACAAATGCAACCACAATCACCCAACAATGCTACATGATGCCATGATGCATATGATGCACAAACAATGCAATGCAATGCGATGGGATCCCATGAATGGCCGGCGTGCAAGTGTATCGTGATTTCTACTCCGATATCAACGTGGAGCCACCTCCACGTGGAGCCACCTAATGGATCAAGAGGTGGCCAACGGCGTGTTCACCCGCCTCCTACCGCGGCACTTTGTCCATGCCCGTGCACTCCACCTCGTGTCCTAACGTGACCATGTCACCATGTCACCCATTCCATATTCCGCAAGTTCAAGCCCTAATTTTCTCTCAAGCTCAAGCCCTAATTTTCTTTCAATTTCATGGAGTTCTTCCATCTCCATCAAGCTCCCAAGAATTCCCAAACCCTAGCTTTCTCCTCTTCTCTTTTCCTCCTTCCTCTAGCTTGGAAATTTCGGCCTTGCCCAAAAATTTTCGGCCTACAACAGAATTCGGCGATACAAGGGTGATTTTCAGCCATGGGGTTGAGAAAACATGGAGAAGATGGATGGTAGAAGGAGGGGTTGGGCTAGGGCTTGATTCCTCTCTTCCTCCTCTTCTTTTTCTTTCTTTTTCCCTTCTTTTCTCCTCCAATTTCCCCCTCAAAATTTCCAGCCTGCGTTTTTGGGGAGAAGGGGGAAAAAATAAAAGGAATTGAAATGAGGAAGTTGGAAGAAGGAAGAAGAAATGGTTGAGTATTTACAAGTTTTCCATTCATTTCTGGAATTTGCAGGACAGTCCCAAACAGGGGCAACTAACTCAATATATTTGAACTACACTTCAGATTTAGTCCCCTTATGAGTTTTAGATATAGGTGTTATGCATTCACAAATCAATTTTCATGATGTTTCACCAAGTATTCAATTTAATACAGAATTTACGGAGAAGGGTATACGTGCTGAAACTGTGCTGGAAAGTAAAACAGAAACTGTCCTGTCTTGAGGACCAGATTGCTCCTACATGCGGACAGATTCAGGAAAAATGAAAAGTAACAAAGTTGTAGGGATTGAAGTTAACTTTCCTACGAGACCAAGAACACACCATTTCGTTAAGAATTGAGGGACTGATCGCCGTTCTCGTAACATGTGTCAAAGCTGATGAAAAACAGACATGCTGATTTCACGAAATTCCTATCCCAATTTCTAATCTGAATTTGGAAAAGTGTTTAACATGAAAGTTGGAGATAATAGTCCCAAGTTTATGCCATAAAATTTCCAGGACATTCTTAATTCTAAATTAGGAGATATCATCAACACTTTAAGCATGTACTTCTGCCCAAATTCCCAGCAACTCCAAAGTAGCAAGCAAGCAACTTCTACTTAACAATTAATCAAGTCAACATGTTGATACTTGAGGCAAAATAAATCTAAAACATAGCATCAATTAAATTCAACACTTCCCATAAATTCATTCGCATAATTCCCATTTCCATATACATAATTCCCATTCCCATTTCACATTCATCCATATATCCAAAGCATATCATAGTCACCTTAGAGCCATACATGTAGGAAATCACTATACACACAACAAAATTACTATACGCACACACGCAGACAGTATTTTACACATACGGGCATTACACCCAGCCTAGCGGGTACCGCCTGACTGAACTGGGCGTGTTAGGCCTGCCCAAGTGAACGGGCGCCCGCCCGCCCGCCCGCCCGCATTGGCAGGCAAGCGCCCAGCTCGCAGGCGGGCTGGGGCGCCTGTGGGCACCCAGATCTGGGTGCCCAACCTAGATCTAAGGGCATAGATCTGAGCACCCAGATTTGAGCGGGTGGCGCCCACTGTGGGCCCCATCTGCTAGGGTTTATTGTTCTTTTTTGGCGGCTGGTTTTCTTAGCAAAAATCAGATTTTTGCTAAACTTTGAGACAACGTTTGAGGGGTCAAACGAAGTCAAAATTGAGCCCCGTTTGTTTCTATGCGATCACCGTTCAGTGCTCTTCTATTTGATAGGTTGTATCACTTGCGAAGCTCAATGGTGAGGGAGGTACAATTCGCTAAAGATTGCCTTTGTGAAAGGCAAATTTTAGTTAATTTTTCCCCACTCCATATCTTTAGTCCCACATCGGATATGAAGAGAATGAAGGGGTCGACCGCCTATATAAATAGGGGCCAACTCTCTCCTTGAAAACTCGCACCAAGTCTCAAAATACGATAAGCTCCCAAAAGTTTGGTGCCCGCTCGGATTAAGACTTAAATTAATTATTCCATCTTTCCCTAAAATTCTTCCTTACTCCTGATTGGGCTCTAGCAAAGCTGCGAATGAGTTCGGATCCGATCCAAAATCTTGACTGGGGATCCACTCAAGGTGAAATTTTCTTCAGCGCACAGTTGGCTCGATGACAAGGGTGTTGCTCTCCTCGATACGCGATGTGATTCGGGAAGCGGTTTAGCTCGGGAAGCGGTGTGGCTCCGGACGTAGTTTGGCTTGGGAGAAGCGGCGCGTGGCCAAAGAAATGTTGCTGAAAACGACGCTTCGTGTTCTGCAGAAACTAAGTGAAAGGTATGTAGTTTAAATATTCATGTATTTATAATTGCAAATGTTAAAAAGATCTATACTAAGGGATTGGTCAGATCCAACACCAGGATAGTAGAGATTTTGGCTAGGGTTGTTCTCTTTATGGCTAGATTTAAGATAGTTTTAAATCTATTTACCGCTGAAATTTTGATTTCGTCTGACCGACTTAGGCAGAACGTCGATTTTATGGCCCTAAGGACCCAGAAAACCCGACATTGGTATCAGAGCCGGGTCTACTTGATCTATATTTTGCATTTATAAAATGTATGTGATACAACATTTTTCTCCATCAGATGGCGGTTTTATTTAAACTCTGAAATTGTCGTGTTCATATGACATTTTATTTTCGAAAATTGTTTTTGAACATTAGATTTAATTTTAAAAACATGTGATTGTTTTAATAATTAAATCTTTAAAATTATGTGATAATTTTAATGTAACTTAAACTTATGAGATAAAATTGAAGTTGCATGTTTAGCAAAAATTTATAAGATACTTTTATTTGCTATGTTGTCATGCTAAAATGTTTAGATGATAAATTTTAATGGTTATATAATGTTTCTTGTTAATTATGTGATAATACAAGAAGAACTATTAGGTTTGCCATTAAAAACTTTAAGAGAATTATATGACAATTTTTGAAGGACATGCTATGATTTAAACTGGTTTAAATGCCTAATATATGATTAGGATAGCACCTTAAAAATCCTTATAGTTGATAAGGATATTAATAATGTTATGAATGAGGGAGGCCTTTGGCCTCCCCTCCTTCATTACCCATTCATTAGGCCCCCATTACTTAGAGTAATGGGGACCCTTGGTCTCCTAGAGGCTTTTGGCCTCCCCACTATGAGATATATAAATAGAGCACCATGGCTCTTAGCTATGGTGACTTATTCTTTTGCTAAGAAATCTTGTCTCTTTCTCTCTTGAGTTCATCATCATCCAACACGTTATCAGCACGTGTTCTTCCTTGAGCAAGAATCCAAGCCTAAATCCACACCAAATTGATCCCCTACGCGCAAGGAATCTTTGGTTGCTGCGGCGATTCGTTGGAGCGTTTCATCTACATTCATCCCTACGCGCAAGGAATCTAACGTTGCTGCGGCGGTTCGTTGGAGCGTTGCGGCATCCTAAAAGCGTTCGGGAGCTTGGATTATTATTTCTACGGATCATCGTCGTGTTCTTCCCTAGATCATTGATCTAGAGGTAAAACCCTATAATCCTGTAGATAAAATTAGACTAAATAATTTTTACATTGTTTTAATATACAAGTAAAAAAAAATTTAGTCTAATAAAAGAAAAAAATTTATCCCTATTACAAAGTTTTTTTTTTCTATGAAAAAATTTTTTCCTTTTGCAATTAAAATTCTTCGGTGGGAAGAAGAACCGGAATGAAATCCTCCCCTCCCCCCTGACGGAGGAGGGGGCATTCCCACAATGCCGACCATGCCCCCCCTGCAATGGAGAGGGGGGCCTTCCGCACCGCCGCCCCCCGCTGAAAGGGGGCAGCCTGAGGCCGAGGCCGAGCCCTGAGGCCGAGGCTGAGCCCTGATGCCGAGGCCGAGCCCTGAGGCCGAGGCCGATGGCAGGCTGAGCCCTGAGGCCGAGGCCGAAGCAAAGCCCGAGCCCAAGGCCGAGCCCTGAGGCCGAGGCCGAGGCCGAGCCCGTGACCGTGACCCGAGGCCCGAGGCCGAGGCCGAGGCCTGAAGCCGAGGCTAATTGTTTATTTTTGGCTCGAAGCCATAATAATTGCGACAAACAACTTTGCAGAACTGCGGAACGGGCCACAAGCGCTTATACTAAAAATAATTTTTGGCCCGAAGCCACAAAATTCTACAGAAATTCGGCTTCTTCATAATTTTAAAGAAGAATTAAATTTGCAAATTGAAATTTATGAGAAAAACTTTGTAAAATCAATAATTACATTTATATGTTCCTCTATTTATTTTAACATCTCTCTTGCAAATTATTATGTATGGTTTACTAGAATTTTTAAAAAAATATAATCATCTCAAAGATCCTGAGACCGCTCTGCCGTTAGGTAATTAACCTAACGGTGTATGACGTTTCCCCGTGGTCTACGAGATAGTTATATTTTCTAGTTTACTTTTTCCATATTTTTTTATGCTTGAGATATATGCGTGGTTATTTAATTTATGCCTGTAGCATATAAACTGCGTGGATGTTTAAAATAAGTAAAAATGTGTTTTTCGGGATCGGCCATTGTATACCTATTTACTTTCCTTGCACTTTTATTATCTTTTGAGAGAATTTGTAAGTGAGGAAATTTGTATTTAAAAGCCCAAGCTCGATGCAACAGCACATAGAATTGATGAAAACTCCTTCAATGGATCATGATGTCGGTCAATGTGCTTGGCTAAGTTTGCTAGACCAACCTAGCTTGACTGGGTAACAAGTGGTCCTGGCTTAGTCAATTCCCTGGCCGCGTCCGCTGGACCGCAAGGAGTCGATTCATGACTGTGTAAGCCAAAGCTCGATGCAACAGCATAAGAAGACGGATGCAGAAATAGGGACCCACCCGGGGTTTCCAAAGTTGTATTTTTCAATCTCTTTTCTTTGGACTGTAATCGAACTTTGGACTGTTTATTATTTTGGGTATCTGGCCGATCCCCGCATTTTTACTTATTAATTTATGCATGGTTTGTTGAATTTATTTTAATTCATGATTATCTTTAAATTGCATAGATAAAATGGCCAAATTGGCAAGCGTCGATTTCGATGTGCTCGATGCAGCTGGCAAGAATTACTTGAGCTGGCGAGTGGACCTGAAGTTCCACTTGCGCTCCATGGCGCTCCTGCACTCCATTCTGGCCCCCGCAGTGGCCCAATCATCGGCTCCCGCAGCATCTGATGCATCTGCTAGCAAAGCCCCAGAAGCGGCCCTTTCAGCTGGCAGTACCTCTACCACTGTCTCTGACATGGATAAGGCGAAAGCCATTATCTATATCAGACGACACATAGATCGGACCCTGAAGGCCGAATACTTGACGGTAGAGGACCCTCTGGAGTTATGGACAGCGTTAGAGGCACGCTACAGACATCAAATTGATGTCATACTCCCGCGTGCCAGCTATGAGTGGGAGAACCTCCGACTTCAGGACTACAAGTCCGTTGCTGAGTACAACTCAGCACTTCACAACATCACCTCACGACTGAAGTTGTGTGGTGAAGAAGTCTCGGAGCACCGCATGTTGGAAAAGACATTTACCTCGTTTCACGAGAAAGATGCTATCCTCATGCAGCAGTATCATGAACGTAATTTCACGAAGTTCTCTGAACTGCTCTCTTGCCTCCTTAGGGCAGAGCAGAATAGAGACCTTTTACTGGCCACTCATAACCAGCGCCTGGCAGGCTCAGCTCCTATTCCCGAAGCCCACAGTGTTCACCCCCCGAAGTGGAAGAACAAGAAGAGGGGCATAAAGAACAAAGGAAATGCCCCTATGAAACCAGCCATTGCTCCTCCCCAAAGCAAGAATAACAAAGGGAAGAAAAACTTCACTTGGAAACGTAAGAACACTGATACAGTGTCAAATCCAAAGAAGACATGGGAGGACAAATGTCATCGTTGTGGCATGACTGGACATTGGTCCAGAAACTGTCGCACACCTCGCCACTTCCAGGAACTGTATCAGGCGAGCCAGAAGCCTCCGCCTGAAACAAACATGGCAAATGTGGAAAATCCGACGAAGTTCACTTCCAAGGATTTCGAAAATGACGACCTGCTCGATTGAGCCTCATCTTTATCTATGCTTTTCAAAGAATAAATTGTAGCTTCATCTCTAGTATGCTTAATAAAGACGATCTTTTATTTTGAATGTATGCATTTTACATTTCCATCAATAAATTTTCGTTTTTGGCTTATATAGATGATGTATGAGTGCCTAGTGGACAGTGCCTCGACGCACACTATCCTTCGCGATGAATGCTATTTCAATAGCATAAGTAAATATGACGGTCCTGTCATTACAATTTCAGGACTGTCCAAAATAATCGAAGGATCTGGTGATGCAATATTATTGCTCCCAAATAACACAAGACTAAAAATCAATAATGCACTATTTTCTCCAAGATCAAATAGAAATCTCATAAGTTTCAAGGACATCCGTTTAAACGGATATCACTTAGAAACTAGAGATGAAAATAAGGTTGAATACCTGTATGTCACTCTTCGTAAAGATGGCCAGAAGACCATCTGCGAAATATTTAAGGGACTCCCGTCGGGTCTCTACCAAACATACATTCAACCAGTTGAAGCCAATATGACTGAGCACCAGACGTGCCAGCCAATGCCACCATTTCAACTATGGCATAACAGACTTGGTCACCCTGGATCCATTCTGATGCGACGCATCTTATCTGAATCCCGCGGACATGATTTGAAGAACCAGAAGATTCTTCAGAAAGGTGAATTTTCTTGTCCCCCTTGTTTCAAGGGGAAACTAATAACGAGACCATCGCCCCTAAAAGTGGGTTTAGAGTCTCCTGGCTTCCTTGAGAGGATACATGGTGACATTTGCGGGCCTATTCACCCCGCAAGTGGCCCATTTCGGTACTTCATGGTACTAATAGATGCATCCACAAAATGGTCTTATGTGTGCCTCTTGTCCACCCGTAACCTAGCTTTTCCAAATCTGTTGGCACAGATAATTAGGTTACGTGCTCATTTCCCCGATAACCATATCAAGAAACTACGTCTTGATAATGCGGGCGAATTCACATCTCAAGTCTTCGAAGACTATTGCCAGGCAACGGGTATAGAAGTTGAACATCCAGTAGCTCATGTTCACACCCAGAATGGATTAGCAAAGTCCCTTATAAAGAGACTCCAATGGATTGCATGTCCATTGCTTATGCAATCCCAATTGCCGGTGGATGCTTGGGGGCATGCTATTCTGCATGCCGCATCTCTTATCAGGATACGCCCCTCTGGAGGCAATACATTATCTCCGATGCAACTAGCATACGGCTCAACTCCAGATATATCTCATTTGAGAATATTTGGTTGTGCGGTCTATGTTCCAATAGCACCACCTCAGAGGACCAAAATGGGTCCTCAACGTCGTTTAGGAATCTATATTGGATTTGATTCACCCTCGATTATTAGATACCTAGAACCCCTAACGGGGGACGCATTTAAGGCACGTCTTGCTGATTGTGAATTCGATGAGAAAACTTTTCCAAAGTTGGGAAAACATTCCAAGAAGCCTGAAGCTTCGGAGACCATTAATTAGGAAAATAAGTCTTTGTCCTTTTATGATCCGCGTAGAAATCTGTGTGAAGATGAGATCCTGAAGATCCTTCACATCCAGAATACAGTACACCAATTACCGGATAAATTCACGGACAACCAGAAGATCGTCCGTTCACACGTCCCTGCTGCTAACACTCCAGCTAGGATTGACATCCCTATAAATGGATGCAATCCACCCGCAGCAGAAATGGATGTACCTCAATTGAAAAGAGGACGGCCACCAGGTTCAAAAGATAAAGTTCCTCGAAAGAGGAAGATTCCTGGTGAAAATAAGATTATCCCTCCGCAGGATACTGAGCTCAGGACAGCTACCTCTCCCCTCCTAATTTCCCCCACAGAGGAAACATTAGGAGAAACATCATTAAACTTTGTACGTACTGGGGAGGTATTGGACCGACATAGCACAGTCGTCGTCGACGATTTTGCGTTCACTATTGCCGTTCACGTCGCTGAATACGACGATGACGTCGAACCACTTTCTCTAGCGGATTGTAAACGCAGAGATGATTGGCCAAAGTGGGACGAGGCGATAAGAATAGAGCTGGACTCACTCTCGAAACGCAAAGTCTTTGGACCTGTAGTCCAAACACCAGTAGGTGTAAGACCTGTGGGATATAAGTGGGTTTTCATTAGAAAAAGAAATGAACAAAATCTGATCGTCCGCTACAAGGCGCGTCTTGTAGCAAAGGGTTTTTCCCAAAGACCGGGTATCGATTATGAAGATACATACTCCCCGATAATGGACGCTATTACATTCAGATTCTTAATAAGCCTATCATCTCTGGCAAGCCTAGAAATGCAGCTCATGGACGTTGTGACTGCATATCTTTATGGCGATTTAGATAAAAAGATCTATATGAAACTACCAGATGGGTTTAACTTACCCACAGAGATGAAAGAGATACCTCGGGAGGTATTCTCTGTTAGACTACATAGATCCTTGTATGGACTAAAACAGTCAGGCAAAATGTGGTATAACAGACTAAGTGATTTCCTTGCACAGCAAGGATTCACTAATAACGAAGTCTGCCCGTGCATCTTTATCAAAAGAACGGGAAAAGGATTCGTCATCATAGCAGTTTACGTTGATGACTTAAATCTCATAGGCTCTCCAGCAGAGATTAATGTGATATCTGCAAAGCTAAAGAAAACTTTTGAAATGAAAGACCTAGGCAGAACGAAGTATTGCCTTAGCTTACAGATTGAACACCTACGAGGTGGAATCCTCCTACATCAATCCAATTATACCAGGAAGCTTTTAAATAAGTTCCAAATGGATAAATGTCATCCTTTATGTACCCCTATGGTCGTGAGATCATTAGACGTACAAAAGGACCCCTTCCGGCCTCTGGAAGAGGGGGAGGAGATACTGGGTCCGGAAGTACCCTACCTAAGTGCCATTGGTGCACTTCTCTATCTGGCTAACTGCACGCGTCCCGATATAGCGTTTGCAGTCAATCTCCTAGCCAGACACAGTGCAGCGCCTACAAAGCGCCACTGGAATGGAGTAAAGCATCTTCTGCGATACATCCAGGGTTCCGTAGACCTTGGACTTTACTACCAGAGAGGTGCCTCCTCCCAGTTACTTGGTTATGCCGATGCAGGCTATCTTTCAGATCCGCATACGGCAAAATCACAGACTGGTTTTGTCTTTACCTACGGAGGTACTGTTATCTCCTGGAGATCGGTAAAACAAACCACTACTGCTACATCTTCTAACCATGCAGAGCTCATCGCGATCCATGAAGCGAGCAGAGAATGTTTTTGGCTACGCTCCGTCGTCCAACACATTCTCCAATCCACTGGCCTGAAGACCGGTGATCTGGAGCCTACTGCCCTATTCGAAGACAACGCCGCATGCATTGCTCAGCTTCAGAAGGGCTACATCAAAGGCGACAGGACAAAGCACATTTCTCCCAAGTTTTTCTGGACGCACGAGCAGAAGAACGACAAGCAGATTGAAGTTCGACAGATCCAGTCATGTAACAACCTAGCTGATCTTTTTACTAAGGCATTGCCTAAATGTACTTTTGTAAAGCTTGTAAAGAACATTGGTATGCGACAGTTGAAAGACCTGGAAGCCTGAAGCTTGTACGGATCAGGGGGAGTAAGATGTGGGTTGCACTCTTTTTCCTTAAGCTGTTGGGTTTTCCCACTGGGTTTTCCACAGCTAAGGTTTTAACGAGGCAAACACACTTACTCTGGATCCAGAAGTATCCACCCCTTGCCTCAGTAGCTGAGACCGAAGTGATGAATGTGTAAGGGGGAGTGTTATGAATGAGGGAGGCCTTTGGCCTCCCCTCCTTCATTACCCATTCATTAGGCCCCCATTACTTAGAGTAATGGGGACCCTTGGTCTCCTAGAGGCTTTTGGCCTCCCCACTATGAGATATATAAATAGAGCACCATGGCTCTTAGCTATGGTGACTTATTCTTTTGCTAAGAAATCTTGTCTCTTTCTCTCTTGAGTTCATCATCATCCAACAAATAAAAGTTATTAACCAATCCTAATAATTTCGAATTTTAGGATTCAACTAGTTGATAGGATTAACTAGTTTTAATGAACCCAATTCTAGTCGATGGCATGCATATGAATAATAAGTTTCCTTCAATGAACCATGATCTGGTCTAGTGTTTTTTTATTACTGTTGTGAATCACCCTAGCTCGACTAGGGATATTGATTCTGGCCTATCCAAATCCCTAGCCGTGCTCCGCTGGACCGCATGGATGCGAATTATGATTATGTGGCACCGTCGATTACATCTAGTAAATTACGTTAAAAATCTTCTTCAAGGTTAGCTGTAGCCCTCCTTACTTTTGGATTTTGGAAACCAGAGATTTCATGTTATAGTTGTTGAGTCAACTCAAGCTGTAACATGACTATCTTTTGGGAACCAATTCCATTAAACATGTGATGTAGTTCAACCTAATCCAAACTGTGGCGTCGTGAACAAACCAAGTGTTGGTGTAAGTTAGGATTGGATAAGAAAGTAAGGGTCTGACTAGACTAGTCTTTATGATTAGTTGAGCCAACTTAATGTCATAAGTTACTATGGGTAAAAACCATAAAGGAATCACATTCGATATGATTGATTAAGAGTTATCTACCGATTGCAGAGTTAAGCAACTTGTTTTGTCAACTCAAGGTTGTGAGACTCAGGGTGGTCGGGTCCCTTTCCCACTAAATATTATTATTCGTTCATTTATATGGCTTAAGATGATCGCTAAAATAGTTGGAGGATATAGTTAAATAAAACCCATTTTAGCTATATTTAAAAATCATTGAACATATGCTAAACTAGGAAATTCTATGTTATACATGATGGAATCCAAAAATAATATCCTAAAGGAAAATGTAAACGGGTCAAGATGATTTGTTTAAGGAATATCAAACCAAGATCAAGTTTGATAGTCTAACCAGGTACTCACTGACCTTAAAATGTCCTTACTAGCATAGGCTTAAGGACAATGATTCACTTGAGCTTTGTGTCCAACGAAAAAAAAGCACGCTACCTGTCACTCGCCTCTATAAGGGGCATCTTGAATATACTGATGTTCAAAGCAAGCTTCTTCATACAATTTGTTGAGTCAACTCAAGGTTGTATGTAAAACGGTTTTGATCCGTAAGATTCGAAACTTCGATCAAAACTGTTTGACTCAAAGATGAGTGCATGAGCGGTGCAAGACTATGTATCCAAATCAGATCTTGAGTCAAACAACTTGTTGAGTCAACTCAAGGTTGTGAAGCTCAAGTGTTTGGATGCGTGAGGTGCTTGCATAGCTAATAATTTTTTGTTGGAAAAGTATTGTCTAAATGTGATTTAGAACGGAGAAGGCATTGAGGAAAATCGGTTGAGAAAGAAAGTTTTGGCTATGATAAAAAAGGCAAAAGTAGGAGGAACTGAAAATGTGACATATTTGATGTCACTGTTTAAGATAATCGTTATACAAAAGGAATAGAGTCTACGTGTTGGAAAAAGGAGCAATTGTTGTTTTTTGGACCATAGAGGACGTCTAACACATTTTGGCGAATGTCGTCACCTTGCTTCTGTAACAATGTTTTGTATGAGTAATTTGTCTAACGATATTGTATTAAGTATTACTACACGAATACGCAAGTTATAGAAACTTTATCTATGGCAAAATAGACTAGGCCGTACCAATGAGAACAGACTTGACAAGTCACATTAAGAGAGTTTTGATCTCTCGTATTATGAGTCGAAAGACACTTATAAGTCTTGTCTCAAAGGTATGATGGCCAAACTCCTTCTATGTGATAGTGGGAGAATGAGTTGGAGAACTCACGGTCTTATACATATGGATGTATCTAGACCCAATTCTAAATTAGCATAGATTTGGTATACTTATTTTATTACGACACGTGTTCTTGATGAAACACAAGTCTGATAAAATAGTGTACACAGTAACAAAAGTATTTGAATTGCTTCGATCAGATCGAAGAGTCGAATACTTAGATATATAATTCTTGTGTAATTAAAAGAAAATGTGTTTTTTCTCTCAGGTCAAGTCTCTTAACACATTGGTGCGTTGGAGAGCATGAATCGCACTTTGTTAGACATGGTGCGATGCATGGCAAGTAACTCTGAGTTACAATCCTCTCTCTGGGTTAAGTCCTAGATAGGAATTATTAGGTTCTTGATAAGGTTCTGTGAGGGCCTTATCAAAATGATATTCCTCAAATTAATCGTTAGGAAGTCACAGGTTACTCGAGTCTCGTGAGATGAAAAGTTGAGTAAGACATCATAGTTGATGATGGCCTAGACAACTTCCAAGATGCCATTCGGAGTAGTGACTCTAAGAAATGCTTGATGCTATCTGAAAAGGTCCATGCATGTAAATAAAGTATGGACTTCAGTCTACGTGCCCAAGGAAAGTGTTCTTTTGGCTGTAAGTGAATCTTCAAGTAAGAACATTGGTGCAGATGGAAAAGAGTGAAGTACAAGTTATGCTGATTAAGAATAGTTAACATCAGAATGTGTACAGATCTATTCGGATTAGATCGATGTAAATACTCATGATGACCATGAAAACTGGAGCATTCATGTAAAGTCTGTTTTCTAAATATGATTTAGAAGAACAAACTAATTTGAATCATCCAGAGAGTTTTCAAGGTCAGTGGGAGCGAATTAAAAGCATGCGAGGCATCAAGGAGCTGGAACATTTATTTTGTCAAAGTGGTCAAAGAGTTTGACACTTTATCAGAAATTATTAATGAACCGTGCAGTTGACAGGTAACCATGTAGGATTATTGTCGTACGGTTTGATGAGCTGGATCAGATCCAGGCAAATTAAATATTATGGATTCCAAGAGATCAAGGAAATTATTTGGATGAGATTCAAATGTGTGGTCTAACGTGAACATAGAAACTCCTTAAGTTTATACTAAAGACAGTTTAGCAGATTCACTCACGAAGGCTATGTCACATAAAATATACAGAGACTTATGTGTAAATACAGTATGAGATACTGGGATAAATGGACCTGAGTGCAAGTGAAAGATGTTGGGAGATAGGTATGCCCTCGAACTCGAGGTAATTTATCTCTATGTAAGTGTACAAACATCTGGTTCAAAATTACAATAAGATGTATGGGAAGAGTTTATCTAAGTTAATAATAACGTAGTCGACATTAGAACTTAGGTAAAGTCCTAAGACTTAATGCGAGGTTAAACCAGTATCGAAATGAGGATCTCGATCATGGAGAATTGTTTGACCGTTATTAGCATAAGTCTAAAACAGTTTGTGGTCATAGATGTTGTGAGAAAAGGATATCGAAATATTGGATAGACCATTGTGTCTTTGTCTTCACCATGTAATGGTGACGATGATCTCATGATCGTTCGACTTGGCCAAGTCGGAGACGAGACACAGGTGCCCATTGGAGAATGAGTTCACTAAACGACCCAACGAGAGTTATCACATGGTTAACATAACATATTTGTCATTGATAACTCTTTGTGATAATGGACTAGTTAGTCCTTAGACTTGAGGTCATTGTGCGAACCTGTACGTGAATGGTGTCACTTAGATTTTTGACCTAGCTTCGAGGCAAGGCCTGTCGAAAGGTCTTCGGTTGGGTGACACTTGAAGCATGCGAGGAAGTAATGACCAAGAGAGAATTTGTCTCTCTCGTTATGGGGAATTAGTGTCACATGTGTTGGTTCAGTCTTTAGTGAAAAACGTTGGCCAAAGTATGATGGAAGAAGTTCAAAATTATTTGACTAAGGACCGATGGAAACTAACCAAGTTCAAGCTATTGGGATTGACAGTTTGACCGTACCCAAGGCTTGACTAGGCGACATAGTTTTGACGATGGGACTAAAACTACGGTATTCATCACGGATACAGTCAGGGTGGTCACGATAATACTCATGTCAATGAGTTAACCACATTTGATACCGAAATAGGGACGACACCTGCTGCACATGGTCACTGCCTTCTGTGGTTTCGAACCCCACCTGTAGTAGGGTCAGACTATAGGGACTCACACAGAGTGAGACCTTCGTAAAGTAATAGGTAGAATTAAGGGAGATAGTACATATGATGTATGGGAATTAATTAAGTCGCAAAGAGTTTGCGATATAAGTCTAAAACATCAAACTGCAAAGAGGTTGCAGATTGCTTCTGCATTCTGGATAAATGATCTTGAGTGCAAGTAGGAGATGTTGAGGGATGTATGCCCTCAGTTCATTTATAGTTAATGCAAATGGTTTTAAAGATGTGGATTACAGCATATGATGCAACAGAAAATAAAATATAAATATTGTAAAATGTTTACAAATATATTTTATAAAGGCATAGATAGTAAGAGGATTTTTCCACGAAAGTCGGGGAGAAAACCGCGCTCAAATCGGAGTCCAAACGAGTCCAGAACCCCTATTTAAAAGGTGTTTTAAATAGGAAAAGAACAAACCCAAGAAGGGGGCTATTGTAGGCCTAAGCCCAAGGGGGCACTAGCCAAACTGGGTAGGGCGCCCAGCCCAAAACGGGCATGGGCGCAGCCCATCGCCCACCCGAACTGGGCGGGTCAGGCCCGCCCGCTAAATGCAAGCGGCCGCCCAGCGCGCAAGCGGGCTGGGGCACCCGCGGGCGTCCAACCCAGATCTGGGCACCCAGATCTGGGCTCCCAGATCTGAGCAGGTGGGGCCGACTAGTGGACCCCACCTGTTAGGGTTTATTGTTCTTTTTTGGCGACTGGTTTTCTTAGCAAAAATCAGATTTTTGCTAAACTTTGAGACGACGTTTGAGAGGCCAAATGAAGTCGAAATGGAGCCCCGTTTGTTTCTATGCGATCATCGTTTGGTGCTTTTCGATTTGATAGGTTGTATCACTTACAAAGCTTAACCTGCGGGAGGAACAATTCACTAAAGATTGCCTTGTGAAAGGCAAACTTTAGTTAATTTTCCCCACTCCATATCTTTAGTCCCACATCGGATATGAAGAGAAGGGAGGACTCGGCCGCCTATATAAATTGACACCAACTCTCTCCTTGAAAACTCGCACCAAGTCTCAAAATCCAAGAAGCTCACAAAAGGTTGGAGCACGCTCGGATTAAGACTTAAATTAATTATTCACTCTCTCCCTAAAATTCTTTCCTACTCCTGATCGGGCTCTAGAAAAGCTATGAATGAGTTCAGATCGGATCTGAAATCTTGATGGAGGATCCACTCAAGGTGAAATCTTCTTCGGCGTGTGGTTGGCTCGATGACAAGGGTGTTTGTTTCCTCGGAACGCAGTGCGATTCGGGAAGTGATTCGACTCGGGACAAGGTGTGGCTCGAGACGCAGTTCGACTTGGGAGAAGCGGCACGTGGCCAAAGAAATGTTGCTGAAAACGACGCTTCGAATTCTGCGAAACAAAGGAAAAAGTATGTAGTTTAAATATTCATGCGTTTATAATTGCAAATGTTAGATAGATCAATCCTTAGGGGTTAGTCGGACCCAACTCCGGGATAGTAGAGATCTTGGCTAGGGTTGTTCTCTTTAGGGCTAGATTTAAAATAGTTTTAAATCCGTTTTTCGCTACAATTTTGATTTTTTCGTCCGACCGATTTAGGTCGGACGCCGATTTTATGGCCCTAAGGACCTAGAAAACCCAACAGGACATGCATTTTGATTTCACTCGGGGCAATTTTCGCATGGCCTTTATTTGATTCTTGACTAGAAGCTTGCTAATCGATCACCTTAGTGACAATTGACCTGGTCATTGGCCCTTTCCTTTAACCTTCGAGGTCCCCTCTTTGTTTGGCTGGTTGTCGCCTGGCTTCTTGGGATGACCACGTTTTACTAGCGCATCCATCTCTTTCTTAAATGTCCAACAATCGTCGGTTTCATGCCCGTAGTTGTTGTGGCACTTGTAGAATTTGAGATCATCCCTTTTCTCATACTTGCCTTTCTTGACAGACTCATGGATGAGTCCCTCTCGTTAGGCGTACGATAGGACTTTTGCTTTAGGGGCATTTGGCCTACCGTATGTATCTTTGGCAGGATGCTCTTGCTTCGAGGACTCTTATCTCTTTGACGTCGATCTCTCGGTTCTGGTCGAGAGTTCCCTCCAGGTCATGCGTCTCGTTTTGTTTCCTCCTGATGCTTAGGCACGTCGCCCTTTGCAGCGGCGAGTGCTTCCTCCGAGGTCATGAGTCGATCTGTTCTACTGAACAGCTCTACGAAAGTGCTCGGTGGGAATTCATGCAAGGATCTTAGCAGATGTTTGCTCCTGACAACTTGGGTGAGGGCTCCGATGATAGTAGAGTCTGAAACATCCTCGACCCCCAGTCTCTCTTCGTTGAAGCATTTGACGAAATCCCAAATTGATTATCTCTCACCTTGTTCAAGAGTGAAGAGGTGAGATGATTTTTGCTTCGGGTGTCTCCCAGCAACAAACTGCTGGCAAAAAAAGTCAGACAATTCGTCAAATGACCCGATGCTATTATCAGGCAGCCTGTGGTACCAGCCGTCTGCCGCTTTTGTACGTATGGTATGGAAGGCTTGGCAGAGGTATGGCTCATCAGCCCCGTAGAGCTCCATCACGTTCTGGTATCTTCGGATGTGTCTACATTGGTCTCTGGTACCATCATACACCTGTAAGGCTGGGATCTTGAACTTGGGGAACCATGGGGAGAACATGATGCTCTCTTTTAGGGGAGGCCACCGATTAGCAAGAAGAGTGATTGGAGTATGTTCCTCTTGTCGCTGGTGAGTAGCACTTGAAGAGTGGTTAGGGCTAGTTTCAGTCTCCTTCATCTTGTTACGAGCTGCAAGGTTGGGTGGACTATGACCTTTGGTGAGATTCTCTCTCATCAGGTCTAAGTTGTTGTAGGTGGTCCACCCATTATTGGAGGGTCCTGGACCTCCATTGTGCCCAGGGGCGAGGTGGTCATTCCTAATCTCTCCATTCTGTCGAGATGGAAGAATGGTATTCGGTTGCAAGCTTTATTGTTACTCAAGTGCTTGCTCGCCTGAACCCTGGTCGCCTTGGGTAGCTCGCCTCCTCCTGGTTGTGGACATCACTGTCTCGTTGAACATCGGTGGCCAGCACGGCCAGGCTCTTTTCATCTTCTCAGGGAACTGGTTAAATTGTTCCTAAATCACCACTTGAGCATTGGATGGGGCTCTCTGGTCTCCAGGAATCGCATTTGGAACACCACTTGAGCATTGGATGGGGCTCTCTGGTCTCCAGGACTCGTGTTTGGAACAACCTCACTCAATGTTTCTTGAACTAGAGCGTAGAGTGATCTGTTGTATTCGAGTCCAGTCGACATTAGGCTTTGATTGCTTTCGGATATTGACTGGCGTGTTTCCAATAAACGGCGTCAACTGTTAAGGCCAAAATTGGCGATAACTGTATTTTGGCTAACTTGGACTTCTCTATCGAAGTGGAGCCTCGTCAGCTATTGGAATGCATCTCTAGGTTGGTAGAACCCGGGTCATTGGTAGTTGAAGTGAATGTACAACGTTCGTTCGACCCTCTGAGTGGATTGAGCCTCGAATGATCACCGGTGAGAAATAGTTGTACGACCCTCTTGTTGGGTAGAACTTAGATCACATGCACAACAAAGAAGCATCAGAGGGGTTGGATCTGGGTTCCAACCCAAATCCCCTCTGATGCTTAAGTTAGACTAGGAACTTAAGGTGAAGGCTTGGGGCTATCGAGATCAACCCACGGAGGTTCGCCTCGAGTCAGTCCGCATAAGCTATTTGGTAGAAGAATTATCAAGTGGAATGCAGAATATAAGAGTACTAGGTCTTGTACCTTTGGATCCCTTTATTCTGTTCATGTTCCATGTATTTATAGAACTTTGGGGTCTCTTCAGTAACGTTGGGAGGATAATGGTCACCAATTATGGCGCCATAATCCCCCCTTAATAGGGGTAACGTCGCAAATACCTCAGATATTTTTGAGCCCATTATCGATCGCATGTTCGGGGTGAAGGAAGTCTAACGAGCAAATGACACGTGGGCTTCGACTGTGTCAGCTTTGGGCTTCTTCCATGGGCTTCGGTGGCTTTTATCGCCTATCCGAGCAAATCCCTCTAGCGCTGACCCAAGGGCGCAATAATAATGATACAACTGTAGGAAAATGAGCATATGACTTATTTGAACCATACAGATATGCATACTATCATTCAATGTAACATGTACTATTAACCAGGTACTTAACTTGACATGTGGGATTGGGATAGTCCAATTGTCATAGAGTGCACGGAAGTGACTGGATCCATATTACGGCTTTAACCCCACTCACACTAAGTGGAGGAAAGTAACTTGACCATCACCCAAGGGACGGGGTCGGTATGTAGCGCCACAGAGAACTCCCAATGGTAGTGTGCATTTTAGTTACATATTATGCCTTCAGACATGGACTTGACACTATAAAATGTAGTTATTAATGTACTGCTTTCAATAGCTTATGAAGTATTTTCATCACATGATGTAAATAATTGTTTTAACTGCTAGCTAGTATCATTCTTAGTCTTACATATCATACTTGTCATGCTCATATTTTGCTCACATCATGCTTTTCCTTATGTCTCTTTAATATGTATACTTATCCTTCCTATTATGGGGAAAAACTTACCTAGCAACCCTCGCTGATGGGTATTTCATTTTATGTTTTCTTATGAAATGCATGTCAGGTTTTGAGATCGAGTTTAATTAGGACCCTATTACAGAGATTGAGCTAGTGATCGATGACTACGTTAAGTTTCAGCCTATTGAAGACTAAGGCGATTATTATTTTCACGTCAGTGTTATTAAGTTGTATTGAAGTAATTCGTGTGTGGTGTTATTTTGGCCATGCTTGGCATATGGTTGTATCTTATTTCTGGATGCTTTGATTTGTAATAATGGTATCTATGTTGTTTCTTAAGTAAGCATGCAAAAACCTACAGTTTTAAATCACAGGCGCTTAGTGTGCTTAAACCAAGGAGGAAGAAAAAAATACTCCTCCTTGTTTTAAGCACATTATGGACCCGATCGTGTCCTCGCTCTTTGTGGAATGAAAAGCGGTGCGTGATAGGTTTCTGTGGTGGCCTACACAGGTCATGCGAATTCTTTAAGAACAGTTTGGACGACATTAATATCGAAGTTATCTAGCTAGAATACATTTTGCACCTAACTCTCAGTGTGGCCTGTTTTGCAATATGGCAGATCGACCAAATGCTCTTAATGCTAATGGTGTCACCGACAACGACATCACGGGTGTCATAAGGGAAATTCAGGAGATTCAACAGCAACTTCTCTAACGCAAACCACACCTTGTCCCTCGAGCTGATGCAGGAGTCAAATAATTTCGAGAACTACATTTAACGACTTTCTTTGGGAAAGATGGCACCCTTGAAGCTGAAGAATGGGCTCGTAGCACTGAATATAATCTGAGCATTACCTGCATCCCCAAGCAGGATGGGTGGAGGTAGTAAGGCTCCTGTTAACCGACAATGCTCGGAAATGGTGGGAAATTGAAGAGAAACGATTGATGAGGCCTATTTCTTGGGCCATGTTTCAAAAAAGATTTGACACTAAGTATTTTCCTAAAATGGCTAAAAGGGAACTCCAATAGTGCTTCATCAACTTGGTCCAAGGATCAAAGAATGTTGATGAATACGATGTTGAGTTCTCTACGCTCAGTCGTTTCGCTCCTCATCTAGTCGAGGATCCCGAAGACTATGCTTTGTAGTTCCGTCAAGGCTAGACTACAACATCCAAGCTTCGATGAACTCTGACAAACTGACCACCTGTGAGAACATACTTGGATCCAGCACGTAACTTTGAGGCTATTGAAAAACTACGTAGAGCAGCCCAGGCGGGAGAAATTAAGCATCATATGGAACCAGCTCAGAACACTCTCCGACTGACACAGACCACTTCTTTTAAGAGACCTGCTCCTCCGATCAACAACCGAACCCCAGATAGTGTGCTTCCATTGCAATCGACCGGGGCATGTTAAGAAGGATTGTCACCTACTATTGAACCAATGCTTTATTTATGGAGCATCTGAACATTCTGCCAAGGACTACCCTTGATGCTCCAACAAATAAGTGATAGTGACGGCAACAGTTTCAGGATCGACACCATTCGAACCTCCCTTAGCTCTACAGTAGAGGGCCTTCCAACATGCCAAGTCGAACTCACTTAGGCACCAAGCATTCATCATGACAACCGAGGAAGCTGAGGTTACTGGACCAGTGATCATAAGTAATTTCTAAAAACCTTTCCCTTTACATTGGTTTGACGCAAAGCGCCTTTACTATCAATTGCTAAAAATACCTTTTCGTATTGTAGGTGTTGTCTTAGTAGTGTCCACACCAGCTTTATCCCTCTTTGATTCAGGATCTTCCCATTGCTTCTTATCACAAAAATTCATAAAAAAACATTCCATTCCCATTGACGCTCTCCCTCATCGTTGGAACATCAACACCGAGAATGGCATCATGAAAACCACAGGAGGCTGTCAATCATGCCCTCCAGTGATTTGTGGGCATGAACTCTTCACATACATCATGATAATCAACATGCCAAGCTTTAATGCTATGTTCAGCATGGATTGGTTAGGAAATTTTTACGCTACCATCGACTATCACAAAAAGAAGGTATTGTTGGAAATTCCCAATTATCCAATATTCGAATTTGTGAGCGGAAGCTATTCACTTGGACCTATTCAATTTCGGGACAAGCCTATAGAAAAGATGATTGCGTCAATGCACGCAAAACCTGAGAAGCCCAGAGTAGTTGGGAAATTCAATGACGTGTTTCCTGAATAAATTTCAGGATTACAGCCCGGTCGAGCTCTCAAATTCACCTTTGACCTATTCCCAAATACTCAACCTATCTCCAAAGCTCCTTATCACATTGCACCGGCAGAACTGGAGAAACTTCATACACAATTAGACGATCTGTTGCATAAAGGATGGAAAAATCCCAGAATATCTCCCTAGGGTGGACCAGTCTTATTGGTCAAGAAGAAAGATGGGTCGAGAATGTGTGTGGATTATCGAAAGCTGAACAAGGTAACAATGACGAATAAGTACCATTTACCATGCATCAACGACCTCTTCAATCAACTTCGTGGATCGCGTGTCTTCTCCAAGTTAGACCTCCAACGTGGATATCATCAAGTGAACGTCAAGAAGAATGACATACTGACTCGCCCAGAACTTACACATAAAATCCACCTGGCGGTGTCACGGTCGTCAAGCGTTGTATGGTTCCTAAGTGTCGATTCTGGGTTCTATCTGCAAGCAGACAGTGTCAAATTATAGTATAAAAGATTGTCAAATCCAACAAAGACAATGACGATGTAATGGGCCTCAGAATATTTCTAAATATCAGAAAGAATTAGCAGTCAGTTGGAAAATTGTTGGTTGATGTTGTTGGTTCAATATAAGGAAACTAGGGCCCTAAGGATCACCGCTAGGACCGTCAGAGGTCGATGTTAGGCTAGGGTTCTTATGTTGCATTGGTTTTATGGGGTTGGTCTCTCAGCTCGTACCACTCTCGTGGATTAGAGCTTCGAGGTACTTTGGTGGCTCTCATTGACGAAATGGCGGTAGCCGTCAATTTAGTGATATAGTTCATCAGTGGATCCCCTCAAGGCACGATCCGGGCAAGGTCACGAGCCTCGGTTGGACCACTAACTTCCTAATTAAATCCTTAGGATAATCCTTAAGCTAATCAATTCCACAGACCGTGGGCATGATCTCAGTACGAGTTCTCCTAGGGATTTGGCTGGATCAACCAAAGTACTCCCCCTTTATTCCCAACACAACCTAAAAATCCTAGCTTTACATCTTTTTCCTAAGATCCTAAGGCTAGCCCATTAGCCCTAGATAATACTACTCAGACATAGCCAATAGAACAAAGAAAGATGTGATTTTTAGATAGGAATTCATAATAGCAATAGAAAAAGTAAGAAAGTTGAGATTTTTACGTACCAAAAGCAAGTAGCACAATAGACAATAATAAGAAAGTTAAGACCCAAGGATCCCACGCAATAACAAGCAATAAAGATGACGTCTTTATTTTGTTGGCACATTATCGTCAAAAGCTAGATCTAAAACTCTCAATTAAACTAAAACTAAAACTAAAACTTAACCTAAAACTCGACGTCTGGAAAAAGTCTGGAAAAACATCTTAAATACATAGGGGATGGACCCCACAAGAGAACTCAAAATCTGGAAGTTTGGGGCCCACTTGTCGCTGGTGGCATCGGCTGCTCGACCGAGTAGGCGGCTGCTCGACCGAGTAGGCGGCTGCTCGACCGAGCAGACACCTTGGCGTGGACTCTGCTGCTGCGCTGCTTGGAACGGATACAGGCTGCTCGGTCGAGTAGCCCGCCTACTCGATCGATTCATCAGTGGATCTGAGCTTCTCCTCAAATTGTCGTTCTGTCTGCTTGGGTCGCGTAGGTCCTGCTCGATCGAGTCGTCAGGAAGCCTGGATTCTTCGTCCAAAACCTCGCTCTGCCAACACGGGTCGAGTCAGTACTGCTCGGTCGAGTCGGATGTCTGATGGTGGAAGCTCGAAGTTGACTCGGGTCGAGTCACCTCTCTACTCGATCGCGTAGTTCGTGCACATCTCCTGGCTGAATCCGCGTGTCAGCTCGACCGAGCAGCAGGATGCTGCTCGGGTCGAGTCGCCTGGGAAAGTGGCTTGGGCCTTGGCTGTTGCTCCTTTCTCTTGATCGCTCCTCCTCCTCTCCTCCTACATGCTTCCTAACCTCGACGAACTCTTGCGGATCCTTGCCTATGACGTCCTGGACGTGCTGGATGCGTCCGCATCCCAAATCAGCTCCAAATCGCTCTAAAATCCCTGCAAGTACAAAAAGCTATACAAGACTCGAATGTGGCGTTAGAAGCGTGTATATGTATGAAAATAAGGGATTTGGAGGCGAATATGACATGGAATGAGAGGAAATGATGCTATAAAAAATGGAAAATATGGACACCTCAAAATCCTCCAAGCTTACCTCTTACTCGTCCTCGAGGAAGACGAATACTAGGCTCGCTGGGCGATAAAAATAATAAAGAAAAATGGAAGAGATAGGAGATAGAGGGGAGCGCTAGAATATTCAGTCAGATCTCAAGCCCAAGTAACATATTATGACACTTGGAATAATAAACCACATGCTAAAAGGAATTTCAAGTCTTAGCTAATCATATGGCTTGCAGGCATTAAAGACAAAGATAGGGATCTCCTAAAATCATGTCGTCAACTCATATCAACATCGTGCAATTCATAGAGTCTAGTATAAAAAGAGTTGGTAACGCACTTTTCAATCAAGAGATATAAATGAAGTACATAGAGATCACACCAAGCATGCAAATAGAGAATAGAAAGCGTATCATGGCATTCAAATATTATTTCGAGTCCTAAAAAATCTCCAAAGCTAAAATATTTCGTAAAGTTTAAGCATTATCAAATCTCCCCACTTGTGCATAGTCTCCACTCTAATTTCATACTCACTCGTATAATCAAATGGGTTCACCCCCCCCCCCAAGTTTAGCTTGAGGCGTCGCATCTAAGAATGGGATATGGAAATTTTGCTTTTCCCAAGTAATTTTGTAGATTCTAAAACTAAAATATAGAGAGATATTCTTTACTTTTCTTTTTCTTTCTTCTTTTTTTTGCTGGGAGAAAAGGTTATACAACTGATTTTTGGCTCCTTTTTTGGTATTCTTGGATTTTTGGAAGCTAACGTTTTCTTTTGGGATTTTTGGGAGATAGATGCGGTATAAGTAGTTATGGAGGTGAAACCAAATGACATGTAGAGAATTTATAAGATATGTGGAGAAGGAATATAATATCGCTCGGTTCACTTATAAGACGTGCACAACGGTTCAATATGATAATACTCTAACTAAACTCATAGGTAGCATGGATATTTTCATGCATCTCAATAAATACTGAAGTCATGCGGTAAAAAGTACAATCATATCAGGCATGCAATCAGAAGTGGATAAGATAAAAAGTAGGTGCCTCAAATATTCTAATGATGTGTGAATCTTGGTGCATTACCCAACAAAGAACATACTAGACACTACTGCATACATTCAGTTTTAATTTATATCAGGCATTCATTTATAAAGATCATCAACAGAATATGCAAGCATATAGTAGCAAGACTGAAATACTCTATAGAGCATGTCAAAAGGGATAAGCTCGTAATAGGCCACTAAAATCTATGAGAAGTATCCTCATGCGGAATAATTCTAGCAAAAGGGAAAATAAATCGGAGGAAGTAAGAAAAATAAAATCAAGCATGCAGGCATGGAAAAAAGTGGAAAACGTGATGTTGTATGCGGGAAAAAAATAAAATTGTGGGAAAACGGGGGGGGATGAAAAAAATAAAAAGGTGTAAAATGAAACGAAAATATAAAAAGTGAAAATAAAAGCGATAGCGCTCACCCCCAAGCTAAACACAGCAGTTTCCTCACTGCTGAGAACACGCTGGCATGTGAGGAATGAGGCTAGGGTGGGTGGGCCGATAGAAGAAACGGAAAATACAAAGTGAAAAAGATGAAAAATGTGCAGATGAAAATGCAGGAGAAAAAGATGCAGATGCATGGCATAATGCAAAAGATGCAAATATATATATATATGTGCAAGCGGATGATAATATGGTGCAGTATGCAGATGGAGAAATATACAGGTGCAAAAGATGCGGAAATATATACAAGCGTGTAGAATACAATATGAAACAGATACTATATGGACCTACGCAAAAAGAGTATATACATGCATATGATGATGTAGATATGCAAAATGCGATATATATGGATGATAAGCAAAATGAGTCATCCCCCAAGCTGTGCAAGACCAGGGCCCCGTATTGACAGATGGGCTCGTAATAAATATGGGGGATAGACTGGGGCAAAAATGGTTGTTCGATCAGGGGGTTGCAAAAATAGGATATTAGCCAGCCGGGGCACCACCCTCTGTAGGTGGTGAGGGATCCCGCTGCTGGGGACCAGAAGTGGGTACGACATCAGGCAGGGGCGTGACAAATGTGTCGGCCTAGAGGTCAGCAGAAGTGGAGGCAGGCTTAGCCGAAAAAGGGACAACGACAGTCTCGACAGGTGTGGCGGTGGGTGTGTCGATGACTGGGGTGTCCACTACAGGGGCAACCGACTCAGGTGTAGATGAGGTAGGCTCTGCAGACGCCTGGGAGTGTGGAGCACTGAGTGGTGCAATTGTGGTGATAAAGGATGACCTGGGAGGGGGTGCATGGGCTAGGATCACGGGAGGTGGTCCCTATGCCCTTAACAGCTCTATAATTGTAGTGAGGGTTCCCTCGACTCTCTGCTAATAGGCGACAGATGAGCGGGCATGTTCGTCAAAATCTCACCTAAAGCGAGAAGTCTCGGCCTCCACCGATGTCAGACTCGCGTCGGTGGTACGAGAGTCGAGGGGAGGTCGGGAGCTGTGAGACACCACTCTTGTGAGACTGCCCCGTGTAGAGGATCCATGGTGCCTGGGTTGAAGGATCAGAGAGGGTGAACTCGTAGGGATCTCAGCGGAGGTAGTGGGCAGTATAGTGTGGCCAAGATCTGGGGCATCAGTGGAAGCAGCAGTAGCACCAGTAGCAGAAAAAGAGCTGTCGTCGACACAGACATGTGGACAGAAGTCGAGACGCTCTCGGTGAGTTTGGCTACTGCTGGTGTGGTAGTGGTGCTAGTGAGTAGTGCAGGGGACCCTTAGGAGGTAGGCAATGAAGCTAAAAGGTCCGCAAGCGGTGGTAGGGTGCTGGAGAGATCCGGCTCTGAAAAGTATAGAGCGGTGGGCTTGGGAGCAGACGGGGCTCGAAACTGATCGTCGTGTACAGCCTAAGGACCACCTGCAAGAGTCCTAAGCACTGGAGGGTGTGGAGGGGGATGAATTGTGTGGGTACGATCATCTGGTGTGACATCGCGACGAAGTTGTCGCGATGCGCATCATCCCGAAAGTTGATTCCGAACGTCCGCCCATGTGGTAGTGGAGCTGTAGAAGGGGCAGGTGGTGAGGTAGTAGGGATGGGTATGGAGGTGGCAGGAATGTGTGTGAGCTGTGGCGGGTGATCGTGGGCTGGGAGTATGGCTAGTGGAAGGGGGAAGCGGAGCCTGAGGAGTCGGATAAGGACGACGAATCGCCCACGTACTCATCCTCGGTGGTGGGTGTATATGGGGCACACTGCTGGCGGCATGTGGGTCGAGAAGAGGAGGCGCTTGTGGCATTTCTCTTCGTCGACTGTGTAGGGGGTGGCTTCCTCTGCCTAGTGCGGTAAGGAGGCATCGTGCGACAAGCACGTGATGGGTAGAGTGTACCGACACGAGAGTCACTGCGAAAGCAATGTGGTCATGCATGTGCCTGGCCGCAAATCCAAGGTATCCCCCAAGCTGCTCCTGTCTGTGTCCTCCTCGATAAGCACAATGCACCTGAAATCGAAAGATAAAATAATATCAGCAGACGCAAAAGTAGCGGATAGGGGGAGACGGACATGAGGCGATGCAGGTGTAAGGGAATGGATGACGCCCGAGCAGCAGTCGTGCTCGGGCGGGGGGTGCGGTAGGGGGGCTGGGGTACTCGGCCTGAGCACAAGTTGTGCTCGGTCGAGTAGGTCGAGCTGCCCTAGGGCAGCTTGAAAGGGGTGGGGGAAAAGGGGGCGGCGGTGTTGGTATGAGAGGAAGGGGATGAGGGGGGGTATGAGGAATGATGGTGAAATTGGGGCGGTGATGGGCGGCGCCACCGGTGCAGGGTGGCACCGGTAGCGCAGCTCCGATGGTCGTCAGAGCTGGAGGTGAAATTGTGAGAGAGAGAGAGAGAAGTAGAGAGGGATAGGGAGAGAAAGAGAGATGAGGAGAGAGAAGGCAGCGAACCGACCTGAGGGTGGCGAGGATCGGGCGACACTGATGGCGGCGGAGACGATGGGGGCGGTGGGCGGTGGCATTGATTGAGTATTGGGGGATTAGGGAGCTCGGGTGAATGGGGGGTTAATTCGATTAGGGTTAGGGTTAAGATCGAGTCGAGATTTATATAACTCGACTCAGTTCTAATGTGGGCCCCGCAGCTTAAGTCACC
The DNA here is from genome assembly GCA_030789695.1 of Scilla litardierei. Classification (NCBI taxonomy): domain Eukaryota; kingdom Viridiplantae; phylum Streptophyta; class Magnoliopsida; order Asparagales; family Asparagaceae; genus Scilla; species Scilla litardierei. The sequence continues at coordinate 338,459,230 of CM061142.1, read as the reverse complement.
CGCTACTTGGGCCAAGCAGCTAGAGCTGCTCGGTCGAGTAGAAAAATTAAAAATATATGAAAATTTAAGATCAGAGTACTCCTCAGATGCTCGACCGAGTAGGGGCTACTAGGCCCGCATAGACAGAACACCAGTTTTCTCCATTTCGCTGCACTTTCCTGCTGCTCGACCGAGTAGGTGTCTGCTCGATCGAGTAGGTGGCTTCTCGACCGAGTAGGGGCTACTTGGGCCGCATAGACAGAAGGCTGATTTCGTCGCTTTTCATGCGCTCTCTGCTACTCGATCGAGTAGGGGTCTACTCGGTCGAGTCACCTGTAGCTCTTTTTCCCCAAGCTTGTTCTTCTATTGGCTGCTCTTCTCCTGGCTCCCTTGCCTTCAAAACATCGTTTAGCGTGCTCCCATCAACGTTCAACCTGTAGAAGGAGGAACTCGTCAGATTTTTATAATATTGTATTTTTATTAAATAGAAGAGCGTTTTTATTTTGTTTTTTTTTTTGAATAAGAAAAGAAAATTAAAAGTGAAAAGCAAGATATACGAGATAGAAGGTTGGGTTGCCTCCCAATAAGCGCTCGTTTTAAGTCCTGAGCTCGATTCCCTCAAGTTCTTCAATGAATATTGGGCATGTAAGAGATACGGGCGTCATGCATGCCAACGATGGTGTGTGGTGGTATTTGGAACACCTCCTCTCTATGGTTCTCCTCAGCTATGTGGTTGATGACTTCCGGCTCTTTGTGGTGCAATGAATCGTTCAGAGGCTCCTCATCGAGTATGCCTAAATAGGCGGCTACCGCCTTGTTGTAGATGGAGTCGCCATCGTCATCAACGCTTGTCTTCACCGGGTCCTTCATGAACTCTTCAGTAGTGTACTCACCTATAACATCATCCTCCAAGAGCTCTAGATAGCTAGCTCCTTCTTCTTGGACATGCTCTTTCATGGATTTTTGTAGCCGGAATTGAGCTTCGATATGAGAGAGTACCTTCGCGAACATCTATCAAGACACTAGTCATCGCCATGAATGGACGGCCAAGTATGAGTTGGTAACTCCCCTTTTCCGGCATATCCATTATAATGAAATCTACCGGCACACATAATCCGGGCGGTATTTTTAGAATGATATCTCTAGCAATGCCTACCGGATATGTAATTGAGTGGTCCGCCAGTTGTATAGACATGTCGGTAGGTTCCAACTCACTTCCAGTTTGTAGCCTCTTGAATATGGAGAGCTGCATCAAACTGATGCTTTCTCCCAAGTCGATCAATGCACGGCTAATAGGCGTACCTCCAATAGAACATGGCACTGTAAAGCTTCAAAGATCTGGTAATTTATTTTGGGAGGTGGTTCTTTATGATGGAAGTTGAATCCTCCAAAATCTTCACTTCTTCATGTTTCCACTTTCCGGTGATAAGGTCTTTCAAAAATTTTATGTAGATGGAATTTCTGTATTAGCATCTATAAAAGGGATGTTGAGTTGAATACATTTTAAGAGCTCCGTGAACTTTGCGTACTTTTTCTCAATCTTTGCCAAGGCTAATCTCTGTGGGTAGGGTGAAGGAGGTCAGCTTCCCTTGTCTTTGGCGACGTCCTTAGGAGTTAGCTTGTTGGATGTAGTTGTATCATCCTGCAGGTGCGATGGTGGGCAAGGTGGAAGGCGAAGCCTCCATCTTTCCATTCATAATAGGCTCATCGGTAGCCTTTTCCTCATCGTTGCCAATAGGGACATCTTCAATTGTAGCTTGAATCGTCAGTCCTTGGCTTTCCTTTCTTGTAACCGGCACCATTATAGTGTCGGTTATCCTACCTCCTCGCATGGTGATGGCGACCACGGCATTTGCTTGAGCTCTTGGATTTGGCTCCGGTTATGAAGGCAACCTTCATTGATGCTTCAGTAGTTGGGACATCTGACCTTTTAGCTCTTCAAGTGATGTGTTGATGTTCTTGAATTGAGCAGTTGTGTCTTGATTGATCTTTATTTTTTCGCTCATAAACGATTCCAAGGTAGCCTCCCAGTTAGGACGTGGTGGCATCGGTGTTTTGCTGAGGCGGGCGATTGAATTGGTAGCCCGGCGGTCTATATTTCCCAGATGGCCTAAATCCATTCTACTACTGAGGTGGCAGTGGTCCTTGTTGTTGAGGAGGAGGTGGTGGTGGCCTCTGAAACTGTGGAGGTTACAGCCCTCCATTTGGATTTCCATAGGACAATCCGGGGTGATTTCTCACCGTCGGATGTTGCCACTGATTGCGTCCATCTCCTTGTACATATTGTACTTACTCAAAATGTAATTCGGCCTGTCATATGGTCATTCATTGGGGATGTAGCTTTTCTTTGCATATTCTTCTTGGGGATGATAAGCTGGAGCACTGGTAGGTGTTGGAATAGCATCCAACCGTTGTTCAATCCTTGACACAAGTTTGCAAAGAGTTTCAATAAGAGTATCAAGGTGGCTAACGACCTATCCCAGGCTTCGTTGATCAACTCTTGCGGAAGTTGCTTAAAGTTGGAGATAGCTCCTCTGATCCTCACCGTTTTGGACGGTGGGTAAAATTTATCCACGAAAGAAAGCGCCAGTTGCTCCTAAGTAGTGAAGTGGTTAGATGGGTGGGCCCGCAACCAATATGAAGCCTTATCCATCAAAGTGAAGGGAAAGAGCCTTAGCGTTATAGCGTCGTCGCACATATCCTTGGTCTTAAACATATCGCACTTTGCCAGAAAAGTGTCGATGTGATGGTTTGGGTTCTCGTGCGGATGCCCATAGAAGGGATCCTACTGCATCAAATTTATAAGACCGGTCTTTATCTCAAAGCTACTTGCCGCCAGTGGTTGTAGGGGTTTTGGCAGACCCTCAGAGCTCGGATCTGTGTCCGCCCTAAGTCGGACGGACCATAGAGGAATAAAGCGCAGCGGAAATTAAAAACTATCTCGCTAAACAATTTAGCTAGGCCTTGAGAGAGCCAGAACCTAGCCCGATCTATGCCAACTTGGGGTGGATCTGACCAAACTAAGAGGGATCTATTCTACTGCGACGAAATTAAACTACACTAAAAATTACTTAGAAAACATACCCGGAATCTCGACCCTGGGGCATGCAAGATGTGCCGCACCGTCTTCTGACGCTCCTCATAGCCGAAACTCCTTGACTCGATCCACCCAAGCCGCCTCGCACCCTCGAACCGATCTGCCCGAGCCGACTCCCGCCTTTAAGCCGATCACACACGGTAGAAGGTTTCACTTGAGTAGACATGCGTCTTAGACGTCTGGATCCGAATCCGAACCCCCTTCATAGTCTTGCTAGGACTAGTCGAGAGAATAGGAAGAAGAGAGAGAGAGAGAGAGAGAGAGAGAGAGAGAGAGAGAGAGAGAGAATAGTTTAGTCGTAGATCAAGCTTGCTCTAAAATCCGAAGCTACTCGATCGAGTACTTGGTGCATCTTTCAACGAAGAGAGTGCACCCCTATTTATATAGGGAGTCGGCACTTCTACTTTCGTTGTGAGTAATGTGGGACAAAACAAATAGAAGAGAAAATTAATTAAGCTAATTTAGCTTAATTGAAGTTTTAGTAAGATTTTCATAAAAGACAACTTCAACGAATTAATTCTCCTTATCCATTAAACTTTAGACACCAAACAAGCTATCAATTCGAAGGGCTTCAAATGGTGAACGCGTAGGAACGAACGGCGACGAATTATGTAACGACTGCTTTTCATGTATCTGGATTTATTATAATATAATATATGTTTTGGCGGATTTTCTCCTCATGTGTGGTTTTCGTCTCCGTAACTTTCATTTCCGATCGTTTCGTCGTGTTTTCTCGTTTCTTCCTTAGGATCGTCGATTTCGAAGCAAGTCATTCATGACGGGCTTCATAACGGTCGTATCTTACTATTAGATCAAGCCTAGGAGTCTTAGGAATCGTTCCCGGAGCTCCGCACTCCGTATCGGAACTTTTGATGCTCATTAGCCGGTATAAGAAGGGGCACCGACCGACTAGATGACGATCCAGTCGGTCGGCAATCCTTCTTGGACCGACTAGTTGGCTTTCTAAATTTCTCAGGAGTTACTGTTTATCGTTAGTCGGTCTAAGAACATTGGTTGACCGACTAGGTTGCAAACTAGTCGGTCGGTAATGCTTCTTTAACCGACTAACACATCATCTAAATTTTAGTATCAGTTACTGTTTACTTTTAGTCGGTCTAAGAACGTTCATCGACCGACTAGATGTTAAACTAGTCGGTCAGTATTTGTTCATGGACCGACTAATTCTAAATCCTATTTTCGTTCAGAAGTTACTGTTTGCACTTAGTCGGTCTGCGTTGGTCGACCGACCGACTAGTTGCCAAACTAGTCGGTCAGTGGTTGCTCTTTGACCGACTAATCTGTGTCAAAACCCTAATTTCTGGGCAGCCGCCAGCCCATCCTATTTATACCCCTCCCAAACGTTTTCTTCTTCCTCCACTCGACCCAAAACCCTAAAATCTCCCCCATTGAGCCCACATCTTCCTCCAAGCCCTATTCCTTCATCCCAAGCCCTAGATTCATCATCTAAACCCTCCATCAACTCATTCTACCTCTCATCTTCCCCAAAATCTCACTAAATCCCCAAAATCCCCCAAAAACCCTAATTCTCCAAACTTCTCCATTTGTTTCCAGATCTGTTCCTAGGGTTCTCCGGAGTGTTTCTTCCGCCTCCTCTCGGTAAGAAATCGATCTCTTGACGTTTTTATAACCTATTTGTATTTTTATGAAACCCTAATGAAATTTCATGTTGTTTGATGATTGTTTCTCCATAACAGCGATTTCCCCCGTAGATTAGCATCCGCGAGACGAACCTTCGTGATCGTCATCCCCGGTGCTAGGCAAGTGAAACTTGCCACTTAGGGTTTAGGCCATGTTTTAGGCCATTTGCTTGTTGTAGGCGTAAAAGAGGCTAGGCGACGAAATGATACTCGCCTAGGCACAAATTGGGGAACTAGCTTGACAACGAAGCTAGTTCCGACATTTAGCATGTTGCACAATTACCATGTCATGTTTACTTTCCATTAACGGTACGCGAATTAATTGTCATGTCATTGCATTTTTTAAGTGCTTCTGTGATTGCGTAGCTTCGCTACAAATGCTTGTGTTCCTGGCTCGTGTTCCAGAAGCGGGCCATGAGTTGGTTGATAGCCAATGCCCGAATTGCTTGTTTCCGGCTAGGTGCACCCCTACGCCAAATGTTTATTAATGCGAGCTCATGTGCGGGGCAACCCCGGCTCACTTGCTGAGCTCATGTGCGGGGACCCTGGCTCCATTATGTGTGGGTATTGGGGGTAAGAGTTAAGCGGCCAATCAACTGGGAGTCTGCCCGATCAGCAACTGCAGTGGTAAGGCGTAAACTCTGGGTTTTGGGGTAGTTGTTAAGTGGCCAATCAGCGAATGTGAAACCATTCAGCTGTAAGGCGTAAACATCTACAAACAACGTGAATAGTGAATTGATTGAGATTGATAGTAGCTTGGCTACTCTTGTCTTGTCCCGATGATTGTCATCTTGTACAAATTGTCTTGCCATGTCTTGATTGTGCACTCATGTTATAACTGCCATGACATGCATACCATAACTGCTAGGTTGCTAGTTGCCTTACTTTCAGTTTCCTTGCCCAAGTCTTTTAGACTTGCTGACATGTGCCCCTTTACTCTTTTGGGTGACACATGTTAGATCCTGAGCCTGAGTACCTTGTTGAGGACGAGGTGTTTGCTGACGCCGAGCCCGAGCTTGTGTTTGACGGGGAGTACGTGGACACTGGGGACCAGTCCTAGTGTTTTCGTTGTGTTTTACTTTTGTTTAGACAATTGTTTTGTTATCGGTGCGTAGCACCTATACTTTGTTATGTCGTTGCTTTTGTTGGCCTTGTTCTGGGCCTTTAGACTTTTTCTTTTAGCCTGGTGGCTTTTCTGGATGTTGGACTTATTTTCATGTTGGACAATTTATGAGATGTGAGATTTTATTTCAGTCTCTCCTTGTGTTATTATTGTTGTTCCGTTGTGGTTACAGGGACCTGCTTATGTTTTATTGACGCTTATCGGGTTTGGGGCTTCACAGCTCCACTCCCGTGCGGACCTTTTCACGTCTCGCCTCCAGTTTTGGGAAGCGGGTCGTGACAGGTTTTGTTGGTGGCCCATGCAGGTCCTTCTGTAACTGCGATTTTTGGAATAGCGATAATAATATTAGAATGTTCAATAAACTAAGTTCGACGTCCGATGTCATAAGCTATGAGTCTAATCTGATTCGTTTTCTGTGTCACTAGATGGCAGGAAGACGATTCACCCGTGGTGGGGGTAGTGGTGTGCTCCCTCATGATGAGGAGCCTGAGCGGGAACCCACCAACGGTGAGATGATGCGGATGATGCTCCAGATGATGCAAGTGCAGCAGGGCGTGCTTCTGCAAGTCCAGAATGCTCCACTTGCTCGAGCTGCCCGGGCTCTTCCGGATGCCCCTCGCTCTGAGCCGGGAGCGAAGCAATTTCGGGAGCTGGGTCCCGCATATTTTGATGGGTCTGAGGGTCCTCTGGCTGCTGATGAGTGGATTCGGAACATCGAGGACAATCTGAAGATGGCCAAGATCACCCCGGCTGGATGGGTTGATTTGGCGAAGAGGCAACTCAAGGATAATGCTCGAAATTGGTGGGATGCGGATGAGAAGATGTTGGTGGAGCCGATAGCTTGGGCTACCTTCAAGGCCAGATTTGAGGGTGAGTTCTTCCTGAAAGCTGCCAGAGAAGAGATGCTGCAGCGTTTTATCGATTTGAAGCAAGGAAGCTCGTCGGTGGACCTGTATCACCAAGAGTTCATGAGGCTGAGTCGGTTTGCACCAAAGATGGTGCAGGACGCTGAGGAGAGAGCTCAGAGGTTCCTGCAGGGACTTGCTTCGGAGCTCCAGAGTTTCGTGACCTCTTCTGACCGGGAGTCTTATCAGAAGGTTCTAGTAGCAGCCAAGAGGCAGGAGCTGCTCGTGAACCAGAGGAGGGGGTCTGTTGTTGGTGCTGGGAAGAGGCCTGTGGAATAGGCGAGAGCTGTGGTTAGACCTGGATTCAGGCCTAATCAGTCCGCTCAGTTTAAGAGGCCAGGAGGGCCTATTCTGAAGACTTGCCATTTCTGCGGCAAGCCTGGCCACATCAAGGATCAGTGTCGGAAGTTTTTGGGCCAGTGTCTGGTTTGTGGCGATGCTTCACATGTCACGAAGGATTGTCGGCATGCGGGTCCGCTGCGGAGGGCACCTGTTGCAGCTCAGCCGTTGCAGCAGCGAGCGTCTGTTCCTGCTGGTCGTGGAGCAGCTCTTGTTCCGTAGAGGCAGGCTTTTCAGCAGGCTATTCCGCCGAGGAAGCAGAATTTTCTGATGACCGCCGTGGAGAGCGAGGCTGTGGATGAGGTTATCGCAGGTAATCCTCAATCTAGCTGTCACTTTCCTAGCTGGTTTTGATTGTTAGATTATGTTGTTTGCTTGAACATGGTTGTTTGCTAGACTAGGGTTTGATTGTTAATTGATTGTTAGGTGTGGTTTTGGTTTGCACATTTCCTGCACGAGTCCTCTTTGACTCTGGTGCATCGATGTGTATTATTTCTCGGAGCTTCGTGGAGAGGCATTCCTTATCGACGTCCCCTCTTTCCAAGAGTTGGAATATCGTTACAGGGAATGGCGTGGTCTCGGTGCATCGTGGTTGCAATTCTTGCTCGTTGGTGGTCTGTGGACATGAGCTTTTCGCTGATTTCATTGTCCACGACATCATCAACTATGATGCAGTTCTTGGGATGGACTGGCTTGCGAGCTTCTATGCTACGATCGACTGTCGGAGGAAGAAGGTGGTGTTCGAGATTCACGGACATCCAGTATTTGAGTTCAGTCGTGGTAGCAGTTCGCTTGGTCCTGTCAGATTCCGGGCCAGGCCGGTGGAGGTTGTGGCTATGCGGATGGAGCTGGAGTGGCCAGCTGTGGTGCGTGATTTTGGCAACGTCTTCCCCGAGGAGATGTCTGGTTTGCCACCTGATCGAGCTTTAGAATTTTCTATCGATCTCATTCCAGGTGCGCAGCCGATTTCGAAGGCGCCGTATCGTATGGAACCTACAGAGTTGGAAGAGTTGCGGAAGCAGTTGGATGAGCTTTTGTAGAAGGGTTATATTAATCCTAGCGTGTCTCCGTGGGGAGCACCGGTGTTGCTGGTAAAGAAGAAGGATGGTTTGCGTCGCATGTGCGTGGACTATCGGGAGTTGAATGCGGTGACCATTAAGAATAAATACCCGTTGCCTCGCATCGATGATATTTTTGATCAGCTTGGAGGTTCGAGGGTGTTTTCTAAATTGGATTTGAGGAGTGGTTACCATCAGTTGAAGGTGAAGAAGGGAGATGTTCCGAAGACAGCGTTCAGGATGAAGTATGGACACTATGAGTTTGTGGTTATGCCTTTCGGCGTAACTAACGCGCCCGCAGTTTTCATGAATCTGATGAACCTGATTTTCTACGACTTTTTGGATAAGTTTGTCGTTATCTTCATTGACGACATTCTGATCTATTCGAAGTCGGAGGAAGAGCATGCCTCGCACTTGAGGACGGTGTTGGAGATTTTGAGGAAGCATCGTTTGTATGCTAAGTTTTCGAAGTGCGAATTTTGGCTGGATAGAGTTGCTTTTCTCGGGCATGTGGTTACTGGAGATGGTATTTCAGTGGATCCCAAGAAGATTAGGGCCATCAGAGAGTGGCCTGTTCCGTCGTCTGCATCTGAGATTCGGAGCTTCCTTGGACTCGCTGGTTACTATCGGCGTTTCATTAAGGACTTTTCTCGTATTGCTGAGCCGATGACCAGGTTGACACCGAAGGATGTTGCTTTTGTTTGGTCGGGTGATTGTGAGAGTGCTTTTGGTATTCTGAAGGAGAGATTGACGACCGCCCCTATTCTTGTTGTGACTGATCGCAGCGGTGGATTTGAGATCTTTTGCGATGCTTCTGGCAAGGGTCTCGGTTGTGTGTTGCATCAGCATGGGCATGTTGTGGCGTATGCATCTCGTCAACTTAAGGTTCATGAGAAGAATTACCCGACGCATGATTTGGAGTTGGCTGCCGTTGTGTTTGCTCTTAAGATTTGGAGGCACTTCTTGCTGAGTGAGAAAGTGAAGATTTTCACCGATCACAAAAGCTTGAAGTACATTTTTACGCAGAAGGAGCTCAACATGCGACAGCGTCGATGGTTGGAGCTTATGGCGGATTATGAGATTGATTTGCAGTTTCACCCTGGAAAGGTGAATGTGGTCCCTGATCCGCTGAGTAGGCTTCCAGCGGTGATGTTTTTGACCTCGCAGTGGATATTGCAGCAGGATTTTTGCGGGTCTGGTGTGGAGATTATTCTTCCGGGGGAGGATTCATCGTTGATGTACATGCAGGTACAGTCGACGATCGTGGATCAGATTAAGGCTGGCCAGGCTGAGGATCCGAAGCTGGTGAAGATTCGGGAGCAGGTGGAAGCCAGTCTGCGGACTGACTTTTTGATTCATGAGGATGGCTCGCTGAGGTTCGGAGCCAGGTTGTGTGTGCCGGCTGGGGATATCAGGGAGGAGCTGATGGTGGAGGCACACAGTTCGCCGTATTCTGTGCATCCTGGTGGCACCAAGATATACCAGGATCTTCGTCTGAATTATTGGTGGCATGGTATGAAGAGGAGTGTGGCTCGGAGTGTGGCCAAGTGTTTGGTTTGCCAACAAGTGAAGGCGGAGCATCAGCGTACGACCGGGTTGCTACAACCGCTTCCGATTCCGGAGTGGAAATGGCAACACATCACTATGGACTTCGTGACTAGACTACCTCAGAGTCCGAAGCAGAATGACGCGATTTGGGTGATCGTAGATCGATTGACCAAATCTGCACACTTTATTCCGTTCCGAGTGGGACAGTCCACTGAGGCGCGAGCAAGGAGATACATGGAGGTAAAATTCTTTTACTCTCCGCTTTATTTCCTTTTCCTAGTTTGGATAGTGATGTAACGTGAATCGTGCAGGAGGTCGTGCGACTTCATGGAGTCCCCGTGAGTATCGTGTCTGATAGAGACACGAGGTTCACATCTCAGTTCTGGCAGAGTTTGCAGAAGAGCTTGGGTACGCGTCTGAGTTTCAGCACGGCGTACCATCCGCAGACGGATGGCCAGTCCGAGAGGACGATTCAGATCTTGGAGGACATGCTGAGGGCGTGCATGTTGGATTTCAAGGGTTCGTGGGAGGACCATCTGCATTTGGTGGAGTTCTCTTACAACAATAGCTTCCAGGCGAGTATTGGCATGGCGCCTTTCGCCGCTCTTTATGGGAGGAAATGTCGATCGCCATTGAGTTGGGATGACGTTGGTGATCGGGAGCTGGTGGGACCTGAGATGATCGTGGAGGCCGTGGATATCGTCAGGAATATTCGGGAGAGGTTGAGAATTGCTCAGGACCGTTTTAAGCATTGGGCGGATGCTAAACGTCGTCCTTTGGAATTTCAGCCGGGCGACCATGTGTTCTTGAAGATCTCCCCGAATCGCGGTGTGATTCGTTTTGGGAAGCGGGGGAAGTTGAGCCCGCGATACATTGGACCATTTGACATTTTGGAGAGGGTTGGCGAGGTAGCGTATCGCTTGGCCTTGCCGCCATCTTTGGACGGAGTTCACAATGTTTTCCATGTGTCGCAGCTTCGTCGATACATTAGCGATCCATCTCATGCTGTGGATTTTTCGGAGATTACCGTTCGCACCGATATGACGTATGACCAGCATCCAGTGCAGATTCTGGACAGGCGTCAGAAATCGCTTCGGAACAAGATTGTCAATCTTGTGAGGGTGATGTGGCGACACGGCTCACCTGGAGAGTCTACTTGGGAGAATGAGGATGAGATGCGAGAGCGTTTCCCACTTTTGTTTCCGGACTCGTGAGTATTCGGAAATTCCGAGGACGGAATTTTTCTTAAGTTGGGGAGGATGTAACGACTGCTTTTCATGTATCTGGATTTATTATAATATAATATATGTTTTGGCGGATTTTCTCCTCATGTGTGGTTTTCGTCTCCGTAACTTTCATTTCCGATCGTTTCGTCATGTTTTCTCGTTTCTTCCTTAGGATCGTCGATTTCGAAGCAAGTCATTCGTGACGGGCTTCATAACGGTCGTATCTTACTATTAGATCAAGCCTAGGAGTCTTAGGAATCGTTCCCGGAGCTCCGCACTCCGTATCGGAACTTTTGGTGCTCATTAACCGGTATAAGAAGGGGCACCGACCGACTAGATGACGATCCAGTCGGTCGGCAATCCTTCTTGGACCGACTAGTTGGCTTTCTAAATTTCTCAGGAGTTACTGTTTATCGTTAGTCGGTCTAAGAACGTTGGTTGACCGACTAGGTTGCAAACTAGTCGGTCGGCAATGCTTCTTTAACCGACTAACACATCATCTAAATTTTAGTATCAGTTACTGTTTACTCTTAGTCAGTCTAAGAACGTTCATCGACCGACTAGATGTTAAACTAGTCGATCAGTATTTGTTCATGGACCGACTAATTCTAAATCCTATTTTCGTTCAGAAGTTACTGTTTGCACTTAGTCGGTCTGCGTTGGTCGACCGACCGACTAGTTGCCAAACTAGTCGGTCAGTGGTTGCTCTTTGACCGACTAATCTGTGTCAAAACCCTAATTTCTGGGCAGCCACCAGCCCATCCTATTTATACCCCTCCCAAACGTTTTCTTCTTCCTCCACTCGACCCAAAACCCTAAAATCTCCCCCATTGAGCCCCCATCTTCCTCCAAGCCCTATTCCTTCATCCCAAGCCCTAGATTCATCATCTAAACCGTCCATCAACTCATTCTACCTCTCATCTTCCCCAAAATCTCACCAAATCCCCAAAATCCCCCAAAACCCCTAATTCTCCAAACTTCTCCATTTGTTTCCAGATCTGGTCCTAGGGTTCTCCGGAGTGTTTCTTCCGCCTCCTCTCGGTAAGAAATCGATCTCTTGACGTTTTTATAACCTATTTGTATTTTTATGAAACCCTAATGAAATTTCATGTTGTTTGATGATTGTTTCCCCCATAACAGCGATTTCCCCCGTAGATTAGCATCCGCGAGACGAACCTTCGTGATCGTCATCCCCGGTGCTAGGCAAGTGAAACTTGCCACTTATGGTTTAGGCCATGTTTTAGGCCATTTGCTTGTTGTAGGCGTAAAAGAGGCTAGGCGATGAAATGATACTCGCCTAGGCGCAAATTGGGGAACTAGCTTGACAACGAAGCTAGTTCCGACATTTAGCATGTTGCACAATTACCATGTCATGTTTACTTTCCATTAACGGTACGTGAATTAATTGTCATGTCATTGCATTCTTTAAGTGCTTCTGTGATTGCGTAGCTTCGCTACAAATGCTTGTGTTCCTGGCTCGTGTTCCAGAAGCGGGCCATGAGTTGGTTGATAGCCAATGCCCGAATTGCTTGTTTCCGGCTAGGTGCACCCCTACGCCAAATGTTTATGAATGCGAGCTCATGTGCGGGGCAACCCCGGCTCACTTGCTGAGCTCATGTGCGGGGACCCTGGCTCCATTACGTGTGGGTATTGGGGGTAAGAGTTAAGCGGCCAATCAACTGGGAGTCTGCCCGATCAGCAACTGCAGTGGTAAGGCGTAAACTCTGGGTTTTTGGGTAGTTGTTAAGCGGCCAATCAGCGAATGTGAAATCATTCAGCTGTAAGGCGTAAACATCTACAAACAACGTGAATAGTGAATTGATTGAGATTGATAGTAGCTTGGCTACTCTTGTCTTGTCCCGATGATTGTCCTCTTGTACAAATTGTCTTGCCATGTCTTGATTGTGCACTCATGTTATAACTGCCATGACATGCATACCATAACTGCTAGGTTGCTAGTTGCCTTACTTTAAGTTTCCTTGCCCAAGTCTTTTAGACTTGCTGACATGTGCCCCTTTACTCTTTTGGGTGACACATGTTAGATCCTGAGCCTGAGTACCTTGTTGAGGACGAGGTGTTTGCTGACGCCGAGCCCGAGCTTGTGTTTGACGGGGAGTACGTGGACACTGGGGACCAGTCCTAGTGTTTTCGTTGTGTTTTACTTTTGTTTAGATAGTTGTTTTGTTATCGGTGCGTAGCACCTATACTTTGTTATGTCGTTGCTTTTGTTGGCCTTGTTCTGGGCCTTTAGACTTTTTCTTTTAGCCTGGTGGCTTTTCTGGATGTTGGACTTATTTTCATGTTGGACAATTTATGAGATGTGAGATTTTATTTCAGTCTCTCCTTGTGTTATTATTGTTGTTCCGTTGTGGTTACAGGGACCTGCTTATGTTTTATTGACGCTTATCGGGTTTGGGGCTTCACAGCTCCACTCCCGTGCGGACCTTTTCACGTCTCGCCTCCAGTTTTGGGAAGCGGGTCGTGACAAATTACGACTTCGTTTGACCCTTCAAACAATTGCCCAAAGATGGGCAAAAAATCAATTTTTGTAGCAGTCATTAGGGGTTTCAAAATACCCTATTTTCACTTAAGTTGCGGGCGTGCCCGCCCATGGCAAGGAGGGCAGGCGCGCCCGCCCGCTAGGCAGCGGGCGCGCGCCCGCAGCAACCAGCTGGTCGTGCCCGCTGTCGCAGTGGGTCGTGCCCACTCAGTAGTAGGCAAGCACCCGTTTACCCCTCACGGATGGGCCCGTAAGCCCAAGTGGGTCTAACCCACTTTGCCTCGGACTGTTTTTGCGTTTCTGGGCTCGTTTGAGCTCCGATTTGGACGTGGTTTGAACCTGTGTTTACACCAGGACGATCCCGTCAACCAGGTAACCGTTTCCAATGCATTTGTTCCTACAATTATTGTCGTAACCAATTTACGACACGTTTAATCTTTGTTTGCATCAAATGCAACATTGTCCCTATTGCATCTATGACTTAGTCTCACAACTGGCTTGTGAACATTTAACTATTCCATTTCATCAAATGAATTTCTCATATTAATCTTCCTATTACTAAGACACGAATGCTACTCGGTGTGAGACTCTACAGCCTGACCTTACTACAGGTTGGGGCTCGGAACCCCTAGACGACGGTCACCACGAGCAGTAGTTGTCATCACTGTTTCAGAATCATCATAACGTGATCGACCCATTGACAAAGTATCGTTGGATTCACTTTGGCTGTGTCAATGATGATTACCGTTGGCTATAGTCCCTTCATCAAGATTGTGTCCCTGTTGGCCTAGGGTATGGTTTACTGTCAACCCCATTAGACAACATTGGTCAGTATACGTCGTTCTTTAGTGTATTCACGTTGTACATCTTACAACGTACCCTGATCGAGGATTAACACAAAGGCCGTACTGAGCCCGTGACACTAACTTCCCTTTAACAGAAGAGACAAATCCCATCTTAGTTATCTACTCGCCTCGAGAGCTTCAGGTGTAACCCAACCTAGGATCTTTCAGTAGGCCTACCCTCGAAGCTAGATCAAAGGTCTAAGCGACACCGTTTACTCACAGGTTTGTACAAATGACTTCAGGTCTTAAGGACCAGCTTACCTAACATCACCTTAGAGTTATTATAGACAGTTTAGTTAAATTTTAACCATATAATAACTCTATGTTGGTCGTTCAGTGAACTCATTCTCCAATGAGCACCTGTGTCTTGTCTCCGACTTCACCAAGTCGAATGACTATGAGATCATCATTACCCTAAGGGAAGACTAAGACACAGTGGTCTGTCCGATGTACCGATATCCAGTTCTCGACTCATCTATGACCACGAACCGTTTGAGACTCAAGTTTCTATACGGTCGCTTACTACTCATAATCGAGATCTTATCTGGATAGTAAGGACCTAAATTTAAGTCTATGGACATTATCTAAGTATATTATTCAAAAGAATTCATACTTAGGGTAATGGACACCATATATTATATTAACAAGACGTACACTTAGGATAAATCTCCTTATGGGCATATATCATACTACAGTTGCAGCCTCAGAATGGAAGAATTGTTCATGTAGCTTGGTTTCATGTGGTCCCGGATGGACCTGGTGCGAGGCGGAGTGGGGGTATTTTCTACCATCAGATCAGAGGGTGTCTAATCCTTAGTCAAAGCTCTAAGAGTTCTTGCGGTCTTCTCGATTTCGGGATCAAATAGTAGTTCTTTATCAATAGTTTCGAAGCGAGTAATCATGCACAAAACAACTCAGAAAATACGGTGAGTAGCAAGATAATAATAAAAGAGAATAAAAAGGATGTAAAGATAGGAAATGATAAGAGTTGCTAGCAAATTCTTCAAAATAAAAATAAACTGAGTAACACCGTAACTGTCCATGGCAACGGTGCCAAAAACTTGACGCGCCCAGAATTTACACCTAAAAGCCACCTGGCGGTGTCACGGTCGGCAGGCGTTGTATGGTTCCTAAGTGTCGATTCTGGGTTCTATCCATAAGCAGACAGTGTCAAATTATAGTACAAAAGATTGTCGAATCCCACAGAGACAGTGACAACGTATTGGGTCTCAGAATATTTCTAAATCTCAGAAAGAATTAGCAGTCGGTTGGAAGATTGTTGCTTAATGTTATTGATTCAATATAAGGAAACTAGGGCCTTAGGGATCACCGCTAGGACCGTCAGATGTCAATGTTAGGCAAGGATTCCTATGTTGCATTGGTTTTATGGGGTTGGTCTCTCAGCTCGTACCACTCTCGTGGATTAGAGCTTCGAGGTACTTTGGTGGCTCTCATTAACGCATTGGCGGTAGCCGTCAATTTAATGATATAGTTCGTTAGTGGATCCCCTCAAGGCATGAGCCGGGCATGGTCACGAGCCATGGTTGGATCCACTAACTCCCTAATTAAATCCTTAGGATAATCCTTAAGCTAATCAATTCCACAGACCGTGGACATGATCTCAGTACGAGTTCTCCTAGATATTTGGCTGGATCAACCATAGTACTCCCCTTTTATTCCCAACACAACCTAAAAATCCTAGCTTTGCATCTTTTTCCTAAGATCCTAGGACTACCCCATTAGCCCTAGATAATACTACTCAGACATAGCAAATAGAACAAAAAAAAGATGCGATTTTTTGATAGGAATTCATAATAGCAATAGAGAAAGTAAGAAAGTTGAGATTTTTACGTACCGAAAGCAAGTAGCGCAATAGAAAATAATAAGAAAGTTAAGATCCAAGGATTCCATGCAATAACAAGCAATAATAATGTCGTCTTTACTTCGTCGGCACAATATCTCCAAAAGCTAAATCTAAAACTCTCAATTAAACTAAAAATAAAACTAAAAATTAACCTAAAACTCGACGTCTGGAAAAAGCCTAGAAAAACGTCTTAAATACATAGGCGATGGACCATACAAGAAGAACTCAATATCCGAAAGTTTTGGGCTCACTTGTCGCTAGCCGTGTCGACTGATCAACCGAGTAGGCGGCTGCTCGGTTGAGCAGACACCTTGGCATGGACTCTGCTGTTGTGCTGCTTGGAACGGATATGGGCTACTCGGTCAAGTAGCCCGCCTACTCGATCAAGTCGTCAGTGGATCTGAGCTTCTCCTCAAATTGTCTTTCTGTCTGCTTGGGTCGAGTAGTTCCTGCTCAGTCGAGTCGTCAGGAAGCCTGGATTCTTCGTCCAAAACCTCGCTCTGCCTACTCGGGTCGAGTACGTACTGCTTGGGTCGAGTAGGTACTGCTCGGTCGAGTCGGCTGTCTAATGGTGGAAGCTCGAAGTTGGGTTGACTCAGGTCGAGTCACCTCTCTGCTCGACCGAGTGGCTCGTGCACATCTCCTGGCTTAATCCACATGTCAGCTCGACCGATCAGTAGAATGCTACTGGGGTCGAGTCACCTGGGAAAGTGGCTTGGGCCTCGGCTGTTGCTCCTTTCTCTCGCTCGCTCCTCCTTCTCTCCTCCTACATGCTTCCTAACCTTGGCGAACTCATGCGGATCCTTGCCTATGACATCTTGTATGTGCTGGATGTGTCCGCATCCCAAATCAACTCTAAATCGCTCCAAAATCCTTGCAAGTAGAAAAAGCTATACGAGACCCGAATGTTGCATTAGAAGCACGTATATGTATGAAAATAAGGAATTTGGATGCGAATATGACATGAAATGAGATGAAATGGTGCTTAAAAGATGGAAAATATGGACACATCATATACCTAAGATGGCTTTTCGAACTAAGTACGGACACTACGAATTCTTGGTTATGCCATTTGGCATGACCAACGCACCAACAATATTCATGAATCTCATGAACCTAATCTTTTATGATTTCTTAGATAAATTTATAGTGATCTTTATTCATGGCATACTAGTCTATTCGAAAAGTGAGGAGTACCATGTTGAGCACCTGCAGATTGTATTGAAGACGCAGTGCCATCATCGATTATATGCAAGTTTAGCAAATACAAATTTTGGATAGACTGTGTTGCCTTTCTTGGGCATGTTGTGTCTGGTGAAGGTATTTTTGTTAATTTTGAGAAAGTGACATCTGTTAGAAATTGGTCAACCCCTCGGTCAGTTTCGGACATACGAATTTTTCTAAGATTGGCTGGCTACTACTGACGATTCATCAAGGACTTCTCCAAGATTGTTGAACCTATGACCCGCTTGACGAGGAAGGATGTCAAGTTCATTTAGTCAGAAGCCTGTGAGCAAGATTTTGAAGGATTGAAGACGAAGCTGATGACTACACCAGTTTTGACCATACCAGCTAAAACTGGAGGATTTGAAGTGTATTGTGACGCATCTGGCAAGGGTCTTGGATGCGTACTACAGCAACATGGTCATGTGGTGGCTTATATTGACAACTGAAGATTCATGAGAAGAAATATCCTACTCATGATATGTAGTTGGATGCAGTCATTTTTGCTCTGAAAATTTGGAGACACTTTTTAATAGGCGAGTAATTGAAGATCTTCACCAACCATAAAACCTTGAAGTATATATTTACACAAAAGGAACTTAATATGAGGAAACATATGTGGTTGGAACTCATGGCTGATTATGACGTTGACCTCCAATAACAACATGTGAAGGTCAATGTCATACCTGACACATTGAGCCGACTTCCAACTGTCATGATTCTCACAATAAAGAGAAGATTACAACAGGCTATGTGAAAGATGGAGATTGAAGTCATCCTACCTGATATTATTTCCTTCATTAATGAATTTACAAATTTAGTCTGCCATCGTCGATCGAATCAAAGCCGCTCAAGCTAGAGATGCAAAGTTTCAGAAGTTCAAGGCACAAGTAGAATCATGTCTTCAAACAGATTTTCTCATCCACGAAGACGGATCCTTAAGGTATGACAATAGAATCTACGTGCCTTCAGGCGAGATCAGAGAAGAGTTGATGAATGAAGCACACATCTTCCTTTACTCCATTCATCCTGGTGGCACCAAAATGTACAAGGACATTCGTCTAAATTTTTGGTGGCATGGCATGAAAAGAAGCATTGCTCAAAGCATTGCCAAATACCTAGTATGTCAGCAAGTGAAGGCTGAACACCATCGCATCATAGGATTGCTTCAACCTCTACCTATTTTCGAATGGAAGTGGTAGTACATCAACATGGATTTTGTGACTGGACTATCTCAGAGTACAAAGCAAACTGATGTCATTTAGGTGATCATTGATCAATTAACCAAGTCGGCATATTTCATACCATTCTGAGTATGACAATTGACTGAATTACTCGCGAAGAAGTATATGGAGGTAATGACATGTTTATAAACCTTTGTAACTTCTTCCTAGTATACATCGTGATGTGAATAATAACTGTGTAGGAGATCATAAGATTACACAGAGCCCCAATGAGCAATGTCTCTGATCGGGATATAAGATTTATCTCTCATTTCTGTAAGAGTCTACAGTCGATTCTCGATACCAACCTTAGCTTTAGCACTTCGTACCACCAGTAGACCGATGGACAATCGGAGTGCACCATCCAAATACTAGAAGAAATGTTGAGAGCTTATATGCTTGACTTCAAGGGCTTATGTAAAGACCACTTGCATCTAGTGGAGTTAGCATACAACAATAGCTACCAATCAAGTATTGGCATGATTTGCAACACTTTATGGGACAAAATGTAGTTCTCCATTGAGTTGGGATGACATTGGAGATCAAGAACTTTTGGGTCCTGAGATGATTGTGGAAACCATAGACGTGGTGCATACCATCAGAGACAAACTTTGCATCTCACAAGAACGATACAAGAACAAGGCCGACGCAAAGCGTCGTCATCTGGAATTTCAACCTGAAGATCAATGATTCCTGAAGATATCTCCAAATATATGATTGATACATTTTGAAAGAAGAGTGAAGCTTAGTCCAAGATTCATTGGACCCTTTGATGTACTGGAGCGAGTTGGAGAAGTGGCATATCACCTGGCGTTGCCACCTTCACTGGAGGGAGTGCATGGCGTGTTCCATGTCTCCTAATTGCATCATTATATAAGCGACCCTGTGCATGTGGTTGACTACTCAGAGATCTCAGTGTGACTAGATCTGACCTATGAGAAGCAGCCAGTGCAGATCCTGGATTGACGTCAGACAGCCCTCAAGAATAAAGTTGTTAATCTAGTGAGAGTGATGTGGCATAATGACTAATCATATGAATCCACCCTGGAATGGGAAGAGTAAATGCATGAAATATATCCTTATTTATTCTCTGTATCATAGTTGTGAAAAATTCCGAGGACAGAATTTTTGTAAGGAGGTTAGGATGTGACGAATCGAATCCATCACTAAGAGTATTTATGTATAAATAATATTAAAATAATATTAAATGATTTCAATTATGTTTATACGAATTTTAAACATTTTTCTATATTTTTTCGTATTTTTTTGAAGCCAAAACGACTCAAAACCCGCAACCCACGAGTGATAAACACGTTTTGCCTCAAACTTATATTTTTGTAGTTCAAACTATTTAAAAAATATTATTTTCACGATCTTTACGAGTTTAAACCTGTAGTAAGTTTCCTGGAATTTTTCGGTGACGTTTAGCTTTAGGGGCAAAATCGTAATTTTGTACACTTAATTCCCCTTTTACCTAATTACAATTGTCATTAAACAAGTTTAATTAACTTAATTAACTCACATAATCAACCAGCTCTTGTTGACGACAGCCCCATTTGGAACACACCCTTTACTTAGTCATGATTACCCAACCATCTATTGATTAAACTAATTAATACTTAATTAATATTATATTATAATTAACCCTTATTTGAACCCCACCTAACACTATCTCCCTCACGCCCTCATCCACACAGCGGCAGAAACCCATCTCCTCTCTGTCGACGAGCCCCCTCCGTCGCTTCAAGTCACCGCCAAAGCCCTCTGGCCTCCTCCGCGTCCCCTCTACACTTTGACGTAGAGGACCCAAGCTCTAACGAGTCCCCAAGCCCTCCTACATGCTTCACTGCCACCTCCGACGAGCCATGAAGCTCACCACACATTGCACATCTACAACAACCTCTTGGTGACACCACATGATCTCAAGCTCATGCTGTCGACATCGTCTCCCTGCTGAGGCAGCCCCTGCTCACCGCTAGGAAGCCAACAGCCCTAGCACATCCGCAAGCCATCGGAATCCCGCTCACACCGAGCTCTCCTCAAGACGGCACCCCTCCTTCGCTGTGCCCAACAATGAGACCTGCCCAACCGACAGTCACACCCTCCTCCGACGTCAAACAACCACCTGGCGAGCCCCGTTGGCCTACGAAGCTCCTCCAGTTTTCTCCCAGCAACGCCCCCTCTGCTTCGACAAACCGGGCTGCCGTCTCCACTCTGCCGTCGCCCCTCTAGCAGAGCATCGACCCCCACCACCGGGTCCACTGCCCCGCCACCCGAGCCGCTTGATGTCGGCCTTGTAATCCCTACAGCCTAAGAATGAGAGAGAAGCGTGGGGGGAGAGGGGGGAGAGAGAGTAGTTAATTAAGAATAAAATATTAAATATTAATATAAGAGAGAAAATTAGAATAAATTAGTAATAAATAATATAGATACCTGAAAAATAAAGTGAAGTTATCAAAAAATCGTTCACATCGCCCGGAGCACGTAGACACCTGACTCGTGACTATCAGGCAAGTATTTCTCCCGTAATAGTAATTATGCTAATTTAGCTAAGAGAATAATAGGTACCATATGACAATCAAGGCTTAGCCTCATATACCAAGACACAAAAGTGGGAAAGTACAAGCCCCGTATGTGCTTGTAGTTGTTGTACCGCCCACTTTTTTGTGTCTTGGTATATGAGGCTAAGCCTCCATTGTCATATGATACCCTTTATTCTCTTTAGCTAAATAGATTATTTCCATCAAATTATACGTAAACTTAGATACATAAAAATAGAACATGAATCCACTAGTGAAAACAAATATTTTGACACATTCTGCATAAAATTCTGACTTGTAGCTTTTCCTACATAAATTATGGAATATCTTTACCAATTCATTTTAAATTCGAAAATTAATTTTTATTCATTTAAAATTCATAAAATTGCTTATTACTTGTTTAAAATTATTAATCATGTTTGTTAGCATCAGAAAAATATTTCCTGCTTAGATGTATTCATATGCTTAGCTGTAAATGTTTTTGAATTCATTTCATATACTGAATGTCTGCTTTAAAAATAGTAAAATGGTTATATTATGAATTGGCGTCATGTCACTCGCCATAAAATTTTATTGAAATGTTACATAAGCTTATAAGACCATGTGACTAGACCATATGCATTTGTCATGATACAACTGTACGAAAATGATCATGTGACTGATTGGAACCATACGAATATGCATACTATCATTCGATGTAACATGTACCATTGACCAGGCACTAACCTTGACACATGGGATTGGGGTAGTCCATTTGTCATTGAGGACATGTGAGTGACTAGATCCACATTACGGCTTTACCCCCACTCACACTAAGTGGAGGAAAGTAACTTGATTGTCGCTCAAGCAAAGCGGTTGGTAAGTAGCGCCACAGAGAGTTTCCGATGGTAGTATGCATTTTAGTTACATATTTTGCCTTCGGACATGGAATTGACACTAAAACATGTAGTTATTAATGTACTGCTTTCAATAGCTTACACATGTTGCAAATAACTGTTTTAACTGCTAGCTAGTATCATTCCCAGCCTTTACTATCATACTTGTCATGCTTATATCAAGCTCACATCATGCTCATATTATGCTTTTCCTTATGTCTCTTTTATATGTGTACTTATCTTTCCTATTATGGGGAAATACTTACCGAGCAACCCTCGCTGACGGGCATTTCATTTTGTGGTGTCTTATAATATACATGTCAGGTTTGGAAAGCCAGTTTACTAAGGACTGTGTTGTAGATTCGAGCCAGTGCTCGAGAACTACTTTAAGTTCCAGCCTATTAAAGACTAGGGTGATTATTCACATCAGTGCTATTAAGTTGTATTAATGCAATTCGTGTGTGGTGTTGTTCTGACCTTGCTACGCCTATGGTTGTATCTCATTTCTGGATGCTTTAATTTTTAATAATGTTATCTATGTTGTTTCTTAAGTAAGCATGCAAGAACCTGCAGTTTTAAATCATGGACGCTTAGTGTGATTTAACCAAATGAGGGAAAAAAATACTCCTACTTATTTTTAGCACATCGTGGACCCGCTCGAATCCTCGCTCCCAGTGGAATGGGAAGCAGGGCGTGACAATATAAGTACTCGAAATAGCCTAGGTTATATTTATTCTTGGGAACCCATTTTATGCATGTATCATAGAAGTTTAGTTGAGTATAATGGCTAGTAATCTGATAGGGTTTGGATAATAACATATTTATTCTAGTACTGAGAAGTAGTGTTGCCTAGCTCTTTGAAAAAAGAAATGAAAATGAAAAATATACAAGAAAAATATGTGTGAAAGAATCTGCATTTTTAGTTCTTCTAGCTATATTCTGTAGCAGGGTCATCGTGCCTTAGGAAGTAATTGGGGATTCACACCGAAAAGTCTAGCTTGGGAGTTGTGCATAGAATAAAAAAATTCATAGTTGGTTTGACCTAGTAGGTCCGAGGGGTCCTTCTTGACCCAATGCCCGAAGGTCATCTGATCTGGGAGTCATTGACCCAACCCTCCTTATACAAACCAATTAGGATTTCAAAAAAAAGATTAAAAATGATATATAAAATGTGTGAGTGAAGCTAGTGACCTTGCAAATCAAGAAATGATAGCGTGTTGTGAGAGCCACTTCCTTGATAGATTAATCATACATTATACGATTTTAACTCTTCCCTGAATTAATGTATAATTTCGATCCCTGTTTCAATAACCTAGTGCAGGATAAAGCAAATGTCATAGGACTAGACCACAATCATGACTAGGCATATTATGTGTTGGATTGTGCGAGAAACGGTACTCTAGGCTATGTCTTGGACGATAAAGAGGAGTTAACTTGTTTATGATTTTCAAGTCTGAAATTTTCTCTAACCAGTGTACAAGTTGATGTGGGATCATGTGGATGGCAGACAACACTAAAAGGGGGTTAAATAGGGTTGTCAAATAATATAAACTTTTTAGCAAAGTAAAAAATCGTTCTACAAGTTGCCTAAGTCTCAAATCGAGTTGCCTCAATTTGTACTTAATCAATAATATAATATGCTTGAATACAAGTTAGCAGTCACAGCGGAAATAGTTCAAGCAGTAAAAAATAAAGAGTCGGAGATAAATGATCACAACACAAACACATAGATTTTATCCTGGTTCGGCCCAACCTTAGCCTACGTCCAGTCTCCGGCCACCTTCAGGATTTAATCCGCTATAGCAACAACCTATACAAGCATATAGCTTCCATCACTAGGAATTTCCAACACCTAGTTACAACCAACTAGGATTTTCCACGCACACACCTAGTTACAACCAACTAGGATTTCCAACAAAAACTTCCATTATAACTCGGGAATTTACAACCTCAAGTCTTCTCCAAAGACTTTCACAACAGATATGAAATGAGTACAAGATTTTCTATAAGCCAATAGCATATAAATGTAAAATATGGCTTAAGAAAATCTGAAACTTTTGATCAAATAAATGATATATCTGAAACACGATTTGATCAAAAAGTTCTCTTGAAAAAAATTCTCTAAAATTTGCGCTTGGTATTTAGAAATCAATAGTCAAGTATGTTAATCTTTGAAAAATATAAACTTTAAAACTTGCACAAAGATTAAAATGAAATACTTGTATTTTGAATCTAAAAAAGAAAGCGTTTAAGCTTGGAGATCAAAAAGAACAAGTATTCAAAGAAAAGGCTAAATAAAATATTGAGAATGATCTTTAAAGAATTTAGTACAAGAAAAAACAACAATATCCTTTTGAAATGAAGAACAAAAAATCAGGCTTTGAGCACTTTTGAGCAATATAGAGATTTCTTAGATATTGAAAATGATTTTCTTTAAAATTTCTGATATCCCAGCTATTTATAGAGAAACAGTGGTGCAAATTCTGCCCAAAATAGCTTGAAATCAGCTCCAAAAGTCAATTACAATGGCTAGCTAACGACTAGCAAAAATCAAGGCAGAGTTCCAAATCTGTCTTTAGTTGACCCAGATAGTCGGATATCTCTCCAGATAGTCGGCTATTTTATCAAATAGTCGGCTATTATTTTAAAAGAGAGTTTTGAGAAAATCCCTGACAACAGTAGTTGGCTATCAGAATATAATAGTCGGCTATTATAGGATACGAGAGATTTTATACTTAAAAATACTTTACAAATAATTTATAAAAATTATATTAGAGAAACATATTAAGTAATATATTTTGAAATCATTTTTAAATGAATTTTGCATGTGTGCGTAAAATATACTTTGGCTTTTCACATTCTAAGTGTTAACTCACACAAACATACATCTAGCTCTTCATTCTTCATTCTCTATCTTGAACCAACTTCTCTCGTTCTCAAAACTTCATTTGATTTACGATCCAATGCCATCATATTCTTCAATTTGTGGCTTTCTTGATCGTGGCTCAATGTTTTTCAATTTGCTTCACAATGACTTTGTTCTCCCATATCTACAATATAACTTATATACACTTGAAATAAAATCATTAGTCCACATATTACGTATGCACATCATCAAAATCTACTAGGGGGTCTCAATATCCAAACACTCTCCCCCCTTTTGATGATGTCAACAAATGATATAAAATATGAAAAATAATATGAAATAAGAAAATTACTTACGCTCCACCTACAGATATGAATGATCGCTATGGAGAGGTTACTCAGCCTGCATCAAAGCTAGTTATCAACAAGATTGAATTTGCATGGTTTTTATATTATTTTCAATACAAGTATTTCAAGTATTATTTTATATAAGCATTGTGAGATCTTTTCTCTCACATCAAAAAAATTATACCAAGTGTAATGTAAAACATAAATACCAAGTGTATAAATAAAAAGTGACATGGTATGATATCAAAAGTCATATATATAACAAATGTAACGTAATTACATAAGTGAAGTACCAAGTGTAAGAGATAAAGAATGACGTAGGTATCAAAATGAGTATAGCACAATATTGAATGTCTCAATAACTCTTCAATATTAATTTTTCAATATTTGCACAAGATGGATTTGCAATTAGTCCATAGATATGCAAAAAGATATAACTTAGCAAGCATATTATGCAATATGGACATAAGAATTTTTTAACTGGCATAACCAAGTCATAAGCAAATATAACTAGTCACACATAGGTTCCAAACCAAAAATATTACATAACTTTCTCACACAAAATTACAAAATTTACGAGAAATTAACGATTGTAGCGACACATTAATATGAACCATCAAAGAGTAGTTCAAATATTACATTGTTCAAAGTAATGTAAGTAAGCAAGCCAACAACACGACATGAAGCTATTTCCCTCGAATCTCCTTCTTGAGTTCCTCGAGCTCCTCTTTGACTTCACCAATTAAGGCATAAATGGTTTCATGACATTGCTTCATGGTCTCCTTGAGGCTCTCAATCCTTTGAATCACATTATCCCTTATGCTACTCATGCACTCATTAGCTTGAACCTCCATTTTCTCATGCCTATCAATTATGGCTTTTTGAACTGAAAGCATATATGGTGGGATGTCTTCAGAGAATGAATCTTCTACTTGATCCGTTGGTTGCCTCTCCTCAGCTTCTTCGTCATCATCTTCGTCGTCATCTTGTGCTTCTTCACCTTCACCTTCTTATTCATCACTCTCTTCACCATAGACCGGGTCCACACTAAGTCACATGCTATTAAGAGCTCTCGAATCAAATAAAGTCATAGGTTCAATGAAATGGGTTTCACCCTCAATGTTAATGCCGGTATAGATGAAGATATATGTGAGATAGTGGCCGTGATGGAGTGGGGAAGTGGGGTTCACAGAAACTGCGCAATGAATAATGTTGTTGAGAATGATCTTAGCCCAGTTCACTTTAATTTTCGTAACATTTCATATGCGCATTTGGCTCGATTAAAGGATAAAACGGTTCTACTACCTCCTTTTTTATTAATATTATATGACAGAATATTGGCGATAATTCGTGCAATAGGAGTGAGGTAGCTGGTGGGTAGGCTAGCTTTTAGAATTTTCCTTTCTTATACATAAGTTAGAGGGCATCTTTGTCAGTCCTCTCAATCTCACAGAGAAGTGACCCCGTGATAGGTATGCCAAGTCTTAGTCCTAAGTTTTCAACATTAAGATTGATACAGGAATCAAAGACTTTGGTTGAGATTATAAAGGCTCCGGTGGAAGTGGATGTATTCACGGTCATGTTGGTGTGGTTAATCAACCTAAGCAAACACCTACATTTGTTATGATGAGAGAATAAGTCTTTTGACCCTTGGTATTGAAATATAGAGTCAAGTCCATAATTTTCCAAATCACTAATTTTGATATACCTCTCTTGGAGGATAGTCCTATGTGCATTAAGATCAAAATAGTGATGAGATAGTATTGATGAGATAAAGAGTATGAGTTCTCACTCTTAAAGGGGTCGGGATGAGGATTCTTCCATCCTCTTTTTATTAATTGAAGTGCCCCTAACCATAGCTCTACAATGTGTGATGCAAATCTAAAAAATGAAGTTTTGAAAAGATATACCTAGGATGAAGATGGTTCTCCTCTGGGAATTCCTTCACCAAAAAGCTTGAGATCTTTGAGAATTCTGAAAAATTGAAGTTTTGCGTGGGAAAGAGGGCAATAGTCGGCTATGAGAGTGAAATATGAGAAAGGGGTAAAAACTAGGGTTTTGCTAAAACTCTAGTGAATCTAAGCCTTAGGATTATAATCAATGGCGAGGATCTCTCATTCTCAATGGGTATGAGTAAATGAACATGGTAAAAACCCAATAAGAAACCCCAAAACACGGAAGCACACACCTAATAGTCGGCTGTAATTAGATATAAAATATCACCCAGATAGTCAGCTATCTGGCAAAATAATCGGCTATCTGGCAACTTGGTCAAAAACTATTTTCTATCATATTTAATATTATGCCAACCTGGTTTATATATGAATATAATCATTTCAAACATGATTCTACTGCAGGAAAGTAATTTACAGAAAAATTTAACATAGTTTTCTTACTGATTTTCAGTTTTTGTCTTCTCTCCAATTTTGTGTGAATGCAAATTTTGAGAGAGATAGTTTTGTTATTCCATGTATCCTTTGGTACCTAAAAATAAATAAAATCTTGGTACCCTTTTCTTTGCGTCCGGGGGATTAGATGAAAATAAATCTCATTTTGATGGAAGCCAAACCAAATATTGTTTAGTACTTCCGTCACAAATAACAATGCAATTTTTGTTGAAATGAATATTATGCAAAAATTCATTTATGTACCTTTCCTTTTCTTTGCTCGTGCCATTTTTTGGGAATCCACATTTTGATATACCTATTTTTCAAGTAAGAATTCGTAGAATGCTTCTTTTCTATATGCTTAGGGTTGGAATTTTCAAAACCTAACCCAGTCCTATTTCTTGATGATTTCTGCTTATCAATTTTATCATCCAGTTTTCCCTTTCACAATCATAGATAAATCATCAAATTTTCTTTTTGTCGTGGCTACTATATTGTCTAGATCATTTATCCTAGTTTCCATTCCATTGACCTCTTCTAAAAGGGATTTGTTCTTATTGATCAAATCTTCATTTTCTTTTTCAATTTCTTCTTTTCTCTTAGCGCAAACCTTAAACTTCGTATTCAATTTGTGATGTTCTCTAATAAGATTTTAATGACCATTACACAATTCCTTGTATGCACCTCAGATATCAAATTCAGAATCACTATCACTATCATCGTCGCTATCACTATTACTAAGTAGGTCGTCGTCATTATAATGATGTGAAGATGGATCAGAATTAATTACCTTTGACGATGTTGACGCCATAAAACACATGTGCACCCGTTCTCCTCCGGGGTCATCTTCGTCGGATGATGACGATGATTCATCAGAACTTGATACTTTACTTCGATTAAATGCTATAAACGCCTTTTTCTTTGGCTTTATGAACTTTTTGTTTCTTTGGTTCCGTCTTCTATCTTTCTCCTTTTCTTTGCCCTTTCCTTGGTCCTGATTTTTCTCCAAGGGACAATCTCTCTGAACGTGTCATGATTTATTATATCCAAAACAAATAATATCGTTAGTGAAATGAAATCTTCATTTGTCGAACTTACCTCAGAGGAATTTTCTAAATTTCCTCGTAATGAAAGCGATCTCCTTTTCATCTCCTTCAGAATGTTCTGAATCTGAACTCTCTTCATTTGCTCTAAATGACAAGTTTTTCTTCTTAGGCTTTTCTTTGATTTTCTTATCCACTTCCATCTCTATCTCATAAACCATGAGATTTCCCATTACCTCTTCTAGAGTGATTGTCTTCATGTTGTGTGCTTCTCGAATAGAGGTGGTCTTTCCTTTCCATTTGGTTCGAACTGATCGAACAATCTTCATCACCTGATCATATTTAGGAATTTTCTTTCCTAATCCTACAAGCTCATTAGTGATGTTAGTAAATTGAGTATTGACTTCGCTACTAATACTCTCTCCTTCTTCCATTTCAAAACTTTCGAATTTAAAATGCAATATATTGATTCTAGATTCCTTTACCTTTTCTGTACCTTCATGACATACCTCAAGAGTATGCCATATTTGGTGTGTCGTTGTACATTGCGATACTCGGTTGAACTCAGTACTTGTTAGTACACAAAATAGTGAATTTATTGCATTAGCATTAAGATTGCCGCTTTTCTTTTCATCGGTAGTCCACTCTTCCATTTCTGCTTCAGGCTGTGTGTATTTGTTCTTGGTGATGGTCCATACATCAATGTCCACGAACTGTAGATGGATCATCATTCGAATCTTCTTGTTTGCATAGTTTGTTCTGTTGAACAATGGTGGATGTTGAGTATTGAGTCCTTTGGAATGGTGAGATGTTACTGCCATCGCCTTTAAATCTAATCTCTGATACCAAGTGTGGGATCATGTGGATGGCAGACAGCACTAGAGGGGGGTTGAATAGGGTTGTCAAATAATATAAACCTTTTAGCAAAATAAAAATCCTTCTACAAGTTGCCTAAGTCTCAAATCAAGTTGCCTCAATTTGTACTAATCAACAATATAATATGCTTGAATATAAGTTAGCAGTCACAACAGAAATAGTTCAAGCAGGAAAAAGTAAAAAGTCAAAGATAAATGATCACATCGCATTCACATAGATTTTATCCTGGTTCGGCCCAAGCTTGGCTTTCGTCCAGTCCCCGACCACCTTCGAGATTTAATCCACTATAGCAACAAGCTATACAAACATATAGCTTCTCTCGCTAGGAATTTCCAAAACCTAGTTACAACCAACTAAGATTTTCCATGCACACACCTAGTTACAACCAACTAGGATTTCCAACAAAAACTTCCCTTATAGCTTGGGAATTTACAACCTCAAGTCTTCTCCAAAGACTTTCACATCATATATGAAATAAGTACAAGATTTCCTATAAGCCAATAGCATATAAGTGTAAAATGTGCCTTAAAAAATTTGAAACTTTTGATCAAATAAATCATATATCTGGAACACGATTTGATTAAAAAGTTATCTTGAAAATTGACTCTCTAAAATTTGCTCTTGAGCTTTAGAGATCAATAGTCAAGTATTTTAATCTTTGAAAAATATGAACTTTAAAACTTGCACAAAGATTAAAATAAAATACGTGTATTTTGAATCTAAATAAGAAAGCTTTTAAGCTTGGAGATCAAAAAGAACATGTATTCAAAGAAAAGGCTAAATAAAATACTGAGAATGATCTTTAAAGAATTTAGTACAAGAATTAAAAATAGTAGCCTTTTGAAATGAAGAACAAAAAATCAAGCTTTGAGCACTTTTGAGCAATAGAGAGATTTCTTAGGAATTGAAAATGTTGTCTTTAAAATTTCTGAAATCCCAGCTATTTATAGAGAAATAGTAGCATAAATTCTGCTTTAAAATAGCTTGAAATAAGCTCCAAAAGTCAACTGCAACTACTAGCTAACTGCTAACAAAAATCAAGGCAGATTTCCAAATTTGTCTTTAGTTGACCCAGATAGTCGGATATCTCTCCAAATAGGCAAATATCTCTCCCAGATAGTTGGCTATTTTATCAAATAGTTGGTTATTATTTTGAAAGAGATTTTTGAGAAAATCCCTAACAAAAGTAGTCGACTATCAGACTATAATAGTCGGCTGTTATATGATACTGGAGTTTTTATACTTAAAAATACTTCACCAATAATTTATAAAAATTATATTAGAGAATTATATTAGGTAATATATTTTAAAATCATTTTTCAATGAATTTTTCATGTGTGTGTTACTTTGGCTTTTCACATTCTAAGTGTTTACTCACACAAACATACATCTAGCTCTTCATTCTTCATTCTCTATCTTGAGCCAACTTCTCCCGTTTTCAAATATTCATTTGATTTATGATTCAAGGCCTTCATATACTTCAATATATGGCTTTCTTGATCGTGGCTCAATGTTTTTTCAATTTGCTTCACAATAACTTTGTTCTTCATATCTACAAAATAATATATATACACTTGAAATAAAATCATTTGTCTATATATCACTTGTCCACATCATCAAAATTCACTGGGGTGTGTCTCAATATCCCTTAAGTTGTTTGATCTTATAGAACTATCAATATCATACGCATGAACACATATCTCCATTCTTTACCCTCTCTTTGTCTTCCTTGAGGACAAGGAAGAGTTTAGCTTGGGGATTTTGATGAGTGTTTATTTTGCATATTTTTTGTATAGTTTATCCATGCACTTCATATCATAAATTCAAATCTCCCACATCTTTCCACCCACTTTTTGTTTGTTTTTACTCTTGGGCTTCTTCTATGTTTTTCAAGTGAAAACGATGAATTTTAAGACTCTAAAGCGATGATGGGAGCTTACATGGCGATCGAGGAAGCGAGGAGTTTCAATTGAAGAACAGGAGTTCAATAAGATGAATGCTTGACACAGTCGTGTGTGCATATGAAGTAACCGTGTTAGCTTAGCCCCCAATTTAAGAAGACTGAAGACAGCTCACTTGGTCGTTTGATGTATCACACATAATTGTGTGAGGAGACACTTGCTGAAGACCCCAACACGACCCAGTACTCAGTCGTGTGGGCCGTTTAAAAAAGGGCTGAATGAATTTTGACATGGTCGTGTATGCCCATCAAACGACCATGTCACTAATGATGCTGAAGACCACAGAAAGCTATTTTGAGCTGCCAGTTACATGGTCGTGTAGGGCTTCTACAAGACCAAGTCGGACCACTTTTTCTGAAGCCTCAATGTGACGAATGGGTTTAGTTTGGTCAAGGTTTTTTGAGCTAATTTGGACTTAGTATAAATAGGTTTTTGTTTTATTTTTGTAGATATTTTTTTGGAGACTTTTCCTGAGTTTGTGTTTTATTGTGCTTGGTAGCCGTCGACTATTTTCATGCAAGACTCAAGCTTTTTGGTATTACTTTGATGAAACTTTATATTTTTATTGCTTCTTCTATGCGTAGATTCCATTGATAAGTTTTTATATAACTCTCTCTGCACTTTTTATGCATTCTTATATGAATATCATGTCGATCTTTGCCATGCTTAGTGAGTAGTTCCCCATCTAGGGCAAGGGTTGAACCCTACTGTGATTTTACTATGAATTGATCTATTTTGTGTAACTATTGAATTTGTCAAATCAGTGTTTTGTTCTGGACGATTTATTATTATTATATATTAGTTTCCTCCCACGTGGATAATTAGATCTATCCACCAACGACAGTTAGGGTGGATTTAGGGTTTCTAATCCCTTTATTGATTTATATCAATAACGACAGTTGGGTGTAAAGTAGAGCCTCCAGGCAATGACCTGACTTCCATCCACGACAGTTGCGTGAGGAAAGGTTGGGGAATATTATTAAGCCCATTGCATCTATCGTGTGCGATGACCAATGACAGTTAGCTTTGACACACGATTGATAGTCCTATCATACACTACAACAGTAAGGGGTTGGTATCAACATCAGGTGCAACAAACTCAGCCAAGGACATAATTTAATAATTAGATAAACAAGATCAATTCTATATTTGAATCACAGCAGTGAGGATACTCAGCCCTAGAGTTTTTTAATTGATACTCATTAGTCATAATCATGTTCTCACCTTGAGACGATCCGAATAGCTAACCACAATCTTGAACAAACCACTACTCATAACCTGTCTCCACATGGTTTGACCTGTACGTGATACAACAACACCGTGCACTTGCGGTAAATTTACAACTCACATATCAGTTATAAAGGATGCATGAGAATATGGATATTCATTCCATATTTCTCCATGTAAAAGAGTTATATAGAGAGCAATCTCGAATTGCTAGATTCAATTGTTTGAAGAAATTGTTTCATACAAAGATGAAAGCAAGGACCCCAGTCCAAGATCATGTCCTCAATATGATTGCTTATATTAAGAAATTATAAGAGTTGGGATTTGACTTAGACAATGAATTATATGTGGATATAATTATACACTCTCTTCCTAACACCTTCTCTAAGTTCATATTGAACTTAAATATGAACAAATTGGAATGTAAACTTCTAGAGTGCATCAATATGTTGAGGCAAGCTGAAAGCTCCTTCTCTAAGGATAAAGCATCAATTATGCACTTAAGCCTAAGGGTGACGTTAAGAATGTGAAAGCGAAGAAAGAGGATGTTGCAAAAGATGAATGTTCTATTATCACAAGTCAAGATACTGGAGAAGAACTACAAGGACTACTTGGAGTCCTTAAAAAAGAAGGGGCATGTCAAATCTTCAGGTGTGTATGTCGTTCAAAACATACTCTATATTTCTCCTACCACTTTTGTATTAGATTCTAGTACTAGCTCTCACATCTGTAATTATTTATAGGGGCTAAGAAAAAGTAAGAGGCTAGGAGATGGTGAAATAACTCTACAAGTGAAAACTGAACTAAGTGTTGTTGCTATCGACGTAGGGGACTTTCACCATGGATTCTCAAGTGGCAAAGTTTTGATTTTATGTAATTGTTCTATGTACCGAGCATGATATTTAAATTGTATCGATTTCTTTATTAAATAATGAAGGATACAATTTTGTATTAAAAGACAATGTTATGAACATTTTCAATGAAGATATATCTCTTGTTTACGGTACATTGAGTAATGACATATATGTTTTGAATGCATGCATCATATTAAATATTCATAATGTTAATAAAAGAAAGACTCTAAGTGATAATGAATCCTACTTATGACATTGTAGACTAGGCCATCTTAGTGAAAAAAGACTTAAGAAGTTGCATAAGAAAGGACTCTTGAATCCTTTTGATTATAAATCATATGCACTTTGTAAGTATTGTCTCAAAGGTAAAATGGCCAAACACCCTTTTGTGGGACAAGGGAAAAGAGATAGTGAACTCTTGGAACTCGTACTAATGTATGTGGTCCTATATCTACACAAGGAAGAGGATGATATTCATACTTCATCTCTTTTATTGATGATCTCTTAAGGTATGGATACATGTCCTTGATAAAACATAAGTCTGAGGCCTTTGAGAAGTTTATAGAGTATAATAATGAAGTAGAGAACTAGATAATAAAAAGCATTGAAAATTTGCAATCAGATCGAAGAGGTGAGTACTTAAATTAGGATTCCTTGCATATTTAAAACAGAATGAGATTCTCTCTTGTTAAATATTGGACTACTCCCTACTTGGTGTTGATGATGAGCAACCATAAATACTTGTGACTAATCACCTACTTGTAATTAATCCATTGTCTAAGCATATCATGAAGATCAATAAGCAATGGATGTCACTCAAGGATCAATCAAAGCATGAAAAGTGAATTGGATGATCAAACATGATTAATGAAGCTCCTAGAAGACTTCAAGCACATTCTATGGAAAGAAGAGAGGCTAATACAAGATGTAATATTTTTTATTCTCTTATAGTATGTAGATTAGAAGTAGAACTATATTGGAGCACACATATATCTTTATTTCTGTCCTAGTAGATCATTAGATCACATGCCCTTGGCCTTCAATTCATAATTCTCAAATATATGCATTTTGGATTTCAACAGGAGATTGCTGAAAGTTTCACATGCACCTGTCTCCAAACAGTTGCATGTGATTTGTTCTACAGTCGTCTGTTTTGCACATAATTTATCATTTGGTTTTTGGACTTTCAGCTATAACTTTCTTCTGGCGACTGTTGTACAAAGTACAGGCACCTATCCAAGTTACAGGCGCATGTGACTTGTTAGTCAGTCGCATGTCTCTCTCTTGTCCAAAGATCATTAACTTGGCTTCTTTCATTCAGACGATTGATTTTGGTTTCACAGTCGCATGTCCATGGCACATGCACTTGTGAATTCTTCTTTAGTCGCCTGTCGATCCTTGTCTTAACACTAGGTGTTTGACAAGCTCTGCAAGTTTCAGTCAGATGACTGATGTTAGTTTTACAGTCGCATGTCCATGGCACAGGCACATGTGGATAACACATCAGTCGCATGTCCTGCCTTAACAAAACTTCCTGAGTTTTCTCAACTTACTCATGTTTCGCTCAGTCGCTTGTAGAAGGTTTATCAGTCGCCTGTTAGGTTTACAGGTGTCTATCAGACCTTCATCAGTCGACTGTCCTACGTGGTAAGTTACTGTTTGAATTCTCACCTACCTTCTGACACAGTGCAGCAGTCGATTGTGGTTTCTTCATCAGTCGACTGTCGAGTGTGTAAATTCTATCCGCTGGCTGTTTCTCCACGATTTTCCAAGGGTTTTTTGGGGATTCTATTTGAGGATTTTAGAGAACCTATAAAGTGGGTTTCTACTATTCCATTGAGGGGTTACTCTTCTACATGATCATCGCTTGAAAACCCTAAGCTTTCATCTTCAAGTTTTAAAAGCTCTCAAATCCAAAAGCCCTAGATTTTCAATCTCATTCTCTCTTGCTCTCCAACCTTGTAACGGACGGTATTTTATAATGTGTATTCTGTTCATATTCTATTTTTTGACTTGTGATCTTCTGTATCTTGTACGTATTCGTATTACGTATTACTAGTATGCGTATTCGTATTCGTATTACGTACGTATTTTTATACGTATTTTAATTAACTATAATCATGTGTAAAACTTATTATTATATAAATTCGTCGAATAATTAATTCAAATTTGAATTCAATCCCCTTCCATTCTTAGATATGAGACTTTTACCCACTTTTAATAACAATGAATCCTGTTAGTAATCATGTTAGTATAAATATATGTTGTTTTTATAAATATGCATATTAGTTATGTTTATATGTGCGTGTGTGTGTGCGCGCGCACGCGTGTGTGTATTGCTTATACGTGGATCTTTGCGTCACAGATAAATCACGCCTTCCGTCGTAATCACC
This sequence comes from Scilla litardierei, assembly GCA_030789695.1. Lineage (NCBI taxonomy): Eukaryota > Viridiplantae > Streptophyta > Magnoliopsida > Asparagales > Asparagaceae > Scilla > Scilla litardierei. The sequence continues at coordinate 338,423,272 of CM061142.1, read as the reverse complement.
GGGACACCCACCATCGCCACCAAGCAAGTATTTATTTGTAATTGAATTTGGGACAAACTGTTTAAAATAGTGCAAAAATATCATTTTGAACATGCTCGTCAAAATCATTAACTGAACAACATGCTCCTACTATACATGTCGCAACTGATTAAAAATGGACATTTCATGTTAATGAATCATTGATAAAGAATAACTTTTCTCTGCTTGTCATCAAATTGAACCGAACTGAACAAAGGGTAGGACACAACCCTAGAAACATAATGAGAACCCATCGATTACAAATGGAAAGGAAACTAGTCAGTGACTAGTTTTTTCACTTGGGTGGGGTTGGTCCATAGTAGTAGGGTTCATAGATGTAGCTTGACCACTGTACAGCTACCTCCATACCACACCAATGGAGGCAAGCATCTTGGCCATTTTCCAGGTTAGGGATGGCAAGAAGCGTCACGGTAAACCCCAGATGATTGGGTGCATCAAGAACATACTACCCACCCGGACATGGACTTATCATGAACAAAAATAACTGCATACTGAATATACAACTGTCGTACTTTTTGAACTGTAAATTCATACATGCTCGTACTTTACTTTTCGGCACTTATTATTCATAAATGTGTACTAATGCTCTTTTGTTCTTTTCCAAGTTGTTCTTTAATTCATTACTTTAAATATCTTGCCGAGCTTTTCGTTGACATATATTTTAATGTATTTGTGAAATATATGTTAGGTTCAGAGACAGATTACGTTGAGGACACCGATACGGAGGATCTCATCTTGGAGGACGATTCTGCTGACCAGAGTTACAAGGACGCTGAGGTCCTCCCTGCCGAAGAATAAAGAGAGAACTGCTCTCAGTCTTATTTTATTAGTTGTACTTGTTATCTTGCTGGTGTGTTTGCATTTTCACTAAATTGTACGACCTTGCTAGGTCAAACTACTTTGTGTACTCGTCTTGAAACTCTGGAAGAAAAGTGAGTTAACTATTTATGCTATTCTGATAATATTCGCATGCAAGAAACCTGCTTAACCAAATAAATGCTTATTGTGCTTAAATCAAAGAAGAAAGAAATAATAGTATCTCTTCTTTGCTTTAAGTACATGCGGACCCACTCGCGTCCTCGCTCCCAAGTATAATGGGAAGAGGGCGTGACAGGTTTTAGTGGTGGCCCATGCAGGTCACTCTTGCATTCTGCGAAATAATTCAGAACAGTGTAAATGTCATCACTAACCAGATCGTTTTGAATAACTTAGTACACAAATATTTATCTTGTTTCTTTTGCAGGCAGGAAGACCGCATACTCACAACGGAAACAGAGCCAGCAGAAGTGGTGTTTCTGACATTCATGAACTCAAGAGAGTCATGAGAGGCATGTTGGAGATCCAATAGCAGCAGATTCTGCAAGGACAACAAGCTAGCAATCTGCACCACCGCCTCCTCGAGCTGCACCTAGAGCGAAGCAATTTCGGGAGCTGAACTCGAAGAGCTTCTCCGGGAAAGAAGGTCCATTGGAAGCTGAAGAATGGGCCCGAAGTATGGAAGACGACCTGAGTCTTTCCCGTATTGATCAGGCAGGATGGGTTGAAGTCGCCAAGAAGCAACTGACAAACTGGAGGGATAGAGAAGAAGCTCGTCTGGTCAAGCCCATCAACTAGACCATGTTTCGAGAGCGTTTCGACGCTCAGTATTTTCCTTGGTCAGCTAAGAGGGAACTGCAGCAACGATTCGTTAACCTGAAGCAAGGCAATCATACTATTGACGAGTATGAGGCAGAGTTCTCTATGATTAGTCGGTTCGCTCCACATCTGGTAGAGGATTTCGAAGACTGTGCATATCAGTTTCTCCAGGGTCTGGACTTGGATATTCAGGATTCGATGTCTTCTGCAAATCTGACTATGCATCAGGATGTATTGGACGCTCCTAGGAAGCACGAACTCATTGTGAATCAGAAGAAGACGCTTCAGACTGGAGGAAGTGTAACGACCACTTTCCGGTCGTACGTATTTTAGTACGTATTTTTGTTCTGTGTGCGTATTTTCGTATTTGATTGTTATTATTATTTTCTTTAGCCCTAACGCATGATCGGACCCCGTATTCACGACCCTCTCGAAGGCGTGAACGCTCCGGTATCTTCTTTTAATTTTTGTACGCCGGGGCACAAATTTGTAATACTCTATTATTATTGTTATCTTAATATATATAATAGTATACACTGATTATTCAAACTCAGTTGGATTCCAAAATGAAACATAATGTTTTTTAAAAAATAAATAAATAAAGTGGACTTTTTCGAATTGAATATTTCTAAAACAAACTGGTCCTATCCTATCCTAACGAACCCAATATCCCCACTATTTCTCCAACGGGTACAACCCCGCCATATCTCTCCCATGTACTCTTCCCCTCTCTCTAACTCTCTACAAAACCCAGCGGAAGGAAGAGAACCCCATTCAAAACATGAAACTCTCAAACCTAGGTGACATGCTACCGTTCTACAAAACCCTAAGAGCCTATCCCCTACATTTCCAGTGCACAAACCCAGGGCTTCTCTTTTAATAAAATAAACCAGCCTATCTCCTCTTCTCCCAGTCGTGCAAACCCACACCCCCAGGCCGCAACCTCTTTCCTCCCCTCGACCCGTCAGACCGTCGGTGCCTCTCCCCTCTCATCTGCACAAACCCCAGCTCCTCCCTCTCTCCGTTCAGCAACCCAAGAGGCTGCACCCCCTTTGCTTCTCCACGTGCAAAACCCACGCCCACGCTCCTCCCTCGCCTGAGCTCCGATCGACAGCTCCCAAAAGTTGCCTGCAGACCCCCTTTCCAGCTTCTGAAGGAGCGCACAAACCCTGCCATTCTCCACCGCGCCCAGTTCTCCCTCCTTTGACCTGCAGAGGCCACAACCCCAATTCGTTGCAGACCTCTCCTCAGCTCGCAACGAAACCCTAAGAGCCGTTCCCATGCCTGCCTTCCACTTGCAAACCATCGCTTGCAACCTCAACATCTGCCTGCCACCTTCCCGCACTCCGACAGTGCTCCTCCCTCCTTCTTCACGCTCACAACCCAGTCCAGACCTCCCCAGGATGCCAAGCCCTCAACCTTGCACCACCTCTCGCCGTTGCTCCAATCCGCCTGCCACAGTCTCCTTGCTGCCACCCACTGTTACCTGCAGATCTGCCGCTCCTCGCTGCAGGTCTCCTCGCTGCAGATCCATGCCGACAACCCCGCAGCCTCAGTCACGTCATAGGCCATTCAGATCCGTCATTGCCCCTTCGCTGCCACTTCGCTACGTCCCAATCTTCCGTGCACTAAATGAAAACTGGACCTACCGTAGTGTAGTGCTCGTCGAGACGAACCCAACGACATCAAGTTCTTCAAAAGCAGGCAAGTGTGCGAATTGTTATGAATTTTTGAAGTTTAATGTTAAAATTGTTGTTTTCATTTAAAGCTGAATAACAAGAAATTGACCCGTGAAATGACGTTTACAAAAATGATATGACGACCCATACTTAATTTGTGACACATTGACATAAAATATCGCATGCTTTATATTCAAGAATAAATAACGAAAAATAGTTGAGTGCATCATGTTTAATAAACAACCCATTTAAATTCGTTATTTAAAATGTTTTAGGGTGTTGTAACTCATGATAACTGCTGAAATTAATATGGTTATATGCTTCACAATTTACTTGAACATAGGTTACTAGAATGGACACTTGTGGAACAATCTGAAAATCTTAAATTCGTGAATTCGTGCGCCCAAGAAGTGAAATCGTGAAATCATGAACTCGTGTGACTCATTTAGGCTGGTCCGTGTTTCAGTACATTTTTGTGTGGGGTTAGGGTTGAGCGGCCACTAAGCGTATGAACGGATCATTTCTTCAAGAGCACCACATATACAGTGGGTTAGCATCAATCACGATTATACCCCTGTGAGAAGAATGATTCACTCATCACGTCTTAAAGGTGAGAACCCTAAGCATGTTAGAAAACATTGCATGAAACTAGAAATAATTGTTGCAACTTCATTCACACGTTAGAACTGCATGTCTACTTTAAATTAATTAGGACTGCATGTCTGTTTAGAAGTACTTTACTTACTTTAAAATTTTCCATGTTGTAACCATGCTGCTGATAACTTGTACAATCTATTAATGCTTCATAAATTATTGCTATTCGTACACCTTGCCTTGGTCGTCTCACTTTTACTTGCAGACCCTTGCTGACATACATTCATGTTTTGGAATGTACGTCAGATCCCGAGCCAGAGTACCAGGAGGACTTGTTTGAGACGCCTGACCAGAGAGCTAGGAGTTTTGCTGTTGACGCTGAGTCACTCCCTATAGAGGACTAGAGTCATATGTTGTTGCTGCTTTTCTTTTAGTTTTGCTTTTAGTACTTTGTAGTAGGAGCTTGTACCTTGTTGTAGTTTTCTTTAGCTATGTTGAGGCCCTGTTATTTTTATTTAATGTACGAACTTCTGGATGTGGATAATGAATGATGTAATATCTTATTGTTCTGATTGCATGCAAGAACTTGTTATGTTGTTATCACAGACGCTTAGTGAACTCGAGCTTCACAGCTCCAGTTCATTCAGACCTTCGTAACATTCTCGCTTCCGCTGTTGTTGGGGCAACGGGGCATTACAGGAAGCAAACGTCCACCGGAGCCATTCAGGGGCAATCTCAGGCCTACACAGAATGCACAATTCAAGAGGCATGTTGCTCCTGTCGGTAATCAATCTCAGATGATATGCTTCCACTGCAAGCAGACTGGCCATCTCAAGAAGGACTGCAGAGAGTTGCTGAACCAATGTTTGATATATGGAGCAGCAGTACATGCTACCAAAGACTGTCCCCATCGCACCAACAAGCTGATGGCTGCTGGACCTCCTGGACCTATTCAGCATGGAGCTCCTGGACCTAATCAATGTGGACCACCTCTCGCTTCATAGTAAAAGGCTTTTGCACTAGCGAGGCAGAACCAGCCGAGGCATCAGGTTTTCACCATGACGGTCGCAGAGTCTGAGACTTATGAGCAAGTGATATCAGGTAATGCTTTAACTCTTCTTTTATAATGTTTATATTATATGCATGTGGTTGTTTTTTTATCTTTTAGTTAAGATATAATTCATATGTATTAGGTGTTGTTTTAGTAGCCTCTCATCCGGCCTTATCTCTTTTCGATTCTGGAGCCTCACACTGCTTCATTCCCAAATATTTGTAGAGAAACACTCTATTCGTGTTGACTCTCTACCTAATTTCTAGACCATCACAACCAGGAGTGGCGTAGTGAAGACTTCTAGGTGGCTATCGATCTTGCCCTATCGTGATTTGTGGACACGAGTTGTTCGTAGACTTTATGATGGTCGACATGCCAAACTTTGATGATATATTCGGCATGGACTGGTTAGGAAATTTCTATGCTACTATCGATTGTCACCGAAAGAAAGTAGTGTTTAAAATCCCTGATCATCCTTTGTTTGAATTCACGAGCGGAGATCGTTCACTTGGACCAATCAGATTTCGGGCCAAGCCGCACGAAGTAATCATTGCATCGATGCAAGTTGAGCCCGAGAAGCCTAGAGTAGTTTGAGACTTTGAGGATGTATTCCCTGAAGATATTTCGGGTTTATCGCCTGATCGAGCTCTGGAGTTTACCATTGACTTGATGCCGAACACTCAACCTATTTCGAAGGCTCCTTATCATATGGCCCCTGCTGAACTGGAAGAACTTCGGAAACAACTTGATGATCTGTTACAGAAGGGATGGATACATCCCATCGTATCTCCTTGGGATGCGCCAGTTCTCTTGGTGAAGAAGAAATATGGATCTAGAAGGATGTGTAGACTACCGAGAGCTGAATAAGGTGACCATTAAGAACAAGTACCCGCTGCCATGCATTGACGACATCTTCGATCAACTTGGCGGATCGCGAGTATTTTCTAAGCTAGATCTTTGAAGTGGTTATCATCAGGTGAAGGTCAGATGTGAAGACATCCCGAAGACGCCATTTTGGACCAAGTATGGGCACTATGAATTTGTAGTCATGTCGTTCGGTGTGACTAATGCCACAGCTATATTCATGAACCTCATGAATTTGATTTTCTATGAGTTCTTGGATAAGTTCATACTGATCTTCATCGACGACATCTTGATCAACTCGAAGAATGATGAAGAGCATGCCAAGCATCTGCAGATTGTATTGGAGACCCTGCAATGTCACCAGTTATACGCCAAGTACAGCAAGTATGAATTCTGGCTAGACCGAGTCACTTTTTTAGGAATGTAGTTTCAGGGGATGGTATTTCAGTTGACCCGACGAAGATTACCTCAATCGAGAATTGGCTGACTCCTCAATCAACTTCTGACATTCGAAGTTTTATTGGATTGGCTGGCTATTACCGCCGATTCATCAAAGACTTCTCGAAGATTGCTGAGCCAATGACTCGTTTGACGAGGAAGGACATCAAATTTATCTGGTCTAAGGCTTGTGAGAAAGCATTCGTAGAATTAAAGTTGAAGCTGACAACTGCACCAGTGTTAGCTATACCAGATAGAACTGGGGATCTTGAAGTTTTCTGTGACCCATCTGGTAAGGGTCTCGGATGTGTACTGCACCAGCATGGTCATGTGGTTGCGTATGCATCCCAACAACTGAAGACTCTCGAGAAGAACTGTCCGACCCATGATCTAGAATTGTCTGCGGTCAAATTTGCTCTGAAGATTTGGAGGCATTACTTATTGAGTGAGCAATTGAAGATCTTCACCGATCATAAGAGTCTCAAGTATATATTCACTCAGAAGGAGTTCAATATAAGACAACACAGATGGTTAGAGCTCATGGCAGATTATGACATCGATCTCCAATATCATCCAGGGAAGGTGAATGTAGAACCAGATGCTTTGAGTCGTTACCAGCGATTATGACTCTTTCAGCACAATGGAGACTTCAGCAAGCTATGAGATAGATGGAGATTGAAGTTATTCTGTCCGAAACTTCAACGACATGGATGAATATGCAAATCCAGTCTACTATCGTAGATCGGATTAAAGCTGCTCAGACTGGAGATGTGGAGTTACAGAAGATCAGAGAGCAAGTTGAAGCTGGACTTCTGACAGATTTCCTTACTCATGAGGATGGTTCCTTGAGATATGGTAGTAGGGTTTGTGTGCCTTTCGGTGATGTCAGAGAATATCTACTGAATGAAGCACACAACTCTCCTTACTCTATTCATTCTGGCAGTACCAAGATGTACAAGGATCTTAGTCTAAACTTTTGGTGGCATGGAATGAAGAGAAGCGTAGCCCGCAGTGTCGCCAAGTGCCTAGTGTATCAGTAGGTGAAGGCTGAACATCATCACACTGTTGAATTACTCCAACCCCTACCTATTCTGGAATGGAAGTGGAAGCACATCACTATGGATTTCAAGATTGGAATACCTCGGTGTACTAAGCAGAATGATGCGATTTGGGTGATCGTTGACCAGTTAACCAAAGCATCACACTTCATACCCTTTCGAGTAGGACAATCTACGGAAATACTTGCTACGAAGTATATGGAGGTAATGATTTATCCTATACCTTTTAAAAATTCTTCCTAGTATACGTTGTGATGTAATCATTAATCGTGCAGGAGATTGTACACCTACATGGAGTTTCCATGAGCATTGTCTCCGATCGAGACACGAGGTTCACATCTCAATTCTAATAGAGTCTGCAGACCAATCTGGGTACTGATCACTCCTTATTTTACACCTTTTTCCCGCATGTTTGCATGCCATTTAGATCGCCCAAATCATGTTTTTCACGATATATCGACGATATTGCGATGCTTTTCACGATTTGTTGTTTTTGTCGCATTTCAGGTGATTTGGCGCGATTTGGAGTGATCTCGAGACGCGCTTACTCCAGAGGGTCACCGACGACCTCCCCGAGGGGTATTTTGCTGTTGGAGAGGAGCGGAAGAAGAACGGACGTCGCAGGAGCGACGAGGAGGCCAAAACAAGCAATCTGGGCATTTTTAGTGTCCCACTCGGCCGAGTGAAGGAGTCACTCGGTCGACCAGCGAGACACCGCTCGGCCGACCAGATCAGACACGATTCATATGTGCACTCGGCCGAGCAACGGATACCACATCGGTCGAGTGACGAGACCCCGTCCGCCCGAGTGGCGCCCAGACGAAGCCATTCAAAAATCGCCAAGTTACTGTTTTTCGACTGCCTGAGCTTCAGAAGACCCACTCGGCCGAGTGGATAATCCCGACCGCCCGAGTACCAAGAAGCCATCGGCCGAGTGACGACAACTCACTCGGCCGAGCAGCCCCCGAAGTGAAAACCCCTGAAGATCGAGACTTACTAGAAATTTACAGGGTTTTCACTCGGCCGAGCGACTTTTGTCACTCGGCCGAGTGCGACGCGCTGCCTGTAGCGAAAATTGCGGAAAACAGGCTGCGCAGGGGTATTTTGGTCACAGTTTTTGGACGATTTTGGGGGGTATTTAACCCATGTTTTTACCCTAGTTTTAAAAGAGCTTTTCTCTTAGATTTTTTGCAGCTTTTTAGATTAGCTTTTTAGTTTTATTCTTATGATTGGAGAGGAGACAAAATTGGATTTTTGTTGGATTAATTGAAGAACTCCATTGGTTTGCTTTTCTCTTCTCTAAAAATTCTATTTTTATTGCATATCTCAATATTGTGATGAATTCTATTGCTTATTTCATTGATTATTTTTGTGATCTTGCTATGAATTGTGAGTAGTCGCCACGTCTTGGGGCGTGGGGATGAACCCTACAAGCCCTATTTCATGATTGTGATGAATTGGTAGGAATTTTGCTAGAATTGCTATTAGGGATTAGATTGGGATCAATTTACTACGGATGGCTAGGAGTTCATGCCGATTGGGATTTGCAAGAGATTGGATCCCAATTCGATAGGAAACCCTAGAAATCCGAATTGGGTTGGAATCGAATTTCCGTAGTGTCGGTTTGCAAGAGATTGGACCGATACTAGGGTTTCCGGTTCCAATTCCGTGCCAATACCCGTTTGCAAGAGATTGGACGGGTAGGAACTATCCCAATCTAGGTCGTGGGCCGAGTTTGCAAGAGATTGGGCTCGGTGCGCGATTGAACGATAATGTTGATCCTAATGCTAGCTTCCCTAGGCTAGGGTTTGCAAGAGATTGGACCCGAACCTAGGATAGCTATAGGCCGGCAACAGCGCGAGAGCGTGAGCTTGGTTCTACATTCAGTTGCAACTAGTTCATCCAAAATCTTATTCTAGAAATTTTGATACCGATGAACCACATATACGAAAGACGGTGAGTAGCGGGAATTCCCCATTCCCTAGACGTTCTTTATTTGATTTGATATTTCCGTACTTTGTCTGACGATTATGACAGGATCGCCAAAGGCAAATTTCTCTCTTCTTAAATAGCCAGGTTGATTGGAACAAGCACGGTCATTCGTCCTCCCTGTGTTCGATAACCCGCTCGCTGCTATACCGTGCGCTTGCGGTAAAACTACAACCGTTCTTTGGGGTTACATACCGGAGCGATCAAGTTTTTGGCGCCGTTGTCGGGGAGGCGATTGCGTTTGATCTTACCACCCTAGCTATTTCTTTTTTTTATTATTATTATTTCCATTTCTTTATTTTTACCTAACCCTTCCACAGTACTAATCATTTCTTTGAAACTCTGTTTTCCCCGTGCATGTACACGAGATCTACGGCGGACCCTGAAGCTATATTATTTGATCCCGAGATCGAACGTACCGCGCGGAGACTTAGAGCGGAAAGGAGACAAAATCCGGAAGGGAGGTTTATGACCAACCCGGAAACTGCGGACCAATTAGCGGCAAGGATGGCGAGGATAATTTCTATTCGAGATAGGCTTCGGCCTAAGATCTCTTCTACGACCTCATCCATTGCCATGCCGGAGTTGGCGGCTGACAAGAACTTCGAGCAAAAGACTGGACTAGTGGTTCTAATGCAGCAGGATCCATTTCATGGGAATGCCCATGAAAATCCTCACTACCACATCCAATTATTCTTGTCGAAGTGCGCCACATTCCAAATGCCGGGGGTCTCCATCGATGCCATCAGACTGCGTCTCTTCCCCTTCACGCTAAAAGACAAGGCACTCTATTGGTTGAGGACGCAGGCTGAGGGTGGTTTCACCACTTGGGACGAGTTGGCGAGTGCATTCATTGACAAGTTCTATCCGCCCTCTAAGACGGTGAAGATCCGGAGCGCTCTCATGTCCTTCAAGCAAGGACCCCAAGAGACGCTCTATGAGGCTTGGGAGCGTTTTAAGGATCTGCAGCATCAATGCCCGCACCATAGCATTGAAGATTGGGAGCTAGTTCATAGCTTCTACAACGGTCTCCAACCGGGGACCAAACAAATTATTGATGCCGCGGCGAATGGTGCTATCTTGTCAAAGACTCTCGAGGAAGCTACGGCCCTAATTGAGGAGATGGCCTCAAACAATCAACAATGGGGCGATGAGCGAGGACACTCCACGTCCTCCTTGAAGCCAACTAGTATCTATGAGGCGAAGGCCGTAGCGGAGCTTACAAGCAAGTTTGATTCTCTCCACAAGGTAGTGGAGAGACTGGAGAAGTTTATCACGGAACCCCAAGGAACCCCTTCCACCTCCGCTCCAACGAACCAAATGAGTGATTGGCAAGACCAATCTCAAGCCATGTATGTGGGAGGAGAGCAAGGAGAAGGATCCTTGGAGCAAGTACAATATGTCGTGGGGAACCAAGGATATTGGGCCAATCCGGCCACAAGAAATCATCCCGGATTCTCTTACGCCAACAATGAAGGAGCTTTGAACCCGCCACAACAACCACCTCAACAAGCTCGACCACCACCACCCCAACAACAACACTATCCGCCGAGGGGGCCTCCACAACAAAATTTCCAACCGAAGCAACAAGTTCCACCATATAGGCCGCCTGGATACAATCAAGGGTGGAGGAATCAAAATCAAAACCCTCCACAAGCTCAACAACGATCCGACTTCGAAGCTAGAGTGGAGGCGTTTATGGTCGAGCAAAATAAGGTCAATACTACCTTGAAGGCGGGGCAAGACTCCCTTAATACCGTTGTGGCTCAAATATCGGAGCAATTGGCGTTGCTCAATCGGAACACTCAACGATTGCCGGCGCAACCCGAGCAAAACCCACGGGGCAACACCGGCCACATCAATGCCGTAGTTGCCGTTACTACTAGAGGCGGGAAGGATGCCACCCCCGCCATGATTCCTACCGAGGAGCCCGTGGAGGAAAGTTTGGAGCCAATTGAGCCGGTAGTTGAAGTTGATAAGAAGAAAGAGCCATAAGAAAAGGAGAAATCTAGAGCGGAGCAATTGATTGAGGAAAGGCGCTTCATGCCACCGGTCCCATTTCCCCAAATGCTCGCTAGAGCGAAAATGGAGAAAAGGCTAGCAAAGTTTCTCGAGTATCTGAGAGGGGTTAGCCTCAACATTCCCTTCCTCGACGCCATCGTGGAGATCCCCACATATGCTAAATTCTTAAAGGACTTGATTTCGGGGAGAAAGAGGAAGGAGAAGATTATGCTAGCCGAGGAGGACTCTTGGTTCACCAAGAGAGAGAAGGAGCCGGTCAAATTTAAAGACCCGGGGAGTTTTCGGATTCCTTGCACCTTGGGCGGCGTCCCTCTTCAAAAGGCGTTGGTAGATCTAGGGGCTAGTGTGACCCTCATGCCTCTCTCCATGTTCTTAAGGCTAAACACCGGGACGAAGTTGAAACCTACCGACATGCGGATACAATTGGCCGATGGGCGAATAACAAGGCCGGTAGGGATCACCGAAGACATCCCGCTACAAGTCCCGAGGGGAATATGCTTGCCATGTGACTTCGTGATCATGGACGTTAAGGAGGAGGGAGATACATCATTGATACTTGGACGCCCGTTCCTCGCCACCGCCGGGGTGATTGTCGACGTGCGAGAAGGTACCCTAACTTTGAACGTCGGCAACATCGAGGTGGAGCTTCACATTCCTAAGGCTATGAAACACATGCCTTACCACGAGGAGCTTGACTACATGGACCTCCTTGATGAGGTAATTGAGGAGGCGATCCCCCACTCGATTGGCGCTCTATTCGATGAAGATTTCGAGGAAGGCCCGGATTTAGGCCGAGATGAGAAGATAGATGATTCCCCCGACCTCTCCGCTGAAAATGATGAAGGCGACGCTGATGTCGCAAGGATTCGAGAGCTCTGCAAGCTCTCGAAATTAAAGTCTCTAAAGAAAGCTCCGCCGATACGGAAATCGGCGTCACCGGTGAAGCCGTCGACCGGAGCAAACGCTATCTTGGGGGGAGCCTCCCCCCAACACAATTCGAGACGAGAGACCACCGCGGGAGAACACGCCGCCGCAACTTCCGAATCCAAGCGTTCTCCCCGGAAAGTTTGATGGGTGCATCTCATATGCACCAAACGTCCCGCATTAATTGAAAATCATAGGGGGTCGAGCTCACGACCTTAAACGAGCGCTTGTCGGGAGGCAACCCGACGGTTATTGCTTTATTTTTACTTTTTCTTTATTTTTGTTTTAGAAATTTTTAGTGTTTTGAGTCGTTCGCCCAAAAATTTTGTGATAACGGGTCCTATTTTTCTTGACAGGAGAGGAGATAGGTAAATCCATCATGAGGAGGATGAACGAGACGACGAGGAGCGCCCCAGGAAGACGCTCGATGCTTAGGAGTAAGATGAAATCGACTGGAGGAAGAAAGACGGAGTTTAGAGCCCAAACGAAGACAAACAGCAGAAAACAAGGCTCACTCGGCCGAGTATACTAGTCACTCGGCCGAGTACACAAGTTCGTCCGGCCGAGCCGCTCACGAACGAGGGAAGTCTGCTGTACCCAACTCTCTGTTTATTTTCTTGATTTCAGTATAACTGCTACTCGGCCGAGTATATATTTTCACTCGGCCGAGTAAAACGGATATGCTCCTAGGGCGAGTCTTGCCGAGTAGCTTGAGCCACTCGGCCAAATGGACTTACTCCACTCGGCCGAGGCTGGCAAAGCCACTCGGCCGAAGCGTAAGCGGGGAGGATTTTCCATTGATCCCACTCGGCCGAGTGACCTAGTCACTCGGCCGAGTCGTAACTTTCATTATATAAGGGGCCGAGGGGGGGGGGCACGTTTTTCGAACCGCAAAAACCCCAAATCACCCCGACCGTTCAGCTCCCTCGCCCGATTCCCCTCGCTCGCGCCTCCCACTCACCCGACCTGCCACCATGCGCCGCCGCTCGGCCTGCCACCGCCGGCCGAGCCCCCGCTGCGCCTCGCCCGAGTCGCCGCCGGCGGCCACCACTCCGGCCACCTCTGGTATCGCCTATTTCGCCTTTTTCTCCTCTTTCTGTGTATTTTTCGAGGATCCACGCGTTAAACGAACCCCAAACCAAAATTGATTTCTATATCTATCTATTATACCCCTAATGCTCCGTACGTTTTGAATATTACCCGCTGATATCGCCATTTCATGCGCAGGTTGTTTCTGGGAGCTTAGGGGAGCCCAGGGGAGCTTCTACGGACTGATTTGGGCTTCGCGGAGGCGCTGTCTTTGCACGCTTCCATTGCTTAGCACTCGCGGCGTGTCGGGGTATACTCTTTCCTTTATTTTGCACACGCCGCACTTTTTACACTTTTCGGCACGCGCTCTGGGCCCATATGCCGCCCCGGACACGGCCGCGGTCGAGGAGAGCTTCCACCAAGCGGAAGCGGTCGGATGACGCCGGCCCCTCCCACGAGTTGGAGGACTCTCCTATGCCTTCTCCCACACACCCCATCCACCCAGCACAGCCTGCAGGCCCCGCACACCCCGCACAGCCTGCAGCGCCCACACAGCCCGCACAGCCCGCACATCCACTCCCTGCCGCTCCACAGCCACCACCTCCGGCTCCACTGGTCGGGCCGCTCGGGATTACGTTCCGAGACGACGCACACCGCGCCGTCTTCGAGCGTATCTCCCAGCGCTCGATCGTACCCTCCAGGTTTGCGCACCTTGCCGACCTAGGACACCTGGGGGTACTAGAGGGGATGCTCACGTTGTACGACAACGTGGGCTGGCGAGATTTCTTTCAGGTGTCGGCGGACACGTTTACCCGTCCGACACTTGAGGTACTTAGTTCGATCGCTCGGACCGACGAGGGATGCTCGTTTCGGTTCATGGACCGGGAGTGCCAGGTCACTCTCAGTATGATGAGAGCATTTTTCTCGTGGCCCGATGTCCCCGGAGCCGATCGCGGTTACGGCCCCACCCATACCCCCCCACCTTCCTTCGACGCCGGTGCCTTCTGGGCCCGGATTACGGGCCTTCACGCTGCCTTTGACCCTAGTATGGCCAAGGCCTCGGCCATTGTCCATCCCTGCCTCCGAATAGCTCAGCGCCTTATGGCGACGACCTTTTTGGCCAGATATGAGCCGGGCACGATGTCTACGCCGGAGCTCTACATGCTCTACGCGATTACACGTCCCAGAGCTCTATCTAGGGATGGCAATGAGCTTGTCCCCGCCGTCGTGATTGATGTCGCGGCTTGGTTTTTGGACCGCATCATTGTATCGGTGGGCGCTCGCTCACCGATATGCTGCGGCGGCCTGATCACCTTGCTTGCCCTTATGACCGGCGAGGACTTCCATGACGACCTGCGACGAGCACCGGGCCCCACTTCTTTGTCGATTGATGTTATGGCCCGGATGAAGATGCTTCGTCTGCACGGTGAGCGTCACTGGGTCTGGTTGAACGGCCCTTACGGTGCCGATTACATGATTCTTCCGAGCCCAGCTCGGACTCAAATTGCACCAGCCCACGTGGACTGGCTCCCTGCGATGGATGTTCTCATCCCCGCTGCTTACGTGCTCGAGGCCTAGGAGGCTGAGCAGGCCCACGCTGCCCACGCTGCCCCCGCAGACCCTGTCGCCCCTGCCGAGCCTGCTGCCCCTGTCGACCCTGTGGCCCCTCAGCCTATCCCCGCTGTTTCCGATGCTCCTGACACCTCTGTCCACACCTCTGTCGGTGTCGGGAGTACCTTAGCTGAGCCCACCCCCGCCACTTCCACGCCTGTCACCACCACCACTGGCCCTCTGTCTGCTGAGCCCGTTTCTTTTGCCCCATCCGAGCGCCCGCCGACCGTAGTTAGTGCGGAGAGCCCTCTGTCTCCACTGCTGCTGTATTTTCCGAGAGTGTCATGGCGTCTGTCCACACTTCTGTGCCACTGACCTCTCTGGCCGCCTCGCTGCCACTTTTGCACTCTTCTTTCGCTGCTGCTGCCTCCACTTCTCACCAGCCGGTGCCCCGGCCTCACACTGAGGCCAGGCCCACATTTGCGAGCGCAGCGCCTTTCGTTCCCTTCCCCGCTGAGCCCGTCACATACGCGACCCGAGTACGCCAGCCCCGCCCTGCACAGCCCCGATCGGTGCGTCCCTCTGCACCACCTCCCCCGACACTGTACTTCAGAGCATTCGTGCTCTAGAGGGGGCGGTGAGTGGCCTCAGAGGCGACCTTAGGACCCTGTCCTCCACCGTCTTTGCGATGGCTGGCCGCTTTGACCTGCTCCCGCAGATTCACTACTGTCTTACCCAGGTCCTGGAGCGTCTCCCCCGCGTCCCCGTACCTACACAGCAGGTTCCCACCCCCGCTTCCACCCACACTCGGCCTGCTTCCACTTCCACACCCACACCCGCTCAGCAGCCTGCACCACCACCACCACCTCCTCCGCCTCAGGACGGAGACGGCGCAGCACCACCTTCTTAGGCACCCTTGATGCCATCGATTATTCCTGCCGTTGTGCTGCCCGTTTCTGCTGGGTCCTGTTGCATTTTTGTCCACCCCCCTCCCCTCACTTATTTTGGGTTTTTCATTCAGATCGTATCCTTATATATCTTTTTTGGGAGAGAGGGAGAGTTTTGGTGCCCCACCTTTATATCTGTATCACTCCATTCCTGCATGCATCATGTCCGCATCATATTTTTCGATTCTTTATTTTTCGTTTATTTTCATTTTTTCCCCATCATGCATGCATTCTCACTTACCCCTCACATTACTTGTCTCTCGGTGTGCCCCACTTTGCACATTGAGAACACTGTGCCATTTAGCTTGGGGGAGTGAGTTCTCACGTTCTTTTTCGGTGCCACCTTTATTTTTAGTTTTTCACACCATTCTTCGCTTTTGCACTTATTTTTCATCATTTTTCTTTTATTTTGCCATGCATCACGTTTTTCTTATTTTTCTGCGTGCCGCATTGTAAATAGTTCTATTTTCCCTTTATCTTTATTTCTTTCTTTTTCATCTCATGCTAGAGATGACTTTTCTGTGATGATGATGACGTGGAGTTAGCTTATTCTATATGCATGCTTTATTTGTCATGTCTTAGATTTTATTTCTGATATCATATGCTATGACTTGCCTTGCATCTAGAGATAGTAACCCACACTTTTTCCACATGAAAATGGATGAAATTTTATTATTAGCTGAGTCTGAATATTCATATGTATGCTATCACAGAAAACACACCAAGATTCACGCATTGAATGCCTATATCTGGAGTACCGATTTCTTTTCCTATATCACTTCTATATGCATGAATTGTACATTTCACTTCAGGATGATTGAATGATGTTAGCTATGATAAATCTGGATTAGTTAGCTTTTTTGTGATCGAAACTGAGTAGATTAGATTACACTGCTGAAGTTGTCGTGCATGTCTTATAGAGTGAACCGAGAGATATATTCATTTCTTTCTCCACAAATCTTGAACATCATTTCTCTACTTTTAAAATCATTGGTGAATCTCCCCTTAGCGATTCTATTATATGGCATTTTCCCCGCTATTAATTCCTAGCTCCAAATTTCTTATTCAAAAAAAAAGAAAAAAAAAGAGAAAAGAGAAAATATTCTTGTATATCATTATCTCTCTTTGAGTTGAGATCGTTGTGTATATATGCTATTGCATCAAAAAAAGAGAAAAAGAAAAAGAAAAGAGAAAAAAATCCTCAATAAAAGATCCCATCTCACTTTCTTTCTTTCTTCTCTCTTTTCGTGTTCGTTTTTATTACTTTTGGAGCTTTATAAAAATGGGGATGTAAATATTTTTTTTATGCCACCACGCCTATAGATAACCTTGGGGGAGAGAACCCATTGATGTGTGAGAGAGTGACTACTTGACATTGCACGACAACCTAGGCTAAGTAATATTCTATACTCAATGAGATTATTTCTAGCTTTACGAAGTCCAGAAATCTAAGCCTAGCACTCATTTCATGAAATCCATACTTTTCTATTCTCTCTATTCTATAGTGTGATACTCTTATACTCCTGATAGAAAGCATTCAATTGAAAAGTGTGTGATCTGTGATTTGTATACCGCTTTAAATGATTCAGACGATGTTAATTATAAGATTATTCCGTTTTTCATGATTATATTGTTGTTCGTGGGTTTTCTATTTCTATTTGCACCATTATACTATGATATCAAAATAAAACTCTTTGACATGTGTTTTTCATTCAGTGCATGCTATACGAGTAAGCGGAACCCACGTCCTGAGAAAATGATCTAGCGGCTTACCTCTTCGCTTCTTTCTTTCTTCTTTATTTTTATTTCGTTTTTCATTCTTCTCCGTTTTTCATTCTTCATTTTTCGCCGTTTTCGTTTTCCGAATCCACCGGGTTCGCCTTTTACTTATCTTCCTCGAGGACGAGTAAGAGGTAAGCTTGGGGGATTTTGATCACTCCTTATTTTACACCTTTTTCCCGCATGTTTGCATGCCATTTAGATCGCCCAAATCATGTTTTTCACGATATATCGACGATATTGCGATGCTTTTCACGATTTGTTGTTTTTGTCGCATTTCAGGTGATTTGGCGCGATTTGGAGTGATCTCGAGACGTGCTTACTCCAGAGGGTCATCGACGACCTCCCCGAGGGGTATTTTGCTGTTGGAGAGGAGCGGAAGAAGAACGGACGTCGCAGGAGCGACGAGGAGGCCAAAACAAGCAATCTGGGCATTTTTAGTGTCCCACTCGGCCGAGTGAAGGAGTCACTCGGCCGACCAGCGAGACACCGCTCGGCCGACCAGATCAGACACGATTCATATGTGCACTCGGCCGAGCAACGGATACCACATCGGCCGAGTGACGAGACCCCGTCCGCCCGAGTGGCGCCCAGACGAAGCCATTCAAAAATCGCCAAGTTACTGTTTTTCGGCTGCCTGAGCTTCAGAAGACCCACTCGGCCGAGTGGATAATCCCGACCGCCCGAGTACCAAGAAGACATCGGCCGAGTGACGACAACTCACTCGGCCGAGCAGCCCCCGAAGTGAAAACCCCTGAAGATTGAGACTTACTGGAAATTTACAGGGTTTTCACTCGGCCGAGCGACTTTTGTCACTCGGCCGAGTGCGACGCGCTGCCTGTAGTGAAAATTGCGGAAAACAGGCTGCGTAGGGGTATTTTGGTCACAGTGTTTGGACGATTTTGGGGGGTATTTAACCCCTGTTTTTACCCTAGTTTTAAAAGAGCTTTTCTCTTAGATTTTTTGCAGCTTTTTAGATTAGCTTTTTAGTTTTATTCTTGTGATTGGAGAGGAGACAAAATTGGATTTTTTTTTGGATTAATTGAAGAACTCCATTGGTTTGCTTTTCTCTTCTCTAAAAATTCTATTTTTATTGCATATCTCAATATTGTGATGAATTCTATTGCTTATTTCATTGATTATTTTTGTGATCTTGCTATGAATTGTGAGTAGTCGCCACGTCTTGGGGCGTGGGGATGAACCCTACAAGCCCTATTTCATGATTGTGATGAATTGGTAGGAATTTTGCTAGAAATGCTATTAGGGATTAGATTGGGATCAATTTACTACGGATGGGTAGGAGTTCATACCGATTGGGATTTGCAAGAGATTGGATCCCAATTCGATAGGAAACCCTAGAAATCCGAATTGGGTTGGAATCGAATTTCCGTAGTGTCGGTTTGCAAGAGATTGGACCGATACTAGGGTTTCCGGTTCCAATTCCGTGCCAATACCCGTTTGCAAGAGATTGGACGGGTAGGAACTATCCCAATCTAGGTCGTGGGCCGAGTTTGCAAGAGATTGGGCTCGGTGTGCGATTGAACGATGATGTTGATCCTAATGCTAGCTTCCTTAGGCTAGGGTTTGCAAGAGATTGGACCCGAACCTAGGATAGCTATAGGCCGGCAACAGCGCGAGAGCGTGAGCTTGGTTCTACATTCAGTTGCAACTAGTTCATCCAAAATCTTATTCTAGCAATTTTGATACCGATGAACCACATTTACGAAAGACGGTGAGTAGCGGGAATTCCCCATTCCCTAGACGTTCTTTATTTGATTTGATATTTCCGTACTTTGTCTGACGATTGTGACAGGATCGCCAAAGGCAAATTTCTCTCTTCTTAAATAGCCAGGTTGATTGGAACAAGCACGGTCATTCGTCCTCCCTGTGTTCGATAACCCGCTCACTGCTATACCGTGCGCTTGCGGTAAAACTACAACCGTTCTTTGGGGTTACATCCCGGAGCGATCAGTACCAGTCTCAGTTTCAGCACTGCGTATCACCCACTGACTGATGGACAATCAGAGCGTACCATCCATATTTTGGAAGAATTATTACGAGCCTGTATGCTGGATTCCAAGGGCTCGTATGAAGATCATCTGCACCTAGTAGAGTTTGCCTACAACAATAGCTACCAAGCCAGCATTGGCATGGCCCTATTTGCAGCACTCTACAGAAGGAAATGTCCATCCCCGTTGAGTTGGGATGACATTGGTGAACGATAATTATTGGGTCCAGATATGATTGTGAAAGCAGTGGACGTAGTGTGTAATATCATGGACAAGCTACGCATTGCGCAAGATCGGTACAAGCTTTGGGCTGATGCCAAGTGTCGTCACTTAAAGTTTAAACCAGGAGATCATGTTTTCCTGAAGATATCACCAAATCAAGGAGTGATACGATTTGGGAGACGAAGGAAGCTTAGCCCAAGATTCATTGGACCCTTCGATGTGTTAGAGCGAGTTGGAGAAGTAGCATATCATCTAGCACTGTCGCCTTCTTTGGAGGGAGTACATGATGTTTTCCATGTATCTCAGCTGCGTCGTTACATCAGTGACCCATCACATACTGTCGACTACTCAGAGATTACGGTTCGACCAAACCTGACTTATGAGCAACAACCGGTGCAGATCTTAGACCGATGTCAGAAGACGCTCAGGAACAAGGTTGTCGAGCTCGTGAGAGTGATGTGGCGGCACGAATCGCCTAGAGAATCCACCTAGGAGAAGGAAGATGAAATGCGAGAGTGTTACCCTTATTTCTTTCCAAATCCCTAGTTGATAAGAATTCCGAGGACGAAATTATTCTTAAGGTGGGTAGAATTTAACGGCTGATATTTTATAATACGTATTCTGTTCATATTCTATCTTTTGTCTTGTGATCTTCCGTAGCTTGTATGTATTCGTATTACGTATTACTGGTATGCGTATGCGTATGCGTATTAGGTATGTATCTTTAATACATATTTTAATTAACTAAATCATGTGTAAAACTTATTATTATATAAATTCATTGAATAATTAATTCAAATTTGAACTCAATCCCCTTCCTTTCTTAGATAGGAGACTTTTACCCACTTTTAATAACAATGAATCCTATTTTAATTGTAATTACTTCTTATCCTTTCCTATTCTCTTCAACTTTAAAACATTCCAATTTTAATAAAACCCTAACTCTTTCCTCTAACCTCTCAGCCGCACAAAACAACTCACCCCCGAACCCTAAACCTCCCGAACCCTAAGCCTCAACAACCCATCTCTGGCGACCGCTCCGCCCTCGGAGCCTCTCCACGCGCGCATCCCTCTTCCCCAGCGCTCACAACCCAACCACCTCCCGGTGCACCTCCCCCATAACTCCCCTCTGGTGGCCATTCCCCACTGCCAAACGCCGTGCGTAACCCAGCAGTGCCCAGCCCTCCGACCTCCAGCCTCCTCCTTCCGGCAATCTCCCAGTCCGTGCAGCCCCTCTCCGTCCGACACCATTCCTGACTGCCGCATACCTCCACCCATCTCCGAGCCAACACCCCAGTCCGATCACCCCTGAGCCTTCACCCTCCACATGTACACCACCAATCTCCGGTATTCCTCCCTGCGCCACGCCACTTCCTTTCCGACTGCTCCTTCCCTGTCCGATTGCCGCACCAGCCCGCAACAACTCCAGACTCCCCTTTTCTCCTCCCCGGTGACCTGCAGATGTCGCAACCCTAGAAACTGCGCCCAAGCCCTCCTCTACGCAGCATGACCACGCACGCTGTTCAGCCCTTTCCGACAGCGCTGCACGCCCAGACACCGTAGCCGTAGCCGTCTTCAACCTGCAGGAGCACATCCTTGACACAAACCATGAGTGTTTATGTGTTTGTATTAGTTAGTATTATTAGTTAGTATTAATAATATTAATTAGTAATATAGATTATATTATTTAGCATGTTAGTTCTTATATATCACTGTTAGTTTATATTATGGCTAATAAGTTAATATGATGGTTAACATATTAATATATTATATTGCAGCTAGTAATAATGTTAATATATAATAATATTATTAATAGTTTAGTAATAAGGTATGCTTTATTAGCAAGTTAATATATGGGTTTGTTAGTATTAGTTTTACAGCATGTTAGTATTAATATTAGAAAGAAATATTAGTTACTAATCCTGTTAGTATAAATATATGTTGTTTTTATAAATCTACATATTAGTTATGTTTATATATATATATATATATATATATATATATATATATATATATATATATATATATATATATATATATTTGTGTGTGTGTGTGTTGCTCATACGCGGATCTTTGCGTCACAGATAAATCATGCCTTCAGTCGCAATCACCGGGACACCCAACATCGCCACCAGACAAGTATTTATTTGTAATTGAATTTGGGACAAACTGCTTAAACTAGTGCAAAAATATCATTTTGAACATGCTCATCAAACTCATTAACTAAACAACATGCTCCTACTATACATGTCGCAACTGATTAAAACTGGACATTTCATGTTAATGAATCCTTTAGAAAAGAATAACTTTTCTCTGCTTGTCATCAAATTGAATCGAACTGAACAGAGGGTAGGACACAACCTTCGAAACATAATGGGAACCCATCGATTACAGATGGAAAGGAAACTAGTCGGTGACTAGTTATTACACTTGGTGGGATTGGTCCATAGTAGTAGGGTTCGTAGATGTAGCTTGACCACCTTACGGCTACCTCCATACCACACCAATGGAGGCAAGTATCTTGGTCATTTTCCAGGTTAGGGATAGCAAGAAGCGTCACGGTAAACCCCGATGATAGGGTGCATCTAGAACATACTACCCACCCGAACATGGACTTATCATGAGCACAAGTTACTGCATCCTCAATATACAACTGCCTTACTTTTTGAACTGTAAATTCATACATGCTCATAATTTACTTTTCTACACTTATTATTCGTAAATGTGTACTAACGCTCTTTTGTTTTTTTCCAAGTTGTTCTTAATTCATTACTTTAAATATCTTGCCGAGCTTTTTGCTGACATATATTTCAATGTATTTGTGAAATATATGTTAGGTTCAGAGACAAATTACGTTGAGGACCCCGCTTCGTAGGATCTCATCTTGGATGACGATTCTGCTGACCAGAGTTACAAGGACGCTGAGGTCCTCTCTGCCGAAGAATAGAGAGAGAATTGCTCTCAGTCTTATTTTATTAGGTGTACTTGTTATCTTGCTGGTGTGTTTGCATTTTCAATAAATTGTACGGCCTTGCTAGGCCAAACTACTTTGTGTACTCATTTTAAAACTCTGGAATAAAAGTGAATTAAATATTTATGCTATTCTGATAATATTCGCATGCAAGAAACATGCTTAACCAAATAAATGCTTATCGTGCTTAAGTCAAAGAAGAAAGAAATAATAGTATCTCTTCTTTGCTTTAAGCACATGCAGACCTTGCTCCCAAGTATAATGGGAAGCGGGGTGTGACAAACCTCGAATCAAAGTGATATCCTCTAGGCAATTGGTGGTGACAAGAGAAAGGGCTTTCTCTCTTCTTAGAAGAGACTTCAATACACAACACACTTGCTCCTTCAAGTTCCACTTCAAGGCATACGTGATTGTAAGTGTTGCTATTTCATTATTTCATACTTTCGATATTAGTTTTACTCTCGGTTTGTGAGCGTGGTTTGCTTAATACCAAGTTGTGGGACTCAAGGACATCGATTGCGTTTCGATTTCACTTGTAGGGTTGTTACAAGTGGGTTTAAAGGAAACCTCAAGTTAAGGTTCTAACTTGAGTATCCGGAGGTATCTGGGTGGAAGGGACGCAGGATTACCGGGAACAAGTCGAGAGTTGAATTGGGTAATCCGACCTCTTGAAACGTACTTTGTGTAAGCATTGTTTCTTTTTGGGTTTATTTATAATTCCGCATTTATTGTTTGTTAGGAATTTAAATTGGTATAACTATCGTTTAAATTTTATAACTAGTATTCAAAACCCCCCTTCTAGTGTTTTCCTCATAGCCATAGTCCTTACAATTGGTATCAAAGAAAAGGCTTTTAGCTATAGCATCCAACAACAACAACAACAACATTCCTCCACCTCCTTCAACAATCACAATCGTGATGGTGCGTCTGCCATCTTCGAAGGACAATCAACGGTTCAACCTTCATGTTTCATTAGCATGAATTTCGGCTATTGGAAGTGCCGGATGGAGATGTTTCTTAGGAGTGCTTCTCTTTGGAGAACCCTCCATAAGGAATACGTTGGACCATCCAAAGAGGATTTTGGCAAATGGACTCCCTCCGAGAAGTCCACCGAAGTGAATAATGCCAAGGCAATGAACGCTCTTCATTGTGCATTGGATCCAGATGAGTTCAATAAGCTATGCACATGTAAAAGTGCATATCAAATATGGAACCATCTCGTCATTACCCACGAGGAAACAAACAAGGTAAAGTTGTCTAAATTATATGTTGCAATAAAAAATTTCGATATGTTTCATATGCAGGATAATGAGAAAATTGCAACGATATACGGTCGCTTCACCGACATCACCAATGCGCTTGAATCTCTTGGTCAAGTCTACACCCAACAAGAAATGGTGAGAAAGATAATCATGGGAATGACCTCAAAATGTAAAAGAAGAGTAATCGCCATTGAGGAGGTCAATGACATGAAGAATTACACCGTGGTGAATCTCATCGGTACTCTCATGTCTTACGAAGTAAGAAGGGAGAATCGAATGAAGATTAAAGCGATGATGAACCCAACGGAGGCCAAGAAGAAAGTGTTACCATTCAATGCTACTTCTTCATCCTCTGATAGTGAAGAATCCGAGAACGAAATGGAGTTGGAAGAAACGGCACAAATGGTGAAGAAGTTCGAACGCTTCTTTCGCAAAGGTAAATTTCCTTCCAAAACTAAATTTGATTCCACTAACAATACTTCGTCTCTTTGTTTTAAGTGTAACAAGCCGGGGCACATCAAGAAGGATTGCCCAATTCTTAGAAACAAAGAAAAGTTGAAAGCTCCAAAGTACCACAAGTCCGACAAATACAAGAAGGACAAGAAGAAATGACTTGTTGGGACGTTCGATAATTCAAGCGGAGATTCCTTAAGTGAATCTGAGGATGAAAAGGGTGAGAGTGCACATATGTGCTTCATGGCACGAGAAGATCCATTCTCCGATGAGAGTGATAGTGACAACGATGAACCCAAGGTAACCACAGATGAACTTCGTATTGCTAACGAAGAATTATTTTCTAAGTATCAATCTCATATGCTTAGATATACTACTTTAAAGAAATCTAATGTTAGCAAATCATCCATGCAATGCATCATCAACAATAATACCATTGTTGATACACTTACACTTGAGAAAGCAAATTTGATTTCTCAAAATGACATCTTGAGAAATAAGGTGAATTCCTTCAAATCTAAACTAGATCAAAACTATTCTAAAGATAGTATTGATCTAGCTTCACAAAACACACAATTGTGTATTGAGAATGATTCTCTTAAAACCCAAGTGTACGAGCTCAAAACACGTGTGTCCACCATGGATACCAATATTTCTTCTCTTAAGGGAAAATATGAGCTCATGTCCTCCCAAGTTAAGAGATTTAACAGAGGGAAAGGGCAATTGGATGAATTTCTTGCAACCCAATTTCCAGCCACACATCGTGACGGATTTGGTTATGTGGAAGCAAATGCAACCAAATCTCGCACCTCCTATAGTGGTATAACTATACATTTTGTGAGGCCATCCTCCGGTGCATCCACAAGTGGTGTCAAAAACACTATTGGTAGCAAATCTATCAAGAAGGCCACCATTTCACACTCTCTTTCTTTTGGCAAGAAACCCACAAAGGGTGGAAACCAAAAGAAAGGTCATGCATATATGTACACCAACACTCCTACACGTAGGAAATCTCCTACTTCGCATATGGACATGTATGACACGTTTTATGCTCCACACCCACGGACACGTGAAAATCCACACAAGAGAAATACTCATGCACGTGCTCCTACACATTCATATATTCATGCACATCATCCTCCCATGTATGCACATCCATCTTATCTCATGCATGCTCCATATATTGCATATAACATGCATGCTCCTAAATTTGCATATAACCTATATATGTCTCATGCTTATCCACCTTCATCTTCAAATGCTAGATCTCATGCTCCTAGGAAGCACACACCACATGGAACTCAACCAAATGTGCATGCAACTAGAAAAAGGACACCCAAAACATAAACAATTTGGGGTCCTAAGAACACTAGCATAAATGATATGAATGCTTATGTTAATTCCTATTTTAGCGATGTGATAAATAGTGGTAATTATGTTGGGAAGCGAAATTCCACTTGGACTTGGCTTCCAAAGGGCTAATCCTCTTGGACCCAACAAAGCTTGGGTACAATGAGCTTATGGTATACTACGTAGGTACCCAAGAACAAGAAAGAGAGAAATAATAGACATATTGGCTCTAAAAGGAAAGGATTGATACTCGATAGCAGATGCTCCAAACACATGATGGGAGATCCCACATTGCTCTCCGAAGTGGTTAGCATCAAGGATGGTGCAACGGTCACTTTTGGAGGTAATCAAAAGGAAACCATCATTGGAGTAGGCAAAGTCGGTAATCCTTCCAAACCACTTATTACAAATGTTTATTTAGTTAGTGGTTTATGTCATAACCTTATCTCTATTAGTAACTTTGTGACAAGGGTTACAAGGTAAACTTTGGAGAGGGTACGTGTAAAATTGTAGATATTGATTCGCATATTTTATTTACTGGTATTAGGCGTAAAAATATTTATTATTTGACCTTTCCTAAAACCGTAGAATATTGCTTAGTTGCTAACACAAATGAACAACTATTATGGCATCACCGTTTTGGTCATATTCATTTTAAGCACTTATATAAGTTAGCTAAGTATGATCTTGTTAAAGGTTTTTCGAAAATTGTATTTAGTAAGAAAAACTTTTGTGATTCATGTCAAAGAGGTAAACTAAGTAAATCATCTTTCAAACTTAAAGATGACATTACTTCTAAGAGGCCCCTAGAATTACTTCATTTGGATTTATTTGGGCCAACTAGAACCGCATCTTAAGATAATGCTCATTATGGATTAGTCGTCGTAGATGACTTCTCTAGATGTGCTTGTGTTTCTTTTTAACAATAAAAATGAAGCTTTTGAAGAGTTTACTATATTTGCAAAGAAAATTCAAAATTTTTTAGGATTCACCATTATCACTATTCGTAGTGATCATGGAGGAGATTTTCAGAATGAATTTTTCACTAAGTTTTGTGACGATAACGGGATTACTCGCAATTTTTCTTTTCCTCGCGCACCACCACAAAATGGTGCTGTTGAGAGAAAGAATATGGCCCTAATTGAGTGTGCTCGCACCATACTCCATGATAATCATCTTGGACTACAATGTTGGGCAGAGATGGTGCACACAGCCTGTTATGTGCTTAATATGATCCTAGTGAGGCCCCGAACGAACAAAACTTGTTTTGAATTGTTTTATGATAAAAAGCCGCAAGTTAAATATTTACGAGTTTTTGCCTCAAAATGTTTTATAAAAAACACCTTTGGTAACTTAGATAAATTTGAGCTAAGATCCGATGAATGAATTTTTGTTGGATATTCCACACTTAGCAAAGCCTACATGGTATACAACAAAACCTTTTTAACGATCGAGGAATCACTACACGTAACATTTTATGAAGATTTTGATATTCCTTATGTTGTTTATGATAGTGTAGATGTTTTATGTGATTCCATTAGTAATGTTAAAATTAATGATGCTATTATTGAGACTAATAATACTAATGAAATTGTTGAGGATGTTCCACGTGATCCAGGTATTCCTAAAGCTTATCTGATCATTCGTAATCACCCCCATGACCAAATAATTGGAGATATTAGTGTGGGTGTCCGAACAAGGTCAAGTTTTGATGAATTCTCTCATTGTGCATTTGTCTTTACCATTGATCCAAAGAACATCCAAGAAGCGTGTGAAGATAGGTCTTGGATAGTTGCAAAGGAAGAAGAGCTCATGCAATTTGAAAGAAATGAAGTTTGGGAGCTCGTTCCTCTTCCAAGTGGTCACCAACTAATTGGGACCAAGGGGATTTTTAAGAACAAGACCGATGAGAACGATGTCATCACACAGAATAAAGCAAGGTTAGTAGCTCAAGGCTATCAGCAAGAGGAATGTATTGATTTCGAAGAATCCTTTGTCCCCGTAGCTAGATTAGAAGATATTAGATTGCTTTTATCTTGTGCATCCCATAAAAATTTTAAATTATTTCAAATAGATGTTAAAAGTGCATTTTTGAATGGTAATGTTAATGAAGAAGTTTATGTTTCTCAAACACCCGGTTTCATTCTTAAAAAATTTTCAAAACATGTTTCCAAACTTAAGAACGCGTTATATGGGTTAAGACAACCTCCTAGAGCTTGGCATGATCGACTCAAAACCTTTCTTTTGGATTTAGGTTTTAAAATGGGTGAAGTTGATTCAACTCTTTTCATTACATATTATGAAAATGACATCCTGTTAATTCAAGTTTATGTAGACGATATAATATTTGGTTCTACTAACGTTAATCTTTGCCAAGAATTTTCTAAATCTATGAAGGATGAATTCGAAATGAGCTATATGCGTGAGCTCAACTACTTCCTTGGACTACAAATTCAGCAAATAAAGGATGGAACTTTCATACATCAAATAAAGTACAACGGGGAGTTTATCAAGCGATTCGGGATGGAATCTTCTTCAAGCAAACGGACTCCCGTGAGTACGAGAACTCATCTACACAAGAATGAGAAAGGGAAAGATGTAGACGTTCGTTTATATCGAGGTATGATCGGTAGCTTAATCTACTTAACCTCTAGTAGGCCCGATATTATGTTCTCCATATGTCTTTGTGCTAAATATCAAGCTAGACCGAAGGAGTCACACTTGATTGTGGTTAAACGAATTTTTCGTTACCTCAATCATTCACTAGATTATTGGTTACTTTACCCTAAGTCTAGCACATATGAGTTAATCTCATTTAGTGATGTCGATTTTGCCGGATGCAAATCCGATAGGAAGAGTACTAGTGGCACTTGCCATTTTCTAGGAAATTCCCTAATTTCTTGGTTTTCCAAGAAACAGAACTTGATATCACTATCCATGAATGAAGCGGAATATATTTTCGTGGGTCTTGCATGTGCACAAGTTCTTTGGATGAGACACACGCTCAAAGACTATGGTGTCAATTGTGATACTTGTCCTATCATGGTTGATAACCAAAATGCAATTTGTCTTTCCAAGCATCTGGTACATCACTCACGTACCAAACACATAGATGTGAGACACCATTTCATTAATGATCAGATAGTTAAGAAGGACATCATCTTAGAGTACATTGAAACCCAAAGACAAATTACCGACATCTTCACTAAACCTCTTAAAGAAGATTCATTTGTGAGGTTGCGTGGAGAATTAGGGATTATGAGGTGAATCTGAATTATAGGCGTTCATACCTTTATGATTAATCATGCTTTGAACTCAAGTCATCATTTCAAATCTCATGTTTTGATATATGTTGTCATATATTTTTCAATGAAATGTATTTGAGATTTTGATGATTTTGTCTTTTTGGATTAATATACGTGATTTGTATGTTAATCTATTTTGTTTTGATTGTGATTTCATGATTAGAGAATAGTTAGAGTATAGGTCTTAGGGTGAGTTGTCTCGATTATCTTGATTTCAGCCTTATCAGACGACTATCAATCCTTCGACAGTTGCCTGCCCAACTCTAGTTTTTCTGTCTGAAATTTGTGTTTTTCGTATAGGCAACTGATGTAGATTTTCAGGCATATGTCTATCTGACAGGCGAATGAAATTTATCCATCAGGCACCTGCCCTGATCTTGATAATTTTTTATCAATTCTTCAAACTTATTAACTTTCGGTCAGTCGACTGTTGCGTATTTTACAAGCACCTGTCATTCTGTTAGGCGACTATGAATTTCTCAACAGGTGCATGTCTATCTACCCAAGTCATTTCTCTATCTTTTCGACCAGTCGACTGCCGATTACACATCAATCGAATGTCCACGTCTGTGGCGGTTCAATAACTCAATCTGAGCCGTCGATCTGTAGATCCAACGGCCCAGATTATTTTGCCCCCAACTTAAGTATATCATGGGTGTCAGTTTTTCTCACTCATCCAATCGATTTCCCGTGTCTTCCTCCTTCGAACGTCAACTATCTCTTCGTCTTTCTCGTCGATTCGGAGATCCTAACCGTCGATTCCTCTCCCTGTTGACTCGATCGAGTTCTTGGATCTCTCCTCCTCTGGTGTTCATCGTTGGTTTGGTAATTCTCCTTCATTGCGAACCCTAATCAGTTGTTTCCCTCGATTATTACTCATGGCACCGAAAACTGAGTTGTCTTTATTCAAACCCATGAGGAAATTCTCGCGTTCCTCCTACTTACGTCGTTTCGAAGTCCCCTCACCTAAGGGTTCTCCATCCTCACCGCGCTCTCAGAGTCCTCAGTCCTTGCCGTCTTTCGATGAGTTTTTGGTTATATCTGTCGCTGACCCTCCTCCTTCAGCATCTGAGGATGAACCCTCTCCTTTGCATCCTGTTATATCATCATCTCCATCTCCTCCTGCTCCGTCGCCTGATTCACTCCTCATTCAGTTGAATGAGTGAGTCTATGTGCTTGAAATGAAAGTATTTGACATGGATCAGAAACTTTCACTTCTCCTAGAGTTGTCCTACAAGTCGTTTGTATATCAAGGATTTCCTATTCCAACCTCCCTTTAGGCTATGTTTCCACCTTCTGAGGACGTTTCCCATTCTGATGTTACTCCTTCACCCACTATTGTTCCCCATCCTACTGGTGACACTCATGCCCCTCCTGATGAGGTTGCTTTGTCCACTCATGTCACTACTTTTCAGCCTCCTATGCATGTTTTTGCTGAGTCCTATCAGCCCTCTACACCTGCTCCTCGTGGCATTGCTTCGTCATCCAAAAGGAAGGCTCATGTGCGCCCTCTTCGACGATCTGCTCGTGTGATGTTTCGTTGCTCAGGTCGTCCTTCGGATCCCACCGTGATCCATATCGATTGATGGTGTTTTGGAGACGGACTCATCGTAGGACTAGTTTTGTTAGGGTTTGAGTCAATGGTTGTTTTTTATATAGCTCTGGTTGTTGTATTTGGTGCTTGTAGCACCTGTTTTAGATGTTGGTCACATATATATATTGATGTTGATCTTAATTTTTGTTGGATGTGGAGTTGTCTATTATTTTGTATACTCCATGTATCCTTGGATTATATATCCGAAGAAGGAGATTCAAATCTGCGTATCATTTTTGGGTGGATCAAGATCTTTTTATCTTGATCCGATGGTGCGTCTTCTACACTCTTGTTTGTTGTTAGATCTTGTTATTCGATTTGACCTGAGCTCTCCTTACTGGCAATCTGAGGTGTTGTGACTGAGGATCAAGGAGCAGGAAGCTGGTAGCGTTGTGCATCCTGTTGATCGATTAGAGGAGGCGGTGCGGCTGAAGGTCAAGGTGCTGGAGTTCGATCATTGCCTGACTCTCTTGGATGGATCAAGATCTTGACCTGGGATCTTGATCCAGTGGTGAGTCTAATTCAACTTCTTGACCTTATAGGAGCTTGTTTTTAAATCGAACCTGAGCTCTTCTTGCATTCGTCTTGAGGTGGTGTTCTTAAGTACTTCAACTCGACAATCAATCTTGTTGGTTGATCTGCGGAGGTTGCTGAGGCTATTGCTCGGGTAGCAGAGACGCTCCGAGTTTTTTTAACGGCCTGATTCGATTGGATGGATCAAGATCTCGCCTGAGATCTTGGTCCGATGGTGAGTCTATTTCATCTCCTTAATTTGCAGAAGCTTGGTTTTCGATTTGATTCTAAGTTCGCTGCATCGATCTGAGGTGGAGTTTACTACTATTAATCGGTGCGGATCCTCGAGATGCTGATCCATGGCCGCTGCTAATATTGATATTCGATTGGGTCCTGAGGTGTTGGATCAGGACGTCCCCTTGGGGGCAATGAACAAGGGTACCGAGGGGGGTGATACGTCCACAAACAATGAAGGATGGCAAGCTGTTAACCGCAAGAAGCCTGGAGCTAGAATGGTGGACAAAGGAAAGGCTGTAAGGTTTGATACTAGGAGAAATCCCCAGGGATAGCAAGGAGGCCAGAACTATGGTGTTCATCCTAACAAGATGTATGGCAAGGAGAATAGGCAAAGTTTGGAGGCGAAATCTTCTTCGGCTATGAACAGCAAGAAGGTGTTCGACAGAAGATTGTTGAGGCCAAATGTCGAGCTGAAAATTAATCCTCTATCAATCAAGAAGCCCTGGCTAGAAGTATGTTCTGACCGAAGGAGGATTGCGGGATCATTGGAAATGGCGTTTGTTCTGCCAGAGGCTGATGAAGAGGGTTCGGCTATGGCTTTCATCTCCGGTGACCTGCTTAATGATGCGATAAAATGTTGGGAGAATACTCTAGTCGGTTATGTGCTTGGAGATGTGCCATTCTATGGGCAAATCAAGGCATGGGCTGATAGATCCTGGAAGAAGCAGGGTATGTAAATTTACTTAAGAGAGAATGGGTTTTTCTTCTTCAGATTTAAGAGTAAAAAAGATAATGAGGCAGTGCTATGTGGAGGTCCTTGGCTATTTGACGGCAAGCTTGTAGTGCTGCAGCGATGATCTCCAACATTTGGCTATGATCGGGATATGTTGTCGACGTTCCCAGTATGGGTGCAATTTCTGCAACTCCCACTTAATTTGTGGTCGCTTCCTATTCTTAACAGGATAGCTAGCGTGCTAAGGAATCCAATGAGCTTGGACAGAGATATAGCAACAATGGAACGACTGGCGTTAGGTGCCTGGTGGAGATCTCGGCGGAGGAGGAGATAACCCATTTTGTGACGGTGAGAGTGGAAGGAGGGGAGGAGTTTAAAGTGAAGGTTGTTATAGAGGGAGAGCCCCCTAGTTGCAATATTTGTAAATGCTTTGGCCATGTGGCCAAACAATGTTCGGCAAGTGCTGGAGGATCTCACGAGGTAAAACCTGCTGAGGGGATGGATCTAAAGGTTGGGAATGAAGACTTGGGGCATGGAGGAGGAGTGCCAGCTGATGAAGAAGCCAAGGAACGACGGGGGGGGATCGGTTGATAGAAGGAAAGTGCCTGAGGATGGAAGCAGCTCGATGAAGAATGTTAGAGAGTCAAGTGACATGGAAAATAAAGCTAGCGTTGAGCAAAATGTAATAGGGAGCGATGAGTCTGTAAATGTGTCTGTAAATAATGGAGTGATGTTGTGTAATAGGGGGAAAGGGCCTGGGGGAACGCAATGTGGTGAGGGATAAGGAAGTTGTAATTGGGAATGAGGGGGTTCCATGGGTTGTACATGAGGTTGGGAATGTTATCAAGAGTGCAGAGAGTAGTAGGAGCTAGCTGCGACTAGCGGAGGGAAGGGTGATATCCGGGCTACTGCTGAGGATGTGAGATACTCGGATGTTGGAAAGGGGGCGAGCAATGTTGTGCTGCCTAATGGTTGTCCGGATCTAGCTGCGACTAGAAGTGAGCTAGTTGTCTCTAGCATGAAACGTGGAGGGGGAGGGCTAGCTATGCCTAGCATTGTGAAGAGTACAATGAAACTAGGGGTGTCTAGCATGAAGGAGAGATGTAATACAGATGGTAATGAGAAGGATGGCCCAATTGGGAAGGTGGCGATCGCCCCTTCTCCGCGTAACTTGGGGATGGCCCCCAAAGTTCTATTGGGGGTGAATCTTCGGACCCCCAATCAGACTCTAAGCAACTCAGGAATTCTACCCAACTCCTCTCACTCCGGGTCTGTCAATAAACCCCTAGTGTTAATAATAGTATTGGGGAGGATGGGTTCAAGGATGACTCATTTGATTCTAATACTGATAGGCCTGCCACTCTCACCGTCCTTAATGATGAATGGGTTATAGAGCAGGAGCAGACTAAGCGCACTACTACCGGTAGGGGTGATAGAGGGCGTAAAATCAGAAACCCCATTGCCATTAACACGACTCTGGGATCCCGACGTAGCTCCAGAATCAATGGAGCCCCCATCATTAGTTAATATGACGATTATTATTTGGAATGCCCATGGTCTAAATAATGTTGTGAGACGGTGTGAACTTAAGGATAGAGTGAAGAAGTATAAACCCTCCCTCATCGGTCTTCTGGAAACTAAAGTGGTTGCCGAGAATTCTCATCGTATCCATAAATGTTTTTCTAAATCTTGGGTTGCTGTTGATAACCGTGCTTGCCATAGGAATGGGCGTATTGTGGTCCTATTTGATCCAGTTGTTTGGTCTTGTGTTGTTGAAGACATGTCTGGAAAATTTATCACTCTTAGTTGTAAGAATGTTGATGGGTTTACCATGATTGTCACTATTGTATATGCGTTCAATATTTCATGTGATCGCAAGCTGTTATTGGATGCCATTGTTACTAGCTCGATTAAGTATGAGGGTTGCCCTTGGCTTATAAGTGGTGACTTTAATTGTGTTCGTTATGCCAAAGATAAGATTGGTGGGAAACCTATCGACTATAATGTTGTTGGGGCTTTCAATAACTCTATTAATGACAGTGCGCTCTTTGAGATCAAGACTATGGGTGTTCCTATCAGTTGGGCTAATAGATGCATTGGGGCCACTCGCATCGCTGCGATGCTAGATCGATCCCTCTGTAATAGCGCTTGGATTCAGGACCTTCCTTCCTCCTTTTTTGAGTATGTTGAAGCAGGCACCAGCGATCATGCTATGATGATTGTTCATTTTCATATGATTGGCGATTCTGACCCTAAACCATTTAAGTTCTTCAATGCTTGGACTTCTTTAAACAACTATTTGAGCATCTTGGATGATGGTTGGAAATTTGGGGTTGTTGGGACCCCGATGTTTAAACTTGTGGCCAAACTTAAACATCTTAAGCCAATCCTTAGGAAGTCGGGGGCTGAAGCTGGCAGGTTGAATAATGTTGAGATGATTAAAGCTGATCTCACTCTTACCCAGGGCGATCCAAAAATTACATCTGATACTATGATACAATGGCGCGAGCGTAATCTCATCCACAAGTTATCTGATGCTATAGACATAGAGGAGAGCATGTTGAGACAGAAGAACATGCAGAATTGGTTACAGCTGGGGGATCGTAATACTAAGTTCTTTTATACGGCCATGAAGGCCAGGCAGAATTATAACAATCTCAATCACCTTATCAGATCTGATGGGTCTAAGGATGATACCACTGACAAACTTAAAACTGAAGCCCCTAAGTTTTTTGAAGAACTCTACAACCAAGACTCCTATTGGAATACATTTCCCAAATTAACGCCCATGAGGAAGTTAACTATTGAAGCTGCTGAGTGGATAGAACGTCCTATTACATCTGATGAAATCAAAAAAGCTGTGTTTCGCATTGGGGAGGACAAAGCCCCCGGGCTTGATGTGTTTAATGGTTGTTTTAATCATAAATCTTGGAGTGTTATAGGTGAAGAGGTGACTGAGTCTGTCCTCTATTTTTTAACACCTCCAGAATGCTTCGCCAGGTCAATCACATGTTGTTAACACTTAACCTAAGGGTACTAATCATGTTGGACTAGGGGACTATAGACCTATTGCTTGTTGCAATGTATTATATAAAATCATCCGTAAGGTGCTTTACAGGAGACTGAAAGCTATTGTGTTGGAACTTATATCACCTTATCAGGTTGCGTTTATAAAAGGTCGTTTACTAGCTGATTGTGCCCTCTTGGCCCATGAACACATCTGTGATTTCAGTAATCCTATGGGGGGTGCGCCTGCCTTAAGCTTGACCTTCGTAAGGCCTTTGACAGTGTGAACAGGGAGTTTATATACTTTATGCTGCATCGGATGGGGTTCAAAAGGAGATTCATTGGCTAGGTTTATGAATGTATTTCTACACCCTCTTTTTCGGTTATGATAAATGGCTCGCCTTTGGTATGTTCCATTCTAACAGGGGGTTGCGACTGGGGGGGCCGCTATCTCCTTTCTCTTTGTGATAGTCATGGAAGCTTTCTCCCTTTTGATGGCCAGAAGTGTATGGAGTGGTGTTGTGTAGCCTATGAAGAGGAATATGGGGGATTATACACATCTTTTGTTTACAGATGATCTTTTGGTTTTCTGTCGGGTCAATGCTAGATCTTTTGAGGGCTTGAGGGACCTTCTTAGTGCTTTTCGGCTATTCACTGGTCTTGATGTTAATTGGGGGAAGAGCGTCGCTAAGTTTAGTAAAGGTGCCAGGGATACTGGTTGTTTGGCTGATATTCTGGGTGTTCGACGAATGAATGGATTATCATCCTACCTAGGTCTCCCCCTCTCATCTCATTACCCCAAGGAATCAATGTTCAAGAGATTGATTGACAAATGCAGGAAGAAATTACAGGGGTGGGCGTCCTCTTCACACTTTATCTCTGGACGTATTGAGCTTGTCAGATCTGTTGTCTATGGCATGATTTCTTTCTGGTTGCAGGCTTTTCGTATAACGAAATCAGTATTATGCTCGATTAATGGCCTCTGCAGGAGGTTTATTTGGGGGAAATCTTCTTTTTGGGCCTGGAAAGATCTTTGCTTACCCAAGGCTGAAGGGGTGTCGGGTTGCGTCATCTTGCAGATCTTAATATGGCATATGGGATTTGCTTGACTTGGCGTCTGCTTACATATGATGGGTTATGGGCCTCATGTATGAGGAAGCACTATTTCACTAGCTTGGGGTTCTTTAGAGAGACGGGCCTTCCTACTCACTCAGGGACGTGGAAGTTTCTTCTTTATTGCCATAGCTATTCCCAGAATCTTATTGGGCGCAGGGTCAGGAATGGGTGCTCAACTCTGTATTGGTATGACAGCTGGCTACCATGTGGGCCTCTATGTGATTCCTATGATGTCCCTGAGGGGGAGGAAAGGAGAAGGGTCTGTGACTTTTGGGATGGTGAAAATTGGGTGGATGATGAGAGGATCAGGGCTATCATGCCCTTGCTTTCTCAGATTTCGGTATATCCTGGGGAGGACGGTTGGGTTTGGAGAGCGGGGCATTCTGACTCCCTCTGGAGTGCTTGTGATGAGGCTCATTCCAGGCAGGCTAGATTTCCGTATTACAGACTAGTTTGGTATAATGGGCACATCCCCAAAATGGAAATTGCCTTACTTCGTGGAACCCATCGTAATCTCCTCACGAGAGATATTCTTGCTCGTTGGGGGGGGGGTGGTGACACCCTCAGGTTGTGAGTTATGCCAAGATGGTTTGGAGGAGAGTATTGATCACATTTTCTTCGAGTGTAACTACTCGAGATATATCCTGTGCAGGAGCTTCCTTAAGTTGGGAGTCCTAGAGCCGGCCCCCTATTCCCTCCTTGATTTTGTGACATTCTTGTCTCCAGGTATATAAGCTCGGATAGCTTGGGAACTCTGGCCAAGACAGTGATTGCAATGATTGTATGGCATATCTGGAGAGAACGTAACAGAAGGATATTTGATGGTTCCTCAGCTTCTATGACCCATCTCTTTGGTGACATTGCCGCTGATGTTAGGATTGCGCTCCGTAATCTTGACAGTGTCCGCGCTTCTGATATTACCCCCTATCCAATTGCGGGCTCGCTGGTTTTAGGGGTGGGATCCCCTGAGGGATCTTCCCCCTGACTTGGAGAGTTTTATATAATGGGGGTCTAATGTGGGGGGATGAGAAATGGTAATTGAGGGTGACAGCGTTTGTGCCATATCCCCTCTTTACTTGATTTTATAAACCCATGTAGTCCTCCTGTCCAATTACTGCTTCAATATAGATATTCATTTACTCTCCAATATGTGTTTGTTAGTGTGTGTGTGTGTGTGTGTGTGTGTGTGTGTGTGTGTGTGTGTGTGTGTGTGTAATGACGTTTCTCTTTGTATCTCTATATTATATATATTATGATCCTTTATGTATTCATTATGCAATTGTGTCTCTCTGTGTTCTCTATTATATACATGATGTGATGTGAGACATTTACTTGCCTTTGGAATGTTGATATTGGATTCTCTGTCCTTTAGTCAACTAAAATTTCTTTTGTTAATGAGTTTTTTGTATATATATCATTGTGATGCACCTTCGTGTTTCTTGATTTTATTGTGTTATCACATTAAATATATATCCCATTCTTTAGACTCTCATAATTGTTTTTAGTACTTATTTAACACTATTATTGTTGCTTTTCTTCTACCACTTTTTGGATAATGCCATAGGAGGAGAGAAATAAACAAATCGTAATTTTATGCTAAGTAAATTCTAAACTTGAATCTAAGATTGAAGTTGCCTTAGATTCAGGTGGAGTAAGATATAATGAACTTGGATTGTAAAATCCTAAATTTCATGTAGTAAAATCATTTCATTCAAGCATGTCTTACATGTTTGCTTCAATTGATCAATAGATGCCGTGTATATAATTTGGCTAACTTGACTGGCATCTATGTGGG
This sequence comes from Scilla litardierei, assembly GCA_030789695.1. Lineage (NCBI taxonomy): Eukaryota > Viridiplantae > Streptophyta > Magnoliopsida > Asparagales > Asparagaceae > Scilla > Scilla litardierei. The sequence continues at coordinate 338,385,107 of CM061142.1, read as the reverse complement.
GGAGTAAGTATTCTTTAATCACAATTATTTATCTTTTTGTTTATATTTGTTTGTCATCATCAAAAGGGGGAGAATTTTGAGTATTGGACTTCTCCTTACTTGGTGTTGATGATGAGCAAACATAAATACTTGTGACTAATCCCCTACTTGCAGTTAATCCATTGCCTAAGCATATCATGAAGATCAATAAGCAATGGATGTCACTCAAGAATCAATCAAAGCATGAAAAGTGAATTGGATGATCAAAGATGGTGCATGAAGCTCCTAGAAGACTTCAAGCTCATCCTATGGAAAGAATAGAGGCTAATACAAGATGTAATCTTTTTTATTCTATCCTAGTAAGTAAGTTAGAAGTAGAACTATGTTGGAGTACCCACACATCTTTATTTCTATCCTTGGAAATCATTAGATCACATTTCCTTGGCCTCCAATTCATAATCTCAAACAACTGCATTTTGGATTTCAACAAGCGACTGCTGAAAGTTTCACAGGCGCCTGTCTCCGAACAGTCGCTTGTGATTTGTTCTACAGTCGTTTGTTTTGCACAAACTTTATCATTTGGTTTTTGGGCTTTCAACTATAACTTTCTTCAGGCGAATGCTATACAAAGTACATGAACCTATCCAAGTTACAGGCGCATGTGACTTGTTAGTCAGTCGCATGTCTCTCTCTTGTCCAAAGATCATTAACTTGGCTTCTTTCGTCCAGACGACTGATGTTGGTTTCATAGGCGCCTGTCCATGGCATATGCACCTGTGAATTCTTCTTTAGTCGCTTGTCAATCCTTGTCTTAACACTTGGTGTTTGACAAGCTCCGCAAGTTTCGGCCAGACGACTGATGTTGGTTTCACAGTCGCATGCCCATGGCACAGGCGCCTGTGGATAGCACATCAGTCACATGTCCTGCCTTAACAAAACTTCCTGAGTTTTCTCAACTTACTCTTGTTTCGCTCAGTCGCCTGTAGAAGGTTTATCAGTCGCCTGTTAGGTTTACAGGCACATGTCTGGCCCTCATCAGTCAAATGTCATACATGGTAAGTTACAATTTGAATTCTCACATACCCTCTGACATAGTGCAACAATCGATTGTGGTTTCTTCATCAGTCGACTGTCGAGTGTGTAAATTCTATCTGTTGGCTGTTTCTCTACGATTTTCAATGGGGGTTTTTGGGATTCTGTTTGAGGGCTTTAGAGAACCTATAAAAATGGTTTCTACTGTTCCATTAAGGGGTTACTCTTCTACTTGATTATCTCTTGAAACCCCTAAGCTTTCCTCTTCAAGTTTTAAAAGCTCTCAAATCCAAAAGCACTAGATTTCCAATCTCATTCTCTCTTGCTCTCCAACCTAGAATCAAAGTGATATCCTCTAGGCAATTGGTGGTGATAAGAGAAAGGGCTTTCTCTCTTCTTGGAAGAGACTTCAACACATGACACACTTGCTCCTTTAATTTCCACTTCAAGGCATATGTGATTGTCAGAGTTTCTATTTCATTATTTCATATCTTTCGATATTAGTTTTACTCTCGGTTTGTGAGAGTGTTTTGCTTGATCCCAAGTTGTGGGACTCAATGACATCGATTGTGTTTCGATTTCACTTGTAGGGTTGCTACAAGTGGGTTTAAAGGAAACCTCAAGTTAGGGTTCTAACTAGAGTATCCAGAGGTATCCGGGTGAAAAGGACGTAGGATTACCGAGAACAAGTCGGGAGTTGACTTGGGTAATGCAAACCCTTGAAACATACTTTATGTTAGCATTGTTTCATTTTGGGTTTATTTATAATTCCGAATTTATTGTTGGTTAGGAATTTAAGTTGGTATAACTATCGTTTAAATTTTATAAACACTATTCAACCCCCCTTCTAGTGTTTTTCTCATATCCAGGGTCCTCACATCTCTTAGGTTACTCATCATCAGACACCAAACGTAAAAGTGTGTCAGGGAGACGGAATCACACCTTATTGGATATGATGCAATCCATATTGAGTAATGCTAAGTTACCTCTCTCCTTCTAAAGCTATGCTATAAAAATGACATTACGCATATTGAATAGGTTTCTGTCTAAAGCCATGCCTACCACTTTATATGAGATATATTCGAACAGGAAATGCAATCTTTTGTTAATAAATGTGGTTGTACATCATCTGTAAAAAGACACAGTCCAAAGAAATGGGAGGCTAGATCCATGATGCACAAACTTGTACCATATCCAAAGAATTCTCAAGGATATCCCTTCTACCATCCTAATGTACAAAATGTTATTGTTGCTCAGCATGCCCACCATCTTTGAGAAGGAGACTCTTGATGAAGAGACAGAAGGCAAAGCGATAGAACTGGAAGAAGTTCTAAAAGGTCAAATTGCATAGGATCAAGAGACAAAACCAGGCGTCAATGCACCTCTTAATGACCCTCAGACAATTAGAAAATCTAGTAGGCATTTTCAACCACAAATAAGATTTTATGGATTTCTCATAGATGGTGGAGTAAAAGATATCATGATTGATGATGACCATATTAGTTTCCAAGAAGCCATGTAGAGTAGGGACTCTATAAGATGGCTTGATGCTACGAAATGAAATCCATGCACTCCAATAAAATATGGACTTTGGAGGATGTTCCAAAGGGTAAACCCCAGTGGGAGCAAGTGGATCTTTAAGAAGAAGGTTAGTGCAAATAAAAAGGTGGAGACATATAAGGCATGGTTAGTGGCAAAAGGATATCATCAAAAACTTGGCATAACCTATGATGAAACCGTTGATTCTTAAGCCATGCACAATTCTATTTAGATACTGCTTGCTATAGAAGATTACCATAACAATGAAATCTGGCAAATGGATGTAAATATAGATTTTCTGAATGGAGATTTAAAGGATATATCATGTTGTGCGAGTGTGTGTGGTGGGGGTGGGGGTGATTTAAGACATATATGGCATATATGTGACATATGTGACATATATGGCATATATGTGTCATATATGTCAAATATATGTTTCCATATATGTCAAATTTATGACATATATGTCACATAGGATCAAGTATCACATATGAAATGTGAAATAGGATCAAGTGTCACATAGGATCAAGTATATGGTATGTACTTAATATGAAATGGTATATAAGATCAAGTATTACTTAAGCTCCAAATAAGATTTATTTATAGGATCAAGTATCGATCAAGTATATTGGACAAAACCCTAACGCAAGCGCATGTGCATATAGACCCCACAACCTCCACCTCATGGCCTCGCTGCAAGCAAAATCAGCTCTGTTGCTTCTGCTTGCAGAAATAGAAGCCGCTACTTGCGAGCCACCGGGGGCTGTTTATGTGTGTGTGCATGCGTTAAGGTCAAGATTTTGTTTTTTTGTATGTATGCCTTGTGCAAGAGCCAGGGTTACGTATTTCTTTTTGTGATATTAAATTCAATGTTATGACTCGTGTAATATATGTTATCGTCTAACTTAATGAATATTATATTTGGGTAAGGTCATGGTGGTGGAGAAGGCTCTTCAGGCCAACATTAAGATGATGACGTCGACGGGTGAGAGTTATGAGTATATGTTTTTTGTATATCTTGAATATGTGGACAATTTGTTCGTATATTCATTGTATATGGTTTTTAATATTTAATATGTGTATTATTTGTCTTTATATGTATATATATGTATATATATGTGTGTGTATATATATATATATATGGCTCTATTTATTTACTCATATTGTATACATGAATTTTGTTATTTTGTTTATTGGTATTTTTGGCCATATTATTTATTCATATTGTGTGGAGTTGTTGTCTTGTATACATGGATTTTTATGAAATTTTTTTATTGTAGACAGGGATCTCTGCAATTATAATTTTTAAAAAAAATTATTAAACTATCAGCCACGAACAACTCTGTGGCTAATGTAAATGGCTGATGTTTTACATCAGCCACAGATTTTTCCGTGGCTGATAACCATCCACCACAGAATAAGTGCACACATTCTTCAAGGTGGATGAATATCAGCCAGGAACAAATCTGTGGCTGATGTAAAACATCACCCACTGATTTGTACATGGCTAGTAGTTTTATAACTTTTTTTAAAATTCAAGTCGATGGCCGAAATTTTTCAGACATGGACATATACGTGAAACAAAACAAACATCAGCCACGAATAAATAAATGGTTGATTTTTTTAATATTATTTTAATTTTCTTAATGGTCACTGATGTCCGTGGCTAACAAACAGCCACGGAAATGTTCATGACCGAAAGTCCCTTTAGCCAGCACAGTATAAGTCACGGACCTTCAGACACTGAATTTTCTTTCGTCTGTGGCTAACAGACTTCAGCCACGGACGTCAGCCCTTCAAACACGGATTTGTCCGTGTCTAAATGGTTCTTTTTGTACTAGTAGGAGCGTGTTTACGTGATTTGGGAAGGAATTTTTTTGGATGTGGTGCAATGTCACAAAACATATATATAACCTCACAATCTGCGGATTATTCATGCATTTTAGGTGAAAATCCACTCCAGCAGGTCCCACAAAATTTAGAACAAATTTTTTTAAATAGATATTTTCTTATTTTTTTTAAACAAAACGAGAACTGTTGTGTATGGATATGAACCAGAGTTGGTTAGGATTGTGGGTATCTTAGAGATACATCCATATCTATGTATTTTATTTTTCTACTGTCCTATCATGCCTATAAATAAAGGGTTGGGGGTTCCTCCCCCAGTAGTTGACTCATAATACGTTATCAGCACGAGCCTCTAAAAATTCAACATATATCGATCGTTGCGAAGGCGAAGGGAGACGGGAGATCCACGCGCGCGGTGCAAGGCTTTCTCAATCAAGTGTCGTCATCTGCGTAGGCTTCGTTCAACCGTATATATCCGGAGGATGGATATAGAGGTAAATCCCGCTAAAAATGTTATTTTTATCATACGTATGATTGATCTACCTATAGATCTCGCAAGATCGATACGGGAATTGCTAATCGCCAAAAATGACGAACTTGTTTCATCCAAAATCATATTTCTTTTAAAAATATGTTTATAGGGTTCTTTTTACCCTAACCCATGCCTTCCGATGGCGTTTCCGCCAGCTCCCCACCCACCCTAAAGGGGGGTGGTCATGCCCGATCGCCGACCCCCGCCCCCCGAAGGGGGGCGGCCATGCCCGATCGTCGCATCCCCCCCAAAGGGGGGCAGCCATGCCCTGATCGCCGACCCCCTAAAGAGGGGGCAACCGCGCCCGATCCCCCTGTCCCCCTCCCCGCGAAGGGGGGGCGGCCGTGCCCGAATGCCGCACCCCCCCCAAAAGGGGGGCGGCTGTGCCCGATCGTCGCACCCCCCCGAAAGGGCACGGCTGTGCCTGATCGTCGACCCCCCAAAGGGGGGGCGGCCGTGCCCTAGCGCAGCACCCTGAAGGGGGGTGGCCTTGCCTTTATGCAGCCGGCATCCTCCCCCCCGCCTGAAGCGGGGGCTGCTGTCCACCACTGACCGGCGGTACCCCACCGAGGGGCGGCAGCGGCTAACCCTAGCCACCGCCCATCAACCCTTTTTGGGCCAAAAGCACAAATTCGAAAAAAAATTTGAGACTGCGAGCCTGAAGCCTGCAGTCACACTGCGGGCTTCAGGCCCGCAAGCCTGATTTTCGAAAAAAATTTGAGACTGCAGACCTGAAGCCCACAGCCACACTGCGGGCTTCAGGCCCGCATGCCAGATTTCGAAAAAAAAGAGGGGAGGGCAATTTACGATTAAAGGGGCTAAAAATAAAGCTTTAAAAGGGGCTAAAAATTAATCAAAAATGGCATTTTGGATATCTAAAAATTCATGTAAAAACATGGGGCAATAAGGGGACTTTTGGGGACTTTTGGTGATGAATTAAAAAGGAAAACTTCTTCCTTTTACGAAGAACTTGTCTAATTTTTGGTCTCATTTCCAAATCTTTTTGGATAAACCCAACTAGCACAACCCTTGCATTAAATGATTTCTTCTGTAAAATCATGTAATATATGCTTTGCATCATTTTGGCTTATTTTGCGGATAAACTGTGTATGGTTGTGCATATTCTTAAAAACTTAATAATTAGGAAGATCCTGCGACCACTCTGTCGTTAGTCAGCTAACCTAACGGTGTATGACGTTGCCCAGTGGTCCAATAATTATTAAGTAATTAAATTGATTATCCCTCTCTGCGAATATAAATGCATGTGATGCCTGTGATGAAAATGTCTGCTGAAAATGTTTGATGAGCACAAATTTTTGCATGGATGGCTAATTGCGGTTTTGGATCGGCTGTTTAAGTCCCACATTTTATTTCCTGCACTTTTCTTTTACTTTTGAGAGAAATTGTAGTGAGGAATTTATGTAAATTTCCAATACCGAAGACCATTTTTCATGGAGATGGATGCCCACATTTGAAGCTGAAGATCTTATATGGGACCCACGGGGTTTTCAAAGTTGTAATTTCTTTTTAAAGCTTTCATTTATGTAATATGGACTGTAATGGACTTTGGACTTTTTATTTATGTGGGACTGGCCGATCCACACAATTAGCTCTTCATATTAAAATTGCCTCCGCATGAAAATGTTTATTGTTTAAATTTTAATTCATGTAAATTTGTACTCTGCTAGATAAAATGGCTAAAATCATAAGTGTCGATTTCGAAGTGTTGGATGCATCAGAAAGAAACTATCTGAGCTGGCAGCTCGATGTGAAGTTTCATCTGCGGGCAAAGTCCCTCATTTCTGTTGTGACTAATAATGAAAATGTAAGCGATATAGAAAAGGCGCGAGCCATTATCTATATTCGCCGCCATGTGGACAAGAGCCTAAAGGCTGAATACCTTACGGTCGAAGATCCACTTGAGCTATGGACTGCCCTTGAGGATAGGTATAAACATTAGAAAGATGTTATACTCCCAAAGGCACGATATGAGTGGGAGAACCTGAGACTGCAGGACTTTAAGTCCATAGCTGAGTACAACTCAGCTCTTTTTAGCATCACATCATGCCTGAAGTTGTGTTGTGAAAAAAAGTCTCAGAAGATCGCATACTGGAAAAGACGTATACGTCCTTCCATGAAAAAGATGTGATACTAATACAGCAATACCATGAACGCAAGTTCACCAACTATTCTGAGCTGCTGTCATGTTTACTCATAGCCGAACAAAACAGAGAGCGACCAAAACAGAGAGCTTCTCCTCGCCAGTCACAACATGTGCCCCCTGGCACTAACCCCATACCAGAAGCTCACAATACCTCTTCTTTTTCCAAAAAGAAGAGAGACAATAAACGAAAAGAAAGACCACAGAAAGGGGGACAGAACAAAAAGGCTAAGGGCCAAGTCCAACAGCGGAAAAATGAAAGTAAGCGGAAGTTCACCTGGCACAGAAATGACAACAATAGAAATGATGCACCCACACCTAAGAGGGAATGGGAAGACCAGTGCCATAGTTGTGGCATGAAAGGCCACTGGTCCAGAGTGTGCCGAATTCCGCAGCATCCCCATGATATGTATAAAGAAAACAAAAAATATAAAGCTAAAACAAACCCGATGACCTCTGATGCTCCAGTCAAGTTTACAACTGACCACTTCGAACTTGATGACCTACTTGATTAGCCTTCTTTTTTTATCTTAGCAAATTGTTTAGAACATTTCATGCTATGAGAGCATTTGAATTACGTAATTTGTTTTGAATGAAAATGTTTATCTGAAAATGCATGTGCCTATATGATTCATCTTTTAATAGATGAACTGCTCTCATGACTGATTAGTAGACTATAAACACATACGATCCTTCAATACAAAGCCCAATATCAATGCCATTTTGAAGGTTTTGGGAACGCAACACTGTTGCTCCCAAATGACACAAAAATAAAGGATGCACTAATCTCTCGAATTCCAAAAGAAACTTTCTAAGTTTCAAGGACATCCATTTCAACGGATTCCATTTGGAAACAGCAAATGTAAATGAAAAACAAATTACTTTATGTAACGTCTCAAGAAAAGGAGTAAAATCCATACTCGAACGTTTTGAGAGCCTTACAGGACTCTACCATACAAAGTTTCAGAGAGATGAAGCAGATTTCACGGAGCACCTGAAGTGCCCAACATCAGCCAAGTTTTTACTTAGGTATGATAGATTTGACCACCCTGGATCAGTAATGATGCACCGCATCTTATTCTATGGGTATGACTTGAAGAACCAGTAGATTATTTAGAAGGGAGAATTCTCTCGCATCTCTTATAAGGGAAAAACAAATTACAAGGCCATCTCAATTAAAATCTGACAAAAGAATCTCCACGCTTCCTCGAAAGAAAAATAAGGAGATAGATGTGGATAAATTTCACCCCCTAATGGGCTATTTCGGCACTTCATTGTACTGATAAATGCATCCTTAGAATATTCGTATATGTGTCTACTACAGACGCGCAACTTAGCTTTTTCAAAGCTACTGGAACAAAAATAAAAATGTTGCGGGCACATTTCTCAGACAATCAAATATAGAAAATAAGTCTGGTTAATGTTGGGAAATATACCTCCCAGTCATTTCAAGAGTACTTTCCAGCAACGGGAATAGAAAATGAACATACAGTGCCACATGTTCATAGCCAAAATGGGTCGACAAAGTCACTGATAAGTAGACTCCACTGGATTGAACGTCTATTAAATCTCGATTGCCGATGGATGCATAGGGACATGCAAATTCTGCATGTTGCATCGTAAATAAAAGACCCTCTGGAGGTCAGATTCTCCAATGCAACTTGCATATGTAATGTCACCGAACATTTCTCATCTAAGAATCTTCGGTCGTGCAGTTTAAATCCTCATTGCACTAACACAACGTCACCTAGGTATCCATGTAGGGTTTGACTCACCTAGAACTCCAAACGAGGGACGCATTTAAGGCACACCTTGAAGACTGTGATTTCGATGAGATGAGTTTCCCCAAAATAGGCCCAGATACTGGAAAATCTGGCACGAAGCAAATTATAACGTGGGATACAAAAACTTGACCCACTATGATTCGGTAACAAAACAAATGTGAAGATGTGATACTGAAGATCATCTACAGAGCAATGTTCACCACTTACCGAACTCATTTACTGACAAATAGAAGATTATCAGATCACATATCCCTGCTGCAAAAACTCCAGCTAGGATTGACATCCCCGAAAATGGATGCAATCCACCAGCAGCAGAAGTGGCTGATCCTCAACAGAAAAGAGATAGACCACCAGGCTCAAAGGACAGAAACTCCTGGAGACCTTAAGACAATACTACCACAGGACAATGAGCTCATGTCCACACGCTTACCCTTCCCGGAATCCACTGCAGAGGAACTGCCGGGAAAAACTGAAATTAAAAGTAAATGTTGTACGTACTGGGGAGGTGTTGGACATATAGAACATAAATTGTCGACAATATATTCACGTATCATATTGTCATATACAACGCAAAAGAGATGATGTTTATAAATTATCGTTCCATACTCCATTGCTAGAATGCAAATGTAGAGATTGGCCAAATGTGGAAGAGGCAATAAAAGATAAGCTTGACTCACTTATAAAACATGAAATGTTCAGACCTGAAGTCCATACACCAAAAGGTGTCAAACCTGTGGATAAAATAAAGTATTGCACACATAAGAAAAACAAAATCGTATGCTATAATGTACAACCTATAGCCCAAGGAAAATTTCGCTGAAACTAGGGATCGAACAAGTTAAAATGAGCATGCCTCATAAATAATGCATCAGTTTCCCGAGGTTATCAAAAGCGAATACCTTACGATTTGGCAAAGGAAAATTTTGGATATGTTGTTATTGGATGTTGTGACGGCATACCTTCGTGGATAACTTGGTAAAGATAATTTCCACATTTCCTTAAATGCCTGAATAGACTTCGGGACGTCTATTCAATTGAAGAAAAAATTAGAATAGTGTACAACCAAGAGAATCGCTTGACAAAGTAATGATTCCTACTGTGGTTGTCTTTGCATCTGAGCAAATAGCAGAATTTGAGATCATAGTTGTAAACAACTAAAATCTCATCGGATCTCCTGAAGAGAAAACCGAAACATCTGTTCAAGCCTGACTTTTAAACATGAAATAAAAAGACCTATGCAAATATAAAGTCATGGCTCATAAAATCCTGTTACATACGCCCAGAAGTGCGTTGGAGAAATTAAAAGGACCATTTTCATCCAAATTAGACCTATGGTAGTATACTTAATGGATGTATAAAAAGAACCCTTCCGATCGCTGGAAGAAGGGGAGGATATAACCGGTCCTAAAGTCCTTTATCTAAGTGCAATCAGGCACTCCTGGCTAACTGCACGCGTCCCGATATAGCAGTTGCAGTAAACTCATTATCCAAAGATTGTTGGCACCTAAAAGGGCCATTAGACCAGAGTTGAGCCTTCTGCGCTTCCTCCAAGGGTCGAAATATTTGGACTTACAATATGAAGTTTCATCCTCCAATGTTTATGCAAATGCAGGTTACAGGTCCGGTCCCTATACTAAGAAATCACAGAACAGGTATCCACAGTGGGATGGCCATCTACTGTAGATCTGCAAAGCAACTTATAAAGGCAACATCATCTTATCATTCCGAGATCCTCGCCACACCAATGGTGTATTTGTGGGCGCCTGCTGGTACATCACATCCCAGTGACGATTGTGATAGAGGCTGGTATTGTGGAGCTGATCACATAGTCTGAAGACCACATCAGATGCGACGATACTAAGCACACCTCTCCAGAGTTTCTGGATTTAGCAGCTGCGTAATTATGTTAGCTTTGTAACCTGTGTATATTTTCGGAATGTTGTAAATAGGAGTGATGAGATGAGCCTAAGAGATCTGAAAGCCTAAGAGCTTTTACAAATCAGTGGGAGTTGAGGGAATTTGTCCTCTTTTCCCTTAGTTATGGTTTTTTCCACTGGTTTTTCCATAGCCAAAGGTTTTAACGAGGCAAATCACATCAACTCTGGATCCTGAAGTATCCACCTCTCTGTGACGCTCAAAATCCAGAAGTATTCATGAGCAAAGTCATTTGTACAAGTCAGGTGGAGTTAAAGATTTTCCTTAACTATGGTTTCTCCCACAGTGTTTTCCATAGCCAAAGGTTTTAAGGAGGCAAACCACACCAACTCAGGATCATGAAGTATCCACCCCATGTGAGACCCTTAATATGCTCAGAATCCCGAAGTATTCATGAGCAGAGTCCACACCTATGGCTGGATAAGGGGGAGTGTTGTGAATGGATATGAACCAGAGTTGGTTAGTATTGTGGCTATCTTAGAGATACGCCCATATCTATGTATTTTATCTTTCTACTCTCCTATTATGTCTATAAATAAAGGACTAGGGGTTACTCCCCCAGTAGTTGATTCATAACAAGAACCATTATTTCTATTTATCTTTTTAAATTTAACTTTTCGCAACTATCACAACAATTCAAAACGGCCGACACCATTTTTCAAGCTGAACAAATAAAAAAAAGACTCTTGCTCTCTAGAAAACAACAGCCTTTCCATCTCACCAGGATTTCTAAACCCAAAATCTTTGAACCAAAAGTGGGGCTTAACGAAAAGCACCAGTATCTTTTTTGCCATTTCATATCTCACGCTAACGCGGTGTCATTAAGAAACATTACTGTGACTCAAGACAACACGCCAACAGTAAGGCCGGGCCAGAGAGTGTGAGGGACTTTACCCCCCTTTTGTCAGTTCCGCTGGCAATCACCTGCATCCTGACAAATCCATTCTGTCTCATTGGCTTGCAGTAGTGGTAATTAGGCCACAGAGTCCACGTACTAATCATTTAACTCTCCTAAGAGCCAGCACCTCCCTTGTGTCACTCGCAAAAGGTGGCACCTTCTCCATGTGAGCTGACCAAACAACTGAAACACACCCACAAATGTGACCCTTGTGAGCCCAAATGCCACCCAGCCCACAGAAAAATAATTAACAAAGTGTATCAGATGTTGTTAGTCTTTCAAATTTAATTGAGCTTAAGATCTGGGTTAAGGATGGTTTTAAAGGATAAATGCTGTACACGTGGCTCTACGTATGCCATTGACAATCTCTTACCGAAATATACAGTATAAACAAGACGACTAGTATCGAAACGTACAGAGAGAAAATACATAAAAACAAGGTGCATAATTCAACAAGCCTTGGATCAACAGGACCGTGGATCAACAGCTACACCGTCAGGCAAAAGCCAAGCCATCATGCGCACATAAAAGTAGAAGACAGAGACATATTCGACGTAAGGACTCTCAGTCAGGTCCCTCTACGGTGGAGGCATCTGGGTCCGCCGTAGAGATGGGGAACTACTCTTAGTCAATCTAGCAGTATCTTACTCTAGCAAGGGTGCACTTGCCTAAATACAAAAAAGGTTCACATAACACATGCAATTTGAGTAGTAACCCTACATGTATTACAAAATATACTATTAATGTGTTCGTGCCAGATGGTCTAGACCAACACGCTCTTGTCATCTCATCGAAAACATGAATTTTTCAGCTGGCGAGGTATAGCCTGTGAATGGACTGTTGGATCTTAATCCAACATTGGGCTTATATGTTAAATAATTTTGTATGTGGGCTGTCGAATTAAGTTAAAACCCAGTGAAGTGATCTAATTAATTAATTAAGTGGGCTTTCGTGTATCTAAATATGGTGTAGGCCTTTAATGTGTTGAGACGATGGGTTTTCTGGTTTACTGATGGGCTGAACCTGAAACGAAATATGCATTAGGTTTTGCCTATTTATTTGTAGTCAACGTCCCCAGATCGCGCATACGAAGAGCCGTCTTTTCTGCGTCCCGTCGAAAGACTAGAGACTGAGAAAGCCGAAGGATTTTCCTGGGGATACGTGCTGATCTGAAAGGCCATCTACACGGATCACCAGTTTTTTAGTTGCTATGTATATAGGTACGCTTCCGCTTAAGATTCGGAATATTATTTCTCGTAGATCTTACATGTTGTATATATAGATTATTTTGCATGGTATTGCTTAATGCTTAATCTAGAAATAGGCCCAACCAGTTGTATCAGAGCCACATCATGCTTAGATCTATGAGATCACCTATTTCTCATATATTTGGTATATTTTTTCTGCGTAAAAAATCATATTTTTATTCAGTTTTAGTGATTTTTTCCTAATTTAAAAAAAATTGAGTTTTTACACAAGAAAGGGTGGCCGCCGGCCCACAAAGTTCTAGACGGGGGTGGAGGTGGCGGCGGCGACGGCCAGAGCCGTCGCCAATTCCCCTAGGGTTTACGATTTTAAGAGTATTTTTTTAAAAATATGTTTTTTAATATAGAGGGGCGGCGGCCTTCGGCCGTCGGCCCCCACAGCGGCAGAAGGGCGGCGGCGGCGGTAGCCACCCACCCCCTAAAGAAATCCCAAACCCTAGCTACAGCTTCCCCCTCCCGCGTTTGTGTTTGGAGCCCAGTGAGCTGGTCTCAGAGCTGGCCCACTCAATTGGTTTTAAAAATTTTTTTAATTATACTCGGGCCTCAGCCGACGAAAGGAACGCGGACCTCAGCCAGCAAAGGAAATGCGGGTTGCAGCCTGCGATTAGTCTGCTGGCTGCAGACCCGTAAATTGTAAAATTTTTTCTTAATTCAAATAGTTAATGGGCTTTATTTTGGGCATTTGAGTTATTCAGTTGTTTTGACCCTATTTTAAGGCTATTTAAACTCTTTTTGGGCCATTTTTGGTTTAGTTATTACACAAATGAGAAGAGGAAATAAATGGCCATTTAATATATGTTTCCTTATGCAATGTTTGTTTGTGTTAAATTTTAGTTATTTAATTTAAATTCTTTTTAGGCATGTTTATTTATACATTTCGAAATAATTTTAATTCCCCATCAAAGTGGGCTTTATTGTAGAGATTAATTTTTTATTTCGAAATGTAAAAGGTTATGGACATACGTTGTATGATTGTTTGCCTAAAATTAAGTTTAAATTAGATTGAATGAGGAAATAAAAGACTTTATATATATTACTCCTCAAGGATTAATTTCGAATTAATGGTGCTACCTTTTAAATTCAAATTTTTGGGCATGGTTCATTATATATTTCGAAATAAATTAATTAAAACAACACCCGACCAAAGTTGGCTCTCTTGTGGAAATTATTTTATTTCAAAGTATAAACGGTTGTTATACAAACTTTTGTATGAAAATTTTGCCTTAAAAATTTTTGGATTTAAATAAAAGAGGAAATAAAAAGCGTTATGTATATTTCCCATTAAGGATCAATTTTCTATTTAATGATGCTAGAATTTAAATTCAAATTCTGAATGGTTAAATATATATATTGAAATAAGTTGATTGAAACAATAACCCACCAAAGTGGGCTCTCTTGTGAAAATGAATTTTATTTCAAAGTAAAAGGTTTTGTGCGTATTTTTATGTGAATATTTATATGCCCAAAGAAAGTTAAATGTTTGACATAATTATATGTTTTTCTGTGATAATAAATGCGTGGTAATTATTCGGTTTTTACATGTGAAGTATAAATCGGCCCAAAGGAAGGTTTATTATTTGACCTATTATTTATTATCAGTGTTTGATTACTACACCAAGATATCAATTACAAGTTAATATGTTGTCCAAAGATAAATATTAATGGAGTGCTTGATATCTTGAAAGATGGGATTTGCATTTAAATTTGAAATTATTGTAGCTTTTCAGTTTACTTATGTGAGCTTGTGGAATTTTGTTGTTGTTCTATTTTCAGCTTTAACTCCTGCCAATATCACTACCAGTATAAATTCTATTTCGGTTCTAAATGTCTCTAATTTTAAATCAAGAAAGGAGAACTTGCTGATAGTTCTTGGGGTCATGGACCTTGACCTGGCGATGAGGATTAACTCTCCCCCCACCACTTACAGATAAGAGTACCTCTGATGAAAAGAGGGAGTTGGAAAGGTGAGAGAGGTCAAATCATATGTGCATTATGATTATGAAAAAGCCAATTTAGAAGCATGCCAGGGCACAATGTCCGATAAAGTTACTACATCTAAATGGTTCTTTTCTGATATTGAAAAGAGATTTGTCAAGAATGAAAAGGCTGAAATTGGTACACTCTTGACAAATATAATTTCAAAGAAGAATAATGGTAAAGGGAACATCAGGGAGTACATTATGGAAATGTCTCACCTTGCTTCTAAGTTGAAAGCACTTAAGCTTAAACTCTCTGAGGATTTGCTAGTGCATTTGGTTCTCATTTCGCTTCCAACTCAGTTTCGCCAGTTCAAGGTGAGATACAATTGCCAAAAAGAGACTTGGTCTCTGAATGAGCTCATCTCACACTGTGTTTAGGAAGAAGAAAGACTTGAGCAAGAGAAGACAGAAAGTGCTGACCTGATACATACCTATAAGGATAAGAAAAGGAAAAAAGAACAGGGAAGTTGCAGATACGACATCTCAAAAGAAACAAGAAAATGAACTAAAAAGTGCAGATGGCAATACTTGTTTCTTCTGTGGAGCTGAAGGTATATAAATAAGCGTTGCACTAATTATCTGGCGTGCTAATAAAGGTATGCTTCATAAGTTTTGTTTGTTTTGAAGTTAATTTAACTTCGGTACTTATGGACACATGATGAAAAGTTCCTGGTACAACCACTCATATCATTGTGTCTATTCAAGGTTGCCTAAGATGCCAGAAGCCGAGTGATGGTGAAAGATACATCCTTGTAGGTGATGGCAAGACGGTTTATGTTACGCCCCAGTCCCCTAATTACCCGGGAATTTTTTTCTTCTGAGATAGGTGGGGATGGAATGTTTAACATGCCGAGTTATTGCACCAAGCGTAAATAGAACACCACACAAGAAGGTCGTGCACACTAGAACAACACAGACAACAAAAGTAAAGGGAGTGCTCCAACACAAACAGCAGAAAAAAGGTACTATCTACAGCAGAAAGGAATGTACAGACAACAGCCAACTGACATATATACAACCCATCAGTTCAGTCCCCAAAAGGTACAGAGAAGTCCAACCCAAAAGTACAAATATATGTCTGCAGTACAAAAGTAAACAGCTACAACACCGGGGGCTACAGACACTACTACAGATTTGGGCTTGGGTAACGCCACTTAGATAGCGCTTCTAAAAAGCGATATCTAAGTGAGCTCTTGTATAACGCTTCTGCACTTATAGAAAATAAAAATAAATCAAAATTAAGGTAAAAATCACTTAGATAGCGCTTTTTGTTAAAGCGATATCCAAGTAATACCTTAAATAGCACTTTATTTTAGTGCTATGGTACTAATCGTTACGTAATCACTTTTATTTAAAAATATACATATATATAATCCATTAGATAGTGCTTAAACAAAAATATCCCAGCCTTAGGCGGGAAAATTCCATATTCCTGCTATTTTCCTAGGCCTATGATCTGCTAAATTTCCTGATTGCTCTAAGTGAACCCTCTCGTTTCCAAACGAGCCCTAAATTTCCTAACCTGGCCTCGTCTCTTTCCCATCTGGCGGCGACCTCCCCCCATCGACGACCTCCCACATCTGCTTCAACCTCATCCATCACCAACGTAAACATCTCTGGCCTTCGCCATCTTCGACCTCCCAAACTTCGACCTCCCCCTCCCGAACTTCGAGCGAGGTGTCCGTGCGTCGAGATCAGGGATTCCATGTGTCTTCTGACCAAAATCGAGGACGCGGTGCCAACTTCCGACCAAGGACGAGGCTTCCACACCTGTTCTTCGATGGAGAACGAGGCATCCCTGGTTTGATCGACCAAAAGTGAGGCAGCCACACTTCATCCAACCAAAGATTGTTGCTACCCATGCCTCGTCCAAGCGATATCGGAGTTTACATAGCTCGGTCCGACCTTTGTGGATTCAATCTCAGCCACAAAGTTATGAGATTGGGCAACTGAACGACTTTGAGCTATGAGATTTGGCAGCTTGGCTTCGTACAAGCTAGAGTCAAAGGGGATGGTGCCCTAAATTTCCCAATCGCTATCTTTGACCTCCCCCTCCTCATAGGCCTAGTCCTGTCTGACCTCCCGAACTTGTTCGGCCCCATCCACCATCAGCTCAGCAAGCTGTACAACCTCCAGTTCCTCACCATCAGCCACACCGGCGTCGAGGGCACCATCCCATCTGACCTCTTCTTCAACCACACCGCTCTCCAGCAGCTCGATCTTTCCTTCAACTGTCTCTACTGCAGGATCCCCGAGGTCTTCTCCTCCATCAAGGACCTCTTCCTCATCGACCTCAGCGGCAACCAGTTTAGAGGGACTGTCATTGTCCTAAACTTCACATCTCGATTCACATCGGCCAGGCCAGCATTCAGGTCGGAAACGCCTGCTGGGAGCTCTACTGCCTCGAGCACGGCATTCAGGTGAATCCATAGTCTCTACATCTCTAATTTTTCAATTTTTTGTCAATTATTTCTCTACATCCATAGTCTCTACATCTCTAATCTCTACTACCTAGTTTTTTATTTCATTAGAATTTTGGATTGGGACTTAGTATGAATGTGGAAAGTTAACTTTATATTAATTTTTGTAGTATTGTTCTTGATGGATCGAGATTGGGTAAATGCGGATCGATTATCTGAAACGTATAAGAAAGGGGTGGAAGAGTTGTGTGCTCATGCAATCAAGAATGCTAAAAATCAGATGTTCACTAATTGTCCTTGTCGAAAATGTCTAAATGTAAAAGAGGTTAGTGGTGAAATGAAGTTGCATGGGCATTTAATGTTTCACGGTATTGACAGAACATATAAGGTTTGGTCATATTATGGTGAGAGCAAAGGTAAATGTAGCTCAAGTCGCAAACGTAAATATAGTTCAAGTCAATTGGGCTCCCAATTTGAGTTTGAAAATATAATGAACACAAGTAGTATGGGAGATGGTAATGATAAATCTAGTCCTGTTAAGAATTTTTCAAGTGTTGTCAATGAAGAGTTGTGGGATCATCCTGATATGTGTGATGGCTTAAGAGAGGATGCTGGGTTACCATTGTGGCCGGGTTGTACAAAGGCTTCAAAATTGTCAGCTGTGTTGATTTTGTACAACTTAACAGCTAATCACCAAGTTTCTGATGTGTTCTTCACAGAGATGTTAGAAGCTGTAAGTGGGCTACTACCAGATGGGAATGTGCTTCCTCGTAGAGCGTATGATGCTAAACAAATGCTCAAATCTATCGGGTTAACACATGAGAAGATCCATGCTTGTCCGGATGATTGTATTTTATTTAGAAAAGAGTGCGCAGAATTGAATGAATGTCCCAAGTGTGGCAAGAAGCGATATAAGAAAAACAACTCCTCGGCCAAAGTTATGTGGTACTTTCCTATAATTCCTAGGTTTAGGAGGTTGTATAGTAGCGCAGAAGATGCTAAATACTTGACATGGCATCATGATGAAAGAATTAATGATGGAATGTTGAGCCACCCAGCCGATTCACCTCAGTGGAAGACATTTGATAATAAATATCAGGAATTTGGCAAGGATCCAAGGAACTTGCGCTTAGTACTTTCAACAGATGGAATGAACCCTCATGGTCTTCAGAGTACTTCCTATAGTACATGGCCTGTGATTTTGATGATCTATAACCTGGCTTCTTGGTTATGCATGAAGCGGAAGTATATGATGCTGTCTATTTTGATATCAGGACCTAAGCAACCTGGTAACGACATTGACATATATTTGGCTCCTTTAATCGAGGACTTAAAGGTGTTGTGGGAAGAGGGTGTTGATGTATACGATGGATACAAAAAGGCTGATTTCAGATTGAATGCTATGTTGTTTGGAACAATCAATGATTTTCCAGCTTATGGAAAGCTTTCTGGATATAGTGTGAAGGGGCATTGTGCTTGCCCATGTTGTACAAATGACACAGATCATCTTCGATTGAGTCATTGTAAGAAGTCTGTTTACATGGGGCATAGACGGTGGTTGGATCGACGTCATCCCTATAGAACGATATCTGAGGCATTCAATGGTGAAGTTGAAGATCGGTGTCCACCTCCTACATTGTCAGGTGTTGATGTGCTGAAGGAGGTGGAAAACATTAAGACACAGTTTGGTAAGAAGTTTGCAAAGTTTGTTCCCACTAAAGGTTTTAAGAAAGAATCAATATTTTTTCAGTTAGTCCATTGGAAGGACTTGTTTGTTAGGCATTTTATTGATCTCATGCATAATGAGAAAAATCTTGGGGCTAGTTTGTTAAATACTTTGTTAGGTGACAATTTGAAATCTAAAGATGGACTTAATGCACGAATGGACATGGTTGATATAGGAATCAGAGAAGAACTTGCACCTGTACCAAAGGAGGGGAAAGCACCATATTTGCCTCCTGCTGCTCATACTTTATCTAAGAAAGAAAAGACTGTGTTACTCGAGATACTCCATTCTGTGAAGGTACCTGAGGGGTACTCGTCCAACGTACAAAGTCTTGTATCTTTACCCAGGTGGAAATTGATGACTTTAAAATCACATGATTATCATGTCATCATTGAGAATTTGCTGACAATTGCAATTCGTGCTATTTTGCCAGAAAATGTATGTAAAACTATCACAAAGTTATGTTGGTTTTTCAAAGCCATGAGCAGCAAGATCATAGACCCAAGAAGTCTGTCAAGTCTTCAAAAAGTGATTATAGAAACACTTTGTGAGCGTGAGATGTATTTCCCCCCTTCTTTCTTTGATATCATGATTCATTTGACTATACACTTGGTTTACGAGACAAGGATGTGTGGTCCTGCACGTATGAGGTGGATGTATGGCATAGAGCGGTATATGACAGTTTTGAAAGGTTATGTAAGGAAAATGTACCGACCAGAAGCTTGCATCGCTGAAACCTATTTAGTTGAAGACGCGATAGAATATTGGTCTGAATATATTCCAAATGTCGAAGCAATTGGACTTCCTAGTACTCGTCACACTAATAGGATTGACGGTGAGGGTGTAACAAGTGGTCAACCAATGTTGATCAACCTCGAACATTGGCGACGGGTACACTTGTGTGTTCTACATAACACAATTGATGTTGTTCCTTATGTTGAGTTGCACAAGAAGGTTATCTCAAGAAAATATCCAGAAAAGGCTCTGATTGGATTGAAGTGGAACACAATTTTACCTTCATTGATTGGTTTAAGTGACATATTGGTGATATGATCTTAGAGAAAAGTGATTCAGTATCGAAAATGGTTAAGTTTTTGTCAAGAGGACCTGATATGTTTACTCTTACAAATGTTATCTCATCAATGGATACACATTCTACACTAGAGAACACGATGAGAGGAGTACTATGCAGAATAGCGGGGTTTCTATTAATGCCACCGCACTAAACTAGACAGATACGACGTACTTTGGACAAATCATGAATATGTGGGAAATTGACTATGTCGGATTCCGAGTTCCGTTGTTTGACTGCAGTTGGGTTAGCATTCATCATGGGGTACATGTTGAAAGTTGTGGATTCATACGGGTCGATTTGAAAAAGGTTGGGTACAAAGACGATTCGTTCATTATGGCAACGCAAGCTAAGCATGTGTTTTATGTCAGTGACCCAGTTGATAAGAAGTGGTCCATTGTTATATTGTCAAACAAGTTCAATAACAGTTACCAAGTTAGTGACCATGTTGATGAGGACGTTGACACAATTAATGATCCTTCTTTTAAGAACCTGTATGTGTGCCCGAGCACTGATGATAATTGTTAACGCTTATATACAAGATATGATCATGATGAGGGTGAATATGTAAATCCAGATTTAGTTAATATACATGGTCATGAACGAGCAAAGCCAACTACGAAAAGGAAGAAGATATCTAATGCGAAGAAGAAATGTATGATTTGTTCCTATTTATTTTTGTTATTTATATATAGTCATTTCAGCTAAAAATACAAATCTGCTTTAGACATGCAATAGATTGTGCTTACTTCACTTAATTGGAATGAATAAGATATGTAGAAATTTTTGTAATCTGCATTCACTCTCATCTATTAATCTTGTCACCTTATGATCTTGTTCTTCTCTTAGTTGCAGGATCATGGTTACTGGATCCCAGGCAAAGAGCGTGCTAGTGGGGATGGTCAGGGTGGTTCTAGAAGAGGTGAGACAGGGGGTTTCGATGGTACTAGTGGCATGTCTTAGATTCAGTCTCGAGGAATAGTTACTATGGTGAATGTTAAGAAAAAAGGGCCAAAGGAGATGTAATAAAGGTGAATTGGAATGAAATGTGGATGACCCTAGCACACTTCATTGGCTCTTGTAGTAGTAGAACTTTTCCCATCACGATTACAGATTGGCGTAATAAAGATTTGACATCCCTGAAAGACCAATTTTGGGATGAAATCAAGGTTTATTCCTGAACTGTTAGTAATCTGCACAAAGTTAGAATTAGAATTATTCCATCATGAGTAGTTACTTGCGGAGATGATTTTCCAGCCTATATCATGCTAGGTCTTCTTATAACTTCATTTGGATGAAATTGACCTTTTGATTTCTGCATGCTAGCTAGGCTCTGCATTTCTTATTTCTTGGTCTATTAAGAAAGCTAACACTTGATTTCATTACACGTTTATGATTTTTTCAGTATGAATATTCTATATCAAAGTAAAATATGTTTCATCAGCTAATGATAATCAGTAGATTATCTCTTTAAAAAATCTACTGAATAAACTGGACTAGAAAATGAAATGTCACATGTGGACTAGAAAATGATATGTCACTTTGCAGGACTTTTGGATCCTCATTGCTTCTTGCTTTGTCTCCTTCCCCTTCTCCTCGTCCTGTTGGCCCTTCCTCGTGGACTCTCTTCCCGAGCCTCATTGCTTTTTGGATTTTTGTTATATTCTCAATGTTCAGTTTTTGTTGCTCTGGATGTAGTCAAGGTGTCATATAACATATTGGTATTCTGTCTGGTTTCTTGTTCACAGGACTCGTGTAGGCTGTCTAACCATTTGTTTCAAGGTCACACACAAAGAAAACAAAAACAAAAAACCTTTATGAAGCATCCCACAAAGGAAGCATGAAGTTTCAGTCATCTTTTGTTTCATTTTCCATTTGTTGAACTTTTAGAATGCATTGTCTTTTTTTGGCCTTTTCAAATTGAGCAATTTGCAGTTGACCTGCATCTCCAGCTCTGGCCGAAATTTCAATGTTAATGGCTTTGTGCTACCATCTTCTTCTCTCATTGCCCATCGTTCCATTTCAATACTGTAAAATTCTTTCGGGCTATCTTACTAACCAGTATTCTCCAGGTTTGTATCTTAGTTTATGTAAGAATGGCTCGAGGAAATTTTGCAGCGCCTACATCTTTCAGTGTTTCCGTTGCATCTATAATTGCTCCTATATTGAAAGGAGTTTTGTTCTACATGAGGATTGATGGTAGGAGTCATCTTATTACTCAAAATTACATTACAGGTTTTGAGAAAAAGTATTGTTTTTGCAGATTTTCAAATAGAACTCCCACCATGCAAGTATAGATTCTAGCCTTGAATCCTATTATCGAAGTCCTATGATTTACAATGATTTGTATATGTTTAACTGAAATTCTCAGAAGTTGTTTCGCTCAAGATTTTTGCTGGAAAGTTTATTCATAAAAAATTCTTTTGATTGGCTAAATTAGAAACCTGAGTTCTGTCAACAAGACCTCATCCCTCCTGCACCAGCATGCCCAGTAGGCTAGAGTCACAAATTCAGCATTCTAAAAGGTTCAGTTAAGACAGACTGCTATATATGCAACCATTCCCTTATTTTGTTTATGCGCTCCGATAAAGGTCAGATTGAACCCTATCTGTAGATTCATCTATGATATTGGTCTTACCCATATCTGTCACGCCCCGCTTCCCAAAAACATGGAGGCGAAGCGTGAGAAGGTCCGCACGGACTTGAAGCTGCAAAGCCGCAAGTCCGATAAGCGTCAAATAAAACGAAGTAGCAGGTCCCTGTAATGTGACTCAGAACAACAATAAAAATAATAGGAAAAGAGGGACAATAATATAACATTATTCCAACCCATAGTCCAACAAAAAGTCCAACAACCAGAAATGCCACAAGGCAACAAAAGAATCAAAAGCAAAAGGCCTAGCATGGCCCACAGAATCTAACAAAACGGTGCTACTCACCGACAACCATAGCTAACAAAAGAAGAGTACGGAAGATCTCTAAGATTGATCACCGGTGTCCTCGTACTCCACGTCACCAACAGGTTTGGGCACGAACTCCACGAACTCGTCACCCTCCGCAACTGTCTCTGGCTCAGCAACTAACATGCGTCACCGAAAGAGAAGGGGCACATGTCAGTAAGTCTAAAAGACTTGTACAAGGAAACTATAAAAGTAAAGCAACCTAAATTAAAAGTTCTAAAGTAAAGTATGACATGGATATAAAATGACGAATGATACACTACTACAAAATGGACCTTTAACAGCGCTTAAATAAGGCCTTTAATAGCGCTTTACAAGCGCTGTCTATCTCGCCGCTGCTATAGGGGGGCTGGTTTTAATAGCGCTTTACAAGCGCTGTTAAAGGGGTCCTTTAACAGCACTTGTTTGTGCAAGCGCTGTTAAAGGGGTGGCCTTTAACAGCGCTTGTTAGTGCAAGCGCTGTTAAAAGGGGGCCTTTAACAGCGCTTCTTTAGTGCAAGCGCTGTTAAAGGCCCCCCTTTAACAGCGCTTGTTTGTGCAAGCGCTGTTAAAGGGGGGCCTTTAACAGCGCTTGTTAGTGCAAGCGCTGTTAAAGGGGGGCCTTTAACAGCGCTTCTATAGTGCAAGCGCTGTTAAAGGGGGGCCTTTAACAGCGCTTGTTAGTGCAAGCGCTGTTAAAGGGGGGCCTTTAACAGCGCTTCTTTAGTGCAAGCGCTGTTAAAGGGGGGCCTTTAACTGCGCTTGTTAGTGCAAGCGCTGTTAAAGGGGGGGCCTTTAACAGCGCTTCTATAGTGCAAGCGCTGTTAAAGGGGGGCCTTTAACAGCGCATGTTAGTGCAAGCGCTGTTAAAGGGGGGCCTTTAACAACGCTTCTTTAGTGCAAGCGCTGTTAAAGGCCCCCCTTTAACAGCGCTTGTTAGTGCAAGCGCTGTTAAAGGGGGGCCTTTAACAGCGCTTCTTTAGTGCAAACATACGTCCCAACACTCAAGACCAATTCGACAAGTTTACTGAACAGATCCAAAAAGCCCTCGTCACTAAAAATTAAGATATTATGAAAGATCATTAGTAGCACATATGGTTTAAACATACGTCCCAACACTAACAAACCACTTCCATTAATTAAGAAACATATGCAACAAGCGAAGCAGTTGTACCATACAAACCGTTACATCATCTATCCTCCGAGGAGGGTTCATCGTGGAGCTAAAGCTCTCACTATAGAGGAACCTGCCGCTCTGGGGATAAAAGCAGTTATTTTACAATCCAAACTTCATCACACGCACTTAAACATCACACGCCACAAGGATGCAAATAACATGGAGCTAATCAGTGGTAGATCTCGATGATGCAACGCATGCCGAGTGCGGGTATGATCTTGTACTCTTTGAAGCCAGCTTCAGTGAAGAGCTTCTTCCAGTCGTTCTCCGTTCTCTGCCTCCCCTTCACGTGAACCAGCATCTGGATGTCCCACTGAAGCTGTATTTCGGTAAGATTGGGATGTATGCCATCGGCCCCCACATCAATCACTTTGTCGATTATGATAGTCTTCCCTCCTTTCTCTTTGGTACTAATGATAAGCAAGAAACAAAGCAAGCAACCATAATAGTTTTCGTATACGTGTATACCTGCCAACATCTGAAAGCTTGAATGTTCGTCGGTCAGGCAGACAAGAAGAGGGCTCGGGCCTATGACATCACATCAATAAAATACCATGTAAGCAGTACTTAAAGAAAAGGATAGGATTCAACCGAAATATTTTTTGAGACAAATTATACCATGTAAGCAGTAAGGCTCTGCTTCCCCAGCTTCTTACTCCAGTAAGGTGCCAAGGAACAATGTGCACTCCCGCAAACAGGATCCTGAAAAAGCGAGAGGTAAATTTAAATTTCACTTCATATCTGATTTCATCCCCCATATACTTAGATTAAGCTCATGTACTTTTCCGGTTGAAGTCAATGGATGATTCGCACATCAAGTATGATAAAATATGTAGGATAAGACAAGGTTGTGGCATTTCGATCTGAGGCGCACGTCTCATTATATTTTCATATATATGACTGTACGAGTATTGCACATCCTCATCATTAATTCATATGAAAGACCACATCAGCAAATTAGTAAATTCCGTAATGTTGGATTGATCAGGCAAGTGAAGAATGAATCTTCTCTATACTTGAGCAATGTACAAGCATCCGGGGCAACTACTCTACAAGGAAAACATGGTAGGGACGCTGTCGGTAATGTGTTCTCAAACCACTTTCCACCACAACCAAAAATACACAAAACGTGGAGATTGAGCTTAGCCAGCATAAATGGCCAGAGCTCAACGGTCCAACCAAGCAAAAAGTATCCAACAAAAGAAGAAAATGACATGATACCGCTTCTGTGTTAAGAAAAGCTTGCTAAAATGCATATACAACAACAAATGAATGAAACTAAGAGAAACATTAATTGACATGTGGGTTAATGAGTTGCAATCAAAGGCTCCTCTAGTCATGCTCTATAAATTAAGTTTAGATGGACAAGTCATAATTGTTAATTTTAAAGGTTACATGTATCAGTGAGATCAGACTAATTGGTGCATATCTCCTTCCACCGCATGAAAATCAGCTTACACAACTCCATATAGTATCTGATCTATTTCTTTCTCATTTCCTCAGTTATTGTCGATGAACATAAACAAGGAATACAGCTGATACACAAATTAAACAATTTCTAAATTAAGCCAACACCAAAAGCAGTTATGGGCAGCTCAAAGGATCAGAGACCAAAAGCTGAAAAAGATTACAGAAAGCACTTCACATCGTTTCTTGAAAGGTGAATCAGATTAGGAATTTGGTTGCAGGGTTAACACACCACCATAAAATCTCTATCACATGAGGAAGAGTTGTACAGTTATTATTGATTTGTAACATGGATGACAAATAATCTGGTAAAATGTGAAGAGAAGTGAAAAAAGCATCACCCGAGAAAAAAAACCCAAATAAAATCCATAGTTCTGCAGCATAATAAAATGATACAAAATTCGATAGTCTTGCTATTTCTAAAATTCTGCAGCATATTCGAACCTGGGATCTAGAATATGAACATCGATAGTTTGCATCTCCTTCTAATGTCCTGGTAGCAAAAAATAAATATACTGGATGGAGCCATGGAGGGCTCTTCATGATTGGCTTCCTGAATAGCAGGATAAAGCTCATATCACTAGCTGAACTAAACTGAGTGAACATTCAGTTAAGAGCCAAGCATTACTTTCAAGTGAAATGCACAATGAAGAACCTGATGAGAACAGAAACCGATCGAATAACATATGCCATGATCTGTTCATTAATATCAATCGCCGCTCTTGAGTTAGTATAACAATTGGATGAGACTGAGAGTCTGAAGATGAACCTGTGGATATAGCGATAACATCTGATTAGTAGATGATATATGTGCAAGTACTTTATGGTATCTTAAACATAACCCTAGATTTTAATGCCCTGAAGATTAAACTGCACAAGAAGTGCCCATGCTTTAAAATTTTCAATACCATGGGGTTAAATATCAATAGTGGGAAAGCTAAACAGCCCCTTTTTGTCCATTCTTGTAACTAAAACAAATGTTAGAAAATTTATTTTTTTTAATTTATTATTTATACATTGCTGATTTTATTTGGGTTTAAGCCTGAACATAGTGAACAGAGCACGGTGTAGGGCTGAACTAAAATTTGCCTTGGTGAGACCCAATTATTTGCCTTGGTGAGCACGGTGTAGGGCTGAAGGGAAAGAACTCATTACCAGTAAATTCGGCAAGTGCAGAAAGTGCAATGGAGCTTGCCTTGAATCCTTCTCGTTTACAAATATATTTAAAACTACCACAAAGAATCCTTATCCATGAGAAAAAAAACATGTGCAAAACCACATCCATGTGTAGATATTCCATTATGATCGCATAAAAATACCAAAGGGAATAAAGCAAAAGAACCAAGAATTTTTGCCATACTCTATTTATAAATGCCGTGTACCTGTTCACAACACGACTTATTGTTGGTTGCACAAACATATGTACCCTGTAATCAACAAAACTACCAATATTAACAGTTGGGTTTTATGCACTATGAGATCCAGTCATTTTAACAAGGAATACCTATATATAAGTTCCAGCCAGAGAATAACTAGTATAAATCTATGTAACTAGCATACATGATAACATACCAAAAGAACTCACTTAGCTACTTGTCGGAGTGACCTCAAAGCTGGTGCATAGAGGTCGTTGCATATGCAAATTACCTGCACGTGTAATAAATACATTATCAGCGGGGATGAAAGTAGTTAAATTATACAATCATATGAAACATGTGCTAATTTCTAACTACCACATCCCGCTTCCCGATATGGGACGACGAGATGGGTCCACGCTGTATTTAAATACATCAAATATAAAATGTTGGAAACAATCGCAATCTCAGATCCCGCCGCACTTCCTTAACGAGCGGCACATATAAAAACCTTTATTACATCCAAATCCTAATGTTTCAAAACATGAAGTACTGATAATATGGTGTCCAGCTAATGAATACTCATACCACTTTTTTAACTTTCGGTGCATATGCCCAAACCAACATAATGGGTCTTACCACAATTGATCCTGTTATGATATTACTTATAATATGGTGCAATATATGAGATTGTGAGGAACTTTAATGTTAAAAAATTGCAATCACAACTTTATAATGCTACAAAAAGCAAGCATTATTAATGCAAATTGACCAAATATCACAACTTTATCAAAGGGTTAAAAAACAAAGTTTCACTGAATACCGACCTTTAGGGTGCACATCTATACTAAAGTGACATATTTCTGGACCACATAACGACACCAATCTTCCTTGACTTCAGCTAGTTGATCAGGAGAGTAAGTAGCACATTGGTAGTCAGGGAAGTACTACAAAATAGAATATCATAGCAAATAGCAAATAGCAAATATATGTTATAATCAAATATTAGCAAATATAACTAAAAAATGCGAAATATAAATTAAAACTAAAACTACATACCGTATCTGGGATGATGTTTTCATTTTGTGAAAGGATTTCTTTCATGAATCGCATAACATAATAACCACAATCAATTGTATTGGTCTGAAGGGGGCACTATACAATTCAAAAAATGAAAAATTATATGAATGGTGAGTTATCCTTGGTTGATCTAGATTTGAGCAACATATGAAATTAGAAGAGACCGTTGTACATACATTTATACGGATCCACGTGGGTTTGTTTGATCTAGATTTCGGGCCCCTGGTTCCCTTAGAAGCACGATAAATGCACAAAGCTCTAACAAAATAAAATAAATTTAGTCAACTCGTTATATTCAACATATATCATATTTACATATTGACATAAAACACAATTAACTTACTTGTCGAATGTATCCTTCATGGTTCGATTATATTTTGGATCATGATGCAAGGAATCCAAATAATATATTGTCTCTGATGTGGCATTGATGACTAACAACACCCAATGACCCCTACAAAAGTAGTTAGCAAATTCTAAGTGACTACATTCTTAGGAATTCATTAAATTAAATAAAATATATTAAAAAGTTATTTACCCTGTATTATATGGTGCCAAGAATAACTTCCCTGTCTCGTTATATTCAATAAGTGCATCGGCTATATACTTCGTTGGCTCATCAACAAAAGAAGATGTGTTATGTGGGCATAAGAATGAGAATCTCCTTGTGTTTTGTCTGTTGACAACCAACTCATAGTACAAGTACCTTGAATGAAGATTAAAAATAATTTATCAATAATATCAACGTTTAATTGAAATGAAATTCTAAAAATTGTTTACTTAAAGTACCTGATATATACACAGATTACCGGACAATCCAACCACTCGTGTTGAAGAAGTTCATTGACAATTTGATGACTAATTAACTCCATATATGATATACCAAAAATGTCTCTCTCCCTGTGTATTTGTAACAGCGCACCACCTTGAAGCTTTTGTGTAGCATATATCTGAATAAAATTGCAATACATGGAGAGATTATTTGCAGCAACTGCAGGAGAGGACTCCTGATGTTTTGACTCTACTTTTTCGTGTTTCTTTTTACTAGTTGCACGACCAGCATGGGAGGGCTCCTGATGTTTTGCCTTTACTTTTTCTTGTTTCTTTTTAGGAGTACCTGACTCCTTTGTTTTAACCGACTCTTTGACGTTAGATTTTGCGGGCATCTGTATGGGAAATCATTTAAGTGAATCATTTGGTAAGAAAATAATGAAACACCAATATAAGAATCTAATGTATACTATAAGAAGTCTTACCGTAGAGACCAAATCAATAAGGTTGGTTGGCCATGCAACAAAAGTACCAATCGCATCACCTACTACCATGACTCCTGCATCCTATATAGGTATTGGTAGTGGTGCATCTGACTCTATCACATGTTCAACCATAACTTTCATATGAGTCATGGGTAATGATATATTGTGTAGTTTTCTATCATCAGGACGATTGCAGACCTTTCCCTTCCCAACTATGCGATGTGTTGGGGATGATAAATAGAAATTGCATGATGAGATGTCCTAAAACAAAAATTTCATAAAGAAAACATCAATTAATGTTGTTAATCATACAGGAATGTATTTTGCTAATAATATCTTGAATTAATTATTTGTAAATGCAATAATTTAATAGAAAAACACTTACTTCAGGAATATTACAGGAAAGAAGCGTGCAACTACCACTTTTGCTGATTGTAGCTAATTCTTTGGTGTGACCCATACTCTCAAATACTTTCATCTTCTCTAAGAGCAATGCCACTGTTTCTCTTAAGTCCGCGTTATCATTATTTCTTCTGCGCTTTTCACTTGGGAAACAATCTTTTACTGACGGCCCGAATCCATAACCTCTAACCCGTCCAGGATACTCTGGGACATTTAAGACTCGAGAAAGTATATCCTGCGAGTCCTGTAACTGATCCTGTGATGTAGTTTGTGAAATGGTCTCCTGGCACATAAATTTGAAAGGTAACATGTACATCAGTAGTGATAAAACAAGAAAATAATAAAAGAACTAGAGTAAAATGATATCATACATACAATTTTCTCACACACTTGCTGAACATTTTCATTATTAACCACTCCTAACTTATTTACACGAGCACCCTTCCATAAATCATGACAGGCTATGGATGTGTCATTTGATTCTGACTCCTTTAACTGTACATTCAGACAATTAAGATAATTAATAAATTGATTGAAAATCATTTCTAACATCTTGTACGTTATATCTTTTGTATACTTACCATCTTTTGCTCAAGGCGTGCGTAACCCATACGGCCCTTTCTATATGGGTACATATGATTTAATGCTCTTTTTCGATTTTGAGTGCTTCGCATCTATTTAGGCACAAAGCAACTATATTAATACAAAGTAATATGTTTAGTCAAATTCCTCAAAATGAGTAACATTACCGTAAATTCATCGCACTGACGTTTAGCAACAAACGCTCTCCATTGATCTTCAGATATGAAAGGATACTCATGTGGAGGATGCTCAATAACACTACCACTTTCATCATAAACATAATTCTTTGTTAAGTAGGTTCTGAAATTTCTACAAAGTTTGCCTGCTTCTTTAAGAATATATCTCCGATGACTATCATCAACAATGAAAGATGTCTACAAAAGTGTGCTCAATTGTGTTAGTATGTTTGTATAAGAATAAAAACATTTGAGAGTATGTATATTACCTGTATATCCTTCCAGATGTTTTCTTTCACTACTTTTAAAGCCGACGATTTCCAGTTATCACATGTTATTGGCACCATCTGTCGGGTAATTGCCCCAATATAACTCACAAATATAGCACTGTTAGGATCAATTGGTTGACCCCTATCATTCCATCCAACCTAATAACAATGATAGAATAAGAAAATGAATATATGTTGATGAAAATTAATATGATTAAATAATAAAAACTTGTAAGTAGAATACCTTAAATGATATCCCTTTGCTGCGTGCACGAATAACTCCCTCCATAGCGGTCACTCCACGTTTAATAACATTTTCCTCAATATTAGGAGCATCACCATCAAGGGGAACACAGTTGTCATCACTAGAAGACATTTATCTACAACAAAGTAAAACAACATTAAATTGTTAGTTCACAAGAAAAGATGCAAGAAAAATGAATTAAGATCAATATACATCACTCACCAGAAAAAGTCGTATGAACTTAATTAGGTTAATCTTTTCCTTTTCCTTGTTGGATTAATACTTGTTTGTCCCTTCATGACATGAAATGACGGATTGACCCAAATCCCCTCATCATGATCATCTCTCATATAGAGACCATCATCTACATTAGGATCAATATCAAGTGATTGTGATGTCCCTAAGAAAGCATCATCCTCAGTATTGATATCTTCATGTGCTTGGCTACGACAGTCATTTAATTTGTTATTCAACAACACAATGGACCACTTCACATCAGTGGGATCTGTGACATAGAATACTTGTTGAGCTTGCGAAGATAAAATAAAAGGCTCGTCCTTATACCCCTCCCTATTGAGATCCACCCGCATGAACCCTAACTCATCAATTTGAACCCCATTATTGTTGTCTGCCCACTTACAACCAAACACGGCCAATCGAAACATACTATAATCCAACTCCCATATGCGTTCAATAACACCAAAGTATGACATATTTGCATATATGGGATTTCTGTCTTTTGCACTAGAGATGTGCATAGATTCAGCTACAAGAGTCACTCCACTGTTTTGCATTGTACTTTGATCATCATGATCTTTAATGTAGAATGTGTACCCGTTAATAAGGTAACCATTGTGAGAAAAAACGTGTACACTTGGACCATTTGCTAACCATCTCAATCTATCTGAAACTGAAGCTCTATTTATAGCCAACTCTCCAAAGACTTGTTCTTTCAGCCATGTTATAAAAGACCGATTGTGTTCTCTTGTTACCCAATTCTCATTCCTATTTGGGTTTGAATTTCGAAGTAGTTCCTTGTGTCTTTCAGCATACGGCTCAACTTCAACATCATTGTGCAGAACATATAAATGTGCTTGTTCCCACTCTGTCCTTGATATGAGCACTACATCACCTCCCTTAATCCCTTCCCCTGATATTCTTCCTGTGTGACGAGACCTTGGAAGCCCTATGGAATCAACATTGCT
This sequence comes from Scilla litardierei, assembly GCA_030789695.1. Classification (NCBI taxonomy): domain Eukaryota; kingdom Viridiplantae; phylum Streptophyta; class Magnoliopsida; order Asparagales; family Asparagaceae; genus Scilla; species Scilla litardierei. Next base: position 338,352,785 of record CM061142.1, on the reverse strand, counting down.
TAGGCACTCTGTACAAAATTCAACAGCTTCTTCAACTATGTAACGCTCAACCATACAACCTTCTGGTCGACTACGGTTTTTCACATACCCTTTTAATATCTTCATATAGCGCTCGATCGGGTACATCCATCTCATATAGGCTGGTCCACACAATTGTGTCTCTCTAACCAGGTGAACAGTCAGATGAACCATTATGTCAAAGAAGGATGGTGGTAAATACATCTCAAGCTCACACAATGTGACAACAATTTCTTTTTGCAATGCCGGTAACTTTCCAGGATCAATAACTTTACTGCAAATTGCCCTGAAGAAGAAACATAGTTTTGTGATGGTCACCCTCACCTTTTTTGGCAAAATGGAACGTATACCCACTGGTAGTAAATGCTCCATCAAAACATGACAATCATGAGATTTTAGACCTTTTAACTTGAGATCTTTCATAGATACCAGGCTTCTAATGTTTGACGAGTATCCCTCTGGAACTTTAACTCCATCGAGAAACTTACAAAAAACTTTTTTTTCTTTCCTAGATAGAGTATGAGCTGCAGGAGGTAGATATGTACGCTTTCCCTTCTTTACCGGTCCCAATTCTATCCTCATTCCCATACTTACCATGTCCAACCTCGCATTTATCCCATCTTTACTCTTTCCTGGAACATTAAGCAACGTCCCGATAACACTTTCAAAAACATTCTTTTCAATATGCATCACATCAAGGAAATGTCTTACATACAATGACTTCCAATATGGTAATTCAAAGAAAATAGAGTTTTTCTTCCACCCGCTGGTGACAAGTTCTCCTGCAAATGGCTTCCCAAAATTACTACTTAAATTCTTTACCTTTTCAAACAGCTTATCACCGGTCAATGGCACAGGAGCTCTACATTCCTCTGTATTCCCATTGAATGCTTTCCTCAACCACCGGTAACGATGCCTCACGGGTAAAAATCTACGATGTCCGAGGAAGACATTCTTCTTACAATGTTCCAACCGCATCCAATACGTACTCTCTTCACATAAAGGGCATGCACACTTTCCTTTGATACTATATCCTGACAGATTACCATATGCTGGAAAATCATTAATTGTGCCAAATAACATAGCCCTCAAGTTGAAATTCTCTTTCTTGTACCCATCGTACACCTCTACACCTGTGTCCCACATTTGTTTCAAATCTTCAATTAACGGAGACAAGTATATGTCTATATCATTTCCTGGTTGTTTAGGCCCAGAAATTAACATAGACAACATCATGTACTTGCGCTTCATGCATAACCATGGAGGTAGATTATAAATCATCAAAATCACTGGCCATGTGCTGTGGGAACTACTTTGAATACCATGTGGGTTCATTCCGTCGGTAGACAATGCAATTCGTAGGTTTCTTGCTTCTTCCCCAAATTCAGGATAATCGTGATCAAATTTTGTCCATTGAGGAGAATCTGCTGGGTGACGGAACATGCCATCTTTAATCCGTTCATTTGAATGCCACGTCAAGTGTTTTGCATCTTCTGGACTGCGATACATGCGCCTAAATCTTGGTATTATGGGGAAATACCATGCCACCTTCACTGGAGTTGATTCTTTTCTTTTATATCGTGAGGCTTTACATTTAGGACACATGTTTAACGATGCATATTCATTACGAAATAAGATGCAATCGTTAGGACAAGCATGAATCCTCTCATAGCTCATGCCTATAGAGCATAACATTCGCTTAGCCTCATATGTTCGACTAGGAAGCACATTATCTTCTGGCAACATATCCTTTAGAATTATGAGTAACTCTGTGAAGCTCTTATCAGACCATCCATTGCTCGCTTTCAAGTTATACAATTTTAATACCGCCGACAATCGGTTGAACTTAGTACAACCACTGTACAATGGCTTCTCCGCATCACTTACCAACCTCGTAAACATTTCAGGACAATCCCGGAGATCATCTTCAACCATATTTGCCAGCTCTTCTAGGCGATCGTCATTATATGTATTTGTGTTTGTATCACTTGTAGCATACCTCTCTGTACTTCCAAATTCACTGCACTCTTCTCTTGTCTCACCATGCCTTGTCCAACATGTATAACTTCGATCAATTCCATTGCACACTAAATGATCTTTCAACTCATCCTCGCTAACTCCCCTTGCATAGCAACACTTTAAACAGGGGCATATGATTTTCCTTGGATTTTCTGCATGATCAACTGCAAATCTAATGAACTCTTTCACTCCATCCTCGTATTCTTTCGATAAACGATTTGCAGACATCCATTTTCGATCCATATTTATCAATCTAACAAAAAAATTATTAACATTAGGTATTTTGTTATTTGAGAGGTGAAGGTCTGAATGAAAGTAGAAGGCTAACCTGGAGATAAAACAAGCAGATGGCAATGGCACCGTTATATCAAAGTAGGCCTCAGAGAAGACCAATCACAAAAGTATTTACTCCTGCAAGTAACACGAAGTTGTTTTTAGTTATATATATAATAGCACCTAATAGTAAAATAATCTATAAACCATTTTCTTTTGTCAAAAAGAGGCAAAGCGATTTCATATTTACATTATGTTTTACATGAATAAAGATCTTGTGTTTTTAGATATATATATGAGTATGTTAATACATGAATACATGCTAAACATACCAAATCGAAATAGTGTAGACTAGCATGCTTTTAGATATATATATATGAGTAAACTACATACCGTTTGAGAAATATTCATGTATATATCCTAGAAGTATTTGCAGCAAAAAAATACCCTCTTTTCATCTCTCAATCACTCTGCTCTTGAATATTTGATATGATACAGATCCTGACCTCTCACCCACGACTTTTTTGAAGAGCACTTTCTTCACATTGCTAATCTTTAACCTGATACTTAACCCTTACAGTTGCAGATTGTGTATATAATACTAAATATTGTGACATTGCTTATGTTCTTATTGCTGTCGATATTCTATCTAGTTATATACATTTTGGTAGCAACAGCGAGGACTTCATTGTAATGTACCAATCACAGCTGAACCAGAAACACGTGTTAGCTTTGAAAATGAGATAATTGTTGGGGTTCAATTGATTCAGTTCCTGGAGGTCTAAATTCATAGAAGATGAAAGGATAACAACCAATCTTATGGTCAAGAAAGATGCCGCAAGTACCCACCTAACCAGATGTTAAACCCTAAACAACAATTCTTATTTGTTCTTGGTGTATGTTTATTAGCTTTAATTCTCCTCTCATTACTACTACAAACTCCTTAAAGACTTTCAATTTTCCTAGCATACCTTGGGCCTTGGGTTTTCACTAGTCTCTATTTCTAACATGGATCTACACAAATAGTAGAGATGAAACAAAAGATGAATCCTTTTGTTCTTATTCCTATATCATGATGCCAATCATCTGCTTATTCAAAACTTCATTCCTTGTTAAGTAATGATTTTGCCATTCCATGATGTCTAACACGGAGACGTTTACATCATTTTAGCATTGATGGCGCATAGATATTCCATGTTAAAATTAGGGATTCTAGTTTGTGATGGCTATGGTAAGTCATCTTTTAAAGTTTAACCATTTTAAAAATAAACCTGAACATGAATATAAATAGTTGGACACATAATTATTTCACAAAAGCCAAATTATTAAACCAAGTTCATGACCACTCAAGCCAATCTAATTAAATATTTCTAATCAATTCATCATCATCCTTACCATGTTAATGACCAATCATGTTCCTCTTCTTTAGCAGCAAACTCCTCTCCCCCCTGCACATTTTGTTCTTTTAGTTTACTTTCTTTATTCTAATTTCACTATATGTTTGCATCTTAACAATACTTGGGGGAGAAAATCTGTATGTTAAATAAAAATTAGAATACATTGAGGATTTGATTACAATTTACTACTGCAAGAAATTATAGCAAGTATTTATTAGTTTACTATATTCTCGGTTTTCTTTTGTGTTGCACTACTTGTTGCTCATCTTCAATTTCAAAACATTCTTGGACATCAATCCAAGTAGTTTCAGGATGCAAGATTCTTTGTTTTGACATCAAATAAGCAAATTGGATCAAATGTATCTCTGGCCTCTTAATTTTTCTTCTTCTCATATCTAATTGTATTACATGCTTAACAGAAACTAAAATATCGAGTCTTAGTTGTTTTAATCTATTTATTTTTTAAGAACATAAATGAAAACACTCTAGATTCTTTCACATCACTAGTGCTACAAGTAAGACTTAATATATAAATAGCTAATCTTTGAAGCCTCTTGCTTTTTCATAGGGGTGTAAACGGATCGGATGCAAGGTGGATACCACAATATCGAATTTGATTTTTTAATGTACTATCCAAATCTGATCCGGTATCTGATTGGATATTTGCCTATGCTATTCGTATTTGCATCCGGTAGATACTATTTGGATTTGTATATTTTCTAAATCAGATTTTTATGGAAAGTTTGTTTATAAATAATGACTGTGTTAATTTAGAGACTAATTTGTACATGTTTCAATATTTCAAATTCTTTACAATTATGATTGCATGACATATTCATTTCCCTGTATTATATACTCACATGCGAAGTGGATAATAAACAGAGTGGATACCAAATTATCTGAAATCCACTTTGCTTTTTAGCATATATTCATCTAATATCTGATTCATATACGGATCATATAGACCCATATTCGAATCCGCTTACATGAACGCGGGTGTGGAACGTATTTGGATATTTCAGATGTCCATTTACACCTCTAGTTTTTCATCAAAACACTTCTATCATGTTGTTTTGTATCCCTGTCTATACCATCACGTTTATTCCAAACATTCATTGAGCTTACTTGAATATTTCTAATCACCTATCAATGCTTATGAAAACTATCACTGTATGAAGACACAAAGTTAGTAAAGGTGACATGAAGAATGCTACAAAAATTGAAATGGCAATAAGCTTATAACTTTGATGAATGCTTACTCAGGATTTAGATAATTTGTGGTCACATGAACAAGCATATTAAGCTGTAATTCCCGTTACTTTTTAATGCTTCCCAATACCCTTTGATGCCTACTCCTTATACGATCAAAAGATTCAAAACTCGATTTGCTTCATTGCTCTTTGCATAGTTTTATAGATGTACATCATTATAGGTTTAACATCACTAACTAACCCTAAACATACACCATCCACAGATGTAAATTGAGAGACCTTAAAATATAAATTGCTCATCACCATCCAACATCCAAGCTTTTTGTCATCAATATAAATAGGAAAATGATAAAATAAGATGGCGAGCTCACAATGTAATCGTGCGTGCTTCTGGAATCGGGTTAGGGTTTAGGATCAGCCTCGACGATGGTTAGGATCAGCCTCGACGATGAGAAATTAAGGGTTGGAATCGAAAACGGCAAGCTTCTGGAGCCCTCGATGCCGGTGTCCTAAATTCCCGCTTCTCCCCTTTTGAGCAGCGGTCGGAGACGCCGCTGAGGAAGTAGAACGGCCTGAATCGATCGGAGACGCCGCTGAGGAAGTAGAGCAGCGGTCGGAGACTAGGCCTGTGAGGAGGGGGAGGTCGAAGATGGCCGGGAGGAGGAGGAGGAGGCCTGAGACGAGGGTTGGGAGGAGGGGGAGGCCTGAGACGAGGGTTGGGAATTTAATCTAGGGCTCGGTTATACGAGAGGGTTACGTGGGTATCGCGAAATTGCGAACCGCTGAGCGTAAATGTATAATACCTTTAACAGCGCTTGTTTCAAACAAGCGCTGTTAAAGGGATGCCTTTAACAGCGCTTGCAGATACAAGCGCTGTTAAAGGGTGGCCTTTAACAGCGCTTGTTTATGAAAGCGCTGTTAAAGGCCCCCTTTAACAGCGCTTGTCTGTGCAAGCACTGTTAAAGGGGGGCCTTTAACAGCGCTTGCACAGACAAGCGCTGTTAAAGGGGGGCTTTTAACAGCGCTTCTTTCTACAAGCGCTGTGTATTATCTGTGCCTCTAATACACAGCGCTTGCAGAAAGAAGCGCGGTCTATTATCCGACCTTTAACAGCGCTTGTAGAAAGAAGCGCTGTCTATTCTCCGACCTTTAACAGCGCTTGTAAAAAGAAGCGCTGTCTATTATATGTGCCTCTAATTAACAGCGCTTATAATTGGCAAGCGCTATTAAAGGTGTGCTATTAAAGGTCCTTTTTGTGGTAGTGATATGGCATGGCAAGTAAACAAGTAAAAGACAAGTACTGGAATTGTAATCACGTCGTGCACAGAGATTCCGCCCTTTGGCTAGAGTGGCTGTACGGGCCGACTCTTACGCTCAAGTGATCGTTTATCCCTACCCCTCCACGTGTGTCGAGCCAGGGCATTACCCCCGAACACGGAATGCTCGCTTCTGGATCACGAGCCAGGAAGTGTTTTTAACACAGATGGCGTAGGGTTATGCCCACATAACGGGTGCCTAGCCAGTAACACGGAAACACGGATTTGGTACATGTAGTGTAGCGTGTGCTACGATGCAAGTTTAACTAGGATGACATGTAAGATGCAATGCATGGCAGTTAACAATTCAAATGCGTACAGTTAAGGAATTTAAACATGGCAGATATCTATGCTTGAATGATATGGCAAGGTGTCGGATCTAGCTTCGTTGTCAAGCTAGATCTCAAAGTTGCGCCTAGATCGATATCATTTCACGATCTAGTCTCTTTCACGCTAGTACAAGAATTGGCCTAAAAACATGGCCTAAAGAAGGGTTGGCAAGTTTCACTTGCCTGGTACCGAATTGTTGATCGACGTGAGTAACGAGAACGATGTCCTACGGTAGGTGAATTTGCTGTTTATGGCAAAATAAAGATTAGACGGAAGTTCTAAATCGTTTTGCATTGAAATCCTATGTCTAATAATCCATTTTTAATTTAGGGTTTCTAGTTTACGGTGTGGGTTAAAAGCGATTAAGGGATTAAAGTTACTAACCGTAGAGTAGCGGATGGAAGACACCAAAACAGATCGTGTTTTGGCGACGAAGAACAATCCCAGGAAGCTACGGCCAAAAAACGAGATCTGGGCGACCTAGATCGGTAATCGGCACGAGATACGGCGAGCAAGAACCTCCAAGGATGAAAGAAATGATTTGGGGAAGTTTAGGGATGATTTGTGAATGATCTTGGCTCAGAAAGAATGAATGAAGAATGATCGAATCGACGGATTAAATAGAAATAAAATGACGGCTGGAAAATAGATCTAGGGTTTCGGGGTCAACTAGTCGGTCAAAGAAGAGTGGTTGACCGACTAGTTTAAGAACTAGTCGGTCGGTCGTCTAACGTGGACCGACTAAATGGCAAACCGAGAATAGGTTTTGGTACAGGTCGACTACATTAGTCGGTCAAAGAACAACTGGTGACCGACTAGTTTAAGAACTAGTCGGTCGGTCGACCAACGTTGACCGACTAAAATGCAACCAAAAGGTACAAGAAGAGAATTAGAACTAGTCGGTTGAAGAGCAACTCTTAACCGACTAAAAAGAAAGATTATACAAGAATTAGTCGGTTGAAGAACAATAGCTGACCGACTAGTTTACAACCTAGTCGGTCGGAAATCGTTCTTAGACCGACTAACGACAAACAGTAACTTTATTGTACAGTGAAACTCAGAATTAGTCGGTCTGAGTACAATGCTTGACCGACTAGTTTAAGAACTAGTCCGTCGAAGGTTGAACTTAGACCGACTAATGACAAACAGTAACTCAGCTATTTTTAATACGTTGAACTAGTCGGTCCATGAAGGATTGCCGACCAACTAGATCTCATTCTAGTCGGTTGGTTCTCCTTCGTGAACCAACTAAGATGCACCAGAAGTGCCGAAACGAAGCGCGAAGCTTCGGGAAAGATTCTATAGCTTCTAGGATCGTTCTAACTCTAGAATTACGTCGTTATTAAGCTAAAATGTAAGGATTCAACCGAGGAAAACATACAAGGAAGGGAAATTCAATATTATTCATATAAAATATTTATTACAAACACCGGTCGTTACATCCTCCCCACCTTCAGAAAAATTCCACCCTCGGAATTTCCTAACACTCACGTGTCAGGGAACAAAAGTGGGTAGCGCTCATGCATCTCATCTTCCCTCTCCCAAGTAGACTCTCCTGGCGAGCCGTGTCGCCACATCACCCTCACAAGATTTACGGTCTTGTTCCGAAGTGACTTCTGACGCCTGTCCAAAATCTGAACTGGTAGCTGGTCATACATCAGATCAGGGCGAACGGTGATCTCCGAGAAGTCCACAGCATGAGACAGATCGCTAACATAACGACGAAGTTGCGACACATGGAAGACGTCGTGAACTCCAACCAAAGATGGCGGCAAGGCTAAGCGGTAGGCTACCTCGCCAACCCTCTCCAGGACGTCAAAAGGTCCAATGTATCTTGGGCTCAGCTTCCCACGCTTCCCAAAGCGAATCACTCCTCGATTCAGGGAAATCTTCAGAAACACGTGGTCACCAGGCTGAAACTCCAACGGACGCCGTTTAGCATCAGTCCAAAGCTTAAAACGGTCCTGAGCAATCATCAGCCGCTCCTGAATGTTCCTGACAACATCCACAGCCTCCACGATCATCTCAGGTCCCAACAGCTCCCGATCTCTAACGTCATCCCAACTCAGTGGCGATCGACATTTCCTTCCGTATAGCGCAGCGAATGGTGCCATGCCAATACTCGCCTGGAAGCTATTATTATAAGAGAACTCCACCAGGTGTAGATGGTCCTCCCACGAACCCTTAAAATCCAACATACACGCCCTCAACGTGTCCTCCAAGATCTGAATCGTCCTCTCGGACTGGCCATCCGTCTGTGGATGGTACGTCGTGCTGAAACTCAGACTCGTACCCAAACTCCTCTGCAGACTCTGCCAGAACTGAGACGTGAATCTCGTGTCTCTGTCCGACACGATACTCACAGGGACTCCGTGCAGTCGGACGATCTCCTGCACAAACACTTTACATCACTAACTATTCTAGGAAAGGAAATAAAAATGGAAAGTAAAAGAGTTTACCTCCATATATCTCCTCGCCAGCGCCTCAGTGGACTGTCCTACTCGGAACGGAATAAAGTGCGCGGATTTGGTCAATCGGTCTACGATCACCCAAATCGCGTCATTCTGCTTCGGACTCCGAGGTAGTTCAGTCACGAAGTCCATAGTGATGTGTTGCCACTTCCACTCCAGAATCGGAAGCGGTTGTAGCAACCCCGCCGTACGCTGATGCTCCGCTTTCACCTGCTAGCAAACCAAGCACTTGGCCACACTCCGAGTCACGCTTCTCTTCATCCCGTGCCACCAGAAATTCAAACGAAGATCCTTGTACATCTTGGTCCTACCAGGATGCACAGAATACGGCGAACTGTGTGCCTCCACCAACAGCTCCTCTCTGACATCTCCCGCAGGCACACACAACCTGGCTCCAAACCTCAGCGAGCCATCCTCGTGAATCACGAAATCAGTCCGCAGACCCGCTTCCACCATCTCTCGAATCTTTACCAACTTCGGATCACCACTCTGCCCAGCCTTAATCTGATCCACGATCGTCGATTCTATCTGCATACACATCAACGAAGAAGTCTCTCCAGGCACAACCACCTCAACTCCAGACTCGCAAAAATCCTGTTGTAATCTCCACTTTGAAGTCAGCAACATCACTGCCGGAAGCCTACTCAACGCATCAGGAACCACATTCACTTTACCCGGGTGATACTGCAACTCGATCTCATAATCTGCCATGAGCTCCAACCACCGACGTTGTCGCATGTTGAGCTCCTTCTGTGTGAAGATGTACTTCAAGCTTTAGTGATCGATGAAAATCTTCACTTTCTCACTCAGCAGGAAGTGCCTCCAAATCTTCAGCGCAAACACGCCAGTAGCCAACTCCAAATCGTGCGTCGGGTAATTCTTCTCATGAGCCTTAAGTTGACGAGAAGCATACGCGACCACGTGCCCATGCTGATGCAACACACACCCAAGACCTTTTCCAGAAGCATAGCAAAAGATCTCGAATCCTCCACTCCGGTCGGGCACAACAAGAACAGGGGCAGACGTCAACCGCTCCTTCAGAATACCAAAAGCTTCCTCACAACCAACGGACCAATCAAAAGATACATCCTTCCACGTCAACCTGGTCATCGGCTCGGTAATACGGGAGAAATCCTTGATGAATCACCGGTAATAACCTGCAAGTCCAAGGAAACTCCGGATCTCAGACGCTGACTGCGGAACAGGCCATTCTCTGATAGCCCGAATCTTCTCAGGATCCACCGAAATCCCATCACCAGTCACCACATGCCCCAGAAAAGCCACTCTATCTAGCCAAAACTCGCACTTAGAATACTTGGCATACAACCGATGCCTCCTCAGAATTTCCAATACCGTCCTCAAGTGCGACGCATGCTCTTCCTCTGACTTAGAATAGATCAGAATGTCGTCAATGAAGATAACGACAAACTTATCTAGATAGTCATAGAAGATCAAATTCATCAGGTTCATAAATACTGCGGGCGCGTTGGTCACACCAAAAGGCATAACCACGAACTCGTAGTGACCATACTTCGTCCTGAACGCCGTCTTCGGAATATCCTCCTTCCTCACCTTCAGCTGGTGATATCCACTCCTCAGGTCCAATTTGTAAAATACTCTCGATCCTCCTAGCTGATCAAAAATATCATCAATCCGCGGCAATGGGTACTTATTCTTCTCAGTCACCGCATTCAGCCCTCGATAATCCACGCACATGCGACGCGAACCGTCCTTCTTCTTCACCAGCAGGACCGGTGCTCCCCACGGAGACACACTGGGATTTATGTAACCCTTCTGTAAGAGCTCATCCAGCTGCTTCTGCAACTCCTCCAATTCCATCGGAGCCATACGATAAGGTGCCTTCGAAATGGGCTGCGCTCCCGGAATCAGGTCAATCGAAAACTCTAGGGCTCGATCGGGCGGCAGACCAGATATCTCCTCGGGGAAGACGTCATCAAAATCACGCACTACAGCAGGCCTACCCTGCTCCATCAGCATAGCCACAGCCTCCACCGGCTTGGCCCGAAACCTGACCGGACCAAGCGAACTGCTACCACGGCTGAACTCAAACACTGGATGTCCGGGAATCTCGAACACCACCTTCTTCCTCCAACAGTCGATCGTAGCATAGAAGCTCGCAAGCCAATCCATCCCAAGCACTGCATCGTAATTGATGATGTCGTGGACAATAAAGTCAGCATACAGCTCGTGTCCACAGACCACCAACGGGCAGGAATTGCACCCACGATGCACCGAAATCACACCATTCCCTGTGACAATGTTCCAACTCTGGGAAAGAGAGGAAGTCGACAAGGAATGCCTCTCCATGAAGCTCCGAGAAATGATGCACATGGATGCACCAGAGTCAAAGAGAACTCGTGCAGGAATAGCGCAGACCAAAATCACACCTAACAGACAGTCTAACAATCAAATTCTATTCTAGCAATCAAACATATGCAAACAACTAACATGTCTAACAACCAAACTAACTAAGAAAGGAACAGCTAGATAGGAAGTTACCTGTGATAACCTCATCCAGCGTCTCGGTCTCAGCAGCAGTCATCAGAAACGCCTGTCGCCTCGACTGGACAGCCTGCTGAAAAGCCTGCCTCTGAGGAACGAGAGACACTCCACGTCCAGCAGGAACAGGTGCCCTCTGTTGCAACGGCTGAGCTGCAACATGTGCCCTCCATGGCTGCTTCGACTTCGGACAGTCCTTCATGGTATGCGCAGGATCTCCACAAACCAGACACTGCCCCAGCATCTTCCGGCACTGCTCCTTGACATGCCTAGTCTTGCCACAGAAATTGCAAGTCTTCAAAGTAGGAGGTCCTCCGGGCCTCTTGAACTGCACAGGCTGGTTGGGCCCGTGCCCGGTCTCACCACTGCTCTGGCCTGCTCCATAGGCCTCTTCCCAGTGCCAGAAAACTATCCCCTCTTCTGATTCACAATCCTCTCTTGCCTCTTCGCCGCAATCAGAACTTTCTGGTAAGTCTCCGCATCAGAAGAAGTGACATAACTCTGCAGATCCAACGAAAGCCCCTGCAGAAACCTCTGGGCTCTCTCCTCAGCATCCTGCACCATCTTCGGTGCAAAACGACTAAGTCTCGTAAATTCCTGGTGGTACTGATCCACCGTCAAATTCCCCTGCTTCAAGTCAATGAAGCGCTGAGCCATCTCCCTCCTGGCGGCCTCAGGAAAATATTCCTCATCAAACCTGGACTTGAAGGTAGCCCAAGAAATCGGCTCCTCCAGCAACTCCTCCTCGGCATCCCACCAGTTCCTCGCGTTATCCTTCAGCTGCCGCTTCGCCAGATCAACCCATCCAGTCGGGTCGACCTTCGACATCTTCAGATTGTCTTCCATGTTCCTGGTCCATTCATCTGCTGCCAGGGGTCCTTCGGTCCCATCGAAGTAAGCGGGACCCAGCTCCCGAAATTGCTTCGCTCCGGGCTCGAAGCGAGGGGCAGCCTGGACAGCAGGCGCTGCACGAGCAGGTGGAACATTCCGGACAGTCTGCAGAATTCCTTGCTGCACCTGCATCATCTGATGTATCATCCTTATCATCTCCCCGGTGGTGGGCTCTCGGTCTGGCTCCTGGTCACGAGGGGGCATACCACCACCAGCACGGGTATTCCGTCTCCTAGCCATCTATTGACACATGAAAACGAAACAAATCAGACTCTTAGCCTAAGGCACGACGTTGAATTTTTTTGTTTATTGAACTTTCTATAATTCTCATTGTTATTCCGATTAAGTCACAGTTATAGAAAATAGGACCTGTATGGGCCACCAAAAGAAACCTGTCACGCCCCGCTTCCCAAAAACATGGAGGCGAAGCGTGAGAAGGTCCGCACGGACTTGAAGCTGCAAAGCCGCAAGTCCGATAAGCGTCAAATAAAACGAATTAGCAGGTCCCTGTAATGTGACTCAGAACAACAATAACAATAATAGGAAAAGAGGGACAATAATATAACATTATTCCAACTCATAGTCCAACAAAAATTCCAACAACCAGAAATGCCACCAGGCAACAAAAGAGTCAAAAGCAAAAGGCCTAGCATGGCCAACAGAATCTAACAAAACGGTGCTACTCACCGACAACCACAGCTAACAAAAGAAGAGTACGGAAGATCTCTAAGATTGATCACCGGTGTCCTCGTACTCCACGTCACCAACAGGTTTGGGCACGAACTCCACGAACTCGTCACCCTCCGCAACTGTCTCTGGCTCAGCAACTAACATGCGTCACCCAAAGAGAAGGGGCACATGTCAGTAAGTCTAAAAGACTTATGCAAGGAAACTATAAAAGTAAAGCAACCTAACAGTTCTAAAGTAAAGTATGACATGGATATAAAATGACGAATGATATGGCATGGCAAGTAAACAAGTAAAAGACAAGTACTGGAATTGTAATCACGTCGTGCACAGAGATTCCGCCCTTTGGCTAGAGTGGCTGTACGGGCCGACTCTTACGCTCAAGTGATCGTTTATCCCTACCCCTCCACGTGTGTCGAGCCAGGGCATTACCCCCGAACACGGAATGCTCGCTTCTGGATCACGAGCCAGGAAGTGTTTTTAACACAGATGGCGTAGGGTTATGCCCACATAACGGGTGCCTAGCCAGTAACACGGAAACACGGATTTGGTACATGTAGTATAGCGTGTTCTACGATGCAAGTTTAACTAGGATGACATGTAAGATGCAATGCATGGCAGTTAACAATTCAAATGCGTACAGTTAAGGAATTTAAACATGGCAGATATCTATGCTTGAATGATATGGCAAGGTGTCGGATCTAGCTTCGTTGTCAAGCTAGATCTCAAAGTTGCGCCTAGATCGCTATCATTTCACGATCTAGTCTCTTTCACGCTAGTACAAGAATTGGCCTAAAAACATGGCCTAAAGAAGGGTTGGCAAGTTTCACTTGCCTGGTACCGAATTGTTGATCGACGTGAGTAACGAGAACGATGTCCTACGGTAGGTGAATTTGCTGTTTATGGTAAAATAAAGATTAGACGAAAGTTCTAAATCGTTTTGCATTGAAATCCTATGTCTAATAATCCATTTTTAATTTAGGGTTTCTAGTTTACGGTGTGGGTTAAAAGCGATTAAGGGATTAAATTTACTAACCGTAGAGTACCGGATGGAAGACACCAAAACAGATCGTGTTTTGGCGACGAAGAACAATCCCGGGAAGCTACGGCCGAAAAACGAGATCTGGGCGACCTAGATCGGTAATCGACGCGAGATACGGCGAGCAAGAACCTCCAAGGATGAAAGAAATGATTTGGGGAAGTTTAAGGATGATTTGTGAATGATCTTGGCTCGGAAAGAATGAATGAAGAATGATAGAATCGACGGATTAAATAGAAACAAAATGACGGCTGGAAAATATATCTAGGGTTTCGGGGTCAACTAGTCGGTCAAAGAAGAGTGGTTGACCGACTAGTTTAAGAACTAGCCGGTCGGTCGTCTAACGTGGACCGACTAAATGGCAAACCGAGAATAGGTTTTGGTACAGGTCGACTACATTAGTCGGTCAAAGAACAACTGGTGACCGACTAGTTTAAGAACTAGTCGGTCGTTCGACCAACGTTGACCGACTAAAATGCAACCAAAAGGTACAAGAAGAGAATTAGAACTAGTCGGTTGAAGAGCAACTCTTAACCGACTAAAAAGAAAGATTATACAAGAATTAGTCGGTTGAAGAACAATAGCTGACCGACTAGTTTGCAACCTAGTCGGTCGGAAATCGTTCTTAGACCGACTAACGACAAACAGTAATTTTACTGTACAGTGAAACTCAGAATTAGTCGGTCTGAGTACAATGCTTGACCGACTAGTTTAAGAACTAGTCGGTCGAAGGTTGAACTTAGACCGACTAATGACAAACAGTAACTCAGCTATTTTTAATACGTTGAACTAGTCGGTCCATGAAGGATTGCCGACCGATTAGATCACATTCTAGTCGGTTGGTTCTCCTTCGTGAACCAACTAAGATGCACCAGAAGTGCCGAAACGAAGCGCGAAGCTTCGGGAAAGATTCTATAGCTTCTAGGATCGTTCTAACTCTAGAATTACGACGTTATTAAGCTAAAATTTGAGGATTCAACCGAGGAAAACATATAAGGAAGGGAAATTCAATATTATTCATATAAAATATTTATTACAAAAACCGGTCGTTACAATATCTATGCTAGCCTTGATGAGTGTTACTACAAAATCTGATCATCCGATTAGCATACACAGACATGGCGTTCAAGGAAGTAGCATTGTAATGTATCTACACTTTGTGATGCCTTAAATCACATTGATATACCATAAAACAACATATATTAGATCGTTGTCTCAATATGTTATGCAGTAACAAAACCCTTGCCATCTTGTGTGAATCGACATTGTCTTTTGTTTTTATTATATATTTGCAATCCCGGGATTGCTCTTCAAGATTTGTTTTTTTATTATAACCATGTGTAACTACCCTGGCCTAACGATTTAGTTTCAACTTTATTTCCTTGCTTTTATGAAGACCATATTCTTGTGTTCAACTGATGAAAAATGTTCTTCAGCTCTGTAATTGATTTAGATAGAATCTCTTCATTAGGATGATTAATACTGACAGGTTTAATGATCAGTGACCCATTATTTAGATAGAATATCTTCATTAGTGCCCGTGAGATAAGCTCAAGCTCATGTTTTCGCATTAAACTTTTACTCGATAAATTTCATGTCATGCATTTGTTTTCATATTCATGTGTGATGTTGAGCTCTTTCTTATGTTAGTTTAGTGTGTTCTCCTCGTAACTCATTAATTTCAGACGTGCATCTTTAGGATTTGGCTCTAAATCTAATTTTGTTGTTGAGATGTTGAGATATATGTTTCATTTGTAGTCTAGTATTCAGACCTGAGCATGCTAGTCATGTCAATTAAAATCCAGTATGTTATTTTGTTGTTTTCTGTGTTACATTTCATTTAAAGCTAAGACCTTTACTTACATCTTTCATCATTGCTTCAGCATGAATATGAAACATTTGCTGGGGTGACAAAACACATAAGAAACTGATTCTTCGTCGTGCCGGTTACCTGTATAGAGTCTTTAGGACGGGGTTAAGGAATCTTGCTAGAGATAGCCAGGGTAACTACTCGAATAAGCCACCTTTCATATACTAGCACTTGTCTTCTGTGTCTCCATTTCGGAAAGATTTCGTGG
Organism: Scilla litardierei; assembly: GCA_030789695.1. Lineage (NCBI taxonomy): Eukaryota > Viridiplantae > Streptophyta > Magnoliopsida > Asparagales > Asparagaceae > Scilla > Scilla litardierei. The sequence goes on along the minus strand of CM061142.1, from coordinate 338,336,535 downwards.
CGTACTCATCGACTCTATATTTGAAGGTAACGTTTACGTTATTTCATTACTTTCAATTTGAGGACACTACAATTTAAACTAACTAATGAAAACACTCAATTGTAGGAAACAAGCAAAATAAACAAAGTGAGAGCGGAATCAATGGAGGCGCGATATAGGAAAGCATGTGTGGTTATGCAAGGCTGAGAGAGCAGATTGTATGTATTGTGAAAATAAGATGTATCATCAACCAAGCTGATGGATTTGAATGGTTTTCTTTGTTTGTTCTTGCTCATTGTGGCCTTGAAATTCGCAGATTGAAGAGAAATTACGTGAAGGGGAAGAGTATCATGTAGTGACTCTCTTATATACTTGGAAGAAAGCGAGGATGAATGCTGAGCCCCAGGTTGATGATCCTACTACCTTGCGAATACTAGAGGATGTGGTAATATTCAAAGACAAAAATTGATTATAAATGAGTCATGGTTACTTGTGCACTTAAATTCTGTGGTTAAGTTGATCTACATTAATTTCACTTCCTTTCTTTTTCCTGTGGTAACAAATCATTTCACCATATGAGGAAAAAAAGGATTGAAGTCTCATTTAGCATTTAGTAATTAGTCTCTAATGTTACTATTAGGTTCGCATAACACAAGAGTTAGGAGAAGAGGAGCTGAATGATGTTGGATTTGAAGACTTGCTGGATCGAGCTATTCCTCTCGTTTATTCAGGCCGTGTACGAGGATGTGGATTTGGTGTCACAAAGAGATCTATGTCTTCTGTTCCTGAATTGTCTGAATTGTCAAAGTTGAGAAGGCAATTCAATAAACTAGAGAAAGAAACCCAGGAGATGAAGACCAATCAGCCTATGGCGAATTCTTGTGGTTCAAGCCACATAGATAATTTCAATGATGATGCCATGGATTCGGATGATGACCTTGATGTTCCGGATACAGATCTTCCTGAGGTATATTAAGCGACTATACAAACTGACCCTTTATTTATTCAATAAAGTCACATTCATTAATATATTTTTCACTGCTAGGGTCATATTGTAAAGACATAACACCATCTCCTCTTCCCAAGGGACGCATTGGTTCCCCAACAGACACAACGGTTGGCATCCCAAGGAATGCAACCGTTCAATACCCAAGAGACACCCATTGATATCCCAAGAGTCATACCTGTTGGCATTCCAACAGTCACTATGTAATCTATATAAACCCATTGAGGCTAATGAAAATATCGTCGGTTTCTCTTATCTCTCTCTCCGATCGTATATCTCCTTCTTCTATATTTCTTCATGATATCAGAGCATCCTCCCTAACCGGTCGTCCCCTTCGTCGGTATCCAATGGAACCGATCTCTCCCAACCTTAAGTTTCTCATCTCCAAATTTCCAAATCTCATTACCACCCGCCTTGACTCCACCAACTACATTCTCTGGAAGTCTCAAGTCACCGGCGTTCTCAACGCTCATGGCTTCCTTGGGTATGTCGACGGAACTCTATCCTCCCCTTCTCCCACTATACCAGATCCTTGCTCCACCACCACTGAACCTCTTCCTCCTATCCCAAATCCAAAGTTTCAAGAGTGGTTGATCACTGATCAGCACCTCTGTATTTGTCTTCAATCAACCCTTACCACCTCCGCCCTTGGTATTATTCTCGGTGTAACGTTCTCTCGTATTCTCTGGACGAAATTGGAGCAACGTTACGCCATTCTTTCTGAAGGTCGCATTGAACTTCTCCAAGACAAACTCAACAACCTCACCATGGAAAATGAATCCATGACAGCCTATTTGGACCGTGCAAAGAAAATTTATGATCAACTACAAACGGCTGGTCCCGATACTGTCACCACCCGACAAGTTCTCCGACAGATGCTTCACGGTCTTCCCTCTACTTATAATTCCTTCCGTGTTATGGCTCGCAATCGCGGGATACCATACACGGTGGAAGAACTTTGGAGTAGCCTTATTGCTGAAGAAGCTAATATGCTATTGCAACGTCACGCACCATCTTCCGAGACGTTAACAACCTCTGGGACAACTCTCGTTCCGGATAACACTTCTGCTCTCTTCACCAACTACAGCCATCGGGACAACCGCTCAAGACAGTATCGCTCCTACTCGGGACATGTCCCGAGTAATCGTGGCGATCGTGTACGTGGGGCATCTCATTTGAGTCAATCTTGCCCTCCATTACTCCCTACTCCAGGCAGATCCCCAGCATAAACCGGGAGATCTAGGCGTCGTATCCCTACCGATCCGACTGGTTGCCCTATTCCATGCCAAGTATGTGGGAAAGCAAATTGTCACACACTTGATTGCTTCTGGATTCATGAGCATGTCCACAAACCAGAAGCGCATGTCTCTCAAAGCACTCCCTCTGCGAAGACAAGCTGGTTTCTTGACACTGGGGCCACTGACCACATCACTTCTACTGTGGGACATCTTGAGTCCTCGACTCCTTACACTGGTAATAAAAGGATCACTATTGGTACTGGGGTTTCTACTCCTATTGCCAACATTGGCTCCTCTTCTATCCCCTCTCTTCGGTCTCCTTTACTTCTTCCTGACATTCTCCATGCTCCTGAGTTTTCCAAAAACCTACTCTCATTTTACAAATTCACCAAAGATAACAACTGTTTCATTAAATTCTTCTCTACTGGTTTTATTGTTCAGGACATAGACACCGGTCAAATTCTTCTCCACGGACCGAGTAGAAATGGACTCTATCCACTTCATTCGGAACCCGTCTCCTTCTTTGCATCTTCTTCCTCGGGTGATCTTTGGCACATGAGACTTGGTCATACAGCTTCTCCTGTTGTCTCAAAGATCGCCTCCGGTCTATCTGTCAAGCTGTCTCCCCTGAAGTCTTGTTCTCATTGCTCTATGAGCAAGAGTCATAAACTCACATTCCCTCTGTCTGAATCAAGATCCAAAACTCCCCTTGCTTTAATTCATTCTGATGTATGGGGCCCTGCTCCTATTCAATTGATAAAGGGATATAGATTCTATGTTATTTTCATTGATGATTTCTCTCGATATACTTGGCTCTATCCTCTTTATCACAAATCCGATGTGTTTGCTACTTTTCAGTCTTTTCAAATCATGGCTGAACGACAGTTCAACACCAAAATCAAAATTTTTTGTTCTGACGGCGGGGGCGAGTTTGTCAACAACCAGTTTTCTTCCCTATTTCATCGCCTTGGTATCATACACCAAACATCTGCACCATACACTCCGGAACAAAATGGTGTCGCAGAACGAAAACACCGACATATAATCGAAACAACACTTGCTTTACTTCTAACTGCTTCCATGCCCAAACAACATTGTCCAGATGCAGTAAAGACGGCCGTATATCTGATCAACCGTCTACCATCCTCTACTCAGCAGAACAAGTCTCCTCTTGAGATTCTACATCATCGGCTCCCAGATTATAAGTGGATGCGCACATTTGGTTGTCTTTGTTTTCCCTGCCTTCGACCTTATGCAGGTGACAAACTTGAGCCACGATCTCAACCATGCGTCTTCCTTGGTTATCCGGACAATATGAAGGCCTACAAATGCATGGAGCTAAAAACCAGACGCATCTACCTCACCTGGCATGTTCAATTTGAAGAACAGACTTTTCCCTACTTCCAACCAGGCACGAGTCCTCCTGGAACCTCCTCTCCCCAGACGAGTCCTCCTGAGCCCTCTCCTCCCGGACCATCATGTCCCGAGACTTCTCCGAGACATCCCTGTCCCGATGCCTTTCTCGACACTCCTTTCTCTCCCGCATCCGCTTCCCCAATAGCTACCCCTACTCCCAATACACCCCATCTCACTCCTCTTGTTCCCAGGCAACCTCTCCCACATCTCATAGCCCATCAAACACCGACAACCCATCCTACAGCATACCTCCCCGATACACCTCCTCCCACTCCACCTCCAAACGAGTTCTCATCCGCCTGCCCCTCTTCCCACTCATCCCATGACTACCCGCTCTATGGTTGGCACTTTTCGCCCTCGCCAACCTCCTAATCTCCATGCTGCTATCACATCTGAGGAACCTCTCTCCTTCAAAGAAGCTTCCAAACATCCCCACTGGATCGCTGCCATGCAATCTGAATTCGATGCCCTCACCCGTCAACAGACTTGGGCTCTGGTTGTCCCCCCTCTAAATCCAACATCATCGGCTGGAAGTGGGTATACAAAATCAAGCGGGACGTCCTGGGGTCTATTGCTCGCTACAAGGCCCGGTTGGTTGCCAAGGGCTTCCACCAAAAGGAAGGCCTTGACTATGCTCAAACATTCAGTCCTGTGGCCAAACATGGCTCCGTCCGCCTTCTGATTGCACTCACTCTTCACTTCGATTGGCCCGTCAAACAGCTCGATGTCTCCAATGCCTTTCTACATGGCAATATTGAAGAGGACCTCTACATGGAGCAGCCGGCAGGCTTTATTGATCCTTCCTTCCCTCACCACGTCTGCAAACTCCGGAAGGCCTTGTATGGCCTCAAACAAGCACCGAGACAGTGGTACGCCCGTTTTTCAACCTTCATTCGTCTCCATGGCTTCATTCCAAGCATCACCGACTCCTCCCTCTTCATCCGGCACTACAGTGGTCAGACTACAGTGATCTTACTCTATGTGGATGATATTCTCATCACTGGATCCTCTTCCTTGTATATCCCTCACTTCATCACCTTATTATCTCAAGAATTCTCCCTTAAAGACCTTGGCGACCTCTCCTACTTCTTGGGTCTGGAAATACAACGACACCGTCATGGTAGCTTCGTCCACCAAACTAAGTATACTAAAGACCTCCTTCAACGAGCGGGACTTGTCAATTGCAAACCTGCCCGAACTCCTGTCTCGGCTAAGCTGTCCCATGTTCACCCGGATCCTCCTCTCTCAGATGGTTCTTACTACCGCAGCATTGTTGGCGCCCTTCAGTATCTCACACTGACCCGTCCAGATATTGCGTTTGCCGTCAATCGGGTCTGTCAGTTTCTTCACAGTCCATGCGAATCTCATCTCACTGCTGCCAAACGTATTCTGCGGTATCTCCAATCTACTCTGACTTATGGCATCCTCCTTCGCCCCAGTCCACTGTCACTTGTTGCTTTTTCTGATGCTGACTGGGCTGGTGATCCCACTGATCGACGTTCTATCAGTGGTTTCTGCGTTTTCCTTGGCCGAAACCCACTCACTTAGAGCACTAAGAAGCAGTCCTCCATCTCTCATAGCTCCACAGAGTCTGAATATCGCTCGTTGTCCTTGACTGCTAAGGACATCATTTGGCTCCAACTTCTCCTGACAGATCTGAAGATTCCTCTCCAGGATACCCCTCTTCTCTGGTGTGACAACAAGTCGGCTCTTTCGCTATCATCCAATCTGGTCTTTCACTCTCGAACGAAGCACTTCGCTATCGACTACCGCTTCATTCGTGAGCAAGTCACCTCCAACAATATTCGTGTTCGACACATATCCACCGAGGATAATCCTGCTGACATCTTCACAAAGAGCCTCCCGACTCCGCGGTTCGAACTTCTCCGGGACAAACTGTTCGTCATCTCTGTCGCTCAGTTTGCGGGGGGCGTGTAAAGACATAACACCATCTCCTCTTCCCAAGGGACGCATTGGTTCCCCAACAGACACAACGGTTGGCATCCCAAGGAATACAACCGTTCATTACCCAAGAGACACCCATTGATATCCCAAGAGTCATACCTGTTGGCATTCCAACAGTCACTATGTAATCTATATAAACCCATTGAGGCTAATGAAAATATCGTCGGTTTCTCTTATCTCTCTCTCCGATCGTATATCTCCTTCTTCTATATTTCTTCACCTATTACATGTTATTTGTACGTTGCGAACCCCCGGAGACATGTTGGGCAAGGTATTTTGCATAATGGCCCGAAGGAGATTCTTCATGGTGTTCCAATGCCAGAAGGTTACATGAGGATACAATTTGAGGTGGCGGTGGAATCCGAGAGACATTCAGGGGTGCCGCAACAAACTGACAAGGTTAGGACTGTTGGAGAAGCAGTTGGACATTTTATTTCATGGCCAAAAATGGCATTTTTGAAAATAGAGGTAAAGTCTATTTAACTGGTATCTTGACATTTTCATTAGTTAAATGCATTTGGACTGAAGATTAAGTAAATTGATGTTTGGTCACTGAGCACATCAGGAGAAGCTTTTGGTAAGCAGTCGATTCATTAGGTGGAGGAAAGGCTATATTCATGCTTAGGAAAAAGCAGTAGGCTAACCTTCAATGTCCATACAAATTTGCCCTTGTGCTCTTCTGAATATATGTTTCTGCACAGAACCTTATGCACCATTAGAAAACTTGGCCTGTAAGAAGCCGCATTGCTTGGTGTTGTGCGAAAACTTAGAATGGATAAAAGCAGAGGTTATTGAATGAACGTAATCTTTACCTAAATGCTTTTTCTATATATATGCGAGAGCAATCGCCATTAAAGGAACCAAGATGTTCAATAAAGTGCTTGATGGAGGTAAAACATTGACAACACTTGAAAAATCCCTGAAATGTCTGCAGCTCAGCTATTACTTTTATGGCCGCTCACATAGCAATTCACCATGTATTGAATTTTATAAGTCATCTATCATGCATATACTTGTACATTGACTGTTCTTGTCAGATCCATGCGGGCTTGCGCCTTGATATTCATGCGACTATTTTTGTTCATCCTCGTTTCACTTTCTACAATAATAATCAGATGTTGGCTATATTGTTGTTTAGATATCACTTTGGCCACACGTATAACCATCATCAAACGGTTTACCGGTTCATTTACAGTTTCCTATTGCACGTAAAAATTGTTTCTTTTGTTATTGGTAACAATTCCTTCTTGCATTTGGTATTTATTTTGCATAATTGCATGCATCAAGTATTCCCAGTTTAATTCATATTGGATTTGGGGCATATATACGTCTCTCGATATGTCTTCTTTCTTTCCTATTAAAATCAAAGCAACATATTTGTAGAAGTTAGAATTGACATTCGGTACTCAACTCTAGGTTTAAATACGACATACCTTTATATCGTTCAAAAAGAAATATTTTTTGACTGCTTCTTTTTGTTCACTGTTAGAAGAGTATTGCAGAGGATTAACCATGGCGAATAGCCATGGTACTTTATTTATAGAAATCACATGATGAGTTAGGAGTCCAAGGGACTCCCCACTAAGTAAGTGAGGAGTAATGGGGAGATGTTAAGGGAGGAGGCCAAAGGCCTCCTCAACTCACAACACTCCCCCTCATCTCTCCATTACCTTGGGTTAAGCATATGAATACTTCAGGATTCGTTATGCTAATGGGGTGGATACTTCTGGATCCAGAGCCACTATGGTTGCCTCGTTAAAACCTTAGCTGTGGAAAACCCAGTGGGAAAAACCAGCAGCTTAAGGGAAAAGAGTACAACTATCGAGGGACTCCCCCTGATCTGTACAAGCTTCAGGCTTACAGATCTCCTATGTATCTATACAATCATCTCCTATTCGTCTATACATCCATCATGTTCTGAAAGAAAATACAATCATCACTCTTCTTATACAAGTTTCACTCATCTAGCGGCTATAGCAAAGCAGTAGCGTTCTGGAGTGGAATGCTCTTCGAAGTTGGTAGATGACGCCACTAAGGTATTCATTGAATCAGTCTTCAGTGTGTCTGCAAGGTACTGCTGGACCTGGCTGAGCGTTTCTAATACTTGCTTCTTGGATGATGAACTTCTCAGAAGATGTAGACATGGGGGGATGATGTGTAGATATTTAGGAGGTGGCCCGCCAAACCTGCATATTCGATATATATTCCTTGACCCTTGGAAGTTGCGCAGAAGCAGCTTATCCTTGGTCTAGTGTTGCTCTACAGGGCAACACTGTATCCGGTTAACAACTTTACTGGAAACGTTCTATCAAAGATACGTGCAGTTGGCCAGATAAAGAAGTGTAACAAGTACACTAGAGCTAGGCTCTTCGGGACCTAGGATGCCCTCCCCCTCTTCCAGCTACTGGAAGGTGTCATACATAAGTATCCATTTTTAATAGGATGCAAGTGGACATCATTCTTCATAAACTCCAGGTGTATGAAAGATATTAAATGGTTCCACAACGAAGGGGTTAAATATATAAGCCGAGATAATACCTTGTCATACCTAGGTTTTCATTTACAAGGTATGCTTAAAGCTATCTGTTATCTAAATGGTCTCTGCAGGAGATCCTATTAGCTTTAAGTCGACTACATATACGGCGAATATTACAAATCCTGTCAACGATCTTTCGAAAAAGATACACAGGTTTCTACGTCTCTCTTTTATCTCTGGGGGGTAGAGTATACCCTTCTGGAAGTTTCATATAGATCTCTATATCTATATAGCCGTATAGATATGCAGTCACAACGTCCATGAGCTGCATTTCTTGGCTTTTCCAGAGACGTTTAGGCTTAGTATGAAAATAGGAAAATGATCACATTTCCTTCATTTCTTATTCTTATGAAAACCCAACTTATATTCCACAGGTTTTACACATTCAGGTGTTGGGACTACTGGTCCAAAGACTTTGCTTTTCAAGAGTGAGTCCAGCTCTACTCTTATTGCCTCGTCCCACTTTGGCCAATCTATGCGTTTACGCTATAGAAAAGTGGGTTGAACGTCATCGTCGTATTCAGCGACGTGAACGGCAATATCGAAAACAAAATCGTCGTCATCGACTGTGCTATTTCTGTCCAGTACCTCTCCAGTACGTACGTAATTTAATGATGTTTCTCCTATTGTTTCCTCTGCAGGGGAAATAAGGAGAGGAGAGGTCACTGGTTTGAGCTCAGCATTCTGTGGAGGGATCATCTTATTATTACCAGGAATCTTCCTCTTTCGAGGAATTTTATATTTTGAACCTAGCGGGCGTCCTCTTTTCAATTGAGGTACATCCAAGTCTACTGCCGGTGGATTGCATCCATTTTTGGGAATGTCAATCCTAGCTGGCGTGTTGGCAGCAGGGACGTGTGAACGGACAATCTTCTGGTTGTCCGCAATTTTATCCGGTAATTGATGTACTTTAGTCTGAATGTGAAGGATCTTCTGGATCTCAACTTCACACAGAAAAAGTATGCTGATCATAACGAGATTAGGACTTTTGTGTCCCATGATATGGTCTCAAAAGCTTCAGGCTTCTTTAGAATGCGTGCCTATTTCAAAGAGATTTTGCTCATCAAATTCACATTTATCAAGACTTGGTGGTAAACCATAAGCAATCAGCATCAGTAATAAGATATGGCAACAAGCGGGCCGTATCGTGATAAGTGATGCGGAATGCAATGAAATGGTCTCTAAACATCAACATGCAACTGTGATTTTTACAATGGACATGAAATCCATTGGAGTCTCTTTACCAGAGACTCTGCTAACCCGTTATGATGTTGAACATGCTGCATGATGTTCAATTTTAATGCCAGTTGCTTGACAGAAGTCTTGAATGATATGTGTAGTAAATTCACCCACATTATAAGCTTTTGAGAAAGCTAGGTTGCGAGTGAATATGAAGGCACACATAAGACCATCTAGTAGATGCATATATCAGTACAGTAATGAAGTACCGAAAATGGGCCATTTGCGGGGGTGAATAGGCCCGCAAAAGGTCACCATGTATTCTCTCAATGAAGCCAGGAGACTCTAAACCCACTTTCAGGAGGGAATGTCTCTCTATTAGTTTTCCCTTGTGATAAAGGGGGACAAGGAAACTCAACCTTTTGAAGAATCTTCAGGTTCTCCAAAGGATTCATTTGATGATGCGTCCATCATCGCTGATCCAGGATGACCAAGTCCATTTTGCCAGAGTTAAAAACTATGGCAAAGAAAGGCACTTCTGGCGCTCAATCGAGTTGGCTTTCTATAGGATGAATATCTGTAATTATAGGGGCCCGACGGGGGTCCAATGAAATCGTAAGTAGATGGTCTTCTGGCCATTCTCTTGACGAGTTACATATTGATATTCAATATATATTATCCACAATTTTCAAGTTATTTTAAAAGAAATATCCTTGAAAATTGGAGAGTTCCTTTATGTTTAAGAGGAGAATTTGCATCTTATAGTCTCGTTGTATGTGGGAGCAATATCAATGCTATACCAGTGCAACGAGGCACTGTCCACAATATTCCATACTTCATCTATAAGTAAAACGAAATTTTTATTTAAGTCAATGAAAAAGACATTCGAAATAAAAGTTCGTACTTAAGCAAATTAAAGATGAAGCAACAATGAATTTTAAATGCATAAATAAAAGATGAAGCTTAATCGATCAGGTCGTCGTTCTCGAAGTCATTTGCAGTGAACATCATTGGTGGCTGAACAGCCGCCAAGTTTATTTCAGGTAGAGACTTCTGGATCACCTGATATAGTTCTTGGAGGTGGCGAGGAGTGCGGCAGATTCTGGACCAATGGCCAATCATGCCGCATCTATGGCATTTATCATCCCAGTTCTTCTTAGGAAGTGACACTTGGTCAGTGTTCTTTTGCTTCCATATGAAGTTACTCTTTCCTGTATTGTTGTTGTTGGATGGGGATGCTGCTCCTTGTCCATTCTTCATCACAGCTTTCCCTTTGTTATTATTAGCCTTCTTCTTGTTTTTCCACTTCTGGGGAGAAACATAGTGGGCTTCAGGGATAGGGGTAGTAACGGCTGGACGCAAATTATGAGTCGCTAGCAGTAAGTCTCAATTCTGCTCTGTCCTAAGTAGGCATGAGATCATATCAGAGAATTTCGTGAAGTTGCGTTCACGATACTGCTGCATGAGGATTGCTTTTTTCTCGTGAAACGAGGTAAATGTCTTTTCCAACATGCGATGTTCTGTCACTTCTTCACCGCACAACTTCAGGCGTGAGGTGATGTTATGAAGTGCAGAATTATCTTCAGCGACGGACTTATAGTCCTGAAGTCTGAGGTTTTCCCACTCATAACTGGCACGCGGTAATATAACATCAATTTGATGTTTATACCGTGCCTCCAGCGCTGTCCACAGATCCTTTGGGTCCTCAACCGTTAAGTATTCGGCTTTTAAGGTCCGATCTATATGTTTACTAATGTAGATTATGGATTTCGCCTTATCTACATCGGGTACAATGGTTGAAGTGCCGCTGCTGGATGCAACAGAAACATCGGCCGCTGCTGGGGCCGAGGAATGAGCCAAAATGGACCCAAGGAGGGCCATCGAACGCAAGTGAAACTTCAAGTCCACTCGCCAACTCAGGTAATTCCTCCCTGCAGAGTCAAGGACTTCGAAATCGACGCTTGCCAATTTTGCCATTTTATCTACGCAATTTAAAATAAGCATGAATTAATTAAAATTGAAATTCACGCATAGTAAGCAAAATGTGGGGATCGGCCAGATACCCAAAAAATGTACAAAGTCCAAAGTCCGAATATACAGTCCATAAAGAAAAGAAAAATACAACTTGGAAACCCAGAATGGGTCCCTATATTTTCAAATTTACGACGCCGTCTTCATTTTGTCGGTACACCGGTCTTTGGCAAAAATACATATAATCCCCACTTACAAATTCTCTCAAAAAAGAAAATTAATTTGCAAGGAATTTAAAGGGTATCAATTTGGCCGATCCCAAAAATCACTTTTAGCTTACATAAACATCTACGCAGTTTATAAATGCTACAGGCACAAAATAAACAACCACACATGTATATAACACAGGCATATAAAATATGGAAAAATAGACTATAAAATATGATAATCTCTCGGACCACTGGGAGACGTCATACACCGTTAGGTTCGTTTACTAACGGCAGAGCGGCCGCAGGATCCTTAAGATAATTATATTTTGAAAAAAAATCCTAATATTCCATAATTTAATAATAATGCAATAGTGTTATTATTTTAGCAATATGAAAGACTGGGCCATGACAAGGAATTAAAATAAATTAATAGTTTGAATTGGGCTGTAGGCCCAAAAATATTAATCATTGTAATATTTATATTTGGGCTGCAGGCCCATTTGCCCAAAGTTAATAAATTAATTATTGCAATAAAATTTAATAGGCTTCTTGCACTAAGAATTCAAATTAAAATATTGTTAACATTTGGGCTGCAGGCCCAGAGTCAAAAATTTTTATTGACAAAATAAGCTGGCAATTGGATTTATTGGGCTTCTGGCCCAATTTAGGATAACCAGAATAATAATTAAGCTGAATGGGGCGCAGGCCCATAAAACTTATTTACATGTATAATCTGGGCTTCATGCCCAATAAAAGGCCCAACAAAATTATTATACAGTTTTGGACTGTAGGCCCATGGGCTGTAAAATTTAAATTTTAAACAAACCCAAAAAAACAAACTCTAGGGTTAAGGAATGCGAAAAGCCCCCAACCCCTCATCTTCCAGATTGTGTCCCCCCTCCCCAATCTGCGTAAAACAATATTAGCGGGCGGAGAAGGCAAGTTTCCATTCGGATCGAAGCGTATAGATGTGAAGTATTATTTGATACACGATTGGCTGGATGTATAGTTGTCAGAGCTTGTGAAGATCCACACAAATAAGAATGGTATTCTTTCTTAATTTTTTTAATGCCCAGATAAACACCTTTCGTGATGTATATCTTCTCACATCACTGTCAGATTTTCAGCCCATTACCAACTTGTAAATAATTATTCTTAGAAATGTCCATATAATAATCATCTCCCTACTTGGAGCCCTCTCGTGCACCATAGCACAGTTGGGCAGAATCATTTGCCCAAAATAACGAGGGAAAAAAACGAGGAGTTGCATGCATTTGTGATTCATGAACTCTAGCATGAATGCACGAATCTGCTAACTTTTTTTTGACTGTCAACAGAGAATCATTCTCACTCAGTGGAAACCATCACAAGCTTCAGAGTACTTTTGAATAATCAAACTGAGGGTGGGGGATGAACAGTTGGTTAGGGGTTTTGTTTATTATTATTATTGTTATTGTTATTTAAATTTGATATTAATCAGAATTTATCAGATTTATACAAGCTTATAGAACAGCATTGTAAAATTATAACAAACTCTATTATGTAATTATCTACGGGATCGAAAAAGTTACCTCTAGATCAAAGATCTAGGGACGATCGTAATTAGAAAAATCCGTAGATAGAAATCCCGCTCCTGATACGTCTAAAAAATCGGCGCAACGGTTCTCCGCAACGGTTAGCCGCAAGCTGGATCGTGGCAACAATAGATTCATTCGCGCGTAGGAGTTTGATTTTTGGAAGGAGACGGGAAGAAAAGCTCAAAAGCAAAGAGCAGAAGTGCTGATAACGTGTTAGAAGAGTATTGCAGAGGATTAACCATGGCGAATAGCCATGGTACTTTATTTATAGAAATCACATGATGAGTTAGGAGTCCAAGGGACTCCCCACTAAGTAAGTGGGGAGTAATGGGGAGATGTTAAGGGAGGAGGCCAAAGGCCTCCTCAACTCACAACATTCACAATATTTTTCATTAGTTAATTTGCTATCTTTTTGTTTTATGTTTTATATTAATACTCTATTTATATTAAAATTTGTTTGTAGCGTCCACCTTTAAGGAAGATGGATAAGAGGAGCCAGAAAATTCATACAGGTGCTAATAAGCCTACTTTGAAAACAATGGAGTCAACATTTTGTGCAAAGCAAGTATGTTATCCCAAGAGTGGAGATTCTCCTCACGATTCCATGGTGTTACACCTTTTACGTCTCGCACTGATCACTCCATATTTTACACCTTTTTTTATGCATGTTTGCATGCCATTTTGATCGCTCGAATCGCGCTTTTCACGATTTTTTGGCAATATTGCGATGCTTTTCACGATTTCTTGTTTTTGTCAAATTTCAGGAGATTTCGAGCGATTTGGAGTGATTCTGAGATACACCCACTCCGGAGTGTCACCCGTGACTCTTTCGATGGGAATTTTGCTATTGGAGAGGAGTGGAAGAAGAAAGAACGTCGTAGGAGCGACGAGGGAGCAAAAATACGAAGATTGGGTATTTTGAGCATGTCACTCGGCCGAGTGAAGGAGTCACTCGGCCGACCATCGAGAGCCCGCTCGGCCGGCCAGATCAGACACGCAGAAGATAAAGTATTAGCGTGCACTCGGCCGAGCATCGCCAGCCCACTCGGCCGAACTACGGAGACACCACTCGCCCGAGTGGCATCAAGACGACGGCAACAAAAAGTCCAGACTTACTGTAATTTGTCAGTCGACTCCCGAGTTCCGACTCGGCCGAGTGAAGAATTCCCCTCGGCCGAAGCAAGGAAAGTCACTCGGCCGAGTGACTCCCGAGGAGCTGACCCCCAAAAGTCCAAAGTTACAGGAATTTGTCAGGGTTTGTCACTCGGCCGAATGACATTTGTCACTCGGCCGAGTGAACCACGCTGCTTGTAGCGTAAATTGCGATTTTGAGGCTGCGCATGGGCATTTTCGTCATAGCTTTTTGGGCGATTTTGGGGGGGTATTTAACCCCAGTTTTAACCTAGTTTAGAGAGCTTTTTCAGAACTTTTTTGCAGCCTTTTTTAGATTACTTTTAGGAGATTAGATTGAGCTTTTAGGGGGGGAGAAAAGTGGTATTTTGTTGGATGCTATTGATTCTTCATTGGTTTGTCTCTCTCTCTCTCTCTCTCTATCAAAAACTCCATTTTTATTGATATATTGAATATTGCCATGAATTCTATTGATTTTATTTGTGAATTTCTATTGAATTTCATTATGAATTGTGAGTAGTTTTATCATCTTAGGGCGTAGGGATGAACCCTACGAACCCTATTTCTAATTTGTGATGAATTGGTGAAATTATTGTTAGAATTGATTAGGGTTAGTTTGGGATTGATTTAATACGAATAGCTAGGGATTCATACCGATTGGGATTTGCAAGAAATTGGATCCCAACTCGATAGGAAGCCCTAGAAATTCGAATTGGGTTGCAATTGGATTTCTCCGGAATAGGTTTGCAAGAGATTGGACCGAAACTAGGGTTTTCGATTGCAATTCTATACCAATACCCGTTTGCAAGAGATTGGACGGATAGGAACTATCCCAACCTAGGTCGTAGCTCGAGTTTGCACGAGAGTGGGCTCGAGATACGATTGAACGATGATATTGTTCTTCACGCTAGCTTGCCTAGGTTAGGGTTTGCAAGAGATTGGACCCTACCCTAGGTTTGCTATAGACCGGCAATAGCGCGAGAGCGTGAGCTTGGTTCTACATTTGGTTGCAACTAGTTCACCTGAATTTCAAGTCTAGCAATTGTGACACCTACGAATCACGATGATGAGATACGGTTTGTAGCGGGGATTCCCTACCCCTAGGCGTATTTATTAATTTGATAATCCTTTTATATAATTGAATGATTGTGACCGCTTTATTGCGAACATTTCTCGACTGTTCTTATAGCTAGGTGAGTTGAAGAAGACACTGTCATTTGGCCTCCTCGTGTTCGATACCCGCTCGCCGCTACACTGTGCGCTTGCGGTAAGACTAGCGAGTCGCGTGCCCCGGTTGCGTGTTCGCACTCTTCGGGCATCCGATCAAGTTTTTGGCACCGTTGCCGGGGAGGCAATAGTGTTTGATTCTACCTACCTATCTATTTTTCTTTTTGTTCTATTGTTTCTATTTTTTATTTTACCCTTCCTTTGTGCTAACTATTTCTTTGAAATTCTGTTCTCCCTTGCATGTACACGAGATCCTCGGCGAACCCCGAAGAAATACTATACGATCCGGAGACCGAGCGTACATTAAGGAGGATCCAAGCGGAAAGGAGACCCGTTACGGAAGGAAATTTTATGACCCATCCTGAGACACTCGAAGAATTGGAGGAGCGAATGGCGAGGATCATTTCCATTAGAGATAGGCTTCGGCCTAAGACTTCTTCCACGACCTCGTCCATAGCTATGCCGGAGTTGGCGGCCGATAAAATTTTTGAATTGAAGACCGGATTGGTAGTTCTGATGCAACAAGATCCTTTTCATGGGAATTTCCATGAAAACCCCCATTACCACATCCAGCTCTTCCTATCAAAATGTGCCACCTTCCAAATGCCGGGCGTCTCCATAGATGCTATCAGACTGTGCCCCTTCCCCTTCACACTCAAGGACAAGGCCTTATATTGGTTGAGGATGCAAGCTGAAGGAATCTTCACCACTTGGGATGAATTGGCGAGTGCCTTCGTCGACAAATTTTACCCGCCCTCCAAGACGGTGAAAATAAGAAGTGCTCTCATGTCCTTCAAGCAAGGACCACAGAAGACTCTCTATGAGGCGTGGGAGCGCTTCAAAGACTTGCAACATCAATGCCCCCATCACAGCATTGAAGATTGTGAGCTTGTCCACAGTTTCTACAATGGACTCCAACCGGGTACAAAGCAGATTATTGATGCTACCGCAAATGGAGCCATTTTGTCAAAGACTTCCGATGAAGCTATGGCCTTGCTAGAGGAGATGGCCTCCAACAACCAACAATGGGGGGACGAGCGAGGACATTCTTCATCCTCCTTGAAGCCCACGAGTATTTATGAGGCCAAGGCTGTGGCGGAGCTTGCTAGCAAGTTTGACTCTCTCCACAAGGTAGTTGAGAGGTTGGAAAAATACATTACCGAGCCGTAAGGAGTCCCTACTACATCCGCACAGACAAATCATATGAGTGTTTGGCAAGACCAATCCCAAGCCATGTATGTAGGAGGAGAGCAAGGAGAAGGAGCTTTGGAGAAAATTCAGTATGTTGCGGGGAATTCCGGATATTGGGCCAACCCAGCCACTAGAAGCCATCCGGGGTTTTCTTATTATAATAATGATGGTGCCTTGAACCCCCCGCCTCAACAACCTCCTCAAGCTCGGGCACCACCACCACAACCAAATTATCAACCAAGGGGGCCACCGCAACAAAACTTCCCACAGAGTCAACAAGTGGGACCTTATAGGCCACCCGGGTATAATCAAGGGTGGAGAAATCCCAACCCTCCGCAAGCTCAACCACGTTCAGATTTTGAAGCTATGGTGGAGGAGTTTATGGTGGAGCAAAGAAAGATTAACGCCACGTTGAAGGCGGGACAAGATTCTCTCACCACCGTCGTCGCTCAAATCGGAGAGCAACTTGCGTTGCTCAATAGAAACAACCAACAATTACCGGCTCAACCCGAGCCAAATCCACGGGGCAACACCGGCCATATCAACGCGGTTGTTGAGCTTACAACAAGAGGTGGAAAGGATACCACTCCCCCATGACTCAAATCAAGGAACCCGTGGTGGAGATTCTAAAAGAGAGCGAGCCGGTAATTGAGGTGGAAAAAGAGAAGGAGCCGTAAGAAGAATAAAAATCTAGAGAGGAGGAACCTATTGATGAGCACCGATTCATGCCACCGGTGCCTTTCCCTCAACGGCTAGCTAGAGCCAAGATCGAGAAGAGGCTAGCCAAGTTCTTTGAATACTTGAGAGGGGTGAGCCTCAATATCCCTTTTCTTGATGCCTTAGTGGAAATCCCGTTCTACGCGAAGTTCTTAAAGGACTTGATTACGGGAAGGAAAAGGAAGGAGAAGATCATGCTCGCAGAACAAGGAACGTGGTTCACTAGGAAGGAGAAGGAGCCCACCAAATTTAAAGATCCCGGGAGTTTCTGGATTCCTTGCACACTCGGAGGCGTCCTCTTACAAAAAACATTGGTTGATTTGGGCGCTAGTGTGAGCCTCATGCCTCTCACCATGTTCCGAAAGTTGAATACCGGCACGGATTTAAAGCCAACCGACATGAGGATTCAACTCGCGGACGGTCGGATTACAAGGTCGGTTGGGATCGCGGAGAATATCCCACTCCAAGTTCTGGGAGGCATATGCTTGCCTTGTGATTTTGTGATCATGGACATCAAGGAAGAGGGTGACACATCGCTCATACTTGGACGCCCATTTCTCGCCACCGTCGGTGTAATCGTCGATGTGAGGGAAGGGAGTCTTACCTTGAATGTAGGCAACATTGAAGTCGAGCTCCATATACCAAAGGCTATGAAGCACATGCCGTATCATAAGGAGCTAGATTACTTGGACCTTCTTGACGAGGTCATTGAAGAGGCTATCCCCTACTCCATCGGTGCACTCCACGATGATGGCTTCGAAGAAGGCCAAGATTCGGTCGAAGAAGAGAAGATGGGAGACTCCCCCAATAGCTCCACGGCGAATGATGATGGCGACACTGATGTCACGAGAATACGGGAGCTTTGCAAGCTCTCAATATTGAAGAATCCGAAAAAAGCTCCACCAATTCGAAGATCGGTGTCACCGGCAAATTCGAAGACTGGAACAAGCTCAAGCTTGGGGGAGCCATCCTCCAACATTGCTCATGATGAAGGGGTGCTGAGGAAGGCCACTCACCACCATGATCCAAATCCGAGCGGTCTTCCCGGTAAGTTCGACGGGTGCATCTCATATGCACCCAACATCAAGCGTTAATTGAAAATCCAAAGGGGTCGAGCTCAAGACCTTAAACGAGCGCTTGTCGGGAGGTAACCCGATGGTTTTTGCATTCTTTTTATTTTGGTTTTTATTTTGGTTTTAGACTTTATTAGTGTTTTGAGTCTTTTTGCCCATAAAAATCGTGACGACGGGTCTTAATTTCAATGATAGGAGAGGAGAGAAGGAGATCTCTCATAAGGAGGAAGATAGAGGCAAGGAAGAGCGCTCCAGGAATCGCTCAGGCCTTGGGAGGAGGAAGAAACCAACTGGATGAAGAAAAACAAAGAGTAGAGCGAAAACGGAGCCCCGAAGCAGAAAACAGCACGTCACTCGGCCGAGTATCATATGCGACTCGGCCGAGCAAAGGACCCCATTCGGCCGAGTGGGGCACCAACAAGGGAAGTTTGCTGAACCCAACCCTCTGTCTTTTTTGTGCATTTCGAATTAACTGCCACTCGGCCGAGTACGTTTAGTCACTCGGCCGAGGGAAACGGATACCCTCCTAGCCTGAATATTGCTGAGTAGCTTGTGTCACTCGGCCGAAGGAGTTTTCTCCCTTCGGCCGAGTGAATAGAAGCCACTCGACCGAGTCGTAAGTGGCGGGGAGAAATTTAAACTCATTTTGACGTTACGTCACTCGGTCGAGCAACATAGTCACTCGGCCGAGTCGTAACTACCCCTATATAAGTCGCAGCGGGCTCGGCGCGAATTTTAACGCAGCTAATCCCAATTTCCACCCGAGCCCCATGACTGTTTGTCTCCTCGCCCGCGATCGCATCCCTCCCTCGCCCGATTCACCTCGCCGCCGACCCCGATCACCGCACCACCGCCGGCGACGACTCGGCCGACCATCGCCGACCTCCGGCGATACCCCCCACTGCCGGCCGACCTCCGTCGATCCCCTATTTAGCGCAAAATTCCCTTTTCTCCCCATTTTTGACGATCCGTATGCCCGTTGAGCCCCTAACCCAAATTGATTTGTTTATCTATCTATTATACCCCATCTCCCCTATGTATTTTGAATATTACCCGCTGATATCGTTGTTTGAATTGCAGGCTGTCTTGGGGAAGCTTAGGGGAGCTTCAGGACGCATTTGTAGCTTCGTGGAGGCGGCGCTCTTCGCACGCACTTGCTGATTTTCTCTCGTGGCACGTTCAGGTACACTCGCTCCTTTTATTGAGCACGCCTCACTATATGTTTATTGGGTGAGCACTCGCGGCACACATGCCGACTCGCACTAGGCCACGCACGCGGGGAGCCTCTTCCAAGCAGAAGGGACCGATGATGTCGGTCCCTCTCACGCTAGGGAGGACTCCCCTCCACCTAGTCCACCACCCCCCACACGGCCGCTTCCCGCCGATCCTATCCACGCACAGCCCATCCCCGCCGATCCTATCCCGCCACCGTCTCCCGTTGTCGGGCCGATGGGGATCACGTTCAGAGACGACGCACAGCACGTCCGATTTAAGCGTATCGCCCAGCGATCTATAGTGCCCTCTAGGTTTGCACACTTAGCAGACCTTGACCGCCTAGGGGTGCTAGAGGAGATGCTCACGTTGTACCACAACGTGGGTTGGCGCGACTTTTTGTCAGTGTCGGTGGACACCTACGTCCGTCTGACACTCGAGGTACTTAGCTCGATCGCCCAGACCCCTAGAGGATGCACATTCCGCCTTATGGATCGAGAGTGCGAGGTCACTCTCGACATGATTTGTGCATTCTTCCAGTGGCCCGCTGTCCCCGTCCCCGACCGAGCCTACGCACCCACTCACATCCTACCACCATCATTTGACACTTCCGCGTTCTGGACACGTATCACGGGCTCCCACCATGGCTTTGACCCTAGTAGGGCCAAGGCCTCAGCCATCCTACACCCCTGCCTCCGCATAGCACAACGCCTCATGGCGACCACCTTCTTGGCGAGGTACGAGCCTGGGACGATGTCTACGCCTGAGCTCTACATGCTCTACGCGATGACTCGCCCCAGAGTTCTCGATAGGGATAGCGATGACCTAGTCCCCGTCGTAGAGATTGATATTGCTAGATGGTTTTTAGACCGCATCATCATTTCGGTGGGCGCTCGCTCACCTATTTGCTGCGGCAGTCTGATTACTCTGTTAGCCCTGATGACCGTCGTGGACCTACTTGCTAACCTTAGACGAGCCCCGGGCCCCACTGCACTCTCGATAGACGTCATGGCCCGGATGAAGATGCTTCTTCCCCACGGCCAGCGGCACTGGGTGTGGTTGCACGGTCCTTTTAGTACCGATTACATGATCCTCCCGAGCCTAGCTCGGACACATATAGGACCGGCTCACGAGGATTGGATCCCAGCGATGGATCTCCTCATCCCAGCTGCCTATGTTCTTGAGGCTGAGGACGCTGAGCAGGCACCCCCTGCACACCCTGCACCTCCTACTGACCCCGTGATCCTTCAGCCCGAGCCTGCACTTTCTGCACCTCCCAGCACTTCTGTCCCCACTCTGCCAGTGTCGGGAGTACCCTTGCTGAGCCGTCCACCACGTCCACCACCACCCCCACCACTGCTGTGCCTATCTTGGTTGAGCTTATTTCCTCACTTCTTCCCGAGCATCCACCCACCATACTAGAGTGCGGCGAGCCTTCCTTCGCTACCGTCGTGGGGACCCTGTCCGGTTTGATGTCCGCTGGGGTGTCACCTTTTGGTCCTTACACTTCCTCTCCAGTGGTCGACCCTTCTGTCTCCACCACAGCTGTCCTATCCGAGAGTGTCGTGACGTCTGTCCTCACACCAGTGTCACTGACCTCTCTTGCTGCCTCGTCGTCGATTTCGTATTCCACCACCACTGTTGTTGCCTCCTCGTCCCAGCCTGCGTCCCAGCCTCGCACTGAGGCTGGACATCCACTAGTGAGCACATCACCTTTTTCACACCTACCTGCTGGCCCGATTACTTACACTGCCTGTATCAGACAGCCCCGACCTTCACAGCCTAGACCTGTTCGTCCCTCCGCTCCACCACCCCCTGACGCTCTTCTTCAGAGCATCCATGCTCTTGAGGGGGCGGTGAGTGGACTCAGTGGTGATTTTAGGGCTCTCTCTGTCGCGATCAGTTCCGTGGAGACCCGCGTCGCCATGCTTCTCGATATTCAGGTTTGCCTGAATCAGATCCTAGCACGACTGCCTCCACTACACCCACCCACCCAGTAGAGACGTCCACCACCACCCCCCATCTCCACCTCTGCCACAGGACGGAGATGGTGTAGCACCACCAGCTTAGGCACACCCTTGATGCCATTGATCTTTTTTGTCGTTATGCTACCCATTCTCCGCTGGTCCTGTCGATAGATTTTTGCCCACCCCCCTCCTCCCCTCACTATTTTGGTCCATGTTCAGATCACATCTTTCTATATCTTTTTGGGAGAGAGGGAGAGTTATTTTTGGTGACACATATCTGCATCACTCCCATCTTTGCATGCATCATTCACCTCATCATATTTTCTTTTCATTTTCTTTTTTTATCATGCATGCATCCTCACCCTCCCTACCCATTTCATGTCTCTCGGTGTGCCACACTTTGCACATTGAGGACACTGTGCACTTTAGCTTGGGGGAGTGAGTTCTCACACTTTTTACTTTTATCACCTTTATTTTTACGTTTTTCCGCTTTTGCACCCATTTTTCATCCCTTTTTCGTTTTTTTACCATGCATCACGTTTTTCTTATTTCCTTTGTGTGTTGCATTGTAAATAGTCTTGTTTTCCTTTATCTTTATTTCTTTCATCTTTTGCTAGAGATGATTTTTCTGTGATGACGATGACGTGGTGTTAGCTTTTCTCTATATGCATGCTAATTTTGTCATGTCATAGCTTTTGTTTCTGATATCATATGCTATGTCCTGTTTTGCATTTAGAAATAGTAACCCACTTCTTTTTTCGTATGAAAATGGATGAAATCCTATTATTAGCTGATGTCTGATGATTCATATGTATGTTATCATAGAAAACACACCAAGATTCACGCATTGATTGCTTATATCTGAAGTACTGCTTTCTTATCTCACATCACTTCTTATTGCATGATTTGTACGCTTCACTTCAGGTTGATTGAATATTTGCTAGCATTGACAAATCTGGATTAGTTTACTTTTTGAGATCAAACTGAGTAAATTAGATTACCCTGCTGAAGTTGTCATGCACGTCCTATAGAGTGAACCGAGAGATACATTTATTTCTTTCTCCACATATCTTGAACATTATTTCTCTATTTTAAATTCATTGGTGAATCTCCCCTTAGCAATTCTATTATTGGCATTCCCCCGTTATTATATCACATGCTCTAAATTCCCCAAAACCCAAAGAAAAAAATACTTGTATATCCTTCTCTTTTGATTTGGGATCATTTGTGTAAATATGTTATTCAAAAAAAAAGAAAAAGAAAAAGATTTGAGAATAAGAAAAGAAAAGAGAAAAGAAGTTTGAAAACGATCTCATCTCATATCCTTTCTCTCTTTCTTCCCTCTTTTACTTTTATTTTTTATTTTCCTTGACTTTTGGAGCTTCAAAAGAAACGGGGATGTAAATATTGTTTTGTTTGTGCCACCACGCTTATGGATAAGCTTGGGGGAGAGGATCCTATGATGTGTGAGAGAGTGACTACTTGATGGTGCATGACAACCTAGGCTAAGTAATATCTTATACTCGGTGAGATCGCTAAAGTTTCACGAAATCCAGAAATCTACGCTTAGCATTCATCTCATGAAAACCACACTTTTCTATTCTTACTACTCTAAAGTGTGATATCTCTTATACTCCTTATAGAAAGCATTCAATTGAAAAGTGTGTGATCTACGATATTGTATACCGCTTTAGATGCTTCAGACGATGCTAATTCTAGAATTATTCCATTTTTCATGCTATATTGATATTCTTGGGTTTTCTATTTCAAATGCACCATTATACTATGGTATCGAGATAAAAGTCTTTGACATGTGTTTTATATTCGATGCATGCTATACGAGTAAGCAAAACCCACGTCCTGAGAAAAATGATCTAGCAGCTTCCTTCTTCGTTTTCTATTTCGTTTTTTCTTTTTTATTTTCATTTTCCACTTTTCAATCGTTTCTATTTTCTTTATCCACCGGGTTCGCTTTTTACTCATCTTCCTCGAGGACGAGTAAGAGGTAAGCTTGGGGGATTTGGATCACTCCATATTTTACACCTTTTTTCTACATGTTTGCATGCCATTTTGATCGCTCGAATCATGCTTTTCACGATTTTTCGGTAATATTGTGATGCTTTTCACGATTTCTTATTTTTGTCGAATTTCAGGAGATTTCGAGCGATTTGGAGTGATTCTGAGATACACCCACTCCGGAGTGTCACCCGTGACTCTTTCGAGGGGAATTTTGCTATTGGAGAGGAGTGGAAGAAGAAAGAACGTCGTAAGAGCGACGAGGGAGAAAAAATACGAAGATTGGGTATTTTGAGCATGTCACTCGGCTGAGTGAAGGAGTCACTCGGCTGACCATCGAGAGCCCGATCGGCCGGCTAGATTGGACACGCAGAAGATAGAGTATCAGCGTGCACTCGACCGAGCATCGCCAGCCCACTCGGCCGAACCACGGAGACACCACTCGCCCGAGTGGCATCAAGACGACGGCAATAAAAAGTCCAGACTTACTGTAATGTGTCAGTCGACTCCCAAGTTCCGACTCGGCCGAGTGAAGAAGTCCCCTTGGCCGAAGCAAGGAAAGTCACTTGGCCGAGTGACTCCCGAGGAGCTGACCCCCAAAAGTCCGAAGTTACTGGAATTTGTCAGGGTTTGTCACTCGGCCGAATGATATTTGTCACTCGGCCGAGTGAGCCGCGCTGCATGTAGCGTAAATTACGATTTTGAGGCTGCGCAGGGGCATTTTCGTCACAGTTTTTTGGGCGATTTTAGGGGGTATTTAACCCCAGTTTTTAACCTAGTTTAGAGAGCTTTTTCAGAACTTTTTTGCAGCCTTTTTTAGATTACTTTTAGGAGATTAGATTGAGCTTTTAGGGGGGAGGGAAAAGTGTTATTTTGTTGGATGCTATTGATTCTTCATTGGTTTGTCTCTCTCTCTATCAAAAACTCCATTTTTATTGATATATTGAATATTGCCATGAATTCTATTGATTTTATTTGTGAATTTCTATTGAATTTCATTATGAATTGTGAGTAGTTTTATCGTCTTAGGGCGTAGGGATGAACCCTACGAACCCTATTTCTAATTTGTGATGAATTGGTGAAATTATTGTTAGAATTGATTAGGGTTAGTTTGGGATTGATTTAATACGAATAGCTAGGGATTCATACCGATTGGGATTTGCAAGAGATTGGATCCCAACTCGATAGGAAGCCCTAGAAATTCGAATTGGGTTACAATTGGATTCTCTGGAATCGTTTTGCAAGAGATTGGACCGAAACTAGGGTTTTCGATTGCAATTCTATACCAATACTCGTTTGCAAGAGATTGGACGGGTAGGAACTATCCCAACCTAGGTCGTAGCTCGACTTTGCACGAGAGTGGGCTCGAGATACGATTGAACGATGATGTTGGTCTTCACGCTAGCTTGCCTAGGTTAGGGTTTGCAAGAGATTGGACCCTACACTAGGTTTGCTATAGATCGGCAATAGTGCGAGAGCGTGAGCTTGGTTCTACATTTGGTTGCAACTAGTTCACCTGAATTTCAAGTCTAGCAATTGTGACACCTACGAATCACGATGAAGAGATACGGTTTGTAGCGGGGATTCCCTACCCATAGGCGTCTTTATTAATTTGATATTCCTTTTATATAATTGAACGACTGTAACCGCTTTATTGCGAACATTTCTCGACTGTTCTTATAGCCAGGTGAGTTGAAGAAGACACTGTCATTTGGCCGCCTCGTGTTCGATACCCGCTCGCCGCTACACCGTGCGCTTGCGGTAAGACTAGCGAGTCGCGTGCCCCGGTTGCGTGTTCGCACTCTTCGGGCATCTGATCACGCACCCAAAACTATTGTGAACAACATAGAAGTTCCTATTAAAGCATATTTTGATGGAGAGACTTGGGATGAACTTATTATTTATGAAAATATCTTGGAGGTGTTGGAGGATGGATAGCTAAGTGCCACAAGCATTGCCTTTTATATCAGGTAATAAAAGTATTAAAAGTTGTCCATCTAATTTGATATAAATGTTTTAGAAAACTCATTTCTTATGTATTGTTTAAAGTTATTTGGGTGATGTTTATTTATCCGAAAATGCTGAGTTGGATGGTAAGTTTTCTTTTTTGTCACCCCATATTGCACCAATGGTAGGTAGTGGAACATCGTCCAATCATTTAGCTCAATGTCTCCTGAAGTATGCAGGACAGAACCATCTATTATTCTGCATAATGTTGGGTGAGTTCAATATAATATTAAATATTATATGTTTATTAAATATGTGATTTGTCAAATTTTTTTCAAAACATTATGCAGTCATCATTGGGTATTGGTTGCTATCAATACCCAAACAGAGTCATATACTTCATGGATCCACAAAATGCAAAGATTTCACAACGTGTGGATTTGAAAAACTTTGTTGAAAGGTAAATATATCTTCAAGTTTTTTTCAATACAAATATATATATATACATGTGTATTATATTGTTTAATTTATAAAAACAGTGGCATACGAGGTTATCGAACTCTCCCATGTGGCAATATCAGTAGAGTGGCATACAATAGATTCAAGTGGGTTATCATTCAGGTAATTACTTTACAATTTTGAAATTTATTATATACAAAATATTAATGTAATAAATTTTATATACTTAATTGGACGTTATTTTCATAGTGTCCAAAGCAGACTGATGGCATTCATTGTGGTCACTATGTTTGTTGCTTTATTGAGGAAATTTTGAGTTTTGGTGATACGACTATTCCTATTCCCGTAAGTAAATCGTTTTAGAACTACTTTATATTTTTGAAGTATTTGATCTCCTCTAACTATGTTTTGTAACTTTTATGTTTTACAGTTTGTTAATAGGGAGTCACTCAAGTATTATTCCCCAGAAAGAATGGAAAATTTTAAAGTCAATTGGACGAGATACTTGTACAATCGATTCCTCAAGGAAAAGATGAAGTGTTGAAGCGCTTTCTAATGCGTGTCGCGTGAAATTACCCTAATTCAAGGTATATTTTACTCTCTAATTACAATCTAATTGTAACAATAATTTCTACTCTTGAACACTACCCCTTAAGCTAGAGCATAGAAATTGTAAATATAATTCCAGACATGTACTTTTGCAATCAGAGACACTAAGTTTGTTTTTCTTTCAAAAAAGCTGTCGCGGTATCACATCTGATTATGTATATTAATGAAATATCTAATCAATCAAATTTATATTTATGCATAAAGGATACCAATTTCAGCAAAATGTTTGTTTAAAGAAATGGCTTAGGATGGTAAGGTGTTACTAACAAGACTGGACAAGTTCCATATCTAATTTCACAACACTTTCATTATCATTCAGGCTATCTCTCAAGGACTCATGAATCTATGTAATTTTACTAGTATGTTTAAGTAATGGACAGAAGATATTATAACCACTTATATCTGGGATCTTTCATTTTTGTGTAAAATTATCCAACTGCCTTACCACGGTTGGAAGCGATCTTAATTTAGAAAATTTATTACTTCGTTTGGGTTTATGAAGAAATAAAGTTGTAGAATTCTAGGCAAATTAATGATTGATAATTCTAGTGTTCTTATCAATGTCAAGAATGTCTCCAAATTTCCAAAGACTATGGTATGATATTATTGTTTAATAGAAGATGTCAGAATTCAACAGTTTCATGTGATCTTGATCCCATTAGTAGTGGTCTTCGAATTGATGACATCGATCATGTTAACCATCCATTGTTTGAAAAAAGTTAATGGGCTAGCATATGGGTCATATACTGGGATGGCTTGAATTCTTCTTCTGATGCATTTGACCTATTGATACTTGATGCTCAAGTGAGCAATTCTGGTTCCCTACAGGTAACTAACATTTAGGGACAATTTGATAATTCCAAAGATATCTTTGAGGGAATTACGGTAGACTTAATGGAGTATATGCAGAACGGGAAGCTAACTATGTTTGAGGTAAGAACATGTGTATGGCTCCAGTGACCATGTTAAGCCTATTGTAGTGAACTTAAAACTCAATAGTTATGAATTTAACTCAATGACAGTGCCTTCTAGTTTTAAAGGGCATAAGCAACGAGTTCAATCCAAAAAACAAGTACCAACGCAGAATCCCATATTTATCTGATAAGTATTTGTGAGAGACTGCAGTCCAGCATGAAGTATATCGCTCCCTCATTTTTCACTTTTCTTTTTTGTTTTCAAGTTTTGACTACTCATGTAATAGTAGTATTTATCATTATAATGTTCATCTTTATCTTTTAACTTCACATTTTTCCAAAATAATTATTTTCTAATTTTAATCTTTGTTCCAGGTGAAAACATGTACAAGCCCGAAAACATTTGGTAGTTAAATGTGGTTTTGTTCCAGTTTGAATCCAAACTATATGGTTTGTTGGCAGAGCCTCAGCGAGGATAGTATTCTGTGGTGCTTCCCAAGCTTTGGACCACATTCTGTTCAATTGTAACTACAGAGGTTGTTATGCCATCCATAGTGATACCATCAGTGTTGTATATACGTTTACCCCTGTGTAATTTAATGACTATTTTGAGCACGTCTCAATGCAATTCCTATTTTTTTCAAGGCTCGTATATATGTGAACTTTCTGTCATTTGTGCTGGAGTACTAGCTAAATATGTTGGCTGTTTTTGTTTACTTTTGATTCATATGTTGACTTGAGGAGAGTGCCCAAGTTTAGGGAGGTCGCCGATTACTGCCTTTTGATGAAGGATGATGAGGAAAAGAAAAGAGTATGCAGTGGGGGCCGTAGAGGATTCTGAGACTGATGGAGAGAAAAAAATTCTGGTGTTATCGAAGTAATTTACTACAATAGCGCTTTAGAAAGCGCTATGTTATGAAAATCTACAATAGCGCTTATTAGACGCTATCTTAGTGGTACCTAGTATAGCGCTTAGAAAGTGCTATGCAAAGTCAAAATCAAAATTTCTCAAATAATCTTGAATAGTGCTTCCAATAGCGCTAAGATAGTAAAGCACTATCTTAGTAAACCACTTAGTTAGCGCTTATAAAAGCACTATCCAAGCTACCATAGCGGTAGCTTGGATAGCGCTTAAAAGCGCTATCCAAGTTTAAAAAAAGCGCTATGCAAGTGTTTTTTGTAGTAGTGAGAAGGTACAACACAGCACTATCTATCCCTAAGTGCTACGAGGGGGAAACAAGTAGCACGCCCTGCCCAATCCAGCTCTAGCCTCTACTCTGGAGGTACCTGCTCTGGTCCTAAATTCAACGGAAGGAAAAACGTCACAGCGTAACCCAGTGGGAAAGACCAAACTCATACAAAATGGTTAATCTGAGAGTTATAATTCACAAACGCATGTCAGAAGAAAGTGTGGTCACAATTAAAGAAACTTTGAGTTAACTTAATTAATGATTGGAAACCTGAGTATGACGCCGATATGAGGACCATGACACTCGTCCCAAGGTGGGATGGAAGAAAGCACCT
Source organism: Scilla litardierei (assembly GCA_030789695.1). Taxonomy (NCBI): domain Eukaryota; kingdom Viridiplantae; phylum Streptophyta; class Magnoliopsida; order Asparagales; family Asparagaceae; genus Scilla; species Scilla litardierei. The sequence continues at coordinate 338,307,472 of CM061142.1, read as the reverse complement.
GCTTACCTAGTGAAATGGGGCCCCTCACTCCAACTAGTGCGAGTGAGGACACCAACTACAGCTCATCCCCGTTGTTTGTCACAACGGTGGCACCAACGGTGAAACACACAGTCCTGTCCTCATACCCTAATCGTACCCAGTCTTCCCCTAACCTACTTCTAGGGTGCTCACCCACCATATGTTGGACCGAGGCATCCCTAGGATAACTAACTTTTAATTTGAATTAAACTAACATGCAACCTTAAAACAAGCATAAATGACGTCCAAGAAATTAAAGTGCATTTAATTTACATAAACAAGCTTGTAATGAAACAATTAACATAATGAGAGACCATAATCAAAAGAGATCAACAACTTTACTTTTTTCCATACTTTCCTCCACCATTTTCACGTGCAACCTTTAAATTTCACAAAATGTCCCATGGCCCAACAACCACCTTAGCACACATCCACATCACAATGTAACTACTTACAACATCAATAATGAAACATGTTTTAGTAACTAAACGATGTAGCAAACTTTAACCATTTCCACATAAACAACGCTATTCAAAAGAGGGACTATTCATAAAATAACATCTTAGGGATTCTTATGCAAAATGAGGTGACTTAAATGAATTACTCTAGGCCTAAACTACCATGGCCTAATCCAAATGAAACTACTTATGGACGTAGCCTTATACATGATTTTGGAAAAGGGGGTTTAGACCTAAACTAAAAACATGATTTTTATGAAACTGAATTATGAGTTCTTAACTAAAATTATGTCTTTTATGTAGGAGGTTGGGTAGTCCATACAAAAAAACATGATTTTTACTCAAGGAAAATGAGTTCCAACAAAATTGGGGTTTTATAGAAGAAGGTTTGGTATTTCACAAAAATATAATTTTCTTGAAAGGGAGGTTTAGCTTACATTTAAAATGTGATTTTATGAAATAGCATTTAAAAATATAAACTAAAGATTGGATTTTTTTTAAAATGAAAAACATTTTAGATCTAAGTAGAAATGAGATTTTTAATGAAAAACATTCAACACCTATACTAAAAATGAGATCCTTTAAACATCACACAATATTTACACTAACTAAAATCTTAACAAGAATTTAAACTAAATAACCATCAATTTACAAATTTTGCATGAGGATTAAGAATCCTACTTGAAAATGGAGAGTGAATGATGATGATGAAGGTGATGAAAAGCTCCTCAAGCTCCTCTTTGAAACACTATTCATTTTCCTTCTCCTTCTCCTTCTCCTCCTCCTCCTTTTTCTTTTGTTATTTCCCTTCCCAAAACTCAAGGCAAGGCAATGGTAGCAAAAAAGGAAAGGAAAATGAAGGAAAAGAAAAGAAAGGGAAATATCTTCTAAACTTCAAGATATTTACCAAAAAGACTTTCCATAAAAGGAAATCCCTCCTCAAAATATCTTCATCGTCATTGTTAAGGCCAAAATTGACCAAGATTGTTGTCAAGCTGATGTAGACTCAAGATGCTGAGTCGGAGCCTCGTCAGCAGTTGTAGTGGGACCCTTGGTTGGAGGAACCAGTGTCGAGTGATGGTGGTTGGAGAAGATACGACCTTCGACCGACCTTCGGGCGACCGTAGCATCGAACGTTCGAGGTTGGAGAGCTCGACATCGACCTTCGACGTTGGACGATGAGCGTCGATCTGCACCACAGGTACTCGTTAGGGGGGTTGGATCTAGGTTCTGATTCAAATCTCCTCCGATGCTTAAGTTAGTGCAGAACTTAAGGGAGAGAGAGCGCTTGGTACAGCTGAGGTCGACCCACGGAGGTTCGTCTCATGACTGGCGGTACAAGCTCAAATATAAGAATGGTAAGCAATAGTTCTATGTCTTAGACCTCGTACCTTGGAAATGGGACCCTTCTTTCTATTTATAGGCATTCAGGGCCCCTTTTAAGATGTTGGGGAGATAACGGCCACCCATAATGGGGCCACGATCTTCCCCCATTTATAGGATTAAAAGTTGCACACGTCCTCGAGATTCCCGAGCCCGCCTTTAATCCCACGTTCGAATAAAGAGGACTCAACTGTCGACTGGTCATTTGGGCTTTGACTGAGTCGACATCGGGCTTCTTTGGTGTGCCTGATGGGCCTTAGTCATATGTAGACCGAGTTGTCTCGAATGCCATCCCAATGACTCAATAATGGCCCTCCGTCGTACGACCTTAAAAGATCCATCTGCTGAAGTCAAGCGACGTTACATCGCATTCAATGGAGCTCGGTAGTCGAAAAAATAGCACCTGAGTTCTAGGTGCCAAAATGCACGCCTCGTCAATTCAGATGATTTGTCGGTTTGAAATCCAAGATATTCTGGATTCCTGGATTCTTGACACATGTTCCATCATGCTGTTGTTTCCATGCCCATATATAACGGTTCCAGCGATGGAGTGCGGGAGAATTGTCTTTATCTCTCGATTCAGATTTTCGTTCTATCAAAAGCAATGGCTTCATCCTCTGCCTCTGAAAGAAACATGGTCACTACCATTCAGAAGAATCAGAAAGGGGTCATGGAGCCGGGCTTGCTGGCAAACGTGAGATCCAAAGTCAAGGCCGGCCAAATCGCCGCGCTTCAGAGGAGCTATGTCCGTCTTGATTATCAAATCAAGCTGCTTGGGAGGGATGAGAGGGATCTCATCCTGGCGATAGGGAAGCGGGGGTTTATGTCAAAGCCATCGAATGGGGCTTTCATTTTACCATGCATCCCTTCCCGTGGTACTTCCTATGTATCCTGAACATTTTCCTCTGCCAGTTGATGTCGAACGCTATCGGCATGTTAATGGGCTTCATAGTTCTATACGTGACGAAGGGAATCGAACCATCTCTGTATCTGTTCAACCACTTCTTCTCGATCACTCCCCTTAAGACCCCGGGGTAGTATATAATAATGGCCCGTCGAGGCAGGAAGCTGTTGGAAGATCTTTCCACCTCCAATCCCAAGTGGAAAGCCGAGTTTGTGTTTGTGGTCTTTCAGGGGGAGGCAAGCTTCTACACCGGTTGGAGTGCCCCTGATTTGGGGCCTACTGAGGATAAGCCGCTGACTGTCGAGGAGAAAAAAGTCGTCGACACTCTGAAGAGCCTGCCAGAGGGCATGAAGTCGATCGAGTGTTGGTGGTCAGACGACTGTTGCGTCGTACAGTGTAGACGAAAGGTTGGTTCGACCGTGCTCGCCAACTGTTCGACCTTCGTTACTTGACATAACTTGTTTGTTGCTCTGGCAGGTATGACAAGCGTGGATTTCCAGGTAGATCCCGCATTAAGGGAAGCGGTCAAAGATTCCATTGGGGAGACAGAGGTGAGAATGTTGTTGCCCCAGGTGCCGACCCTGCTAAGATCGATTGCCTAGCCATCCAGTGATCGACCCACAGTGGTTGAGGGAGTTGCTCAGGTGGCCCAATCCTCAACAGAAGAAGAAGTGTAAGGGGTCCGCCTCTGAATTTGAAGTGGTTGCACTGGAGGGGGCAAGAAGAGGTGGAGGCTAGTTCTCAGTGACTTGGAACCGTCTGGGCAGAACGTAGCCGCGGAGCCGGGCTCCCAACCAGGGAGTGATGCTTTTCACGAGGAAGATTCGAGGGAGACTCAGGTTCGGTCGGATCTCCTTATGCATCGGGACTCCTGGCCTTGGGGGTCTCTTTCCCTCTGTAGGGTTGCCTGAAGACATCCCTGAGGAGTACAGGCTGATGTTGCTGGAGGGTCGATCTCCTCAGGCCCCCCTCGACTGTTCCGAGGAGGAGCTCGTCAAGGAGAGGTTTCCATTGAGGCGTGGAGATTTCGCTCTTCTTGATTGCAGGACCGCCTCTCTCATTGCAGAGAATGCGACCCTTCCATGGGACAGGGCTGTCGTGGAAAGGGTCGATTATGAGTGGCTTGCGTCAATAGCCGTTCATGCCAGCATCCAGGTAATTATCATTTGGGCCTCTATCGATGCTGACATCAGTGCACAAGCTGACCATCGCATGTTGTGTGCAGGCTCTCTTGGTGACCACGGCGTTGTGTCGTCGAGCTCTGGTGGTGGCCGATCATGGCGTCACCTAGGAGGCCGTTAGGTCAAGGGTGGAGAAGTCCCTGGCTGAGACAGAAAGAATCAGCCTCCTCTCCAAGACGAGGTTGGACCGCATTCAGTAACTTGAGCACGAGCTAAGCGAGTCTCATAGGAGGGAGGCTGAACAAATCGCCTCAAGAGAGCGAGCGAAAGATGCTCTGTTGGAGGAGAGAGTCGAAGCTGAGGTCATTACAGAGAAGGCGATCCAGGATTTCATGGATTCGTTTCCTGACTTTGACGAGCTATATAAGCAAGTTTACAAGCGATGCCGATTGGAGATGAAGAACCGATTCCCTGACCTCTCCACAGAGATCGACGAGATCTCGGTGATATTTTCAAACATTTGTAAGGATGAGTTGAGCCAAGACGAGATGAGCCTACCACCATGGCCGGCGACAAAGCAAGAGCGGGTGCTATGGGCGAGCCAGAGCCTACGGCCGTGCTGGATGGAGATCAAGGGCCTGAACGACCGATGTAAGATCTCCGTGCTTTAGTTTTAGGCCTGCTTGTAGAAATTTTTGAATGTATATGGGGGTGATGTAAATGAAAACAATGTTTTGCAATGGAAAGTGACAGGAGATTTGGCATGTATATCCTTATATGCCATTGCCTCTCTTTGTTTGTTGTCACTCACACCCCGTGGTGGTCTTAATGCCCGATGGTCCCTTTCGATGGGTTAGGCACTGCTTCGGGGTGATCGAGCATAAACCATCGAACCACATTTAGAATTTGACCACCATGGTCCATGGAGAGGGAGACATCCACCTAACTCATGGTTGACGAAATGGGGATTTGGGTCGTTTATTGGCGAAGGGGTGGCCCCTTCGACTTACGTCTTATGCTCGCTTGGAAGAGTCGTTCAATGGCAAAGGGGTGGCCCTTCGACTTACATCTGACGCTCGCTTGGGAGAGACGTTCAGTAGCGAAGGGATGGCCCTTTGACTTAGTCTGATGCTCGCTTGGGAGAGACGTTCAGAAGCGAAGGGGTGGCTCTTTCGACTTACGGCTGATGCTCGTTTGCGAGATTCATTCAGTAGCAAAGGGGTGGCCCTTTGACTTACGGCTGACGCTTGTTTGAGATAGTCGTTTAGTAGCGAAGGGGTGGCCCTTCGACTTACGTCTGACGCTCGTTTGAGAGAGCCGTTGAGTAGCGAAGGGGTAGCCCTTCGACTTAGTCTGACACTCGCTTGGGAGAGCCGTTCCATAACAAAGGGATGGCCCCTTCAACTTACAACTGACACTCATTTGAGAGAGTCTTTCAATAGCGAAGGGGTGGCCCCTTCGACTTAAGGCTGACACTCATTTGAGAGAGTCGTTCAGTAGCGAAGGGGTGGCCCCTTCGACTTATGACTGACGCTCATTTAGGAGAGTCGTTCAGTAGCGAAGGGGTGGCCCCTTCGACTTACGGCTGACGCTCGTTTAGGAGAGTCGTTCAGTAGCGAAGGGGTGGCCCCTTCGACTTACGGCTGACGCTCGCTTAGGAAAGCCGTTCAGTAGCGAAAGGGTGTCTCTTCGATGTACGGTTGACGCTCATTTGAGGGAGTTGTTCAGTAGCAAAGGGGTGGCCCCTTCGACTTATGGCTGACGCTCGTTTTGGAGAGTCGTTCAGTAGCGAAGGTGTGGCCCCTTCGAATTACACCTGACGCTCATCTAAGAGAGTTGTTCAATAGTGAAGGGGTGGCCTTTTAGACTTACGGCTGATACTTGTTTAAGAGAGTCGTTCAGTAGTGAACTGGTGGCCCCTTCGACTTACGGCTGACGCTCGCTTGGGAGAGCCATTCAGTAGCAAAGGACTGGCCCCTTCGACTTACGGCTAACGCTCGTCTGAGAGAGTCATTCAGTAGCAAAGGAGTAGCCCCTTCTACTTACGACTGATGCTTGTTTGAGAGAGTCGGCCCCTTTGACTTACGGCTGACGCTCGCTTGGGAGAGCCGTTCCGTAGCGAAAGGGTGGCCCTTCAACTTACGACCGACGCTCGTTTGAGAGAGTCGTTCAGTAAGGAATGGGTGGCCCCTTCGACTTACAGCTGACGCTCGTTAAAAGGGTCGTTCAGTAGCGAAGGGGTGGCCCCTTCGACTTACGGCTGACGCTCGTCTGAGAGAGCCGTTCAGTAGCGAAGGGGTGGCCCCTTCGACTTACGACTGATGCTTGTTGGAGAGATGCGTTCAGTAGCGAAGGGATGGCCCCTTTGACTTTCGGCTGACGCTCGTTTAGGAGTGTCATTCAGTAGCGAAGGGGTGGCCCCTTCGACTTATGGCTGAAGCTCATTTGGGAGAGTCGTTCAGTAGCGAAGTGGTGGCCCCTTCGACTTACGGCTGACACTCGTTTAGGAGTCAATTGCATCAACGTAAGTTTAGTTTTCCCAAGACCTCCCCAGGATTGGATCCTTTTCGAGGGGAGTTTTGAAAGGATAGTTTTTGTAGACTTTACGAAGACTTATGGAAGCGAAACTTTTATTCGGAAAAAGAGACATGCTTTCTTGATGGGAGTAAAAGAAAAACGAAAAAGGCGTACAGGTGTTTTTCGATCAACATTGGAGCTGTTGCCACTCATTGTCCTTTTATTCACGTTGAGTCTTGGATGGCTCATCAGTCGACCAACTTGGTGACAGGCGATCAGTTCATCTTGCCCTTCTTTTTAGAGGATCCTTCGTTGCTGGGTGGATCGTTGGTCAGGCCCTTGGGGTGTCCCCGCTTGGCTATTGCATCGATCTGCTTTTTGAGAGTCTAACAGTGCCCTTAGTCATTGTGATATTTGCAGAATTTGAGGTCGTCCCTCTTCTCGTATTCGCCCTTCTTTGCTGCTTCTTGGATCAGCTCTTCTCGCGGGGCGTAGGCGAGGACTTCTATCATGGGGGTGACCTGCTTAGCGTAAGTAGGACGCTCTTTACTTTGAGGGCTCCTCTCCCTGTACCTCTTATCTCGGGACTCCTGGTGGGGGTCCCCGAGTTTGGTTTCTCTCGCCTCGTGTCTCTGCGGTAGGAGGGGGTGCTCTTTGCATTAGCTCCAGCTGGTTCTTCTGCCTCCTCGAAAGATGTGAACCGATCTGTTATGTTGAGCATCTCTGTGACGGTGTTAGGGGGAACTGGTGAAGGGTACTCCTCATGTACTTGTTCCTGACCGTCTGGGTGAGCGCCGCTATAACGGTCACGTCCGGCGTCTCTTCGACATCGAGCCTCTCATTGTTGAATCTCTAGACGAAGGCTTGGATTATCTCATTCTTGTTTTGTTTGAGCGAGAAGAGGTGGGATGACTTCTTCTTGGGACGCTGTCCTGCGGAAAATTGCTTGCAGAATATTTCTGCCAACTCGTCGAACTAGCCGATGCAGCCGTGGGGTAGCCCTTCGTACCCGCTCTCTGCCCTCTTGAACAGGGTAGCATGGAAGGCTCTACAGAGGTATGGCTCGTCGGCCCCGCAGACAGCATGACATTCAAATACTTATGAATGTGCGACCATGGGTCGCCTCCACCATTACAAGCTAGTAGAGCGGGGAGCTTGAATTTTGGAAGAAAATGAGCAGAGATGATATTCTCTTTCAGGGGGGTCTTCCGAATCGTGGATTGGACCAATATGGATCCCCCTCCTGGTTGCGAGAAGTTGGTTCCCGAGGATCGATTCAGGACCTCTTCCCTCCTCACAAATCCACCTGCAGGGTTTAGTGGGTTATAACCTGGGAGAGCCTCGTACATTATCTGGTCTAGGATGTTATAGGTTGCTGCCCAGTAATTGGAGGGGGTGGGTTACCCCTGGAGCATGAAAGCTCGATTATCGACCCCCACTCCATTATATTGGTTGGCTGGGGGGTCAAATCATGGAGGTTAATCTCTGCCCTTGGGTCCCCCAGATCTCGATGGAACGATGAGCCCTTCGTTGGCGTCAGGTTCGGGTTTGGTGGTGGCGGCGGCTCAGTTACTGGGGATGGGTTCCCCACGTTCTGGCGTATTAAAGTCACCAATGCGCCTAGGCTCCAATCGATTTGCTCGGTGAACTAGGTGACCTCCTTTCGGGTCACCCCAGGCTCATTTGTTTCCTCCGTTGGTCGAGGTGGTGGCGTTGTGGAGTCCGCAACGTCCTTCACCAGGATGTTGTTTGCTCTTGGCCTCTCCTTTGGACCTTCGACCGATCCGACGTTACTGGGTCCAGTTGTCATGGCTTTTAGATTTCTTTGGGATGTCAAGCTGGCTAACGTTTTCCACAGACTGTGCCAAACTGTTAAGGCCAAAATTGATCGAGACAGTTGTCAAGCTGACGTAGACTCGAGATGCTGAGTGAGAGCCTCGTCGGCAGTTGGAGTGGGACCCTTGGTTAGATGAACTAGGGTCGAGTGATGGTGGTTAGAGAAGATACGACCTTCGACTGACCTTCGGGCAGCTGTAGCATTGAACGATTGAGGTTAGAGTGCTCGACGTCGACCTTTGACGTTGGACGATGAGCGTCGATATGCACCACTGGTACTCGTTAGGGGGACCGGATATGGGTTCCGATCCAAATCCCCTCCGATGATTAAGTTAGTGCGGAACTTAAGGGAGAGAGTGAGCTTGGTGCAGCTGAGATTGACCCACAGAGGTTTGTCTCAAGACTGATGGTGCAAGCTTGAATATAAGAATGGTAAGCTGAGAAGATAAATTTCTGTGTCTTAGACCTCGTACCTTGGAAATGGGATCCTTCTTTCTATTTATAGGCATTCAAGGTCCCTTTTGAGACCTTGGAGAGATAACGGCCACCCATAATGATGCCACGATCTTCTCCCATTAATAGTGTTGAGTATTGGACTTCTCCCTACTTGGTGTTAATGATGAGTAAACATAAATACTTGTGACTAATCCACTATTTGTAGTTAATCCATTGCCTAAGCATATCTTGAAGATCAATTAGCAATAGATGTCACTCAAAGATCAATGAAAGCAAGAAAAGTGGATTGGATGAACGATACATGATGTAATCTTCTTTTTCTCTTCTAGTATGTAGCTTAGAAGTAGAACTATGTTGGAGCACACACACATTTTCATTTCAGTCTTAGGAAATCATTAAATCATTTTTCCATAGACTCCAATTCACAATTCACTAGAATGTGCATGTTGTGATTGCAACAGTCGACTGCTGAACGATTTACAGTCGCCTGTCTAAAAACAGTCGACTGTGTTTTGTTCTACAGTCGCCTGTTATGCACATACTTAATCTGTTGATTTTTGGGCTTTCTAAGCTTTATCTCTTTCAGGCGACTACTGTACATTTTACAGGCGCCTGTCCAAGAGACATTCGAATATGATTTGTTAATCAGTCGTTTGTCTATCTTCAGCCTAAGATCATTCTCAGTTTCATATGGCCAGTCGACTGATGTTGTATTTACAGTCGCATGTCCAAGGCACAGTCGACTGGAAATGCTTCAACAGTCGTATGTCCATGATTACTCTGTAGAACTTGCTCTATGGAATGTTTAACATTTTAGTGCCAGTCGACTGGTGTTGTATTTACAGTCAACTGTCCAATGGTATGGTCGACTGTCAATGCTTCAACAATCGTCTATCTTTGAGCTCCTCTACAAACTCAACTCTCTAGAAAATGTCAGGGTTTGTGATAGTCGACTGATGTTGGTTTCACAGTCGCTTACCCATGGCACAAGCGCCTATGTGTTCCACATCAGTCGCTTGTCCCGTCTTCCCAGAATTTTCTAAGACTTTGTCAGCTTACCCTCATTGCGGCCAGTCGCCTACAGAAGGAATTACAGTCGCCTGTTGGATGTATAGTTGACTATCTTCTCTTCATCAGTCGACTATCCACGTGGTAAGTTACTGTTTGAATTCTCACCTACCCTCTGACACAGTGCATCAGTTGACTGTGTTTTATTCAACAGTCGACTCTCGCGTGTGCAAATTCTATCCGTAGAGGTTTTCTCCACGGATTTCAAAGGGGTTTTTGGGGATTCTATTTGAGGGATTTGAGAAACCTATAAAGGCAGCCTCTACTGTTCTATTGAGAGGTTACTCATCAACTCAACCTTTCAAGCTTTCAATCTTCATTTATCTCAGGCTCTCAAAATCCTAAATGCCTAGAATTATTTTCTTTCAATCTCTTGATCTCCAACCTAGAACCAAAGAGAAATCTTCTAGGCGTTTGGTGCAGTCAAGAGAAAAGGCTTTCCTCTCTTCCAATAGAGACATCAACACACAACACACTCTCCTTCAGCTTCTACTTCAAAGCATAGGTGATTGTAAGTGTTGTATTTCATATTTCATAACTTTCGTTATTTGATTTACTCTCGGGTTGTGAGAGTGTTTTGCTTGCCCCCAAGTTCTGGGAGTCAAGGACATCGAGTGTACTTTGATTTCACTTGTAGGGTTGCTACATGTGGGTTTAAAGGAAACCTCAAGTTAGGGTTCTAATTTGAGTATCCGGTGGTAGCCGGGTGGAAGGGACATATGATTACCGAGAACAAGTCGGGAGTTGACTTGGGTAATCCAAACCTTTGAAACATCATTGTGTTTGCATTGTTTCTTTTTTGGGTTTATTTTCATTCTGCATTAATTGTTGGTTAGGAATTTAATTTGGTGTAATTATCATTTTAAATTGTATAAACACTATTTAACCCCATTCTAGTGTTTTCCTCATAGCCAGGGACCTTACAAATAGGAGTAAATGTTGCGCACGTCCCCGAGATTCCCGAGCATGCCTTTAATCCCACGTTCGAGTGAGGTGGACCCAACGGTCGACTGGTCAGTTGGGCTTTGACTGAGTCGACATCAGGCTTCTTTGGTGGGCCTGATGGGCATCATCTGTCGACCGAGTTGTCTCGATTGTCGGCCCAATGACTCAATGCTCATTATTATTTACAAGTTAGTCATTACCATAAATGGTAAGTCCTCATTCAAAATATCCACAAGTTTCATTTATTTACAACTTTGCCATTTACCAAAAATGGAAAGTTTTCTTCATGTCATCTTTTTACCTTTATTTTCCAATTTGCCATTTAAAATTACCCTTCATCTTTGAGTGTTAATTACATCCCATGACATGACAAGAAGCCTCTTCACAGATGCCCTCTCACTTTGTATTCAATTTACAAAAATGCCATTGCACAAGGTGAGTGTGAAATTACACCTACACTTGGATGCTCAATTACTTACCCATACCATTTCTCATATGAATCATGATGGCCATTCCTACACACCCATTGGCACGTAAACCAAACATAAAGTACGATCTCAACGTCCGCATATACGAATCAACAGATGAGTACACAAAAGGAGGTCACTTCTTCGTATCACACCCTACATGGAGTTACATCCTACCCTCCTTAGAAAAATTTCTGACCCTGTAATTACAAAGATACTAATAGGAGAGCAACTATACATATACGCAAGTTAAAGAGCCCAACGGAATACCATGATACGCGAGTTACTACATGTACAAGTAAGGGTACTTCTTTCACATCTTATCTTCACGCTCCCAGGTAGACTCTCATGGAGACTCCTGGCACCACATGACCCTCACAAGATTAATAGCTTTGTTCCTCAGCATCTTCTGCCTCTATTCCAAGATAGCCACATACTACTGCTTATAGGTCATGTCCGGACGCACATCGATCTCTGAGTGGTCCACCACGTGCGTGGGATCTCCTACGTACCCCCTTAGCTGGGACACATGAAACACGTTATGGATACCCACTTGTAATGGCATGTTTTTGTAGTGAACGTTTTTCCGTAACAAAGACAATTTCAAACAATTTCAAAAATAAGTAAATAATTTTTCCTATTTTTTCGTCGATCTAATCTAAAAATAGATTTCGTATTCTTGACCTTGGCGACGATACGAACTCGTGGTACTGTTTTCGTAATTTTTCGGACACGTTTGGTTTCAGGGGCAAAATGGTAATTTTGTTTTTACGTTTTACTAATTACATTGTTAATTACTTTTATTTATTACTAAATAACCTTAGTTAACATTACCCTAAACCCTATTCTGTCGGAAACCCCCCTCCTCCCAGCTTATAAACGTGGAGACACGTTTTATTTCCCCAATCTAGATTCATCTCTCCCCCTAACTACCATATTATTTACTATATTAATATTATAATATTCCTATTACTATACAATTCCCTCTAATCCTCTTTCCCCCTTCACAAAAAACTTAGCCCAGGCTCTCCCCAACCCATGCATGTCGAGCTCTGAGTCCCCCCATGCCGCTTCTTCCCCTCTCCTTTCTCCACGCCAAAGTCGCGCCACCGGAGCCTCTCCATGGGCTTTACCCCTCTTCCGAGCACATCCCGTAAGCATGGCCGGCAAGCCCCCTGACCCAAGGCCGTAACCTGAGCATCCCGATGCCCCAGCAACACCCCATGATCCCTCCCTCTCCCCTTCGGTGCCCCGCCATGCTCCGCCGTCCCCCTTACGCTGCCGCCGCCACCGCCCCAGTGGCCTCGACGACCTCGCCATCAGCCACAACACCGCCTGAGACCCCCGAACAAACCCCCTGCTACCTGACGTGCGTTTATATTTCATATATTCACGCACGTTTTCTTTTGTGTTTCTCCGTATTTTCCGCCGTCTTTTATTCGTTTTCTCGTATTTTCTCGTTTTCTTTCACTTTTCTTTGTTTCTCCATGTTTGCAGGAGATTGCCCATGTAGGGGACGTTTAACGACGATATCTCAAGTCCCCGGAGCAACGGGAGGAGTCACGCGTGATCCAGGGGGCCAAACAACCAAGATTGCCACTTTTCAGCCCCCACCCGATCGGTTGGACACAGCCAACCGATCGGGTGATGCATGCGTGTCCGACCCAGACTGAAGCTGGAGCGAAGCGCAAGGTCAACCGATCGGTTCGCCGACCGGTTCATCCCAACAGAGTTCTCGGGAAAATGGAGCTGAATTCCAACCAATCGGGTGACCTTCACCCGATCGGTTCATCTGTAGCCGATTCCTCCGAAGGACGACCCGATCACACCACCCGCTCTCCTCTGCACCCGGTTGATGCTCCCGAAGGCGACGGCCGAAGCTACAAGCCGCTCACCCGATCGGTTGACATTTCAACCGATCGGGTGGCCTTTTCGTCTCCTTTCGTGCACCGCTGCTCATTCATTGAAGATCTACTATCATTCCAGAAGGATTTTGGGTGATCTCTTATTTTTCTAGCGTCGGCATCGTCGTTAGATTTCCAACGATAGGTCGCATGCCCAAATCCGATTTTTCTAGATTTTTCTGGAATTTTCTAAGCGCAGCTATGTGCTGAAACTGGCTGCTGTCTGAAATTTCACTTCAACCGATCGGTTGACTTGTCAACCGACCGGGTGAGATTTGTTTCTGCGAATCTGAGCTCTCTGTTTATTCCACCCGATCGGGTGAGTTTTCACCCGATCGGGTGGGCCTTTTTTGACAGTTTTGAACCCGACCCAAGAGGGTTTTTGAGGGGTTTTAAATAGGGGTTGGGGGCACGACTTGGAGAGGATTCTCCTCTAGTTTTTAGGACTTTTTCAGCCCCTTTGTTGGGAGGATTAGGGTAGGTTAGATTAGGTTTTATCTTCTAATAAATCTTGTAATGGATTGAAGACTCAATTGCAAGCTAAGTGTTTTCTTCTCTCATTTTCTATTGTTTTGTGTTGTTTTCATTGTTGCTTGATGGTGAACGTTTGTATGTCTTTTCTATTGCTTGTTTTTATGTTATTCACCATTGAGTAGTGTTTGATGAACCCTAATACGGGTTAGGGTAGGATTGATTCTTGGAAATTTACATTTGTCTTGGTTGCATGGCATGTGTTCGATGAAATGTGTCAATGGGGATTTCTAGCAATCTGAGTCCAATTCGTACGACAACACACTAGATGTGTTGGGGATTGGGGTCCGGTGCTTGTCCTGTCAAGATCCGCTTCGATGTATTGCTAGAAATCACATTTGACCTATTTGGCCATTAGGGTTACGCGGGGGTGTTTCATTGTCATTGGCGGGAGAAAGACCGCCTCTGACCGTCGGGCCAAGGGGGAATAAACTTGGCGGTTGACTCCCTAGCCATAGCTCACGCCCCGAGCGTTGACATCGAGTCCTCGCGCGCGGGAGCGGCTTGGACGAAGTGTTGGGAGATATCATTGTGGCCTTAATGCTCCCGGTTTCGGAAGGTGTTAATGGACATGGGAATGCCCACCGTCTGGAACCGGGTAGGCCTAGCGTGCTTGGCACCGACCGGAATATCGGGCCATGGACGCTAGGTACCACCTTTTGGGGCAATGTCTCACCCTGGGTCAAGTCAAATGCCAAGTGTCATGAGTGCTCTAGCCCGTTTTAGCGGGGATTCATTTCGTGTCTTTTTCATTTCTTCCTTTTATTTCTACACTTCACCCATATTATCCGCGTAGCTAGCACACGACCTAGGCGAGGCTAGTAGCCACTCAAGCCATCCACCTCCCTGTGTTCGATAAACCCGCACCCTACACTAACCGTGCACTTGCGGTAAAACGACACCGCGCCCATACCGTAAACGGGGCGCCGGTCACTACCACGGCCTCTCCAGCATCCCATTGCCGTTGCCAACACCCCCTCGCCGTCACCAACCCCTCCTCCTCCGCCCTACAGATCTGACGCCGTCGAAAATCACCGCGACACCACACCGACCCCCCCCCCCCCCGCAGCGTCCTGTGCCTCCCATCTTCTCATCGTTGTTGCTACGCCGCTCACTGCTGCTACCATCGCTTATGCCACCTTAGGCGCCACCGTGTCACTGACCTCACCGCTGTTGCCAGTGACCCCGCTGCCCTCTAGCGACCCCGCTGTCGTCATACTGCCCCTCCTCCCCCTCTGCATAACTAAGGTGAGAAGGCGATATATAATGCGTATTTTGATATGTATTTACATACATAAACATGTATAAACGTATATACACATGTATTAATAGTTATATAATATGGGATTTCTGATGTAAAATTTATAATAAATCATATAGGCCACAAAAAAAAAATACCAAACAAGGCCTAGAAAATCGAACGTCACGTTCCGAACGCGTTGACGCTGGTTTCATCACCATCGGACAAGTATATTTTCTTCAGTGAATTTTTAAAACTAAAATCTAATTACGGTATTTTCACTTGATAATTAATATCTTTAAAATTTCACATACAGTGACATACGAGAAAATTTATATGTTGAAGTACAACACTAGACACTCGTTTTGACAGCTTATTTGAAGATTTTCGACGTGTCGTTCACTCTGAATAAATCATTGAACATTTAAGATATGTATTTTATAATTTAGAAAATTAGCTTTTATTGATACTAAGCATTTAAAAAGTATTAAAAATACCAATGAGCTTCAGGAAAAAAATTTCTTTCTATATAAAATTATTTTACTCACGTCTAGCCTATCTAAAAATTATGAGTACGTATTTTGACTAGGTTTAAGCTATTTAAAAAATACGAACACGTTAAGAAAAATAGATAGAAAATAGTGTAATCTTTAACCAATGATTTCTAATGTTTGCAGGTACCGTTTCTCGTGCACGAGCATCCCAGATAGCCTTAGCTCTAGCCTTGGCTATTCTACAACAATTCTCAAACCAGTGAGTCACTCTAATTCTAACTTTAGAAATTAAGATAGTGTACTTGTATGAACTTGGACATCATATATAGCCTCAGAACGACTATTGACTTGAACCAAATACTATAGACCTAATCTAATAGGTGTTGACTCCATAGCCCTAGCTCCGGTGCTGACTCTTCTTCGATGTTCTCTTTCGGGTTATCCTATTCCCTTTGGTAGCAGTAGTCACAACCTGCGGCCTTGTGACAGTGACAGTCTCAGTGCCACTTCCTGTTCTACTTCATGGTGGTACCTGCTCGACGTTCAGTGACGCATTAAGCAAATAGAAAGTTCCAGAGGGTGGAGCGCTAATAAAGAGAAAGCGTTATCGCTATACGAAATGAAGCAGCGGCTAGCACGCTAAGATAAACCACTTGGAAAAGAGCCTCAAAAGAGGTACAATCAAGATCAAGTCAAGTAAAAAGCACATGCACCGACCGGAATTGAAGACTTCGAAAACGAGACGGGAGAGAGAGCAAATGAAGGAAGGGTTGCCTACTCCCTGGATGCCCGGGAAGCAGGTAGGTTCTTCAAATCCAGCATTGGTGGGATCAACAGCAGCATCGGTGGAAGCATAAGAATCCAATGCTGCATAAGTGAAAGTTGTTTTCCATCAGACGGCTGTTCACGTAACTCCACTCTCGGCTTGGATTATATATCCAAAAGGGTCCGCTCCCCGGGAGCGGATTCCCCACCAGCAGGGGGACAAGAGACGGCCATCTCGAGGCACATCACGACCTACAGGCAACACCGGCGAGACCCGGGAAGGCAACCCGATTGGGAGTCAGAGGATCCATAGTACATGCAGCCTCCCGGACTTCATATTCATCATTTTGGAAAGTGGGGGTAAGGGATCTCTTTTCTTCTTTAATAGCGGTATCACTACCAAAGACAACAATACCTACATTCTCATTCTCAAGATTCAAGGCTATTCCTTTCACACCGCTGGAAAATTCAACCATTTCTCCAGCTTGAATCTATCCACCAGACATACGTAATGCTTTAGCTAGTACACGAAAATGCATACCATGATTTTTCTGTCTATCAATAACTGCATGCATTCTGGCCGGTCGATAGACGAAAGAGAATCAACAAGTTTAGTTCTGATCTGAGTAGGCTCAACATAGGGAATACCCTAACCCTGGGAACCGGGGCCTGGCCATCCCATCCCGGTACTCAACAACAAGAGGAATCTAATTCTCATTTGACTTTCCCAGAGAGGGCAAGATCAGACTCTTTTTATATTTCAATATGGATCAAATAATCCATTGGGTGTACATTCAGAGATGGAAAAAATTGCTTCTTACCCTTATTTTTATGTAAAGGATCTAGTAGGCCGGGTAGCTTCTGCCAAAAACGCATAGTTTCTCCTCCAAAAATGACTGATTCTTGCTCAAAAAACTGACCGAACGCGTTTGAGTTATTGGCTCGTTCGACCTGGCTACATTCATGAGTCGCTCGTTCAACTGTCCCTCGGAGACACAGTCGAGAAGTGCATAGGATGGATAAAGGGCTTTCTCCTCCGAGCTGGATTTGACTCTTTCACAATTTACAAACACCTTTCCCCGATTGCTTTGCAACAGATGGGATATTGAAATACTGAATCGAGTGAGGCCGTCTTGCGTAACAAAACTATAGGTCGCCAACGCCTAGAAGTACAAGTAGTCGCCCTACCGGTCACTCTCAAACTCACTACTTGGGACCGGTAGGGCGACTACTTGTAATTCTAGGCGTTGGCGACCTATAGTCTTGTTACGCAAGACGGCCTCACTCGATTCAGTATTTCAATAGAAAACCTTTTCTTAATTTAGGGAGGCTCCTATCCGATTGACAAGAGATGATTGCTCTTACTTTTAAAGGCATTAAAAAACCGTTGATATGTGGGGCGATCGAACCGACTCATCTACAACTCATCTTTGGCTTGTGGAGTGCTCTCTTTATTATGTGTTCTTTGATTTCTCTCTTCTTTCGAATGGCACTGGTCCCATTCGGACCATAGGCCTATGTTTGAAGACAGAGATGGGCAAGACGGATGGAAAGAAAGACAATGACCCGTGAGATTGGGGCAGTCCACATGCGCACGGCTGCTGCTGAGCAAAAGAAGGGGAAATCGTTTTCCTTACCCCGCCTCCCTTCGTCGAGCCTTTCCTTTAGTGGTTTGGGAAGCATTCCCTTATCTGAACGTCGGCAGGCATTCGTCGAATTCCCGTTCCATCGTATGATATTGGAATTCTTGTCCATAGAAATTTTGGACAAGTCAACTATCCTAGGTGCGACATCAGACGGAAGTCTTTATTGTCGGTTCGACTCTAACACATATTCATACAGGTGGGCAGGTACGAGATCAAGAAGAAGGCGCGTACTAGTTCGCACCCTTACCTTTGACACCGACAGCTGACACAGCAATAATCAACTGAAGAATGACTATCTAATTAAGCAAACGACATTTCCAACTTTCAACTTTGGTGATTGTAACACACAACCATCTACTTAGGTAAATTGTGTACTAATGGAAATACCACATGTTCGAAGCATGGAATCAATATCCTAGTTGTTGGACTTGTCTTTATCCTCAAATTTCTTAGCATCCGTTTTGCTTTGGCTCAGTCGATTTGAAATGGGTACCAAACTCTCTGATAAGTAAGTCAATCAATGGTCATGGTTTAACTATAATAGAATCAATGGAGCAGATGTGATAATTGCTATTCTTAAACATTGGTATCACCCGGTGTCTAAAATCGTTTGCACAAAGTTTAGATCACCCTGCTTGCGGGGATAGTGACCTGCTTAGCCAAACCTGACTGGCAGTGTATGCATGGATCAATGTTAGAATTCCAATTATCATCAGTAACCATTGATTATAAATACATTTAAATGAGTTTCTTCGACCTTTCATCACATGTAAACTCGTATTCACTTTAATAACTCTCGTTCACCCTTGTCTACCATGTTTTGATGCTTTTCACTTGCAACTATGCATGAACTTTGGATACACTTGTTGCGTGATTACTCACGTTAAATAGTTACATCACTTGCTGCATGACATCTATGACTCGGTGAATGCTAATGAATTATCTTGTGGAATATCTTGTGGTACATCTTATGGAATATCTTGTGGAATATCTCGTAATAAACATATACTTGATATACATGACGCATCACTGGGGGTTTGGGGTAACTCATTGTAGAGAGTGTGTGGGAGCTATGACCGGGAGGCACCTCTCTTGTCAAATGACTAGGAGTCTCGTCTCCTTTCACTTCCCGTCCAGTTTTCAAAAATATTCCAGATTTCAAAAGTATGTTGTGTATAGCCGCGCTGGATTAGCTCCCCGTTGCGAAAGAAGTGGGCTCCATGGTTGCATATCATACTCTCCTACATGAGTCACATAGTTTTAGATAATTACTTCTAGCGTCACAATAACTATTTAATTGAATGCACATCTTTTTCATTACTTTACATGTTTACTATTGTTACAGTTCATGCCTGCTAGTCTTACTATTCATGCATGTCAATCTTACTATTATTATCACCATGGTTGCTCTTGTACGTTTCTTGTTTTACTTACCAGTCACTTCTACTTGTCACCATTGCACGACCATGCATATTTGCTCTTACCTTACTTGTTGCACTTGTATGATCATCTTAAGTTGTTTACCATAGCGTGTTCCATACTTTTGCACTACTCTATTTCTATTGCTAGAATTGTTGTGACTTACCTAGTTCCATCTTCATGACACCGTAGAAGACACACAGGTTGACGTAGTTTTTTCTGAGTCAGAAGAGCTAGAGTCCGATTCAGTGACTACAGTTTTTTTAGGGTTTGAGTTGTGATGAATTTCCACATGTACTTAATTTCTTTCATGTATCTCTGTTGGAGTAAGTTGTACGGTATGGATTGTAATAAATGGACACTATTTGAGTATTTTTGTACATCTCTTCATCGTGGCTATGTTGTTTTCACGGGTGATCTGTAGACTTGCAAATGAAATCAAATAAGTAATGCCCCCCCTAAAAAACAGGTCGTTACAAGTTTGGTGGCTCATGCTGGTCCGCGCTAACTACCTCGTGAACAATATAGTATGATCAGGATGTACAATATAAAATACTCAAATTGCACTCTCGAGTACAGGACGTCTCGAGTGTTCACCGCTATTGGATATACGGGTGAAACATCCTTATTACCCATCTTCATTGGTCTTCCTTCATCCTCATCATCTTCTTTGAACTCTTGACCCTTGTCTAGAAACTCATGTTCTATTCTTTTGGTATACCTTCCTTAGTAACATCATTGTCGACAACCAAAAGGATCTTCCATCGGTTAAACTGTTTACTCACTTCTTCTTCTTCACCCTTCCTTTTGCTGGTAATGCCTTTCGATTGACCTTCTTAGAATCCTTTTATTTTCGTTTAGTTCGCTGGAACCTTGGTTACATCCTTTTGTAAGGAGGGTAGCATCCGAAGTTCGAGTCCAACAACGAGAGCAGATCAAAAGGACCAGTAAAGATCAGGCCAGACTTACGGAGGCAGTGACAACTGAGATGAAAGTTGAGCCAAGGAAAGCTTAAGTGATTCAAGAACTCATGAACGTATTTCTGAATGATCTCATAGGATTATTTTGGATCACATCCTCGAGTTTTCAATTGATCTCATGTAAGATGCTCAACTAATTTCGAAGGCACTTTGCGCACAACGTCACTTGAGCTTCAGGCTCGGTTGGATGATTTGTTGCGAAATGAATGGATACGACCTAACATTGGATTGCTCGTGGAAATATGGATCCTAGTGTAAGAGTATCAACTAATGTTCACTGAATGAGACGATTGTGAAGAGTGAACATCGTTTTCCTCGCATTAATTATATTAAGGATCAAGCAAAGTTGGATCTAGAAGAGGATATCAATAGTTGAAAGTTAACGTCTCAAAGACTACTTCCAAGACCAAGTATATTTATTACGAATACTTGATGATGCTATTGGTGTGGTCTACGTATTGCGTGCATTCACGAGTCTCGTAATCCAGGTATTCTACGAGTGTCTGGACACATTCATGGTAGTCCTCTTCAACGACGTTTTCGAAGGATACTCAGAAGTATGCCAAGCACTTGAGGATGATCCGAGACGAGCCAAAATGATACGTGCAAGCATTGGAAGCTATTTCTTCATTGTCTTTCTTAAGCTCATATTCTTCTTCTATCCAATGCTTCCATCTTGTACACGATTCCTATGGGTTGAATCCTTTTCCGCCCACCGTCTTCCCCTCTTTATTTCCTTTTGTCCACATTCTCTCCTCGAGCCCCGGCCTGACCTACCCTACCCTACCCTATCAACCACTTCGGCGTCCCCTTTAATCCTCTCATCTCTTCCCTCACCAAACCCATCCCGTGGTTTCCCCTGCGCCGTGTCGACACCCACTCCTCCACCCTGCCTCTCTTCCAGCGAGACTAACACATCTTGCCTCAAGCTCCTCCGGCCTCACCCGAAGCTCTGCCACCTCACCTTAATTCGGTGATACCCACCATATCGAGCAGTCGCAACCATCGCACGACATGGATCGACAGCCGCCGATGGCCCACCGACGATATGCTTTAGGATTTTGGGAATCGTTGGGCTTAGCGACGACCCTCACCGCCACCCTCGCTATTGTCGTGTGGCTGAGATCTTGGGAAATTGTGATTCTTGAGTTTCTTTCGAGCTCCTTGTCATGGGTCTTGCCCCTAAAGGTATCCCACTTCGATTTCTTCTTGGGCCCACTCCTTCGTGTTTGTTGGACTATGTGTTCTTGGTCGTTGACTTGTTTAGGGTTAATGGTGATAACTGTGGATGTCAACCAATTGTGTTGGCAAGGGGTATCGTTAGGGATGAGTATTGGCATGCTATTGGCCTTAGTTGTTGAGGTTGGATGTCGGCCTAGTGCTTGGATTTGGAAGATGGTTTTGGTGTTGGCTTGTTGTTGGTGTTATGGGTATTGCTGGAAGGAGTGATAGCGATAAGTATGGTCCTTGAAAGTTGGCCATGTATTTGTTTCTTGGTGTTGTCCTGGATATTGGCTTGTTGTTGGGTATCATGGGAGTTGATGGCATTGGTGCTTGGCTGGTTAGGTGTAACAGCACAAATACATATAACTTAGTCGATAATCCCTTTGTATGATATATAATGAATGACATCCTTGGCTAGTCCCCATTAGTCATAATTAACACGAGTAGAAGATTTAAACCTTGTGATCTTCCTTTTGATGTGGTTTAAAATAGCTTGCTATTGGCTTATCACCTCAAGTTCCAAGTTCGAACAGATGTTGTCATCATAATAGCCCTCATTTTCATGTAATGCCATTATGTTATATTTTGGCTACTTGAGAAGTCGGGGTAACTATTGTGATGATACTAGGTTTCGAGACTAGTTACGGAAGCTAAGGTGATGTTAATAGTATGTATTCATATAAAACATCTCTTGTTTTCTTGATGCTATGATATCACATTATATTTCATGCTATCAACAACTTATTTTCCTATATCGTTATCATTCATCAAGCCTTCCCATTGATCGTTTAATTGCTTAGGCAATGATCAGTCTTCGAAATTTCGAGAACAAAATTTTTGTAAGGAGCGTAGAATGTAACGGCCGGTTTTCATAGTGCACGTTTTTCTGTAACAAAGACAATTTCAAACAATTTCAAACATGAGTAAATGATTTTATTTCTTTTTTTTTGTCGCTCGAATCTAAAAATGGACTTCGTATTTGTGACCATGTCGACGATAGGAACATGTGGTACTGTTTTCGTAATTTTTCGGACACGTTTAGTTTCAGGGGCAAAAGCGTAATTTCGTTTTTACGTTTTACTAATTACATTGTTAATTACTTTTACTTATTACTAATTAAACTTAGTTAACATTCCCATAAACCCTATTCTATCGGCAACCACCCTCCTCACAGCTTATAAACGTGGAGACACGTTTTATTTCCCTAATCTAGATTCATCTCCCACTAACTACCCTTTTAATTACTATATTAATATTATAATATTCCTATTACCATAAAATTGTAAGGACCCTGTCTATGGGGAAAACACTAGAAGGGGGGTTGAATAGTGTTTATGCAAATTTTAAGGACCATGTCGACTGATGAAGCAAAGACAGTCGTCTGTTAAACCAACAGGCAACTGTAATTTCTTCGACAGGCGACTGGCCGAGAGAAGAGTAAGTTAGACAAATACTGGAAATCTCACAAGATACAGGATAAGCGACTGATGCAAGAAACACAGTCGACTATTAATCAGAACAGGCGACTGTATAACCTTAAACAGACGACTGTCACAAATATGATAAATTTCCAGAGAGCTGAATCAAAGAATTGATTTACAGACAGGCGACTGTTGCAGCATAGACAGTCGACTGATCTAATAGACAGTCAACTGTATATACAGCATAAGTCGGCTGGCCGTAGAAGTGAGATCAAAACATAGTTTGGGCAAGGAGAGACAGGCGACTGATGTACAACATACAGTCGACTGTCACAAGGACAGGCGCATGTGAATCATTCAACAGTAGCCTGTGCGAAATAATCAGAGAAGGCCCAAAACTGCATTGTAATAGTCTGTGCATAACAGATGACTGTAGAACAAAACACAGTCGACTGTTTTTGAGACATGCGACTGTAAACTGTTCAGCAGTCGGCTGTTATGAACAATCCTAGCACAAACAAAAGAGAATTGAATTGAGATCAAAGGACAAAGGTCTAGAGATATTATATGATCGAAAGTAGATGTGTGTGAGTGCTCCATCAAAGTTCTACTTCTAAGCTACATACTAGAAGAGATAAAAGAAAAATTACATTTACGAATAATCTCTTCTTTCCATCGTATGAGCTTGAAGTCTTTACGGAGCGTCAATCATCAATCTACGATCATCTAATTCATATCAGTTGCCTTCAATCACGTTTGTGAGTCATCCATTGCTAGTTGATCTTCATAGTAAGCTTAGGCAATGGATTAACTGCAAAATAGGGGATTAGTCACAAGTATTTATGTTTGCTCATCATTAACACCAAGAAAGGAGAAGTCCAATGCTCAACATTCTCCCCCTTTTTGATGATGACAAACAAACATAAACAAAAAGATAAATAATTGTGCGTAATGAAAACTTACTCCCCCTACATAGATGCCAATCAAGTTAGTCAACAAATATTAGAGCATCTACATAACAATTGAAGCAAATGAGTGAGATATGAATGAATTTAATTCAAGAAATCTAGGAAATGAAATCCCTATTCAGTGTAATCTTACTCCCCCTGAATCTAAGGCAATGAAAATCTTAGATTCAAGCGTTAGAACATGCTTAGCACATCCATTATGAATCTTGTATGTTTATTTCTCTCCCTCTATGGCATTATCCAAAAAGGTGGAAGCAAATAACAACAACAATAATAGTGCTAAAATACGAACTAACAACAATCAAGGAGTATAAAGATATATCGAATCAAAAACTCATAAAATCTCATCATATACACATGTGAGTAATGGAATTGAAATCCAATATCAACATTTTAGATATTCGAAATGAAAATAATTTTCACAAATTCATCACATCAACGAAAGAGCATGAATTAACCAATATCAAATCCATGTATTGTCTCAAAAGCACATCAAGGAGTGTGACGTATACATAGAGACAATATATCATACATCACACAGAAGTTAAACAATATAGCATAGTGCGACACAAGAGAGGGATGCAACATCATATATGTAGATATAAAGCAGCTGAGTACATCAACGGATGGTCATCAACATGGCCATCCCAAAAAGATACATCATGATAAAAAAAAATACATCACCATGACGACATCAAAGTATATCATCATACATATATATAAGTATCGCAGACAGCATCATCCATCATACATAGACAAAACATACATCATCACTCAAAATAACATCACTCAAAAAATATCGATCTAAGGGTGAGCGTCTCCAGGGGCCGCGGACGAGGAAGCAGGCTCTGAAGCAGCAGGAGTGTCCTCTGGAGGAGGGTCAGACGGAGCAACAGAAGCAGCATCATCATCCTGTGTAGAAGCAACACCAGGAGGCTCAACGACACCAGAAGGCTGAGGAGACACATGAGGCTGAGGAAGATACTGTCTCAAATCCTCAGGGAAGGGAATTCCCTGATGGAGGAGAGAGAGAGAGAGAGAGAGAGACAGCAGCCTGTAGATACCAGAGACCATCGCCAAAAGAGTATCCTGTGATGGTGGAGCAGATGATGATGAAGGCAAATCAGTAGATGGCACAGTGGATGAGGATGGAGCTGAAGTAGTCTTCCTCTTTTTTGAGGCAGTCTGCAGAGCCGAAGAGGACTTCGACTTCGCAGAAGCGTCGAGGAGAGGGCCAAAGGGCATGGGCTCATAATGAGTCAAGTCAATACCAAAGTGACAGAAGACACGAGTCAAAAGACCACCAAAGGGAATGTGAGACGAGGAGGACGTGAACTCAACCTTGTCCATCCTGTCAAGGAGGACACCGGCCCAGTTCACGGGCATGCCAGAGAAAATAGCATACATACACTTTAGTATATCCTGAGACGGCTGGTCAGACGATCCATATCTCGGCAGAGCTGATATCAATGGGGAGGGAACGACAGAGGGAATCCTAAGAATAGTCCCTAAGAGAAAGGGAGTGATCTAAATGTGGATTCCCTGGACGACAGTATCAAGGATGTCGGTAGTCGAATACTCACCGCGAACGCGGTTCGCATAGAAGAGCTTCACCAGAAATGGGTAGGCTCTGGGGGACTCGCTCTGAGAGAAGCGAAAAAGATCGGCCAGGTGAGTAGCGGAAAGAATGTCAGAGAGTCTCTCAGCAGTGAATGCGGGGAAAGCAATGTACCGCTCCCTAAGTAGATTGATCCCTAGGAGAGAGTGAAACTTTGCCAGACAAAGGTCGTCTCGGTAAACGGGAACCAGGGATCAGAGGGGGGTACAGCAGGAGTCTCTTCAGACGAACTGGATACAGAAGGAGACACATGAGGGATCTCAGCAGCATGCTCACTGATGTAAACACCAGTAGGCTTGCGCTGACGATGAATCAAGGGCTGAGCATCGCTAGATGAAGAAGAAGGAGAATAACCCGGCGAAGATGAATGCACGGGTGACTGGGCATGCTTGGTTCGAGCTTTATAGGGTTTCTTTCTCTTATCAATGAGTTTCTTAGGAGCCCTAGGTTGTTTAGAAGCGATCTTCTCTTTTCCCTTAGGTTTAGGAGCCATGGAAACAAGAGAAGGAGAAACTAAGGCAACAAAAGGAAACAACGAAGATCAAGAGAGAGAAAGCAAACCAACTGAGGGAATACAGACGATCGTAGAGAAGAGGATCAAAGACAACGGTAGAACACGATCGACAACGACGATTAGGAGAAGATCGACGGTTGAAGAAGCGAAAACGATCGTTTTTGTAGAGAGAAACGAGATGGAAGTTGAACGGTCGAAGCGGAGGAGAGAGAAAATCGATATGGGGAGTGATCGCGTCGACTGAATATAAAATAGGGGAAATCAATCTGAGCCGTTGGATCAAGGAATCGATGACTCGGATCAAATCACATGAACCGACACAGCAGGAGACAGTCGACTGGAGAACAAAAGTCAGTCGACTGTATGAAGTGATAAAATTAAAGCTCAGAGTGATGGGCAGTCGACTGGCAAGTATAATGCAGTCGCCTGTCCACTGGACAATCGACTGACATATACTCAACAGTCGGCTGGCCGAGAATTAATACAGATCACAAGAATAACAGAGAACACTGTAAAAATTCGACAGAGAGTACAGTCGCCTGATAACTAAATTGCAGTCGCCTGTTGAGCTAACAGTCGACTGTAAAACAGCCATCAGTCGGCTGTGCGAAAGATATCAATATTCATATAGAGGATATAGAGTAGGGCAGTCGACTGTCAAAAGAAAAACAGTAGTCTGTCCTGGTCCAAAAATGCATAGTGAGATAGAATTCCAAAGAATAAGAACACTCACCCTAGGACCTATACTCTAATCACAAATACATCTTAAAATCATTATGAAAACAATAAATCCATTGAAACACAAATTACTCCAATCAACTTCGAAAACTCATGAAATCAAATAAGTCACAATTGCCTTTCTTAATCTCATAAAACAATAACGCACATGAAGAAAGACAATCAAAAAAATATGAGCTCAATAAGGAGTTATAGCATGAAAATTGAGCTTCTAGATTTTAGATTCACCCATAATTCCCAATTCTCCACGCAACCTCACAAATGAATCTTCTTTAATAGGTTTAGTGAAGCTATCGGCAATTTGTTTTTGGGTTTCAATGTACTCTAAGATGATGTCATGCTTAGCTACATGATCATTTATAAAATGGTGTCTCATGTCTATATGTTTGGTACGGGAGTGGTGTACCGGATTCTTGGAAAGACAAATAGCACTTTGGTTATCAACCATGATAGGGCAAGTATCACAATTGACACCATGTCACTAAGAGTGTGTCTCATCGAAAGAACTTGTGCACATGCAAGACCCGCGGCAATATATTCCGCTTCAGTCGTGGACAATGACACCGAATTCTGTTTCTTAGAGAACCAAGAAACTAAGGAATTTCCTACGAAATGGCATGTGACACTAGTACTTTTCCTGTCGGACTTGCATCCGGCAAAGTCGGCATCACTATATGAGATTAACTCATACGTGATAGACTTAGGGTAAAGTAACCCATAATCTAAGGATTGATTGAGATAACGAAATATTCGTTTAACCGCAATCAAGTGTGACTCCTTAGGTCTTGCTTGATATCTAGCACATATACATACGGAAAACATGATATCGGGCCTACTAGCGGTTAAGTAAAGTAAGCTACCGATCATACCTCGATATAGACGAACGTCTACATCTTTTTCGCTTTCATCCTTGTGTAGATGAGTAGTAGTACTCATGGGAGTCCTTTTGCTTGAAGACGATTCCATCCCGAATCGCTTAATAAGCTCCCCTGTGTACTTTGTCTGATGTATGAAAGTGTCATTCTCAATTTGTCGAATTTGCAATCCAAGGAAGTAGGTGAGCTCTCCCATGTGGCTCATCTCAAACTCATCCTTCATATACTTGGAAAATTCTTGACAAAGATTAAAGTTAGTAGAACCGAAAATAATATCATCTACATAAACTTGAATCAAAAGAATGTCATGTTCATAATCTTTAATGAAGAGTGTAGAATCAACTTCTCCCATTTTAAAACCTAAATTCAAAAGAAAGGTCTTAAGGCGATCATACCAAGCTCTAGGAGCTTGTCTCAATACATACAACGCTTTCTTAAGTTTGAAAACATGGTTTGGAAATCTCTCATGAATAAAACCAGGAGGTTGAGAAACATAGACTTCTTCATTTACAAATCCATTTAAAATGCACTTTTAACATCCATTTGAAATAATTTAAAATTCTTATGGGATGCAAAAGATAAAAGCAACCTAATAGCTTCTAATCTAGCTACGGGGCAAAGGATTCTTCGAAATCAATACCTTCCTCTTGCCGGTAGCCTTGAGCTACTAACCTTGCTTTGTTCCGTGTGATTACCTCGTTTTCATCCGTCTTGTTCTTGAAGATCCATTTGGTCCCAATAGCTTGGTGACCACTTGGAAGAGGTACAAGTTCCCAAACTTCATTTCTCTCGAATTGCGCTAGTTCTTCTTCCATTGCCACTATCCAAGAGCTATCCTCACAAGCTTCTTGAATGTTCTTTGGCTCAATGGTAGAGACGCAAGCGCAATGGGAGAATTCTTCAATTCTTGATCTCGTTCGAACACCCACACCAATATCTCTAATAATTTGGTTATGGGGATGGTTGCGAATGGTTGGATAAGCTTTGGGTAAACCTGGATCACTAGGAACAACTTCAACAACTTCGTTAGAAGTGTTAGTCTCAACAATATTATCATTAATCTTAA
Organism: Scilla litardierei; assembly: GCA_030789695.1. NCBI lineage: Eukaryota > Viridiplantae > Streptophyta > Magnoliopsida > Asparagales > Asparagaceae > Scilla > Scilla litardierei. Next base: position 338,278,896 of record CM061142.1, on the reverse strand, counting down.
CATTATTAAGAGAGTCACAAAGAATCTCTACATTATCATCATCAACATGAGGAAAGTCAAAATCTTCATAAAAAGATACGTGAAGTGATTCCTCAATCGTTGAAGAAGTTTTGTTGTATATCCGGTAGGCTTTGCTACGTGTAGAATATCCAACAAAAATTCCTTCATCGGATCTTGGCTCAAATTTGTCTAAATTACCAAAGGTGTTCTTTATAAAACATTTTGAACCAAAGACACGAAAATATTTCACTTGAGGCTTTTTATCATAAAACAACTCAAAACAAGTTTTATTTGTTCGGGGTCTCACTAGGATCCTATTGAGCACATAGCATGTCGTGTGCACCGCTTCTGCCCAAAATTGTAGTCCTAAATGACTATCATGGAACATAGTGCGAGCACACTCAATAAGAGTCCTATTCTTTCTTTCTACAACACCATTTTATGGTGGTGCACGAGGAAAGGAAAAGTTATGAGTTATCCCGGAGTCATCACAAAACTTAGTAAAAGACTCATTCTCAAATTCTCCTCCATGATCACTACGAATAGTGATAATGGTGGATCCTAAAAGATTCTGAATCTTCTTTGCAAATTTGGTAAACTCTTCATGAGCTTCATTCTTATTAGTTAAGAATGAAACCTAAGTAAATCTAGAAAAATCGTCAACGACAACTAGTCCATAATGAGCATTACCTAAAGAAGCGGTTCTAGTTGGCCCAAATAAATCTAGATGTAGAAGTTCTAGGGGCCTCTTAGAAGTAATCCCTTCTTTAAGCTTAAATAAAGATTTACTTGGTTTACCTCTTTGACATGAATCACAAAAGTTTTTCTTATTAAAAACAATCTTAGAAAAACCTTTGACTAGATCATGCTTAGCTAACTTATATAAGTGCTTAAAGTGAACATGACCAAAACGGCGATGCCATAATAGTTGTTCACTTGTGTTAGCAACTAAGCAATGTTCTACGGTTTTAGGCAAGATTAAATAATAAATATTTTTACGCCTAATACCGGAAAAGAAAACATTTGAATCACAATCAACAATAGTACACAATCCTTCTCCGAAGTTAACCTTGTAACCTTTGTCACAAAGTTGACTTATGGAAATGCGGTTGTGACATAAACCACTAACAAGATAAACATTAGTAATTAGGGGTTTGGAAGGATTACCAACGATACCTACTCCAATGATGGTTCCCTTTTGATTACCTCCAAAAGTGACCGTTGCACCATCTTTGATTCTAATCACTTCGGAGAGCAATGAGGGATCTCCCGTCATGTGTTTAGAGCAACCGCTATCAAGAATCCATCCTTTCCCTTTAGAGCTAATAAGACTTTTATTGCTCTTCTTCTTTCTCTTGGGTACCTATATAATATACCATAAGCTTATGGTACCCAATGTTTGTTGGGTCCAAGGGGATTGGCCCTTTGGAAGCCAAGTCCAAGTGGACTTCCGCTTCCCAACATAGTTACTATTTCTAATTACATCATGAACGTAGGAATCAACATAAGCATTCCTAACATTTAGACTAGTGTTCTTAGGACCCCAAATAGTGTACATCTTGGGAGTCCTATTCCTAGTTGCATGCATATGTGTTGGATTTCTATGTGGTGCATGCTTCTTAGGAACATGATTTCTAGCATAAAGATGTGGTGGAGGATATGCATTGTACATTCTAGGATGATATGTATTCTTGGGAACATGCATATTATATGAAGCACATTGATCATGCATGACATGTGGAGAATTAGCATACATGAAAGAATGATGCGTATGAGCATATGGGTGTGTGGGAGCACGTACATGAGTATTTCTCATGTGTGGTTATGTACGTGTCCGTGGATGCGGAGCATAAAATGTGTCATGATTATCCAATTGTGAAGTAGGATGTTCCCTACGTGGATGAGTATTAGTGTACATATAAGCATGGCCTTGCTTTTGGTTTCCACCCTTAGTGAGTTTCTTTCCAAAAGGAAGAGAAGGTGATGTGGTGACATTCTTGGTAGGATTGCTACCTATAGTGTCTTTGACACCACTTGTGGATGCACCGGAGAAAGGCCTCACAAAATCTATAGTGACACCACTATAGGAGGTGTGATCATTAGATGCATTTGATTTTACAAATCCAAGGCCAACACGATGTGTGGCTGGAAATTGATTTGCAAGCAAATCATCCAATTGTCCTTGTCCCTTATTGAATCTCACAATAAGGGAGGACATGAGCTCATATTTCTCCTTTAAAGAAGAAATGTTTGTATCCAAAGTGGACACCCGTGCTTTGAGCTCATGCACTTGGGTTTTAAGAGAATCATTCTCTAATCCCAATTGTGTGTGGCATGTAACTATATCACTATTATCCATGGGATGTGTTTGATCTAGTTGAGATTTGAGGGAATTCACCTCATCTCTCAATGTGACATTTTGAGAAGCTAAGTTTGCTTTCTCAAGGGTTAAAGTATCAACAATGGTGTCATTGTTGATAATGCATGGAATGGATGACTTGCTAACTTTTGATTTCTTTAAGCTAGAGTATCTAAGAATTAAAGATTGGTATTTAGCAAATAGTTCTTCATTAGCTATACGAAGTTCATCCATTGTTACCTCGGTGTTATCCGTATCGGAATCACTCTCATCCGAGAGTGGGTCTTCAAGTGCCATGAAACACATGTGTGCGCTCTCACCCTTCTCATCATCGGAATCGCTTGATGAGTCATCACTTGAGTCATCAAAGGTACCGACGAGTCCTTTCTTCTTGTCTTTCTTGTTCTTGTTGGACTTGTGGTACTTTGGTGCCTTCCACTTTTCTTTGTTGTTTAGCATTGGGCAATCCCTCTTGATGTGCCCTTGCTTATTACACTTATAACAAAGAGAGGAAGTAGCATTAGTAGACTCAAAACGTTTATTGGAGGGAAATTTACCTTTTCGGAAGAAGCGTTGGAACTTCTTCGCCATTTGGGCCATTTCACCCAAATCCATCTCGTTCTCGGATTCATCACTTTCAGAGGATGACGAATTGGCGTTGACCGCCAAAGCTTTCTTCTTGGCCTCCGAGGGATTCATCATGGCTCGAATCTTCAATCGGTTATCCCGTCTTACTTCGTAAGACATAAGAGTCCCGATGAGATTCACCACTGTGTAGTTCTTCAAGTCATTGACCTCCTCAATGGCGATTGCTCATCTTTCCCATTTGGAGGTCATCCCCATGATGATCTTCCTTACCTTTTCAGGTTCGGTGTAGATTTGGCCAAGGGCTTCCAATTCGTTTGTGATGTCGGTAAAGCATCCGTACATCGACGCAATGCTCTCATTTTCCTGCATGTGAAACAAGTCGAAGTTTTGCACGGCAACATATAACTTTGAAAGCTTTACCTTATTCGTTTCCTCGTGGGTAACGATGAGATGGTTCCAAATTTGATATGCACTCTTACATGTGCATATCTTGTTGAACTCATTCGGGTCCAACGCACAATGAAGAGCGTTCATTTCTTTAGCGTTGTTGACTTTGGCGGACTTCTCGGAAGTCGTCCATTTCTCGAAATCATCTTCGGAGGGCTCGACGTACTCCTTGTGGAGAGTTCTCCAAAGAGAAGCACTTCTAAGGAATGTCTCCATCCTACACTTCCAATAACCAAAGTTAGTACCATTGAAACGTGGAGGACGTACCGTAGATTGACCTTCGAAAAGTGTGGACACTCCATCACGGTCGTGATTGTTGTACGTAGGCGGAGGAGGAATGTTGTTGTTGTTGGATGCCATAGATAAAACCTTGCGCTTTGATACCAATTGTAAGGACCCTGTCTATGGGGAAAACACTAGAAGGGGGGTTGAATAGTGTTTATACAAATTTAAAAGGAATTTACGCCAAATAAAATGCAATCCAACAAATAGTGCGGAATAGAAAAACAACCTAAAGAGAAACACATATGTTTCAAGGGTTCAGATTACCCAAGTCAACTCCCGACTTGTTCCCGGTAATCCTACGTCCCTACCACCCGGATACCACCGGATACTCAAGTTAGAACCCTAACTTGAGGTTTCCTTAAAACCCACTTGTAGCAACCCTACAAGTGCAATCGAATACAATCGATGTCCTTGACTCCCACAACCAGGGAACAAGCAAAAACCACTCTCACAACCGAGAGCACAATTCAAATAAAGAAGTTATGAAATCTGAAAGCAACACTTACAATCACCTATGCCTTGAAGTAGAACTTGAAGGAGAAGTGTGATGTGTGTTGAAGAACTCTCTTGGAAGAGAGGAGAAAAGCCCTTTCTCTTGACTGCACCAATTGCCTAGAAGATCAATCTTTGGTTCTAGGTTGTAGAGCAAGAGAACAAGATTTGGAAATACTTAGGGCTTTAGATTTGAAAGCTTGAAGGATTTTGCAATGAATGAGTAACCTTCCAATGAAATAGTAGAAGCTCTATTTATAGCTTTCTCAAATCAACAAAACAGTTTAGGCAAAAACCCAATCGAAATCCGTGAGAAAAATCTCAACGGATATAATCTGAACTCGCGACAGTCGACTGTTGAACAATCCACAGTCGACTGTTGCACAGTCAGTAAGGGTAGGTGAGAATTCATAACGGTAACTTACCACGTGGACAGTCGACTGATGAAGCAAAGACAGTCGTCTGTTAAACCAACAGGCGACTGTAATTTCTTCGACAGGCGACTGGCCGAGAGAAGAGTAAGTTAGAAAAATACTGAAAATCTCACAAGATACAAGACAGACGACTGATGCAAGGAACACAGTCGACTGTTAATCAGAACAGGCAACTGTATAACCTTAAACAGACGACTGTCACAAACATGATAAATTTCCAGAGAGCTGAATCAAAGAATTGATTTACAGACAGGTGACTGTTGCAGCATAGACAGTCGGCTGATCTAATAGACAGTCAACTGTATATACAGCATAAGTCGACTGGCCGTAGAAGTGATATCAAAACATAGTTCGGGCAAGGAGAGACAGGCGACTGATGTACAACATACTGTCGACTGTCACAAGGACAGGCGCCTGTGAATCGTTCAACAGTAGCCGGTGCGAAATAATCAGAGAAGGCCCAAAACTGCATTGTAATAGTCTGTGTATAACAGACGACTGTAGAACAACACACAGTCGACTGTTTTTGAGACATGCGACTGTAAAATGTTCAGCAGTCGGCTGTTATGAAAAATCCTAGCACAAACAAAAGAGAATTGAATTGAGATCAAAGGACAAAGGTCTAGAGATGTCCTATGACCGAAAGTAGATGTGTGTGAGTGCTCCATCAAAGTTTTACTTCTAAGCTACATACTCGAAGAGATAAAAGAAAATTTACATTTACGAATAATCTCTTCTTTCCATCGTATGAGTTTGAAGTCTTTACGGAGCGTCAATCATCAATCTACAATCATCTAATTCATATCATTTGCCTTCAATCACGTTTGTGAGTCATCCATTGCTAGTTGATCTTCATAGTAAGCTTAGGCAATGGATTAACTGCAAAATAGGGGATTAGTCACAAGTATTTATGTTTGCTCATCATTAACACCAAGAAGGGAGAAGTCCATTACTCAACAAAAATTCCCTCTAATTCTCTTTCCTCCTTCACAAAAACTCAGCGCAGGCTCTCCCCAACCCATGCACGTCGACCTCCGAGTCCCCCATACTGCTTCATCCCCTCTCCTCTCTCCACTCCAACACCGCGCCATGCTGCGCCAGGCTCTCCCCAACCCATGCACGTCGACCTCCGAGTCCCCCATGCTACTTCCTCCCCTCTCATCTCTCCACTCCAATGCCGTGCAACCGGAGCCTCTCCCTGGGCTTTGCCCCTCTTCCGAGCACAGCCTGCAAGCATGGACGGCAAGCCCCCCGACCCAAGGCTGCAACCTGAGCATCCCGAAGCCCCCACGCTCTCTCCCTCTCCCCTCCGGTGCCCCGCTATGCTCCGATGTTCCCCGCCCCTCTACGTCGCCACCGCCCCCAGCGGCATCGATGACATTCGCTGTCAACCCCAGCACCGCCAGAGACCCCTGAACAAACTCCCTGATGCCATGACCTCTCCAGTATCCCCGGCCGTCGCCAACACCCAACTCGTCGTTGCCAACCCGTCCTCCGCCGCCCCTCCAGCTCCGACACCAACGAAGATCATCGTGATACCGCACCCCCCCCCCCCCGCAGCGTCCAGCGCCTCCCCTCTTCTCCTCGCTGCTGCTACACCGCTCGCCACCACTGCTGCCACTTGCGCTGCCTCATGTGCCACTGCGTGCTGACCCCGTCACCGCGGCCCGTGACCCCGCCTCCATCCAGCGACCCCGCCGTCGTCGTACAGCCCCACCTCCCCCTCTACATAATAAAGGTGAGACAACGATATATAATGCATATTTTGATATGTATTTACATACGTATACACGTATAGACGTATATACACACGTATTAATGGTTATATAATATGGGATTTCTGATGTTAAATTTATAATAAATCATATATGCATCAGAAAAATACCAAACAAGGCCTAGAAAACCGAACGTGACGTTCCAAACGCGTTGACACTGGTTTCATCACCATCAGACAAGTATATTTTCTTCAGTGAATTTTTAAAGCTAAAATCTAATTACGGTATTTTCACTTGATAATTAATATCTTTACAATTTCACATACACTTACGTACGAGAAAATTAATATGTTGTAGTACTAAACGAGACACTCGATTTGACAGCTTATTTGAAGATTTTCGACGTGTCATTCACTCTGAATAAATCATTGAACATTTAAGATACATATTTTATAATTTAGAAAATTAGTTTTTAATTGATTTTAAGCTTTTAAAAATTATTAAAAATACCAATGAGCTTCAGAAATATATTTTCTTTCTATATACAATTATTTTACTCACGTCTAGCCTATCTAAAATTATAAGTACATATTTTGACGAGTTTGAGGATATTATAAAAATAAGAACACGTTAAGAAAAATAGATAGAAAATAGTGTAATCTTTAACCAATGATTTCTAACGTTTGCAGGTACCGTATCTCGTGCACGAGCATCCAAGATAGCCTTAGCTCTAGCCTTGGCTATTCTACAACAATTCTCAAACCAGTGAGCCACTCTAATTCTAACTTTAGAAATTAAGATAGTGTACTTATATGAACTTGGACATCATATATAGCCTCGGAACGACTATTGACTTGAACCAAATACTAAAGACCTAATCTAATAGGAAACTAATCAACTGAAGAACAACTATCTAATTAAGCATACAACATTGCCAACTTTCAACTTTGGTGATTGTAACATGCAACCATCTACTTTGGTAAATTGTGTACTAATGGAAATACAACATGCTCGAAGCATGGAATCAACATCCTAGTTGTTGGACTTGTCTTTATCCTCAAATTTCTTAGCATCTGTTTTGCTTTGGCTCAGTCGATTTGAAATGGTACCAAACTTTCTGATAAGTAAGTCAATCAGTGGTTCTGGTTTACCTATAATATAATTAATGGAGCAGATGTGATAATTGCTATTCTTAAACATTGGTATCACCCGGTTTCTAGGATCGTTTGTACAAAGTTTGGATCACCATGCTTGTGAGGATAGTGACTTGCTTGGCCAAACCTAACTAGAATTCCATCCGTGTATGCATGGATTAATGTTAGAATTCCAATTATCATCAATTCGCAACCATTGATTATAAATACATTTAAATGAGTTACTTTGACCTTTCATCTCATGTAAACTCGTATTCACTTTAATAACTCTCATTCACCCTTGTCTACCATGATGTGATCCTTTTCACTTGCAAACTATGCTTGAACTTTGGATACACTTGTTGCATGATTACTCACGTTAAATAGTTACATCACTTGCTGCATGACATCTATGACTCGATGAATGCTAATGAATTATCTTGTGTATTATCTTGTGGTACATCTTGCCACATCGATGTACCACAAGCATGACAACAAGCTCGGCTTCAAGTGCAGAAGTGCACATCAAGACCTTCTACCGAACGGTGGCTAAACCCCACAAGGTTCTATCAAATTTTTTTTACCCCGACGGCACCCCCCCTCGGCCGGCACTGTCGCAGCCCCATGACAGTGCGGCCCCACTCGGCCAGTAGCAACAACTACGAAGGAAGCAGCGACCACCAATACCGCGATGTTGGTAAGATGTACCACAAGATAGCATAGCGACCACCAATACCGCGATGTTGGTAAGATGTACCACAAGACCAGCCCAAAAAAAGACGTAACTTACTAATCAAAAAATATTATGCTATACATTTCGTGAAAGCCATAATCTAAAGAAGGCACAACAAATAAGTTGGAGGTAATGGAGAAAGATGAAGAGACACGCAACAACCATATCGCTCTTGCTTACAAAATCAATGGCTTTAACCCCCACCGCAAGGGTGATATAGCTAAACTCTTGTGGTGAAGTACAACTCACACAAACGATATATGATTAGGTAAGAATAAGAAATCCACTAAAATATCCCATTTTTTGCTGTGATATATAGTATTGTTGTAAATAGTCTACCTAGTGGGAGGAAAAAATTGTATCTTTTTGAAAGATTGTATCATATCCATGTATGAACTCTCATCCCCTATAAATAAAGGCAAGGTGTCTCCCCCAGACGCACATTTCACAACACGTTATCAGCACGTTCTCCCTGAGTTTCGAGGGCACGTTCATTGCGAAAGCAAGGAGGAGATGGTTGATCCATCGCGCGTGGGCTTCATCCACCCCCACGTGTTTGTCTCCCTCGATCTTTGAGGTATATCGAAAATGATGTATTTCTTATCGTGATCATGTTGCCTACGATATAGATCTCATAAGATCGAACAAGAAAAAATTGATTTTTATTCTCCCAAGATTTAAGACGTCTGGTTTCCACCGCCGATCCTAGGGATGAACATCAAAACCCTACATTAGGGTTCTTAATCAAAAAATCCCACGCACTGCCATGACTTCCCCGTTGCCGACAGTCGCGGTCCCCCCCACCTCGCCCCATCGACGTCCCACGACATCGGCGGTAGCATGACGCCACCGTGAGCGAAGACAAAACCCACATTAGGGGTTAATCAAAAAAATTTCCCTAACTCGTGCTGTCGACGGCATCGTCGCCAAACACCGCGCCCACATCGATGTACCACAAGATAAACCCCACAAGGTTCTATCAAAATTTTTTTAAGTGCAGAAGTGCAGAAGTGCAGAAGTGCATATCTTGCCACATCGATGTACACGAACGAGCATAGTGACCGAGCTTGTTGCACTTGAAGCACTTGATCCTTTTCAAGTCTTTCTTCTTGTGCCATTTCTTATGCCCACCCTTATGTTTGGGTTCCTTGGTAGACTCAGGTTGCTTATTACGTTCATTAGAAGACTTCGAACGATCTTTACGTTTCTTTCCCCCGTGTGAGGAACTAGCAACCATGTGCACTTCTGCACTTGGCTTGGCAGCCGCAAGCCGCTCTTCCTCTAATTCGAGGTGCTTGGAAACATCGTTGAAGGTCTTGATGCTCTCATTATGAGTGAGATGCATCTTCATCTGATCCCACCCATTTGGTAGGGAACGTATGACTGCTTGGATTTGTTGCTCATTTGTGAGCATATGACATGCATCCTTTAACTCCGAGATAAGGTTCGCCATATGTCGCAGATGTTTCCCTATGGAATGATCTGGACGTTTCTTATATGTATCGAACCTTATAGTTAAGGCGCGAAGTTTGGACACCGATGTGCCACCGAACTTCTCCTCTAGCTTGGACCATATGTCCATGGCTAGGTCATGTTCCCGGAAGATGCGCATTATGTCATCAGCCATACTGCTTAATAACGTAATGCGTGCTATCTTATTCTTCCGAGACCAAGCATCAAAAGCTTCCTTGTCTCGTCGGTGTTGGGCCGTAGTGCCCAACTCGGGTTCAATCATAACGTTCTTTAGAGTTTCGAGCACTTTTTGCTCCTCTAGAACGTATTGTATCTTTATGGACCAAAGTTTGTAATTATCGTCGTTGAGTTTTTCACCTCTGTTTAACTCAGTGACGATATTCTTTGAAGCGGAAGACATTTTACTTTTAAAATGCTGCAAAAGACACAAAACCGAAGGTTCGATCAAAAGCATTGCATAAAAAATTCTTAAAATATAACTCCCACTTGAAATGATAATAGAATATCCCATTTGGATAGTTCTAAAATTCAAAACCCACTTGGAATTATATTCTATTTTATAAGTTACTTTCGAAAAATATTGAAGATGTTGTTCTAGAATCGAAAAGGTCTCTTCGATTCCAATCACCATCTAGAACAACCTTCAATATTCCCCCATCACTTATCAAACAATAGTACTCTTATAGTACTAGCAGCGGAAAACGAGTATTTGATAAGTTACTTTCGAAAAATATTGAAGATGTTACTCTAGAATCGGAAAGGTCACTATGTTTCCAATCACCATCTAGAGTAACTTTCAATATTTCTCCCTCACTTTATCAAATGTTAGTACTCTTATAGTACTTTGCAGCGGAAAAAGCGTTTTTGAAAACGTATTTTTCAAAACGAATTTAAAATACATTGGCTAATCTCCGTAGAGTAGAGCACAACGTCATAAGTTCATTGGCTAATCTCCGTGGAGTAGAGCACAATTACATAAGTACATTGGCTAATCTCCGTAGAGTAGAGCACAATGACTTGGCTAATCTCGCATGAAGTAGAGCACTATGGCTAGTCTTCAAGGAGTAGAGCCCAAGTTAAAAAAAACTTCATTAAAATGTTAACCCCGTATGGGCTAGTCGGTATTGTGGTTAGCCCCGTATGGGCTAATCGGCACATTCGAGTTTGACCAAGGCCTTTTGTCACCCCATATGGGTCAGTTGGCAAGTTTGCGATCGACTACGACCTTCTGCCGAATTGGTCGACCAAAACAACCAAATTGGTCGACCAATTTTCGAACTGCAACTTCTCCCGGCCAGGGCCTCTGCCCTGGCCGGGGCTTGGTCAAGGGCCGGCCAGGGCCTCTGCCCTGGCCGGCCAGGGGCCCTGGCCCCCTCGGCCAGGGCTGGCCAGGGGCCCTGGCCACTGCCAGGGCCGGCCGGGCCCTGGCTGAGGCCAGGGCGCCGGCCCTGGCCTCTGCCAGGGCGGCCTGGCCCCTGGCCGGGGCCAGGGCCCCTGGCCGGGGCCAGGGCCCCTGCCCTGGCCTCTGCCAGGGCGGCCTGGCCCCTGGCCGGGGCCAGGGCCCCTGGCCTGGCCCGGCCAAGGTGGCCTGGCCCTGGCCTGGCCGCGGCCAGGGCCTTCTGGCCCTGGCCGTGGCCGGCCAGGGCCGGCCCTGCCCTGGCCTGGCCTGGCCACGGCCAGGGCCGGCCCTGGCCTGGCCTGGCCTGGCCGCGGCCAGGGCTCCCTGGCCCTGGCCGTGGCCGGCCAGGGCCCGGCCATGGCCTATTGGCCTTGCCCGGCCATGGCCCTTTAGCCATGGCCGGTCTCCCCCCTTTCATGGGGTGGCCGCATGCACTTCACCCCCTTGATGGGGTGGTCGCCGGTGGTTATTGGCCGTAGCCAACCCCCTCCACAAGTGGAGGGGGGGGTGCATAGCCTTCATAGCCCATTTGGCCATGGTGCACATGCACCAAATTTCCTCTTACCCGATGGAAATAACTACCATCATATTCCTCGATGAAGCACCCGTTCGTCGATGAAGCACCCGTTCGTCGAGAAATTAGTTATTTCCTAATGGCCGTGTGCCAAAAATGAAAAATAACATACTACGTGAACGGTCGGTTCTTCCCGTCACGGAGAGTTCCTACCATATCCGTAATGATAGGAGACCCTAACGTGAAAAGAACAACCGCTGCGTTCTCTCCGTCACGAAGCGTTCCTACTATATCCGTAATAGTAGGAGACCCATTCGTGAAAAAGACAACGACTCGTTCATAGTTTCGACGGGGCGGCGGTTTGACCGGGGCGAACCCTTATGGCTCTGATACCAATGTTGGATCCTGCCAAAACAGAGTTAGGATCGATAACAGATTCCCTTTGTACACGACTTCGTGTACGCGACGTTCGAGGTCCGTATTCCCTCGTACATCCCCCACAAGGGTGTACAAACGTCTTCCATATCCAACAAAAGCAGTCGAAAATAACTTTGGAAGAATCAAGATTTGCAACGGAGAACATTTGAAAGATCAAGGATAATTGTAATGAGGTGGTCATGTGAATTAAGGACAAGGGAAGTGGTTTATGTGAATTGAATGCGCCTAAATCATGATGCAAGAAAACCATGATGAAGACCCACGGTCAGTAACACCAAAGGGTAGTGACCAGGAAAGATTTAATCAGGGGGGTTCTAATCATCGGGTTAACTAAAGGCCAAGGGAACCTTAACACTAAAGCTCCTAATGGGTTAGAATATATAGATCTCAGGAAGGTTCTAAGAGAATCAAGATCATGTTCTGTTGGGCCCGAAATCGATGAACCCAAGCGAACGGCTAAAGAAATCCTAGGAGTCTATCATGGTCAGAGCTAGACAGGAACCACTAAGGTAACTCTTAAGACAATCAAACAAATCACTAACATGGAGTCTAGCTAACAATCAAGGATTCCTAACTAGCAAGCACAAACGTCTATCTAAGTCTAGCTAGGGTCCTGATCTAATGGGTTCCTACTAAGCATGAGACAGATGCCCTAACACGTCTACCAGCTACCTAAGGCATAGGAACGCTAAAAAAACTAGACTCAAGGCTTATAATTTGGATGTTCTAATTTATTTAATGGACATTCCATAATTATTATCGTTGTTCCGATAGTTCGCATTTGCAAATGGACCTGCATGGGCCACCACTAAAACCTGTCACGCCCCGCTTCCCAAAAATGTGGAGGCGAGATGTGAGAAGGTCCGCACAAACTTGAAGCTGTGAAGCTCCAAGTCTGATAAGCGTATAGAAACACTTATTATGGCAAGTCCTTGCAAAACGAAAAGAAACAACAATGATAATAAGGAAATGAGACGACATTTTATTGAATCTCCAAGTGTCCATAAACAAATTACAATATCACAGAAAAGCCACCAGGCTAAAAGGAAAAGAGTCTAAGGCCCAAACATGGCCAACAAGGTATAACATACATACAAAGGTGCCACGCACGAACAACTAACAGCAAACCTAAACAAAGAAGTGAACACGAGCGGTCTTCAAGACAGGCCCCTAGTGTCCACTCACCACCACAGCAAACATCAGCATCAGCAACACCATATCCCCTGCAACAAAGCTCTGGCTCTGGGTCTAACATGTGACACCCAAAAGAGAGAGGGGCACATGTCAGCAAGTCTGGAAAGACTTGTGCAAGGAAACTGAAAGTAACTAACAACCTAGCACTTATAATATTAAGCAACGACATGACAGTTTAGTTTGATGCAGCAGTTTAAAAAGAGAGACAAGCACGCACGATGTAGCGAAGGCTACCAATTCACTAATCACTTATCACTTATCACTGTTTATCACTTAGTGCATAGAGAGTCCACCTGCTGGCCAGCTCGTGGCTCAGGCCGCTTATCTCTTATCACTATTAATCACTTGTGCACTAGAGATTTCGCCTGCTGGCCGGAGTGGCGGATCAGGCCAACTCGGGGCTCAGGTGGCCGCATATCTCTTACCCCACCCATATGTGTCGAGCGTTGGGGTTTCCAACTAACTGTGCTCGCTTCTGGATCACGAGCCAGGAAGTGTATTTGGCATAGGGGTGCACCTAGCCGGTATCCGAGCGTTGGGGTTTCCAACTACAGGGCTCGCTTCTGGAACACGAGCCAGGAATATAATATTGTAGCGTGTGCTACGCAATCACGATGGATAATCACTATGCAATGAAATGAACAGATATTTGTGTACCGTTAATTTAAATTAAATATGGCAGTTAGAATGCAATAACAGTTAAGGATGCATGGATGGCATGAACAGTTAATACGCGTACCGTTAAGGGAAAGTAAACGTGACATACAAGCATGATGAAGGTGACGGACCAAGCTTCGTTATCAAGCTAGGTCAATGGCGTCTAGACGGCTATCCTTTCACCGTCTAGTCTCTTTTACGCTAAAGCAAGGTAATGGCCTAAGACATGGCCCAATTCGAAAGATATCAAGTTTCACTTGCCTGGCACCGAGGGGAACGATCAACGAAGGCACATCACACAAATTTGTTATCTACGGGAATGGATCACTGTCATGGAAAAACAACATTAGAATGGTAACTAATCCGTATTCACAATCGAACCCTATGATTTCTAATGATCCATTTTATTAGGGTTTCACAAATGTCAATGTGGGTTATGCTAAAACTAAAGGAATCGAGTATTACCGTGAAGAGGCGGAGGAGCGATGCCGAGCAACCACGGCAACGGAGGAACGATCCGGCTCAGATCTGGAAATGAGGGAAAAATCTGGAGAAATAGGTTTGGATGAGGCTTTTGGGGATTTGATGAGGGTTTGAGGTTGAGGAAAGGTAGGATATGTGAAATGAGGGTTTGGATGATGATGGATGAGCATGGGATGAAGGATCAATGGTTTGGGGAAGAAGGGGGCTCAATGGGGGAGAAATTAGGGTTTGGGGTGATGAGGAAGAAGAAGAAAACGTTTGGGGCGTATTTATAGAAAAGTGTGGCGGCTAGGGCAAAACTAGGGTTTCCTGGGCTGAATAGTCGGTCAAAGAAGGATTGGTGACCGACTAGCTTGGGAACTAGTCGCTCGGTCGAATAACTGTGACCGACTAAGAGCAAACAGTAACTCGGCTGGGAAGATGATCAATGAACTAGTCGGTTGAAGAACAATGGCTGACCGACTAGATTACAATCTAGTCGGTCGAAAGATGTTCTCAGACCGACTAAAGATAAACAGTAACTGAGGGGAAATTAATCAAAGGAACTAGTCGGTTAAAGAACAAGTTCTGACCGACTAGTTTCACATCTAGTCGGTCGGTGGTTGTTCTTAGACCGACTAACGATAAACAGTAACTCCTAAATAATTGATTGAATGAACTAGTCGGTTCCAGTTGATTTCCTGACCGACTAGATTGGAATCTAGTCGGTCGGTTGATCTTCTTGAACCAACTAACGTGCACGAAAAGTCTCGAAATGAAGCGCGAAGATCCGGGATGAATTCTAAGGTTTCTAGGATCAACCTATCGCTAAGATACGATCGATATGAAGCTCGTCACGAGCGACTTACTCCGAGTTTAATGATTCTAAGGAAGAAGCTAGAAGATCACATCAAAAGGAATGAAAACGAAAGCTAGGAAATCTCAACGAGATGAATGAAAGCGAGAACTATGGAAATGGAAACCACACAAGGAGAGAACCCACCATCACAAGCAAAACACACTGATAATCCAATCATACAAAACCAGTCGTTACAATGTATGAGGGTATACGGACCTCAGATGTCGCGTGCACGAAAGCGTGCACGAAGGGAACCTTTTCTCGTGTGAAAAGGACCACTCGATAAGTAAAAAAAGCCACTCGATAAGTGAAAAAAGTCACTTTATAAGTGCATAAAGGCACTTGATAAGTGAATGAAGAAGAGGATAAATGAATGTGCTAATATAGGCTAATAAGCTTATAATTGGTTATTTCCTACAATAACCACCCCTATAGCCTATAAATAGGACCCAAGGGTAAGGCATTCATTCACATTTTCCATGCCATAAGTTTGCATAAGGCATCTTATGTTCTTCTTCTCCCTTCCATTAAAATCCTCTTCTAGTTAGAGATTTAGGCGGTGAAACTTTGCTTCGATCCTCCGTGACGAAGTATCGACCGTTGTGGCGAATCCTAGGGCGAAGTTCCGAGATTACGGTGCCGCGTACGCAAGCGTAAGTCTCTACTTTATTTCGATCCTAACAACGATGTTTTGACAGGATCCTACATTGGTATCAGAGCCATACGGGTTCGCCCCGGTCAAACCGCCGCCCCGTCGAACCGATGAACGAGGCGTTGTCTTTTTCACGAATGGGTATCCTACCATTACGGATATGGTAGGAACGCTTCGTGACGGAGAGAACGCAGCAGTTGTTCTTTTCACGTTAGGGTCTCGTACCATTACGGATATGGTAGGAACTCTCCGTGACGGGAAGAACCGACCGTTCATATCGTCAAGCTCTCTCTCTTCATGGATACTGAGTCTCCATTCATAGGGAATGTGAACTCTGTTCATGTGGAGCGTGTAGTTTACGAATTTTAAAGTTTGTTAATTTTTCATTTTGGCACACGGCCATTAGAGAATAACTACTTTCTCGACGAACGGGTGCTTCATCGATGAACGGGTGCTTCATCGAGGAAGAAGATGGTAGTTATTCCCATCGGGGAAGATAACTTTTGGTGCATGATCACCATGGCCAAATGGGCTATGGAGGCAACGCATCCCCCCTACTCATACGGAGGGGGTTGGCTACGGCCAATAACCACCACGGCCACCCCTCCGGCGGGGGTGTGCGGCCAACCCCATGCAAGGGGGTGGCCGGCCATGGCCATATGGGCCATGGCCGACCAAGGCAATAAGACCATGGCCGGCCATGGCCACGGCCGGACCTGGCCGGCCATAGCCAGGGCCGGACCTGGCCGGCCACGGCCAGGGCCAGGGGACCCTGGCCGTGGCCAAGGCCAGGCCTGGCCGAGACCAGGCCAGGGCCAGGGGGCCCTGGCCGGCCTCGGCCAAGGCCAGGGGCCGGCCTCGGCCAAGGCCAGGGGCCGGCCTGGCCAGCCCTGGCAGTGGCCATGGCCGGCGCCCTGGCCTCTGCCAGGGCCAGGCCCTGGCCGGCCCTGGCCAGTCTTGGCCAGGGCAGAGGCCCTGGCAGAGGGGCCAGGGCCCCTGGCCGGCTAAGGCAGAGGCCTTTGGCCGGCCCTTGGCCGGCCCTTGGCCAGCCCTGGCCAGGGCAGAGGCCCTGGCCAAGGGGGTGCCAAATAATTGATTGGTCGGTATTGGTCGACCAATTCGGGATTATTGGTCAACCAATTTAGCCAGAGGCCTTGACAATGGTTTCGTCCCCGGCAACCTACAAGCCTAGCCCATACGGGGCCGACGGCAGTCATCTGCGGCAAAATTCTCCAATAAGGGGGAAACGCCCGGATCCATACGGGAGCCGGCGACGATAGTTTGCAGAAAAATCCCCAAAAGGGGGACCCGACCTTGGCACGGCTACGACTCATCCCGGCAAATGGCTTGAAGTGCCGGATATTTCACTAGTATCATAAGGGTACTAAGTTGAAATATACATTTTTTGAAAAATACGTTTTCTAATGTTTTGAAAAATACGTTTTCAAAAACGCTTTTCCGCTGCAAAGTACTATAAGAGTACTTTTATTTGATAAAGTGATGGGGAAATACTGAAAGTTACTCTAGATGGTGATTGGAAATGTAGTGACCTTTCCGATTCTAGGGTAACATCTTCAGTATTTTTCGAAAGTAACTTATCAAATTATAAATGTCGTTCCAAGTGGGAGTTGAAATTAGAACTATCCAAATGGGATATTCTATTATCACTTCAAATGGGAATTATATTTTAAGAATTTTTTCAATGCAATGTTTTTGATCAAACCTTCGGCTTTTGTGTCTTTTGCAGCATTTTAAAAGTAAAATGTCTTCCGCTTCAAAGAATATCGTCGCTGAGTTAAACAGAGGTGAAAAACATAACGGCGATAATTACAAACTTTGGTCCATCAAGATACAATACGTTCTAGAGGAGCAAGAAGTGCTCGAAACTCTAAAGAACGTTATGATTGAACCCGAGTTGGGTACTACGACCCAACACAGACGAGATAAGGAAGCTTTTGATGCTTGGTCTTGGAAGAATAAGATAGCGCGCATTACATTATTGAGCAGTATGGCTGATGACATAATGCGCATCTTCCGAGAACATGACTTAGCCATGGACATATGGTCCAAGCTTGAGGAGAAGTTTGGTGGCACATCGGTGTCCAAACTTCACGCCTTAACTATAAGATTTGATTCATACAAGAAATGTCCAGATCATTCCATGGGGAAACATCTGCGACATATGGTGAATCTAATCTCAGAGTTAAAGGACGCAGGTCATGTGCTCACTGATGAGCAACAAATCCAAGCAGTCATATGTTCCCTACCAAATGGGTGGGACCAAATGAAGATGCATCTCACTCACAATGAGAGCATCAAGAGCTTCAGCGATGTTTCCAAGCACCTCGAATTAGAGGAAGAGCGGCTTGCGGCTGCCAAGCTAAGTGCAGAAGTGCACATGGTTGCTAGTTCCTCAAACGGAGGAAAGAAAAGGAAAGATCGTTCGAAGTCTACATATGAACGTAATAAGCAACCTGAGTCTACCAAGAAACCCAAACACAAGGGTGGGCACAAGAAATGGCACAAGAAGAAAGACTTGAAGAGGATCAAGTGCTTCAAGTGCAACAAGCTCGGTCACTATGCTCGTTCGTGTACGAGTGGAAGCGACGAGGTAACTTGTAATTATAATAGTTACATATGTGTTTCTAGTTCAATATTTCTTGTAGAATCTAATCCATTTTGGATAATTGATTCAGGTGCCACCGACCACATAGCAAGGGACAGACGGTCCTTCGTGGAGTATCACCGGATACCCCAAGGAACGAAGTGGATCTATGTAGGAAACAACACACGTGTTGAAGTGAAAGGCGTTGGGACTTGCAAGCTAGTCTTGGACAACGCCGCACTCTCCTACTTCATGATGTCCTCTTCGCTCCAGATATTCGAAGGAATATAATTTCTGTGGTCGTGTTAATGGGTCTTGGCTATAACTGGTTTTTTCATGATTGTAATGTGGACTTAAGTTGTAATAATACTCTTATTGGTATTGGGTTTGTATTTAAAGGATTTATTGTAATGAGTACAATGTATGATTCCTCGTGTAATGAAAATTTCCTTATTGCAAATTCTAAGACTTATGAGTCTGATGTGATTTGTTGGCACGCAAAGCTTGGTCATATTGGACCAACCCGTATGGATAGACTTGCCAAACGTGGCCTTCTATCCAATGTTTCAAAGGTTGAAATGTCGACCTGCGAACATTGCCTAGTGGGGAAATCTTGTCGCAAGCCGTTTGGAACCGGCACAAGGGCCGAGGTTCCATTACAGCTTATCCATTCGGACATATGTGGTCCGATGAATGTCAAGACAAGACGCGGGAAGTCCTATTTCATCACTTTTATTGATGATTTCACCCGATTCGGACATATCTATTTGATATCCCACAAAAGTGAAGAATTGGCTTGCTTTAAAAACTATATGAGTTTAGTGGAGAATCAATTAGATCGCAAGATTAAGGTCTTGCGAACTGATAGGGGCGGTGAATATCAATCAACAAGTTTTAAGGAACTATGTGATGAAAAGGGCATAGTACATCAGGTAACTATGCCTTATACTCCTCAACAAAACGGTGTTGCAGAAAGGAGAAATAGGACTTTAATGGAAATGGTCCGTTTAATGATGGCGCAAGCTAACTTGCCAATCACCTTTTGGGGTGATGCATTATTGACGGCCGCTTTCATTTTAAACCGCGTACCCTCGAAATCAGTTAGCTCCACTCCTTATGAGTTGTGGAACCAAAGGTCTCCTGACTTAAACATTTTGAAACCTTGGGGTTGTGCATCCTACGCACATATTTCCTCCCATAAGTATGGCAAACTTGGGCCAAGGGGAAGGAAATGTATCTTTATACGATACGCAGAAAACTCCAAAGGTTATGTTTTTGTTAGTCAGGAAGACAATGGTGGGCTAATTGAGTTTGAGTCGAGGGATGTCACTTTCTTGGAAAACGAGTTTCCAAGACAGGGCGAGATAAGTCAGGACTTATCTCTATTTGAGATTTATGATCAAGAAGGAGTACCTCATTCGAGTGGGAGAATTCTTGGTGAAAACAAAAATACGTTTCAACCTTCACCAATGGATTATACGAATGACGATTATCCTATTCCATACGGGAATAATGATCCAAGTGGGAGCAATTCTAACGACATTCCAAGTGGGAGTGATATTAGAATTGATCTAAATTCGAGTCAACTAGGACTTGAAGAATCTCAAATACGACGTAGTAGTCGTACAAGGTTGGCTCCTCTAAGATTTGAGGATGAATTTCCGCAAACCTTTATGACTTTACTACAAGAAGATGACGAGCCTGCTACTTTCAAACAGGCCGTATCTTGCCCTGTTAAAGACAAATGGATGGAAGCGATGCAAGAGGAGTTAGAATCCATGAAAGTTAACCAAGTCTGGGACTTAGTTGACTTACCCAGAGGACGTAGAGCTATTGGGAACAAATGGGTTCTCAAGATCAAGCATAAGGCTGATGGCTCTATTGACAGATATAAAGCTCGCCTTGTCGCGAAAGGTTTTACGCAACAGGAAGGGATAGACTACGAAGAGACCTTCTCACCTGTTGTTCGTTTTATCTCGATTCGCCTGATTCTGGCAATGGTAGCTTGCTTAGACCTTGAATTACATCAAATGGATGTAAAAACCGCCTTTCTCAATGGAGAATTGGACGAGGAGATCTATATGGAACAACCAACAGGGTTTGTAAAAGAAGGAAACGAACATAAGGTTTGTAAACTTCTTAAATCCATATATGGTCTTAAACAATCCTCGAGACAATGGTATATACGATTTCAAGAAGTTGTCTTATCAAATGGTTTTACCATGCTTGATGAAGATAACTGCGTATATATCAAGAGGATTAAAAGCAAGTATGTTATCATGTCTCTATATGTAGATGACATTTTAATAGCCGGAAATGACAAGGGCTTTGTGATGGATATCAAGGCTTGGCTTTCATCAGTTTTTGAGATGAAAGACATGGGAGAAGCCCATATATCCTTGGAGTTAAGATTTCAAGGAATCGTTCAAAGAAACTTCTTTCTCTTTCATATGAGACTTATATAAAGAAGGTTCTAGAACGATTTAATATGCAGGACTGCAAGTCCATTGATACTCCTATAAGCAAAAGCGATAATTTATGTCTGAAATCATGTCCTAAGAACCAAAAGGAGAAAGAGATTATGGAAAAAGTTCCATATTCCAGTGCAGTTGGTAGTCTTATGTACGCTATGATGTGTACAAGACCAGACATCTGTTTTGCCGTTGGAATGGTAAGTCGTTACCAATCCAATCCAGGGAAAGTACACTGGAAAGCGGTTAAGAGGATAATGTGGTATCTCAAAGGAACTGCAGACTTTGCTTTATGCTATCAAGGAGATTCCTTGAGGCTCGAAGGCTACACTGATGCTGATTGGGCGGGTGATCTCGATGAGCGACGAACGACCTCAGGATATGTTTTTCTACTCGGATCTGGTGCAATATCCTGGAGTAGCAAGAAACAATCCTGCATCACACTTTCAACTATGGAAGCCGAGTTTGTAGCATTTAGCATGGCAATCCAAGAGGCTGTTTGGCTTAGGAAGTTCTTAGACATGCTAATTAATGCAAGTGACTCAAGTGCTGTACCTATACACAGCGACAGTCAAGCATCTATAGCCTATGTCAAAGATCCTAAATTCCATTGTAAGACCAAACACATTGATATCCGCTACAAATTTGCAAAAGACTATGATAAGACCAAGAAGGTAGACATAAGGTACATATCTACGCATGAGATGGTAGTGGATCCGCTTACGAAGGCGATCCCCAGAGATGTGTTTTACAAACACTTATCATCTCAAGGATTACGTAAGAGCTGAGTTGTACCAATAAAAATTCTCATGTCTGTAAATGATCAAATTTAATAAAAGAATAAGTTCTTTTTCAAA
This sequence comes from Scilla litardierei, assembly GCA_030789695.1. NCBI lineage: Eukaryota > Viridiplantae > Streptophyta > Magnoliopsida > Asparagales > Asparagaceae > Scilla > Scilla litardierei. The sequence continues at coordinate 338,257,129 of CM061142.1, read as the reverse complement.
CATTGCATATGAATTTCTTGAGAAATGTTTGTGTACATTTTTGAAATCTCAGCTATACTTTCTAGTATGTCGGACAGATTGAGGTTGGCTCTCTCACATGAGCAACCGCCTTATTCTATCATACGGATAGAATAGAGATGAGACCTGTTTAAAGTCAAAATCATCAGACGGATGATTTAGAGTCATGACTTAAACAAAATGGTCGCATGAAAGATCTGCATCATATGGATGCTTACAGAAGATCTAAGAGGATTTTGAAATCCTATCTGTCTAAATGCGGGATGTGAGTCCAAAGGATTATTTGAGTAGAAAAGGGGACTCAAAGTCAGACATTGTGGTGTCTGATCATCATCCTTACAACATCATTGAGACATACACTCCCTGGGAAAGGAGCGATGTTGTAATACGTATTCATACTACATATGCATTTTGACCATTGGGTTAGAATAGTAAATAAGTTTACTATTATGTGAGACCCAAAGACCACATGGGTCTTAATTCATTACCCTTATGGACTCTAATTGGTTCCTTTAGATTTGACCGGGTGATTGTTATCTTAGAATGTTACTTATGGACTATGGTTAATTCGGTCCGGCGGGGCATGTTAGAAAAGCAAGTCAAGTCAAGATCGAAAGGATCGCAAGAAGAGGAAGATTAATTTCGCATTCACATTTGGACTTTAAAGATTCAAAGCTGGCCAGCCAATTGCAATCCAGATGGGATTCAATTGTTGAATATAAAGTATAAGAAATGTGAAGAAATAATCTAGGGTAATGCATGCGTTGATCTACTCAACTTTGCACCTCGAGGAGTGTTGTGTATCTCTAACAAGTGCACAACAGCGGACTCTATGCGCATGAAGGTCACACGGCCTATTTCTCGGTATGACAAACAGAAGAGATAAAGGAAAAGATGTTTCCTTACAATCCCCTCAAGTGTGAGTAGGAGATGTTGGATATGGACGACATGAATACACCCATGAGGGGATGTATGAGGGTATACGGACCTCAGATGTCGCGTGCACGAAAGCGTGCACGAAGGGAACCTTTTCTCGTGTGAAAAGGACCAATCGATAAGTAAAAAAAGCCACTCGATAAGGGGAAAAAGTCACTTTATAAGTGCATAAAGGCACTTGATAAGTGAATGAAGAAGAGGATAAATGAATGCCCGCCCCTCTCACCCCTCCCTTTCTCTCTCACTACAAATGGGCCACATGCCCATCTCAAGAAGAAGAAAAAAATGAATGTGGGCCTGAAGCCCACACGACATGTGCAGGCTTCTGCCCCCGCACATAAAAAAATAAAACAGAGAAGAGAAAATGGGGGTTTGGGGGGGCTAAAATAGATTAAAATGGCTGATTGGTGGCCTAAAAATTCATGAAAAATCATGATAAAATATGGGACATTAATGTGACTTTAAAGGGACATTTGGGGACCAGTTGGGGATAATTTAAAAGGAAAAATTCTTCCTTTCAAGAAGAACATGTTATTATTTGGGCTCTTTTCAAACTTTTTTAAATAATCCCAACTAGCACAACCTTTGCATTATATGATACCTTTGCAGGATCATAATAATATGCTATGCATCATTTTTAATGGCTTATTTTGTGGATAAACTAATATTTGGTTGTGCAACATTAAACTAAATAATTAGGAAGATCCCGCGAATGCTCTGCAGTTAGTCACCTAACCTAACGGTGTATGACGTTGCCCAGTGGTCCAATAATTATTAAGTAATTAAATTGTTTATCCCCTGTAAATATAAATTTCTGTGATGCTTGTGATGAAAATGTCTACTGAAAATGTTTGATGAGCACAAATTTTTGCATGGATGGCTAATCGTAATTTTGGATCGGCTGTTTAAGTCCCACATTTTATTTCCTGCACTTTTCTTTTACTTTTTGAGTGAAATTGTAGTGAGGAATTTACGTAATGTCCAAGACCGAAGACTTTCCATGGAGACGGAGGCCACACTTGAAGCTTAAGATCTTATATGGACCCACGGTGTTTCCAAAGTTTTAATTTCTTTTTAAAGCTTTCATTTGTGTAATATGGACTGTAATAAGACTTTGGGCTATTTTTTTATGTCGGACTGGCCAATCCATGCAATTAGCTTTTCATTTAAAAATTGTCTCCGCATGAAAATGTTTACTGTTTATATTATTCATGCAAATTTGTGCTCTGCTAGATAAACTGGCTAAAATCGCAAGTGTCGATTTCGAAGTGCTGGATGCATCAGGAAGAAACTATTTGCGCTGGCAGCTCGATGTGAAGTTTCATCTGCAGGCTAAATCCCTCATTTCTGCTGTGACTAAAGATGAAAATGTAAACGATATTGAAAAGGCGCAAGTCATTATCTATATTCGTCATCATGAGGACAAGACCCTAAAGGCTTAATACCTTACGGTCGAAGATCCATTTGAGCTGTGGACTGCCCTTGAGGATAGGTATAAACATCAGAAAGATGTTATTCTACCAAGGGCACGATATGAGTGGGCGAACCTAAGACTGCATGACTTTAAGTCCATAGCTGAGTACACCTCAGCTCTTTTTAGCATCACCTCATGCCTGAAATTGTGTGGTGAAAAAGTCGCAGAAGATCGCATGCTGGAAAAAACGTACACGTCTTTCCATAAGAAAGATGTGATACTAATGCAGCAATACCGTGAACGAAAGTTCACCAAGTATTCTGAGCTGATGTCATGTTTACTCATGGCTGAACAAAACAGAGAGCTTCTCCTCGCCACTCATAATATGTGCCCCCTGGCACTGTCCTCCCTCCCAGAAGCTCACAATGCATCTTCTTCTAGAAAGAAGATAGACAATAAACAAAAAAGAAAGACCATAGAAAGGGGGGACAGAACAAAAGGGCCAGGGGCCAAGTCCAGCAACAAAGAAATGAAGGAAGGCGGAAGTTCACTTGGCGCAAAAATGACAACAATAGAAATGATGCACCCCACCCAAGAGGGAATGGGAAGACCAGTGCCATAACTGTGGCATGAAAGGCCATTGGTCTAGAGTGTGCCGAACTCCATAGCATCTACAGGAACTGTATAAAGTAAACAAGAAAAAGAAAGCTGAAACAAACCTGGTGATCACAAATGCGATCACAAATGCTCCAGCCAAGTTCACAACTGACGACTTCGAAACAGATGACTTGCTTGATTAGCCTCTATTTTTATCTTAGCAATTTATTTTGAGAACAATTTATGTTATGAGAGCATTTGAATTAATTTGTTTTGAATGAAAATATTTTTCTAAAAATGTGCTTATATGATTCATCTTTTAATAAGATAAACTGCTCTCATGACTGATTAGTATAGAATAAACAGATACGATCCTTCAATACATAGCCCAATGTCAGGGCCATACTGAAGGTTCTAGGAACACAACACTGTTGATCCCAAATGACACAGAAATAAAAACAAAGGATGCACTATACTCTCCAAATTTCAATAGAAACTTTCTAAGTTTCAAGAACTTCCGTTTAAACGGATTCCATTTGTAAACAGCAAATGTAAATGAAAAAGAATTACTGTATGTAACGTCTCAAGAAAAAAGGAGTAAAATCCATTCTTGAACATTTTGAGAGCCTTTCAGGCCTCTACCATACAAAGATTCGGAGAAAGGAAGCGAATTTAACGGAGCACCTGAAGTGTCTGACATCAACCAAGTTTTTGCTTTAGCATGAAAGACTTGGCCACACGGAATCAGTGATGATGCACTACATCTTATCCTATGAGTATGACTTGAAGAACCAGAAGATTCTTCAGAAGGGAGAATTCCCCCGCATCCCTTGCTATAAGGAAAAACAAATTACAAAGCCATCTCTACTAAAAGTTGATAAAGAATCTACACGCTTCCTCAAAAAGAATATAAGGATTAGATGTGGACAAATCCACACCCCTAGTGGGCTATTTCGGTACTTTATTGTACTGATAATTGCATCCTCAAAATATTCGTATGTGTATCTACTATCAACCCGCAACCTAGCTTTTCCAAAGCTATTTGCACAAATAATAATGTTGCAGGTGCATTTTCCAGACAATCAAATAAAGAAAAGTAGTCTGGTTAATGTTGGGGAATTTACCTCCCAGTTATTTCAAAATTACTGCCAAGCAACGGGAATAGAAAATAAACATCCAGTGCCGCATGTTCATACCCAAAACGGGTTGGCAGAGTCACTGATAAAAAGACTCTAAAGGATTGCACATCCATTGTTAATCCCAGTTGCTAGTAGATGCATGGGGACATGCATTTTTGCATGCTGCATTGAAAATGAAAATAAGACCCTCTGGAGGTCAGAGTCTATCTCCAATGCAACTTACATATGGAATGCCACCGAACATTTCTTACTGAGAATCTTCGGTCGCACAGTTTACATCCCCACTGCACCACCACAGAGGACAAAAATGGGTTCTCAACGTCGCCTAGGTATCTATGTAGGGTTTGACTCACCCTCAACTTAAAGATACCTAGAACCTCAAACAGGGGACGTTTTAAGGCACATATTGAAGACTGTGATGAGACGAGTTTTCCCCAAATGGGCCCAGATATTGGAAAATCTTGCGCAAAATAAATTATAACGTGAGATACAAAAAGTTTAACCCACTATGATCCGGTAACAAAACAATTTGACGATGAGATCTTGAAGATCCTCCACATTCAGAACACTATTCACCAATTACTGGACTCATTTACTGACAACCAGAAGATTATCAAATCACACATCCCTGCTGCAAATACTCCAGCTAGGATTGACATCCCCGAGAATGGATGCAATCCACCAGCAGCAGAAGTAGCTGCTCCTCAACCGAAAAGAGGCAGACCACCAGGCTCCAAGGATGAAAATCAAAGAACAAAGAAAAATACCTGGAGACTTTGAGACAATACTACCACAGGACAATGAGCTCATGTCCACACCGTCACCCCTTCCCGGAATCCATGCAGAGGAAATGTCAGGAAAAACTGAAATGAAAGTAAATGTTGTACGTACTGGGGAAGTGTTGGACAGATAGAACATAATTGTTGATAATGTATTCATGTATCATATTGCCATATACATCGCAAAAGCGATGATTTTTATAAAATATCGTTCCATACGCCGTTGCTAAAATGCAAACGTAGAGATTGGCCAAATATGGAATGATGTAATAAAAGATGAGATGGACTCACTTATAAGACGTGAAATGTTCGGACTTGAAGTCCAGACACCAAAAGGTGTCAAACCTGTGGGTAAAATAAGTATTGCACACATAAGAAAAATAAATACAAAATCGTATGTTATAAGGTACAACCTGTAGCCCAAGGATATTTTCGCTGAAACTAGGGTTTAAACAAATTAAAATGAGCATGACTCATAAATGATGCGTCAGATTCCCTAAGTTATCAAAGCAAATACCTTACGCTTTGGTAACGGGAATTTTGGATATGCTGCTATTGGGGTGTTGTGACAGCATACATTTATGGATATCTTGGTAAAGATAAATTCCACATTTCCTTAAAATGCCTGAATAGACTTCGGGATGTCTATTCTATTGAAGAAGAATACTAAGAATAATAAATAATGTACAACCAAGAGAATCACTTGCCAAAGCAATGATTCCCACTAAGGGTTGCCTTTGCATCTGAGCAAAGGGCAGGATTTAAGATCATAGTTATAAACAACTTAAATCTCATCAGATCTCCTGAAGAGAAAACCAAAATATTTGTTCAAGCCTAACTATTAAACATGAAATGAAAGACCTAGGCAAAAATAAATTAAGTCATGGCTCACAGATTTATTATTTTAATAGAATCCAGTAACATACGCCTAGAAGTGCGTTGAAGAAATTACAAGGACCATTGTCATCCAAAGTACACCTATGGTAGTACACTCTATAAATGTACAAAAAGACTCCTTCCGATCGCTGGACGAGGGGAAGGATATAATTGGTCCTAAAGTCCCTTATCTAAATGCAATCAGGCACTCCTGGCTAACTGTATGCATCACAATATAGCAGTTGCAGTAAGCTCATTAGCCAGCGATAGTTAGGCACCTAACAAGGGACATTAGACCGGAGTTAAACATCTTCTGCGCTTCTTCCAAGGGTCGAAAGATTTGGGCTTACATTATAAAGTATCATCCTCCATGTATATGCAAATGCAGGTTACAGGTCTGATCCCTATACTGAGAAATCACAGACTGGGTACCCATAGTGGGATGGTCGTCTACTGCAGATCTGAAAAGCAAATTATAAATGCAACATCATCCTATCATTTCGAAATACTCACCATTCCAAAAACACACCAATGGTGTATTTGAGGGCGCCTGGTGGTACATCACATCCCAGTGATGACTTGGATAGAGGATGGTATTATGGAGATGACCACATAATCTAAAGACCACATCAGAGGCGACGAAACTTAGCACAATCCTCTAGAGTTTCTTGATTCAGCAATTGCTTAATGGTGATAATATTTGTAATCTTGTGTATATTTTCGGAATGTTGTAAATAGGAGTGATGAGATAAGCCTAAAAGATCTGAAAGCCTAAGCTTTTACAGATCAGGGGGAGTTGAGGGAATTTGTACTCTTTTCCCTTAGCTATGGTTTTTTCCACAGGGTTTTCCATAACAAAGGTTTTAATGAGGTAAATCACATCAACTCTGGATCCTGAAGTATTCACCCCTTTGTGATGCTCAGAATCCCAAAGTGTTCATGAGCAGAGTCTCTTAAACAAATCAAGGAGAATTAGAGAGCGTTTGTACTCTTATTCCTTAACTATGGTTTTTCCTACATTGTTCTCCATAGCTAAAGGTTTTAACGAGGCAAACCTCACCAATTCAGGATCCTATATCCACCCAATGTGAGACTCATACTATACTCAGAATCCTGAAGTATTCCTGAGCAGAGTCCACACCTATGACTGGATAGGGGGAGTGTTGTAAAGAGATAATATCGAGTTAGTTGGGATCACGGCTTATCTTATAGATAAGACCGTATCAATTGTATCTTATCTATGTACGCTCCTCTAATGGTATAAATAAAGAGCTGGGGTTTTCTCCCCCAGATGATGATTCATAACACTTTTGAGATTTTTACTTTCAAATAATTTTTTGGAATAAATTCTAACAAAATCAGGGACTAGAGAGAAAATGTGGGCGGAAAATATTTAGATATAATTAGAGTACTGTTGTGAACGGTTATTTAACCGGGTTGGTTGAGATTCTGGGCTATCCTAGAGATATGCCCATATCATTGTAAGCCCATCTTGTATTCTCCCCATTGACCATAAATAAAGAGCTGGGGGCTCCTCCCCCAGTAGTTGATTCATAACACGTTATCAGCACGAGCCTCTAAAATTTTTTTCTTTCCACAAAAAAATTCTTTTCGTTCGTTGCGAAGGCGAAGGCGAGAGGAGATGAGAGATCCACGAGCGCGGTGCAAGGCTTCCTCAATCGAGCGTCATCATCTGCGTAGGGCTTCGTGCAACCGTCGCTATATCCGGAGGACGGATATATAGGTAAAAATCATCAAAACGATGTATCTTAATCATACGTATGATTGCCCAACCCCTAGATCTCGTAAGATCGATATGGGGTTTTTGTTAATCGCCCAAAACGACGAATTTTTCATCCTAAAAATCAAAATTTTAGGCTATATTTTGTATAAACCCTAAGTTTTGCATGCCGGTGGCCTTGCCTCCGGCCTAAACCATCCCCCACCCTTTCGCCGCTCCCCCCTGTAGAGGGGGGCGGCGGCCGCCGGTCCCCCCTACAGAGGGGGGGGGGCGCGGCCTGCACGTCGCATCCCCTCCTGCAGAGGGGGGCGGCTGACCCGCAGTGCCCCCCTGCAGGGGGGCAGCGACCTCCCCGCCCCCTACAGAGGGGGGGCGGCGCTCCCGCCGCGCCCCCTGCAGAGGGGGGCGGCGACCGCCCGCCCCCCTGCAGAGGGGGGGCGATGCTGGCCGCACCAACCCTGCAGCGCGGGGGGCACCCGCCGCCGCCCCCCAGCGGGGGGCGGCGCCCACCCCAATAACGGCGGCACTTGGGGGCGGCGGCGGCTAACCATAGCCACCGCCCCCAAAGCCTTATTGGGCCTTTCGGCCCACCAACAAAAAAAAATTATTTTCCTCTTTTGGCTGTGGGCCTAAAGCCCGCTGTTGGCTTCAGGCCAGCAGGCCACCATTTTTTTCAAAAAAAAAAGTTTTGGCAGCGGGCCTGAAGCCCGCAGCTGGCCTGCGAACTTCAGGCCCGCAGACCATTTTTTTTACAAAAAAAGAGGGAAAATGGGGGCAAAAGCTATAAATAAGCCTTAAAAGCATTTTTTGGCTAAAAATTACTTTCAAAAAAGGGGGCGTTTGAGGGTCTAAAAATTCGTGAAAAATCACGGTAAATTAAGGGGATATTATCTGGCATATAAGGGTTCATTGGGGACTTTTTGGGGGTTTTTGGGATGATTTAAAAAGGAAAAACCTTTTTCATTCTACAACAAAAATGTTAGCTTTGGGCTCTTATTCAATTTTATTGATTAAACCCACTCTATACAACTCTTGCATTGTAATGATTTCTTTTTCTTTACATGCTTTACATCACTGGCAAATTCTGTTGGATATTATATGCGTGGTTGTGCAGTATATTTAAAACTTAATAATTAGGAAGATCATGTGACCGCTCTGCCGTTAGTCACCTAACCTAACGGTGTATGACATTGCCCAGTGGTCCAATAATTATTAAGTGATTAAATGTTTTATCCTCAAGTAAATATAACTGCATGTGATGTCTGTTAATGAAAATGTTGATGAGCACAATATTTCTGCATGAATGACTAAATGTAGTTTTTGGATAGGCCATTTAAGTCCCACAGTTTATTTCCCGCACTTTTTCTTTTATTTTTGAGAGAAATTGTAGTGAGGAATTTATGTAAATGTCAAAGAAAGAAGACCAACTTCCATGAAGACGGAGGCAACACTTGAAGCTGGAGATATCATATGGGACCCACGGGGTTTCCAAAGTTGTATTTTCCTTTTAAAGCTGCAAATTTGTATAATTTGGACTGTATGGACTTTGGACCTTTTCGTGTGGGACTGGCCGATCCACGCAATTAGCTTTCATTAAATATTGCCTCCGCATGAAAATGTTTTCTTTGATTAAAATATTAATTCATGCATGTTTGTGCTCTGCTATATAAATGGCTAAAATTGCAAGCGTTGATTTCAAAGTGCTGGATGTATCAGGTAGAAACTATCTAAGCTGGCAGCTAGATGTAAAGTTTCACCTGCGGGCCAGTCCCTCATTGCTGCTGTGACAGAAAAAGAAAATGTTAGCGATATAGAGAGGGCGCAAGCCATCATCTATATTCGCCGCCATGTGGACAAGACCTTAAAGGCTGAATACCTTATGGTCGAAGATCCACTTGAGCTGTGGACTACCCTTGAGGACAGGTATAAACATCAGAAAGATGTTATACTCCCAAGGGCACGATACGAGTGGGAGAACCTGAGACTGCATGACTTTAAGTCCATTGCTGAGTACAACTCAGCACTTTTTAGCATCACCTCATGCCTGAAGTTATGTGGTGAGAAAGTCTCAGAAGATCGCATGCTGGAAAAGACATATACGTCTTTCCATGAAAAAGATGCGATACTCATGCAGCAATACAGTGAACGCAAGTTCACCAAGTATTCAGAGCTGATGTCATGTCTTCTCATGGCCGAGCAAAATAGAGATCTCCTTCTCGCCACTTACAATATGCGCCCTCCCGGTACTACCCCTACCTGAAGCTCACCACAACTCTTCCTTCAAAAAGAAGAGAGATAATAAAAGAAAAGAAAGACCACAAAAGGGGGGACAACAGAAAAAAGTGAAGGGCCATGCACAGCAGCAGCAAAAGAATGAAGGGAAGCGCAAGTTCACCTGGCGCAGAAATGACAACAAGAAAAATAATGCACCCCCACCCAAGAGGGATTGGGAAGACCAGTGCCACAGCTGTGGCATGACAGGCCACTAGTCCAGAGTGTGCAAGACTCCAGTGCATCTCCAGGAGCTTTATAAACAAAGCAATAAAAAGAATGCCGAATCAAACCTGGTGGCTGCAAACAATGCAGTCAAGTTCACAGCAAAAGACTTTGAGTCAGATGATATGCTTGATTATCATGCTACATTTATCTTAGCATTTTAGCATTTTATTGTACGAACAATCTATTTTATGAGAGCTTTTATGTAATTTGAATTCTGTCAAATAAAATTTGGTTTTTCTGAATGCAAATGTTTACTCATCTTTTTAGATGGGATGCTCTCATGACTGCTTGGTAGACAGTGCTTCGACACATACGATCCTTCAGCACAAATGCTATTTCCATAGCATTACACCGTATAAGAGCCCTGTAAATACCATTTCAGGGCCATCGGACATAATTGAAGGTTCTGGGAATGCAACCTTGTTGCTACCCAATGGAAAAGAAATAAAAATTAAAGATGCACTTTACGCTCCGAATTCCAAGCGAAACTTACTAAGTTTCAAAGATATCCGTCTTAACGGATTACACTTGGAAACAGCAAATGTAAAAGAAAATGAATTACTGTATGTAACGTCTCTAGAAAATGGAGTTAAAACCATACTTGAACGTTTTGAGAGCCTTTCATCAGGCCTCTACCATGCAAAAATTCGGAGAAGGAAGCAAACCTGACGGAGCACCTGAAGTGCCCGACATCGGCCAAATTCTTACTTTGGCATGATAGACTTGGCCACCCCGGATCTGTAATGATGCGCCGCATCCTATCACAATCCCACGGGCATAACCTGAAGAACCAGAAGATTCTTCAGAAGGGAGAATTCCATTGTGTACCATGCTTTAATGGTAAATTAATAACAAGGCCATCACCACTTAAAGTGGATATTGATTCTCCTAGCTTCCTTGAAAGAATACACGGAGACATATGTGGACCTATCCACCCCCTAGTGGGCCCTTACGGTACTTTATGGTACTGATTGATGCATCTTCGAAATACTCGTTTGTGTGTCTACTTTCAACCCGTAACTTAGCTTTTCCAAAGCTTTTGGCACAAATAATAAAGTTGCGGGCGCATTTTCCAAACAACCAAATTAAGAAAATATGTCTGGACAATGCGGGGGAATTTAGCTCTCAGTCATTTCAAGAATATTGCCAGGAAACGGGAATTGAAATTGAACATCCGGTGCCGCATGTTCAGACCCAGAATGGGTTAGCTGAGTCGCTAATTAAAAGACTCCAATGGATTGCACGTCCATTGCTGATGAAATCTCAGTTGCCGGTGGATGCATGGGGACATGCAATCTTGCATGCTGCATCACTAATAAAAATAAGACCCTCGGAAGGTCAGAGTCTATCTCCAATGCAACTTGCATATGGAACGCCGCCGAACATCTCTCACTTGAGAATCTTCGGCTACGCAGTTTATATCCCCATTGCACCACCCCAGAGGACCAAAATGGGCCCTCAACGTCGACTAGGTATTTATGTAGTGTTTGACTCACCCTCCATCATAAGATACCTAGAACCCCAAACGGGGGACGCTTTTAAGGCACGTCTTGAAGACTGTGACTTTGATGAGACTTATTTCCCCAAAATGGGCCTAGACATTGAAAAGTCTAGTGCGAAGCAAATGTTCGTGGGATACAAAAAGTTTGACCCACTACGATCCGGTAACAAAACAATGTAATGATGAGATCCTAAAGATCTTACACATCCAGAACACAGTTCATAGATTACCGGATTCGTTTACTGACAACCAGAAGATTGTCAGATCACACATCCCTGCTGCAAATACTCCAGCTATGATTGACATCCCAAAGGATGGATGCAATCTACCAGCAGCAGAAGTGGCTGCACCTCAACAGAAAAGAGGCAGACCACCAGGCTCCAAGGATAAAAATCCAAGAAAAAGAAAAATATCCGGAGACCTTGGGACGATACCCCCACAGAGAAATGAGCTCGTGTCCATACCCTCTCCCCTCCCGGAATCCACTGCAGAGGAACTTCCGGGAGAAACTGAAATATCATTGAATTATATACATACAGGGGAGGTATTGGACAGAAAGAGTACAGTCGTCGACGATGACTTCGCGTTTCACATTACCATTCACGTCGCCGGAAGCGACGATGATTATGATCCACATTCTGTTGCTGAATGCAAACGTAGAAATGACTGGCCAAAGTGGAATCAGGCAATAGAAGCCGAGCTGGACTCGCTTCAGAAACGCAAAGTCTTTGGGCAAATAGTCCAGACACCTACCGGTGTCAAACCTGTGGGATACAAATGGGTATTCGTCAGAAAAAGAAACGAAAATAATGAGATCGCACGCTACAAAGCTAGACTTGTAGCACAAGGATTTTCCCAAAGACCGGGTATTGACTATGACGAAACATACTCCCCGGTCATGGATGCGATCACTTTCAGATTCCTGATAAGCTTAACAGCAAAGGAAGGCCTAGATATGCAGCTAATGGATGTTGTGACTGCATATCTATACGGCAATCTCGACAAGGAGATATACATGAAAATTCCCGATGTCTTTTCTATGCCTGCTGAACTAAAAGATAGACCTCGGGACGTCTAGTCTGTTAAGCTACAAAGATCATTGTATGGTCTCAAACAATCAGGAAGAATGTGGTATAACAGACTCAGTGAGTTCCTTGTTCAACAAGGATTTACAAACAATGAAGTCTGCCCTTGTATCTTCATAAGAACAAATGGAAAATGATTCGTAATAATTGCTGTCTACGTAGACGATCTGAATCTCATAGGATCTCCTGAAGAGATCACTGAGATATCTGTAAGCCTAACAAAAGAATTTGAAATGAAAGGCCTAGGCAAAACGAAATTCTGCCTTGGCTTACAGATTGAACATCTAAAAGATGGAATCCTACTACATCAAACCACATACACGAAGAAAATGTTGCAAAGATTCCATATGGACCAATGTCATCCACTAAGTACACCTATGGTGGTACGATCTCTGGATGCACATAAAGACCCATTCCGGCTGCTGGAAGAGGGGGAGGATATACTTGGTCCAGAAGTTCCTTATCTGAGTGCCATTGGAGCACTACTATATCTGGCAAACTGCACGCGTCCCGACATAGCGTTCGCAGTAAATTTGCTAGCCAGATACAGTGCTGCGCCCACACAGCGCCACTGGACCGGGGTTAAGCACCTTCTGCGTTACCTCCAAGGTTCTACAGATTTGGGACTCTTCTACAAAAATGAAATATCCTCCACACTTGCTAGTTATGCTGATGCAGGTTACTTGTCTGATCCCCACAAAGCAAAATCACAGACTGGGTACGTGTTTACCTACGGAGGGACGGCCACTTCCTGAAGATCCATCAAGCAAACCTTGACGGCAACCTCATCCAATCACTCAGTGATCATTGCCATCCATGAAGCAAGCAGAGAATGCGTATGGCTACGCTCAGTTGTCCACCACATCCTGTCTACGACCGGACTGAAGACTGGAGATCTCGAGCCTACTATCATGTTCGAGGACAATGCTGCTTGCATAGCTCAGTTACGAGGTGGCTTCATCAAAGACGACAGAATGAAGCACATTTCACCAAAGTTCTTCTGGACGCACTAGCTACAAAGAGATGGCAAGATCGACATCAGACAAGTGCAATCATGTGACAATTTGGCAGATTTGATCACTAAAGCCCTTCCTACTGCCACTTTTAGGAAGCATGTACATAGGATTGGAATGCGATGCCTAAGAGATCTCAAAGCTTGAGAGCTTGTACAGATCAAGTGGAGTTAGGTAGAGTTTGTACTCTTTTTCCTTAACTATGGTTTTTCCCACTGGGTTTTCCATAGCTAAAGGTTTTAACGAGGCAAATCTCACCAACTCAGGATCCTGAAGTATCCACCCCATGTGAGACTCTCTTACGCTCAGAATCCTGAAGTATTCACGAGCAAAGTCCACACATATGGCTGGATAAGGGGGAGTGTTGTGAACGGTTATTTAACCGGGTTGGATGAGATTCTGGGCTATCCTAGAGATAGGCCCATATCATTGTAAGCACATCTTGTATTCTCCCCATTACCTATAAATAAAGAGCTGTGGGCTCTTCCCCAAATAGTTGATTCATAACAAGTACTAATTTCTACAACACTCTAAAAAAAATAGTGACCCAACTAACAAGCAACACAAATTTGTTCCTCTCCTGGCTACTTTCCTTGGGTTAGATGGGAATAAATCATAAGAGGGTGGTTTTATGGGTGGAAATCAAGAAAGATTTCTCTCTCCTCTCCCCTCTCTCCCTCCCTCACAGTTTCACCATTCATTTTGTGCTCCTTTTCATGAGAGATGTGAAAGGAAAGAATGAAAGGGATGAATGATTCCTCTCCCTTCATTGAATGATCTCTCCCACTCTCCCCTCTCTCTCCCCCTCTGTCCATCCCAAAACACACACACAATACAAGAAGAACAATCCCATCCTCCTCTTCCACCCCTCATTACTTCTCCTCAATGCTCTCTGGCTATTTATTACTTGCACCCCCTGAGCAATTCCTCTTTCTTATGTTATCTATAAGTAGCTCGTCGGCTCTACTTCTTTCAATGGCAAAAGAAGAAGAAGAACCAACAGTGGTTGATATACTTATCATCTGGGTTTATCAAAGGGTTTCTTACAGAGGTTTTTGGCATTCTGTCCACCTCCAAGTTCACCATCTCATGTTGATCTTTGCAAGTGGGGGAAAAAAATTGGAGGTGGGCATCCTGCCAACGGACCTCTGTTGGCTTCTCTTTGTAAAACCCATGTGATTATCTTGTTTCAAATTCCTCTCCGATTGAAAAATTCTCTATTCCTGATGCAATCTTTAATTTGGTTATGAGATCTTGAGTTGGTTCATTTTTTCTTTCTTTTTTACTCACTTTTGAGGACTCCATGATGGAGAATGATGAGTCATGTGCAATGAGAATGATTACAGTATGCAGTTTTCTTGCTGCCTTTTGTTCTTGTTTTCTTTGATCTGATCTCTCCCTCATGTCGTTTAAAGGGTGAGTATAGATGGGTTGACCTACTAGTGATGATTCAGGAAACGAAGATGGTTTGTGATTGCTTTTGCTGTTTTTTTTCCACATGCAGATCTATTGCTACATGAGAGTAAGAAAGGGGCCAAAAATCAAACAGAAAAAGGGCCAAAAATCAAACAGAAAAAGGTTAGGACTCTCTCTCTCTCTCTCTCTCTCTCTCTCTCTCTCGCCACCATATTTTTGTTTTGTGCTCAAAATCAACATTATTTGATAGATCCTAGGGCTTTTACTCTTGCTGGTCATGCACCTACAGCTGCAGTGAAAGAAGGGGCATTGTGATTTTTGTCCTCTATTGTTTTGTTTGTCTATGATTTCTTCTTCTAGGCGATAGTTGTCTTCAAAAGCAAAAGGAAAAAAAACCAAACGAAAGCGAGAAACGCTTGGTTTGCTTCTGCACATATATTTCTTCTCTGAAACCCTGCATCCTCTTTCCAAACCTTTTTCCAAACCTTTTTCCTTATCTTTATGCTTAAAACCCTGTCTTGTTCCTGAATTAGGGTTTCGTATACTATGAAGTAATATGTGGAATGGACGATGATGATGGTATTGATCAGATACATATCTTGTGATAATATGTCAGTAAGTATTCTCTAATTTTACTTAGCAATGTAGTGTCAGATATTCAGAATGCAGAATAAATGCATTAAATCTTCCTTTTAGCACAAAGAATAAATATGCATGCATCTGGGTTTTTTCATCTATCAGTCGTATTTTTTTTGTGGGCTACTAATAGTTTGCTCGGCTTATATATATATACATGAATTCATCTCATATGGGTGGTTGTTGCAGCATTTACTGCATTTTCTCTCTTGCTCATTTATCTCTTTTGATTATTAGGAAGCATTTATTATTTGTTTTTTCTCCTTTGGGCAAGGATCATTATTGGATTCTCAGAGAGAGAGAGGGAGAGAGAGGGATTTAACCATTGGATGGTAGCCCTTGGGCAGTGCAGGGTATGATCAAGTCCTTGTGCTTATTTAACCATTGGATGGTAGCCCTTGGGCAGTGCAGGGTATGATCAAGTCCTTGTGCTTAATTATGACAACTGAACATTTCAAGAGAGACCATTTACCATTGAACATTGGGCAGGGAAGAGTATCAACAAGATCTTGGGGTTAATTATGGACGTTCAATTCAAGAAGCGCATTGAACAATGTAGTTCCCCTATCAGGGCGCCTTGTACTACTCTTGTGATATTCTGTGGTCAATGAGAGAATTGTTGGGCATTGCAACTGCAAGTGGTTAGCTTGTATTCATAATAGCTTCTTAAACAATTTTTGCACATCATAACGACTTATCACACAGAAGCACACTATTATAAAATGCTTAATTTCTCTCTCTCTCTCTCTCTCTCTCTCTCTCTCTGGACGATACGATTGCTTACTCTTAATATCACAAAATAAATGACAGAAATGGTTGTACTTAATCTTTCATGGTTTCATCGTACTACATCATGCATATGGTATACCATTTCCTTACTCTTGCTACGATCAGTGATCCCTTGGTAAGCTTCCATTGATCCTTCACCGGAGCAATTGATGTAGCCTCAATCTTCCTACATATATTAGATTTAACTATCCAATTTTGACCATACCAAGATCACCCGATTTGTATGTTGGGAAGAAGTCTATCCATGGGGACACATGGTAGGGAGATCCAGTGTTAACTATCTAGTCCATATCCTGACGTACTAGACATAAACAATTTTCTATTTCGAATATCTTCGACTTTATCCTTTGTCTTCAAATTTCTTTTATACTTGGCAACGTTCCTTTTTTTCATATGACATAGGTTGTCACATTAACTATACTCAAGTCTCTTCCGGAGTCTGATCTTCATCGGGATTTACCCTGCTCTAGAGTCTGCATTTGAAAACTTATCCCATGCGTGTCCATGATGAGGGCCTCTGATGATAAATTGTTTGATGCCTTTCTCCTTGTTTCTTTATTTAGCAAGCTTTTAGTTACAAGCTCCATATATATATATAGTTGCATCATCGGGTGTTGAATTAATTGCTTAGAAAGACGATCTGAGTCTCTTAACTGTTTGGTAAAATGGCATGCAGCTCATCATCAAGAACCTTTTTCATAGAGGAAAGCTGATCAATAATGCTATGCATTTCATTTAAATGCTTGGATGTGGACATCCCTTCTTTATATCTTGAATTTACTAGCTCCTTGATCAAGAAAGCTTTATTTTCAGTCATCTTTCTCTTGTAAAAACTCCAATTTCTTCCAAAGAGTATGGGCAAAATTCCTTATGGAGACTTAATGAACATGCTATCATCTAGACCTCCATATTGTCTGATGTAACACACTGCTTTGCGATCAAGCTTATTCCAAACTTCATTGCTTATCTCACTAGGCTTAGCTTTTGTTCCTGGTAAGATTGCAGTCAGTTTGCAAAATAATAAATCCGGCACCCTAGGCTTTCATATTATATAGTTGCTACTATATATTGAGATCAAACATCTGTGTGTTAACTGCCTTTATTAATTGTTCCTGACAACCTAGCTCTAATACCACATGTTGTGAAAGATGCTAGTGTTGAACATTTTTATGCGTAAACAATAGATAATAGAATGAGGGCAAGCACATGCAAACACGATTTTTTTTACATGAAAACACCCCTTAATGCCTAACCTACCTAATCATCCGCTATAGAAATAGACGGATTACGACTTTTATAGCCAACTAGAGGATGCCCAGTTTGAAGCTCTTCACCTTTTAAGTGAAGAGATATAAACTCAGTGACTATTAATTACTAATGAAACCTATATTTGCTTCACTTCCTTTTACACACATCGTCTGTCTTCCTGGATAGATTTGAAGAAGTATTTTTGTTTTTGTTGGATAAATGAAATGAAGCTGTATTTAGAGCATGGTAGACTGAGAGGGGTTCACAATTAGAGCACTCCCAATGGAGGGCTAAACCATTCAGTCTCAAAAGGGGCTCAACGGGGGCTGAAACCGTACTACGCCACATGTAGTCCCTTTAGTCCCTGTGCTCTTTCAATAGTGACTGAATGGTTGTCACATCAGTATCCAACGACTGGATTACGAGACATCTGGTATCACGACAACAAGCGTCTGATACTCCAGCCGTAAAAATTATCCTTCTATAATTAGTCGTCTGGTGCCTAATCACCAGATGTCTGATCCTGGCAGGGTTTTAAAAAATAAAGTATAGCCAGAATCAAGCGTCTGGTGTGTAACAGACGTATGATCCTGTCAGATTTTAAAAAAAAATAACGCGCCAGCTAAATCAGCAGCTAAATGGAGGGCTCAACATGTACTTAAATTCTTAAGCCCTTCTCTCTTCACTTTTTTGCAAAGACCCCCACCACCTAGGATTAAGCCCAGATTCAGCCCTCCATTAAAAGTGCTCTTAGTGATATTGGTCTAGCCACAAACTATTTATTAAAACTATATCTAATTCAAAAGCATAAAGTAATGATAGAAGCAAAATTATTAATTTATAGACATCATCTTTTTTTTCAATGTGTGACAACCCTTCATCACTTATTCGATGTGACTCGGTAAACTTTATGTATACCACCTCACCCAAAAAGTCACTCCCTAAGTCACGTATTTACATGTTTGACATCCACTAAAAAAACCCCAACCTCATGTAATTACATGTTTGCCATTCATCCCAAAAAACAAAAAAAACCCCACTTATTTACATGTTTGCCACACCATGGTTTTTTGCGTTTTAACCCCCGAACTTTGCACTTTTTGTCCCCCGATGATACAAGCACGCACACCCACATTTTTTACCCCTTTCAGTTGCACGCGTTCACCGCATTATCTTCGTGGGGTGTGAGGTTTTTTATCCGTGCACTGTATGCACGTGTTATTTCTAGTGCCTTTTAAGTGATAGATTTTGGCCGATCAAGTAGGTTTTTTTCCTTTCTTTTTTAACTTAAGAGAAAAGTTTTCAAGGGACAATCTTGTGCCTGGTCCATCTTATACTCGTTACATCCTATCTTTATCATTAATCTATGCTAAATCATGAGTTGAAGTACATGATTATATTGAATCTGAGACATATAATGTGCAACAAACTTAATAGGACAAATTTTCAAAGTAATCCGAAAATTAAAAATAATTTTAAAAATCGATCAAATTTAAATTCGATTATAAAAACCACTCAACTTTACTTCACCTTAATTAAAGGGAATTACGTGCACATATCATTTTACTCTATGCATGACTGGTCAAATATTTGCTCCGCGCACATACGTAT
The DNA here is from genome assembly GCA_030789695.1 of Scilla litardierei. Classification (NCBI taxonomy): domain Eukaryota; kingdom Viridiplantae; phylum Streptophyta; class Magnoliopsida; order Asparagales; family Asparagaceae; genus Scilla; species Scilla litardierei. Next base: position 338,237,831 of record CM061142.1, on the reverse strand, counting down.
TAAATAGTATTATTAAAGTTTTTGCTTAGCGCACAACTGGGAATACCCAATATATATATAAGCCAAAACACCATAAAATCTTCCAAATATGTATCTAATGATGATCTGAATCATGCTAAAATTCTTTCGAAGAAGTTTAATGAATGAAAAACCGAAATCTGTCGATTGGGCCAAAACTTTTTAGGGCACAAACGATTTTATGCAACGAAAATCTGTCAAGAAGAATTCGGACCTTGCATGAAAATTTTCCGATCTTGTATGGAGTTGCAAAGAGAATACATCCTTTGCAACTTTAGAAACATATGTAAAAATTGATGTACAAACTAAAATTGTTTACTGCACACAACAGGTAAACTTTTGCCTGTTGTATACGGTGAGCAATTTTAGCGCTGTGGAACAAAATTGCTCACAACTCAGGGTGGCATTTTGGCCCACCGGGCCGGCCCGGCCCGAGCCCGGCCATGGCCCGCCCGGCCCATGGGCCGGGCCGGCCCGGGCTCAAAAGAAACCCGGGCCGGCCCGGCCCAGCCCGGGTGGGCCAAAGGCAGGCCCGGGCCCGGGTAGGCCGGGCCGGGCCGGGCCGGCCCGGGGTTTTAAATAAAAAAATTTTTAATTTTTTTTAAAACTTAAAAAACTTAAATCAAAAATCAAAAAAATCCGAAAAAACTTATAATCTAATATCTAAAAATCTAAAATATAGTTGTAAACATGTAAAAATTCCAAAAAAAATATAGAACACTTCTAAAAAAATCAGACATTTTAAAAACAACATATATATACCAAAAAATTAATATATACCAAAATATTTTTTGGGTAAATTAACAACATATATTTAATTGTATATGTTAATGTTACTAACAATACAAGAAAAAAATTAATATATATCAAAAAATTTAATCCCAAAATTCTCGAAGGTCCCGGGTTGAACCTTTAAATTTTATTAACTGAAATTTTTTTGAGGGGGGGACATACGTTGTCCAGCCTTACCCCTCATACATTGGCCAAAAAAAAAGAAACTAATACATGTTATAAACTGCTAATACAAATAAATATATCAAGTCTTTGCTGCTGCTGCTTCTTCCTCCTCTTCTTCAGAGTCTTCAGAAAGGTCGATCTGATATTGGGTCCTCGATTCAGCCCTGAACCAATCCTTCGCACAAACCGACGCTTCTACTATATCTGGCTTCAGCCATGACCTCTTGTTGCTAAGAACACGACTACCTGCACTAAAAGCAGACTCCGAAGCAATAGTGGATATGGGTACGGCTAACAAATCACGAGCCATCATGGAAAGAATTGGATAACTATTCTTATATTGTTTCCACCATGACAGAACATCAAAACTCTCATTATTCAAGTCTTCTTCAGAAAATGGACAAGAACTTGACAAATACCTAGACAGTTCATTAGTCGTGTCAGATGTTCTTTGCTTCTTCTTGCCCATAAGCAGGCGGACTCTGCTTGGAGCACTTGAAGATGCTTGAACATTAGAAGTGTGTGCAGAACTACCATATCGTGTCTCATATACAGTAAAAAGTGATCGTAAGCTATTCTTAAAACTAGCTTTGTGTTGTTCTGCTTCAGCTTGAAGGTTCAAGTTTTCGTAATATGTATCTAAGAAGTCAAGTACTACATCCTCCTTAAACCGGGGATCTAAAACCTTCGCTATAGTGTATAGCAAAGGAACAGGATTCCAATACTTACGGAGTTTAATGTCCATCTGTTCTATCATTGTTTTAAGGTCTGGAGTCCTAATGGTGTCATTATCTCTATGTTTTTGTATAACTTCATAGATCACCGCTAATTGGTCTAAGCCTAGAACTGAAGCAGAGTAGTACATACCAGAAAACTTGTTTGTTGTCATATAGAAAATTTCAAAAAATCATAAATTTCATCTATAATTAGCCACTCATAATCACTAATTTCATAATTACTATCATTTACAAGGTATGCACTTGCAAACTCACTAAGTTGGGTTTTATTTTGTCTCATACAACGTATCATTAGATACGTTGAATTCCACCTATGTGGGACACTAAATTTAAATGCCCTATAAGGAAGTTGGTTACTACGACAAAACTGCATATATTCCCTCTTTTTTTGTGAATTAGTGGTAATTAAAAGCATAAGGTTTCTAGCCTTTTCAAGATAAACAGAAGCAAGTTTAAGACCATCCTGAACTACTAAGTTTAAAACATGGCATGCACAACGTTGATGAAAAATTAACCCATCTAGATCTGGGTTCCATTGACGTTGCAAAAAATTAATGGCTAAAGTATTATTCGAAGCATTATCAAAAGTAATTGTAAAATTTTTTTGCTAAATATCATAATCACGACAAATATTTTGCAAAGTCTTACCAATAAATTGTCCCTTGTGTGCATGCTCTAACACCTTAAAACCAATAATTCTTTTTTGAATGATATAATCATTATCTGTAAAATGGGCCGTAAGACACATGTATGATGCACCCCATTTTGTAGTCCATATGTCAGAAGTTAATGAAATCCTACATTCTAAATTAAGAAAAATCTGATGCAAATTTGCATGTCCTTCATGAAAAATAGTCATACAATCGTTTCTAAGACACTACTGGAAAATTGGACATTAGCCACGGACAAATCCGTGGCTAAAACCCTAAAATCCGTGGCTATTACCCAATAGCCACAGATTTTTATAAATTCCGTGGCTATTGTTCAGTGAGGGAAAGTGGCATTGCAAATGGCAAAAATCCGTGGCAAATGGAAGAAATGCCGTGGTGAAAAAGTTAGCCACGAAACTATAGCCACGGAAATTTAGTGGCGATTGTTCCACCTATTACCACGGAAAATCCGTGGCAAAAGTATATTTGCCACGGACAATTTCAAAAAAGATTTCCGTGACAAACTTCATTAACCACGGTTAATCCATGGCTATTGTTTCAACTATTGCCACAGAAATGCCGTGGCAAAAATTTATTTGCTTCAGAAAAGATAAAAAAAATTCAGTGGTAAACTGTTTATTAGCCACGGATATTCCGTGGCTATTGTTTCAATTATTGCCACGGAAATGCCGTGGCAAAAACATATTCGCTACGGATGTTTTCCCAAAGCTTTATCGTGGCTAACCTACATTATCCACGAATTTGCCGTGGCAAAATTGTATTATTTGCCACGGATTCTTGTAATGCCCTACAAGCTACCGTGGCAAAAACATATTCGATACGGATGTTTTCCCAAAGCTTTATCGTGGCTAACCTACATTATCCACGAATTTGCCGTGGCAAAATTGTATTATTTGCCACGGATTCTTGTAATGCCCTACAAGCTACTGCACAAGTACTAGAGGGGGGTGTGAATAGTACTTTAAAAATAACGAGGAGTATAATTCCTAATTATCGTGCAAACAACTACCAAATCAATTTGCGGAAGCTTAAATTGATGACAACAACAAAATTAACAATGCAAACAATTGTATATGATGGGTTCGGATCCACCCAAGTCTCCCGGACTTGTTCCCGGTGATCCTACGCCCCAGTACACCCGGATCCCCTCCGGATACTTAGGTTAGAAACCCTAACCCAAAATTTCCACTATGATATCTTGTGAAAAACCTTCACAAGATCAAATCATACATGCAATGGTAATAGTGAATCCCACAACCCGGGATCACAACCTTCTCTCACAACCGAGAGAATCAAAAGCAATAAAAGAGTTTATATGAAATAAACAACAACTTACCACAAACCCTATACCTTGAGTATTCTTACCGAATTAGGGCAAGGAGGGATTTGAGGAAGGAGAAGTCACCAAGACCTAGCACCACCAATATGAGCAGCAATGGGTGCCTAGGAGTGATTTAGAGACTTGAATCAAGCTAGAGCTTGAATGGCTCACCAAGAACAAACTTCTCTCAAGATGGATTCTAGATCTAGAATGTGAGAGAGATGATTTCTTGTGAGGGAGAGAGCTTTGGAAATGAGTGAGAATCTCTAACTCTTTCAATCTAAATGAATCTCTGAAATATGGCTCTTCTTGGGGAAGAAGAACCCCAGCTTAGTATTTATACTAAGGGGGACAATCGTGTTAGGTCATAACCCAACGGTTGGAAATCTGAAGCAGCTAGTTGGTCAAAGAACAACCACTGACCGACTAGTTCATCAACTAGTCGGTCGGTGAAACAACATGAACCGACTAAGTGATGAACAGTGAACAGATTGAATTTCAGACCTAGAAATCTAGTCGGTCCAAGAAGACTGTCTGACCGACTAGTTTTACAACTAGTCGGTCGGTCAATGAACTTAGACCGACTAAGAGTCAAAAACTATTAGTCTGAATACAAATTGATTTAGTCGGTCCAAGAACAAATGTTGACCGACTAGATCATCAACTAGTTGGTCGCCAAACGTTCTTAGACCAACTAACGATAAACAGTAGCTCAGGAGAAAATTGGCATGTACAGTAAAGCTCAACTAGTCGGTCAAAGAAGCATCACTGACCGACTAGTTCACAAACTAATCGGTCGGTGAGTCAACGTAGACCGACTAACTGTAAACAGTACTGAGCAAGAAAATACTAACTGAAACTAGTCGGTCCAAGAAGCTTTGCCGACCGACTAGATCACCATCTAGTCGGTCAGTTCTTCTTCTTGAACCAACTAACATGCACAAGAAGTCCGAATCGAAGCGCGATGCTTCGGGAAAGTTAGAATGGACTTCTACTAAGATCCTAGCTCTAAGATGGGAGCGATATGAAGATAGAAATGTAAGAATTACTCAAGGCTTAACATTCTATAGATCAAAGCTAAAAGACTATAAATAAAACCTTAAGGAACGGTCTTCGAGAGCTTCGATCAAATCTTCATGACTTCCAAAATGGTCCAAAAGCTTCAACGAAGCTGTAGGCATTGAGTACTTGCTTTGAGAAGTCTTGAGATGTCGCTTTGAGTGTTCTCGTGAATTTGGCGACGATCTCCATAACTGCGCTCACAAATTGTTAGTACATAATTTATTTATGTTTGCTCATCATCCAAAACCAAATATGGGGAGTCCAATACTCAACATTCTCCCCCTTTTTGGTGATGACAAACCAACATAAATAATAATAAAAAATAATGATTCAAATATAAAATACTTACTCCCCCTGCATTGATGACACGTTAATTCCAAATTGAATAAATATAAATTGCATCAAGCAGACGGGTGAGATATAAAATGAGAATCGATTTTTGAAATATCGGATTTGAAAATCCTTATATATATCTTAACTCCCCCTGAATCTAACATATCAAATTAGATTCTTGAAAATTGAGTTAAATTTTCATTTGCCCTATTCATTATCATTATCTCTCCCCCTTTGGCATTATCCCAAAAATGGGGGGCATACAACGACAACAACTAGGATAAAGAAAATCCAACATCGGGAGTCGTAGAATATGACGATGGACGAAATTGACACCAAGGGAAAAGAGATGAAATCAAATCAAAGTGTGCCAAATTGTCCATTTTCGAAAAACGAAAATTAAAATCATCAAAATACCAAATACAAATTCACTTATTGAATAAAGAAACGTACTCTTCAATACTCAATATTCTTGGTTAAATTTGTGCATGGAAAACAATTTTATGCAATCATAGAAATAAAATCTATTTAACCAAGTTAATAATCGTCGAGCGATGAAATCGAATATCATAGACATTGAATGAATATTAAATGTGCACAATGAAGTAAAAGGAGAACATCGATCTATATATATAAGAATATCATGAGTACATGCAAAAATACATCGAATACATCAAACAAAGTGCAACATCTATATCACCAACAAAAAGATACAACAACATCATCGACATATCATCATCAACATCCAACAAAAAGAACGAACATCAATAACACCGACATCCAAAATCCAAAATACATCAAAACACCACCGACATCCTATCCTAACCCAAAACACTCTCAGAAAGATGTATCATCCAATGATCACCGGAGAGTCCTCCAAAAAGACTCTCAAGAAGGAGCGGCAGGATCAGCAGTCTCTGTAGGTCCAGTCGAAGGAGTGGACTCAGGCTCTGCTGGGAGGAGTGGTGTGTCAACTGAAGGGATCGTCGGGGCTGGAGTGGAAACAGCGACATGCTCAACGGTAGGTGTATCAACAGGAACGTCAGCAGGCTCAACAGGAGCAGTGACGTCAGCAGGAGCAGCAACAGCATCAACAGGAGTCTGAACCACTGGAGCAGAAGACTCTGGAGCACTGGAAGAAGTGGCAGCTCCAGTAGTGGAAGTAGTAGCAGCAACAGTAGTGGCCTCAGCGCCACGATCTAAAGAGGTGACAAGCTCATCAATCTCCTCGTCATCCATCTCCTCATCCTCAGAAACAGGAGGAGGAAGCTGAATACCTATCAACTCTGCCATACGGCACACAACCTCCTCGGTACGAGCCAAACGAGACTCGTGACGACGAAGAAGGCGAGCGATATCATCAAGAGTGGTGGTAGGAGGAGGGGCTGCAGAAGCTGAAGGTGTGGCCTGGGATGCAGAAGGAGTCGACCGCTGGACGTGACGAAGTGCCGCAAGAGACTTCTTGACGGCCGTCGCGTGCAGGGGTGGACCGAGGGGACGCTCATCATCCGGAGGCAAAGGAACACCAAAGTGACGGAATACCAAGGTCAAAAGGCAAGGATATGGGATGTGCGCTGATTTACTAGACTTGCGAAGACACTCGAAAGAATCCATCTTGTCGAGTATAATGCGAGCCCAGTTAATCGAGCTACCCATAAAAAGAGCGTAAATCAGCTTCAAGAAGGGTTACGAAGGAAGTGAGGAAGATCCATATTTGGGCAAAAGACATGATTTCAAGATAAGATTAATCACCCAAGCATTCGGCTTGAATGATTTGGAGGGAACACCTATGAAAGCAGGGGGGATAACCTGAAAGATATCAGCGAGGGTCGGCTGATCGAGAGTGGAGATATCGTCTATAGAAATGTCAGACGGGAGGAGGCTAGACGATGAGCATCCTATCAACTCCCCTAAGATCTCTGCCGTGAGGACTATAGGAGTCCCCAAAACAGATGTCTCGATGGAGTGGGTCTCATCATACTGACCCCGGGTACGATTGGCATAGAAGAGCTTGACCAGGCGAGGATAGGGTCGAGGGTTCGCCTTAGGGTCAAAACTAAGATAGTCCAAAAGTCCGCTATAGGATAAAAGATCCGCAAGGCCAAGAAAGTCAGAGAACTGAACGTAATGCTCCAATAGCAGCGGGCAGTGCTCTATACGGTTGTAAGCCGCTAGACACTGAGGGTCGTCGCGACACAACGATATATCTACACCGCCTACTGGCATCGGGGCTTTTCCCTTAGCCTTACGGGTCTTAGGAGGAGGTGGAGGAGGGGGTGGAGTAGGTGCCTTCTCGGGATGCTCAGGAGTGTACTCTTCCTCGGAATCATCCTCAGAGTCACTACCTGAACGCTCACCAGGAGGGGTAGGTGCACGAAACTTTTTGGGTTGGGCTTTGGGCTTGGAAGTTTGTGTAATGCCCTACCAGCTACTGCACAAGTACTAGAGGGGGGGTGAATAGTACTTTAAAATAATAAGGCGTATAATTCCAAATTAAATTGCAAACAACCACCAAATCAATTTGCGGAAGCTTAAATTGAATGACAACAATGAAATTAACAAAGCAAACAAACGATGTTAATGGGTTCGGATCCACCCAAGTCTCCCCGACTTGTTCCCGGTGATCCTACGTCCCAACCACCCGGATCCCCTCCGGATACTTGAGTTAGAAACCCTAACTCAAGATTTCCACTATGAATATCTTGTGAAAAACCTTCACAAGATCAAATCATACATGCAATGGCAAAGTGAATCCCACAACCCGGGATCACAAACTTCTCTCACAACCGAGAGAGCCAATAAGCAATATAAAGAGTTTAAATGAAATAAATACTCTTACCACAAAATCCTATACCTTGAGTTTTTCTTACCCAATAGGTGGAATGAAGGATTTGAGGAAGATGAAGTCACCAAGCCCTAGCACCAAGGAAATGAGCAGCAATGGGTGCCTAGGGAAGAGTTGGAGACTTGGATCAAGCAATAGCTTGAAGAGCTCACCAAGAACAAGCTTCTCTCTAGATCTAGAAATGAGAGAGAATGGGTTTCTTGTGAGGAAGAGAGCTTTAGATTTGAGGGAGAATGGCTATCTCTTTAGAACTCAATGAATCTCTTAATGGCAGCTCTATTGAAGATAGAAATGACCTAGGTTCGTATTTATAGGGTCCCATAAAAACAAGTTAGGTCATTCTCCAACGGATAGAAATCTGTGAGAATTAGTCGGTCAAAGAACAATCACTGACCGACTAGTTCATCAACTAGTCGGTCAGTCAAACAGCATGGACCGACTAAGAGCAGATCTGAGAAGAGATAGAATTTCAGACCTAGAAAACTAGTCGGTCCAAGAAGACTTTCTGACCGACTAGTTTCACAACTAGTCGGTCATCCAATGAACGTAGACCGACTAAGAGGCAAAACAACATAGTCTGAAGGCAAGTTGACTTAGTCGGTCCAAGAACAAAAGTTGACCGACTAGATTGTCAACTAGTCGGTCATCAAACGTTCTTAGACCGACTAACGGTAAACAGTAGCTTAGGAGAATTTTAGAGTGAACAGTAAGTCACAATTAGTCGGTCAAAGAAGCATCACTGACCGACTAGTTCACAAACTAGTCGGTCGGTGAGTCAACGTAGACCGACTAACTGTAAACAGTAAAGTCCAAGAAATTAACTGACAGAAACTAGTCGGTCCAAGAACAGTGGCCGACCGACTAGATCACCATCTAGTCGGTCAGTACTTGTTCTTGTACCAACTAACATGCACAACAAAGTCCGAATCGAAGCGCGACGCTTCGAGGAAGTTAGAGTGAACTTGTGCAAGAATCCTAGAGCTACGAAATGAGCGTAATGAAGATAGAAACGTAAGATATACTCAAGGCTTAACATTCTATCAATCGAAACTAAAAGACTATAAATAAAACCTTAATAAACGGTCTTCAATAGCTTCGATTGAATCTTCATATTTTCCAAAGCGTCGCAAGAGCTTCAACGAAGCTTTAGGCATGAATATGAGCTTTTGGAAGTGTTGAGATGTCGCTTTGAATATTCTCGTGAAATTGGCGACGATCTCCAATACTGCGCTCACAAATTGTTAGTTCATGAATTATTTATGTTTGCTCATCATCCAAAACCAAATCCGGGGAGTCCAATATTCAACATTCTCCCCCTTTTTGGTGATGACAAACCAACATAAATAATAATCAAGGATAATAATACAAATGTAAAATACTTACTCCCCCTGCATTGATGATATGTTAATTCCAAAATGAATATAAATGAATTGTATCAAGCAGACGAGTAAGATAAACAGAGTGAATTGATTTTTGAAATATCGGATTTTGAAAAATCCTTATATGTATCTTAACTCCCCCTGAATCTAACATATCAAACTAGATTCTTGGAAATTGAGTTAAATTTTCATTTGCGCTATTTATTATCATTATCTCTCCCCCTTTGGCATTATCCCAAAAATGGGGGGCATATAACGACAACAATTAGGAAATGTAAAATCCAACATCGGGAGTCGTAGACAAAGACAATGGACCAACTTGACACCAAGGGAAAATTGTGGAAATCAAAATAAGGTGTGCCAAATTTTCCATTATCAATAAAAATCAATGATAAGCAAAATCATCAAAAATACCAAATGTTTATTCATTTCTTGAATAAAGAAACATACTCTTCAATATTCAATATTCTTGGTTAATATTCAATTATAGAATTTAAATCTATTTAACCAAGTTTTTATGCGTCGAGCGACGAAGTAACATTTCAAATGAATTCAACGAATATTCAAATTTGCACGACGAATAAAAGACAAAGTGAACGATGATGAACATATATATATATAGAGACAACATGAGTACATCCAAAAAATATCACATCGAATATATGAGATACATCATATCAAGCGCTACAGATCATCAAAAAGAAATACATCATCATCATCATAAAATCCAACACCGACAACCAGAAAGCACAAAAAAAAATACATCAAAGCATCTCTGAACCCCATCCTAACCCAAAACACTCTCACTAAACATATATCATCCAGAATGCAGTGGAGAGTCCTCGGAACAGACGATCACGAGGAGGAGGCAGGATCTGCAGCGTCCGTGGGTCCAGTCGACGGAGTGGACTCAGGATCTGCAGGGAGAAGAGGTGTCTCAACTGATGGAATCGTCGGGGCAGGAGTCGAGATCTCAGCAACAGGCGCAACAGCAGCATGAGTCTCGACAGAAGCAGCAGCAGCAAATACATAAGCAGGCTCGGAAACTGGGTCAGCAGCAGGCTCAGAAGGCTGAAGAACTTCAGCAGATGGCTCTGGAACACCGGAAGAGGTGGCAACTCCAGGAGCCGAAGAGGAAGTACCAGCAGCAGCAGTACCAGCAGAAGTGCCCTCGGGGGCACGAGTCGAAGCACGACAGAGCTCCTCAATGTCCTCCTCAGCCATCTCATCAAACTCCTCATCCTCAGACACGGAAGGAGGAAGCTCAACACCCATCTGACGAGCCATACGGCAGACTACCTCCTCGGTACGAGCCAAGCGGGACTCGTGACGACGAAGTATCCGTAGGACATCATCAAGGGTGGCAACGGGAGTGGCAGAGGCACTGGCAGAGGCAGGGACAGACGCAGAAGGTGTCGTCCTCTGAACGTGACGAAGAGCCGCAAGAGATTTCTTGACGGCCGTCGCATTCAGGGGAGGACCGAGGGGACGCTCATCGTGACGAGGCAATGTGACACGAAAATGACGAAACACGAGGGTCAACATGCATGGGAATGGGATATGAGCTGATTTATTGGACTTTCGAATACACTCGAAAGAGTCAATCTTATCGAGTATAATTCGAGCCCAATTAATCGAGCTCCCCATGAAGATCGCATAGATAAGCTTCAAAAATGGCTGGGAAGGTAAAGATGAGGAGCCGTACTTGGGAAGCAAGCACGACTTCAGAATCAGATTGAGGACCCACGCATTAGGCTTGAAAGATTTAGAAGGCACACCAATCATGGCAGGAGGGATCTGATGGAAAATCTCTGAAAGCATAGCCTGATCAAGAGAAGAAATATCATCTATCGAAATATCAGAAGGAAGAAGTCCAGACGAAGAGATACCCAAAATCTCTCCTAAGATTTCTGCAGTGAGGACTATAGGAGTCCCCAAAACGGTCGTCTCAACAGAGTGGGTCTGATCGTACTGACCCCGGATCCTATTCGCATAGAAAAGCTTCACTAATCTAGGGTAGGGGTGAGGATTCGCCTTCGGGTCATATCGAAGGTAATCGAGAAGACCCGACGACGACAGAAGATCAGCTAACCCTATGAAGTCGCTAAACTGGACGAAATGCTCCAGAAGCAGCGGGCAATGTTCGATACGGTTATACGCCGCGAGACACAAAGGGTCATCGCGACATAAGGAAATATCGACACCGCCCACCGGCATCGGACCCTTTCCCTTAGGCTTTCGAGTAGACGAACGAGGGTGGGTGCTAGACTCGGGATGACTAGGAGGAGTGGGTTCCCTATGAGTCTCAGTCTCGGGGTTATACTCCGTATCGGAATCGGTAGGAGTATGAAACGAAGATGCAGAAGCAAGAATTTTGGCCTTGGGCTTAGGCTTGGGTTTGGGTTTCGGTTGACCTCTAGGTTTAGCGGTCGTCGTCCTCTTCTTCTTGAGAGGAGGCGAAGACGACGAAGGATGGGTGGTCTTGGCTCTACGCTTCGGAGGGGTTGGATGCTCGGGATCCGAAGAGATTGGATCAACGGTCATCAGAGAGGGGCTAGAGGGAGTGATCGGAATGCGTGTTCTTGCCATAGTCGAAGCAAGACACGGGACAAGGAGATCAAACGAAGAAGCCCTAGCCGAAAAAAAATAAACAAACCCTAAGAACCCTAAGAACCCGAGCAAGCCCTAGCTCTAGGAAATGAAATCTAACCCTAGGAGGAGAGGAGATCACCTAGAATGAGGGGCCGACGGAGGAGATCGACGGAGATGGCCGGAAAAATGGCCGGAGATCGATCGGAAGTCGAAGGGTTTCGAGGGAGGTCGGGGTTTTGAGCGGAGAGAGAAGAGATTTCGATCGATTAGAATGAAAATCGATCGACTAAACTGAGTTTAAGTCGGTCGATTTCGCAAAAGACCAAACAGCCCCTGGCACAACTAGTCGGTCACAGTTCAAGCACTGACCGACTAGATCACGATCTAGTCGGTCGGTCAATGAGCTTGAACCGACTAGTTGCAAACAGTGGCTGAATCCAAGAGTTACTGACAAGATTTAGTCGGTCTGTGTTCATTTACTGACCGACTAGATCTCAATCTAGTCGGTCGGTCACTGAGCATGAACCGACTAAAGAGTTCAAGATGGAAAGGAAACTCAATAAGCTTGAGTTAGTCGGTGTAAGTTCTTCTACTAACCGACTAACAAAGTCCAAAAAAATGATAATCAAGTTCTCTCCTCAAAACACTTGGACGATATATCGTAAAACTCTCAATACTCATCTAAACTACCCCATTAAACGTCGAAATCTTAAATAGACATTGAGATACGATTTCGATCATAAATTCAAACAAATCACATAAAATTCTCAAAAATTCTATAAATCTATCATGATTGAAATAACGCGAAATATAGAAGCATGCAAGATAATTGAATGAAATATGAATCCTATATCTCGGATTCACCCATAATCCCCAATTCTCGACGCAACCGCACAAAGGAGTCCTCCTTTAGGGGTTTCGTGAAAATATCGGCGATTTGCTTTTGGGTTTCAACGTACACTAAAATGATGTCCTTTTTAGCAACATGATCATCTAAGAAATGGTGTCGGACATCTATGTGTTTCGATCGGGAATGGTGCACCGGATTCTTTGAAAGACAAATAGCACTTTGGTTATCCACCATGATAGGGCTAGTATCACAATGAATACCAAAATCCTTCAATGTGTGTCTCATCCAAAGAACCTGGGCACAAGCGGCACCGGCGGCAATATATTCCGCCTCGGTGGTTGAAAGTGAAACCGAATTTTGCTTCTTGGAAAACCAAGAGACAAGAGAATTTCCTAGAAAATGGCAAGTGCCACTAGTACTTTTCCTGTCGGATTTGCATCCCGCATAATCAGCGTCACTATATGAGACTAACTCATATGTGCTAGATCTCGGATAAAGTAATCCAAAATCTAATGTGTAACTTAGATAGCGAAAAATACGCTTTACCGCTACTAAGTGAGACTCCTTAGGTTGAGACTGATAACGAGCACATATACATACGGCAAACATAATATCGGGCCTACTTGCGGTAAGATAAAGCAAACTACCTATCATACCTCGATATAGACGAATGTCTACATCCTTACCGCCCGTATCCTTGTCAAGATGCGTAGTCGTGCTCATCGGAGTCTTTTTCCCGGAGGCATTCTCCATTCCAAATCGCTTTAGCAACTCCACCGTGTACTTCGTTTGGTGGATGAAGATTGCATCGTTCATTTGGCGAATTTGGAGACCTAAGAAATATTTGAATTCGCCCATGTGGCTCATCTCAAATTGTTCCTTCATAACATTAGAAAACTCTTCGCAAAGAGTGAAGTTAGTAGCACCGAAAATGATATCATCAACATAAATTTGTACTAATAATATATCATTATTCGCATGCTTAATAAAAAGTGTTGAATCGGCTTCGCCCATTTTAAAATTCAAATCCAAAAGAAAATTCTTTAGGCGATCATACCAAGCTCGAGGAGCTTGTCTCAAACCATAAAGAGCTTTCTTTAGTTTAAAAACGTGATTTGGAAATTTTTCATTTATGAAGCCCGGAGGTTGAGAAACGTAAACTTCCTCAACTACATCTCCGTTTAAAAATGCACTTTTAACATCCATTTGAAATAGTTTAAAATTCTTATGGCATGCAAAAGACAAAAGTAATCTAATTGATTCTAATCTAGCTACCGGAGCGAAGGATTCTTCGAAATCAATACCTTCCTCTTGTCGATAGCCTTGAGCTACTAACCGAGCTTTGTTCCGGACGACGACTTGGTTTTCGTCGGTTTTGTTCTTGAAAATCCACTTTGTCCCTATGACGGTGTGGTTCTTCGATGGCAATGGAACGAGCTCCCATACCTCATTCCTCTCGAATTGAATGAGCTCCTCCTCCATGGCTAAGATCCAAGCGCTATCTTCGCATGCTTCATTAATATTCTTTGGCTCTATCGATGAGACAAAGGCACAATTTGCGAAGTGGTGAACTTGCGATCTCGTCTTGACACTATCATAGATATTGCCAATGACTTGCTCATGGGGATGGTCACGAACCGAATGAAGCCGTTTGGGAATACCTTGATCACTAGGAACATTCTCAACAACTTCATTAGTTGGGTTAGTCTCAATAGAATCAATAGAATCATTAGACTTAGAATTATCAAACGAATCACATAAAACATCCATAGAATCATTATCATTTGAAATTCTAGTTGGAACAAATCCTTCATTAAATGAGACATGAAGCGACTCCTCGATCGTTGAGGTTCGTTTGTTGAATATCCGGTATGCTTTGCTACGCGTAGAGTATCCAACAAAGATCCCCTCATCGGATCTTGGATCGAATTTGTCCAAACAACCATATGTGTTCTTAATAAAACATTTCGAACCGAAAACACGATAATGTTTAACTTGAGGCAACCTACCAAACAACAATTCATAACAAGTTTGTTTAGTGCCGGGCCTCAAAAGTATTCTATTAAACACATAGCAAGCGGTGTGTACCGCTTCCGCCCAAAATTGATGGCCAAGTTGGCTATCATCAAGCATAGTGCGAGCACACTCCACTAGCGTCCTATTCTTTCTCTCAACTACACCATTTTGAGGAGGTGCACGAGGGAAAGAGAAGGTGTGAGTAATACCAACTTCATCACAAAATGTCTCAAAAGACTCATTCTCAAATTCACCTCCATGATCACTACGAATAGTGACAATGGTGGTTCCTAAGAGATTTTGTACTTTCTTAACAAAAATTGTGAAGTTTTCAAAAGCTTCATTTTTATTACACAATGAAAATACCCAAGTAAATCTTGAATAGTCATCTACGATGACAAGTCCATACCTTGCATTTCCTAAGGAAGCTACTCTAGTTGGCCCAAATAAATCTAGATGTAATAGCTCTAGTGGCCGTTTTGTAGAGATGCTTTTCTTAGGTTTAAATGAAGATTTAGGAAGCTTGCCGCGTTGACAACAATCACAAAAACTTTTCTTTTCAAAAACAAGCTTCGGAAAACCTTTAATAGAATTCAATTTTGAAAGCTTATATAGTGTTCCAAAGTTCACATGTCCAAAGCGTCGATGCCATAAGTGTTGTTCACTTGTGTTGGCAACGAGACATTGTTCATATGACTTAGGAAGATCCAAAATATAAATGTCTTTACGACGAGTTCCGGAAAATAATAATTTTTCATTATCCTTTATTAAAATATGACACAATCCTTTCGCAAAGCTAACTTTGTAACCTTTGTCACAAAGTTGGCTTATTGAAATGAGATTATGATTTAAACCACTAACAAGATAAACATCACTAATTAGGGGTTTAGAAGGGTTACCGACTTTACCAACACCTATGATGGTTCCGCTCTCGTTGCCTCCAAATACGACGCGGTTTCCATTCACAATGGGAACCACTCCGGAGAGCAATCGAGCGTCACCCGTCATGTGTTTGGAGCACCCGCTATCGAGTATCCAATTCCCTTTGGAGCTAAATTTAAATTTGTTGCTCCTTCCCTTTTTCTTTTCCTTGAGTACCTAAAGATAGAAACTTCCATATCATGGTACCCAAGGTCATTGGGTCCAAGGGATTAGACCTTTGGAAGCCAAGTCCAAGTGGACTTAGACTTCCCCACATAATTCTTACTATGCACAACATCCGAAAAATAAGCATTCATATATATTTGTTTTTCGTCCATGCTTGTGTCCTTTGGGCTCCAAATAGTGAAAACTTTGGGAGCCATCATCCTATTGGGTGCATGCATGCGACGTTGATTTCTACGTGATGCATGTTGTGGATAGGCATACGGGACATGATGGAATGGTGCACGACGAGAATTATTCATATGATGAGGTGGGTGTACATATGCATGTGTGGGAACACGTGCGTGAGGGTGTCTCACTTGGTGTGCACGTGCCCGGGAATGTGTTGCATAAAAATCATCATAAGTGTGAGACGGTGGAGTAGGACGTGTGTTCCTACGTGGCATGGAATTGGTGTACATAAAAGCATGCCCCTTCTTTGGAGGTCCACCCAATGTGGGTTTCTTTCCGAAAGAGGGTGTGGACGAGGTGAAAGCACCATTGGTAGATGAACTACCAATAGAGTGTTTGCTCCCACTCGTTGAGGCTTCGGAAGTTGGCCTAACAAAAGTAGTGACCGACTTGGAAGAATTTCCCATCATATACCCCAAGCCAATGTGGTGTTTGGCCGGAAGTAAATCTTTTAGGATATTATCCAAATGGCCTTTACCCTTGTTGAATTCGTTGATTCGGCCCAATGTGTTCTCATATTTCTCTTTGAGAGAACGCAAGGAAGTATCCAAAGTGGATATTTGCGAAGTGAGCACATAAACACGAGATTTAAGATTCTCGTTCTCAATACTCAAAGTCGAGTTTTGAGAAGTTAAATCCGCTATCTCATGTTCTTCCGCATCCTCAATGCTAACATGTTCAAGTTTAGATTTGAGATTTACAATCTCATTTCTTAACTCTTCAACAACGTTGTCGTTGTTGGTGATGATAGTCTTAGGCGATGTTTGAATGCTAGCTAGGTCATCTTTTACCTTAGTATATCTATTTACTAACTTAGTATATTTTGACCAAAGTTGAGTGTTAGCATCCCTAAGATCATCCATCGTTACCTCATCGCTTTCTTCATCACTATCATCGGAAGAGGAGGATCCTTGATCGTGCTCCTCTCTTGCCATGAAACACATGTGTGCTTGCTCCACGTGCTCATCGTCCGACTCTCCGCTTGAGGAATCCTCGGAGTCGGTGAAGGTAGCTCCGACAAGTCCCTTCTTGTTTCCTTTCGTGTACTTCTTGGACTTGTCATACTTTGGCGCCTTCCACTTCTCCTTTTGCTTGTTTTGAGGACAATCCGCTTTGATGTGTCCTGGCTTATTGCATTTAAAGCACAAAGGTGGAGAGGCGTTAGTAGATGTAAACTTAGATTTTTGTTTGAAGTTACCCTTTCGGAAGAAGCGATTGAACTTCTTTGCCATGAGTGCAATGGATTCCATGTCCATTTCTTCTTCCGAGTTCTCATCATCGGTAGAGGTGGATGAAGCCGCCTTGAATGCAATCGCCTTTTTCTTAGGCGCATCTAGGTTCAAATATGACTTCATCTTTTCTTGTAGCTTCACCTTGCTATCTTTGCGTACCTCATATGACATCAAAGTACCCATTAGTTGAACTACGGTATATTTGTCCATGTCATTACCTTCCTCGATGGCGAAGGTACGTTTTTCCCAAGAAGAGGGAAGTCCTTCAATAAGCTTTAAGCACTTCTCCTTTTGAGTGTAGATCTTGCCGAGGGCCTCTAACTCGTTTATTATGTCAACGAAACGAGCGTAATATTCTTTCATCTTCTCGCCCTGTTGCATATGAAACATTTCGTAATCTTTGGTTACGACTACGAGTTTAGAGTCTCTTACCCTACTCGTCCCTTCATGTAGAATGAGGAGGGAGTTCCAAATTTGATATGCACTCTTACATGTGCATATCTTATTGAAATCCTCGGGCTCCAATGCACATTGCAAGGCGTTCATTGCCTTGGCATTGCTTACCTCCGCGGCGACCTCCGCGGTAGTCCATTTCTCAAAATCTTCTTCTTCGGGTACAATATACTCCTTCATTGTAGTTCTCCATAAAGATGCACTTCGGAGGAAGGTTTCCATCCGACACTTCCAGTACCCGTAGTTGGTACCGTTGAAGAATGGAGGCCTCGTAGAGGAATGTCCTTCCATCACGGAAGATGCTCCTTCACGGTTCCTGAAGGTGTCATAGTTGGAAGGTGGACGCACGGTCTTGTTGTCGTTGGCAGACATAGCTGAGAATCTGGCTCTGATACCAAATGTAATGCCCTACCAGCTACTGCACAAGTACTAGAGAGGGGGGGGGGGGGTGAATAGTACTTTAAAATAATAAGGCGTATAATTCCAAATTAAATTGCAAACAACCACCAAATCAATTTGCGGAAGCTTAAATTGAATGACAACAATGAAATTAACAAAGCAAACAAACGATGTTAATGGGTTCGGATCCACCCAAGTCTCCCCGACTTGTTCCCGGTGATCCTACGTCCCAACCACCCGGATCCCCTCCGGATACTTGAGTTAGAAACCCTAACTCAAGATTTCCACTATGAATATCTTGTGAAAAACCTTCACAAGATCAAATCATACATGCAATGGCAAAGTGAATCCCACAACCCGGGATCACAAACTTCTCTCACAACCGAGAGAGCCAATAAGCAATATAAAGAGTTTAAATGAAATAAATACTCTTACCACAAAATCCTATACCTTGAGTTTTTCTTACCCAATAGGTGGAATGAAGGATTTGAGGAAGATGAAGTCACCAAGCCCTAGCACCAAGGAAATGAGCAGCAATGGGTGCCTAGGGAAGAGTTGGAGACTTGGATCAAGCAATAGCTTGAAGAGCTCACCAAGAACAAGCTTCTCTCTAGATCTAGAAATGAGAGAGAATGGGTTTCTTGTGAGGAAGAGAGCTTTAGATTTGAGGGAGAATGGCTATCTCTTTAGAACTCAATGAATCTCTTAATGGCAGCTCTATTGAAGATAGAAATGACCTAGGTTCGTATTTATAGGGTCCCATAAAAACAAGTTAGGTCATTCTCCAACGGATAGAAATCTGTGAGAATTAGTCGGTCAAAGAACAATCACTGACCGACTAGTTCATCAACTAGTCGGTCAGTCAAACAGCATGGACCGACTAAGAGCAGATCTGAGAAGAGATAGAATTTCAGACCTAGAAAACTAGTCGGTCCAAGAAGACTTTCTGACCGACTAGTTTCACAACTAGTCGGTCATCCAATGAACGTAGACCGACTAAGAGGCAAAACAACATAGTCTGAAGGCAAGTTGACTTAGTCGGTCCAAGAACAAAAGTTGACCGACTAGATTGTCAACTAGTCGGTCATCAAACGTTCTTAGACCGACTAACGGTAAACAGTAGCTTAGGAGAATTTTAGAGTGAACAGTAAGTCACAACTAGTCGGTCAAAGAAGCATCACTGACCGACTAGTTCACAAACTAGTCGGTCGGTGAGTCAACGTAGACCGACTAACTGTAAACAGTAAAGTCCAAGAAATTAACTGACAGAAACTAGTCGGTCCAAGAACAGTGGCCGACCGACTAGATCACCATCTAGTCGGTCAGTACTTGTTCTTGTACCAACTAACATGCACAACAAAGTCCGAATCGAAGCGCGACGCTTCGAGGAAGTTAGAGTGAACTTGTGCAAGAATCCTAGAGCTACGAAATGAGCGTAATGAAGATAGAAACGTAAGATATACTCAAGGCTTAACATTCTATCAATCGAAACTAAAAGACTATAAATAAAACCTTAATAAACGGTCTTCAATAGCTTCGATTGAATCTTCATATTTTCCAAAGCGTCGCAAGAGCTTCAACGAAGCTTTAGGCATGAATATGAGCTTTTGGAAGTGTTGAGATGTCGCTTTGAATATTCTCGTGAAATTGGCGACGATCTCCAATACTGCGCTCACAAATTGTTAGTTCATGAATTATTTATGTTTGCTCATCATCCAAAACCAAATCCGGGGAGTCCAATATTCAACAGTTTGGCCTTTAGCTTTGGGCTTGGAAGTCCTCTTCCTCTTCAACGGTGGTGAAGACGAAGAGGGGGGACGAGTGGTCTTGGCCCTACGCTTAGGTGGGGTCGAAGTCTCCCTAGGGTGTGATGGCTCTACGGACATGTGGGAGGCACCGGAGGGAGTAATCGGGATCCTCGTTTTTTCCATGATCGCGGCACAACGAGTACAAGCAAACGACGTATGAGAATGATCAAACACACCTAAGCACAAACCCTAGTTGCAAGAAAATTCGAATAGAACTAAAGCAAGCAACAAACCCTAATTTAGTTCGAAACCCTAGAAGTAGAAATGAAGCCCTAGAATTCGAAAACGACCTAGGAGGAAACCCTAGATGAGAGGGAGAATACCTATGAGGAAGATGTCGACGATCGGCGACGGAGTTGGTCGGAAAAGAGGCCGAAGATTGACGGGAAGATGAAAAGACTCGAGCTGGGTTCGGGGTATTCGAGTTGGAGAAGAAGTGGAGACCGACTAACAAGAGAAAGAATCGATTAGATTGAACTTAAGTCGGTCGAAATCACGAAATGACGAGACTGCCCCTGATCACTTAGTCGGTCTAAGTTCAAACGCTGACCGACTAGATGACAATCTAGTCGGTCGGTTAACGAGCTTGAACCGACTAAATGGAAACAGAGCCAAGTCAAAAATTTCCTGAACGAAAATTAGTCAGTCTACGTTCAACTACTGACCGACTAGAACTAAATCTAGTCGGTCGATAAGTATACTTGAACCGACTAAAGGAGTTAAGCTGGAGAGGAAACTCAAAATAGCTTGAATTAGTCGGTCTAAGTTATTTTACTAACCGACTAGATACGAATCTAGTCGGTTGGTGATTGAACTGATACCGACTAAAGGAGTCCAAAAATTTAGAGATTGAGCTAGTCGGTCTGAGTTCATTAGCTGACCGACTAGATGCAAATCTAGTCGGTTGGTTGATGAACTGAGACCGACTAGATGAGTCCAAAGATTGATAATTAAGTTCTCTCCTCAATACACTTGGACGAAACATCTTAATCCTCTCAAAAATCATCTAAACTACCCCATTAATCATCGAAATCTCAAATACGACATTCAAATAAGAATTCGAGCAAAAATTCAAAATATCACATAAAATCCCGAAAAATCCAATAAGTCTAGCATGAACGAAATATTGCGAAATATAATAGCATGCAAGATTATTGAATGAAACATGAATCCTATATCTCGGATTCACCCATAATCCCCAATTCTCGACGCAACCGCACAAAGGAGTCCTCCTTTAGGGGTTTCGTGAAAATATCGGCGATTTGCTTTTGGGTTTCAATGTACACTAAAATGATGTCCTTTTTAGCAACATGATCATCTAAAAAGTGGTGTCGGACATCTATGTGTTTAGATCGGGAATGGTGCACCGGATTCTTTGAAAGACAAATATCACTTTGGTTATCCACCATGATAGGGCTAGTATCACAATGAATGCCAAAATCCTTTAGTGTGTGTCTCATCCAAAGAACCTGGGCACATGCAGCACCGGCGGTAATGTATTCCGCCTCGGTGGTTGAAAGTGATACCGAATTTTGCTTCTTGGAAAACCAAGAGACAAGGGAATTTCCTATAAAATGGCAAGTGCCACTAGTACTTTTCCTGTCGGATTTGCATCCCGCATAATCAGCGTCACTATATGAGACTAACTCATATGTGCTAGATCTCGGATAAAGTAATCCAAAATCTAAAGTGTAACTTAGATAGCGAAAAATACGTTTAACCGCTACTAAGTGAGAATCCTTAGGTTCAGACTGATAACGAGCACAAATACAAACGGCAAACATAATATCGGGCCTACTTGCGGTAAGATAAAGTAAACTACCTATCATACCTCGATATAGACGAATGTCTACATCTTTTCCGCCCGTATCTTTATCAAGCTGCGTTTTAGTGCTCATAGGAGTCTTTTTCCCGGAGGCATTCTCCATTCCAAATCGCTTTAGCAACTCCACCGTGTATTTTGTTTGGTGGATGAAGATTGCATCGTTCATTTGGCGAATTTGGAGACCTAAGAAATATTTGAGTTCGCCCATGTGGCTCATCTCAAATTGTTCCTTCATCACATTAGAAAACTCTTCGCAAAGAGCAAAGTTAGTAGCACCGAAAATGATATCATCAACATAAATTTGAACTAAAATTATATTATTATTCGAATGCTTAACAAAAAGTGTAGAATCGGCTTCTCCCATTTTAAAATTCAAATCCAAAAGAAAATTCTTTAGGCGATCATACCAAGCTCGAGGAGCTTGTCTCAAACCGTAAAGTGCTTTCTTTAGTTTAAAAACATGATTTGGAAATTTTTCATTAATAAAGCCCGGAGGTTGAGAAACATAAACTTCCTCAACGACATCTCCGTTTAAAAATGCACTTTTAACATCCATTTGAAATAATTTAAAATTTTTATGGCATGCAAAAGACAATAATAGTCTAATTGATTCTAATCTAGCTACCGGAGCGAAGGATTCTTCGAAGTCGATACCTTCCTCTTGTCGATAGCCTTGAGCTACTAACCGAGCTTTGTTCCGGACGACGACTTGGTTTCGTCGGTTTTGTTCTTGAAGATCCACTTTGTCCCTATGACGGTGTGGTTCTTCGATGGCAAAGGAACAAGCTCCCATACCTCATTCCTCTCGAATTGAATGAGTTCCTCCTCCATGGCAAGGATCCAAGCACTATCTTCGCACGCTTCAACTATATTTTTTGGCTCTATCGATGAGGCAAAGGCACAATTGGCGAAGTGGTGGACTTGCGATCTCGTCTTGACTCTATCATGAATATTGTCAATAACTTGCTCATGGGGATGGTCACGAACCGTATGAAGCCGTTTGGGAATTCCCTGATCACTAGGAACATTCTCAACAACCTCATTAGTCAGGTTAGTATCAATAGAATCAATTGAATCATTAGACTTAGAATTATCAAACGAATCACATAAAACATCCATAGAATCATCATCATTTGAAATTCTAGAAGGAATGAAATTCTCATTAAAAGAGACATGTAATGATTCCTCGATCGTAGAGGATCTTTTGTTGTATATCCGGTAGGCTTTGCTACGTGAGGAATACCCAACAAATATCCACTCATCCGATCTTGGATCAAACTTGTCCAAATTTTCATAAGTGTTTTTAATAAAACATTTTGCACCGAAAACACGAAAATGTTTAACTTGAGGCAATCTACCAAACAACAATTCATAACAAGTTTGTTTGGTGCCGGGCCTCAAAAGTATTCTATTAAACACATAACAAGCGGTGTGTACCGCTTCCGCCCAAAATTGATGACCAAGTTGGCTATCTTCGAGCATAGTGCGAGCACACTCCACAAGCGTTCTATTCTTCCTCTCAACAACACCATTTTGAGGGGGTGCGCGAGGGAAAGAAAACATGTGAGTAATTCCAAGATCATCACAAAAATTTGAGAAAGACTCATTCTCAAATTCACCCCCATGATCACTACGAATAGTGACAATGGTGGTTCCGATGAGATTTTGTACTTTCTTCACAAATATTGTGAAGTTTTCAAAAGCTTCATTTTTATTACATAAGAAAAATACCCATGTAAATCTAGAATAATCATCTACGATGACAAGTCCATATCTTGCATTTCCTAAGGAAGCAACTCTAGTTGGCCCAAATAAATCTAGATGTAATAGCTCTAGTGGCCGTTTAGTAGAAATGCTTTTCTTAGGTTTAAATGAAGATTTAGGAAGCTTGCCACGTTGACAAGAATCACAAAAACTTTTCTTTTCAAAAACGAGCTTCGGAAAACCTTTAATGGAATTTAATTTTGAAAGCTTATAAAGTGTTCCAAAGTTCACATGTCCAAAGCGTCAATGCCATAAGTGTTGTTCACTTGTGTTGGCAACGAGACAATGTTCATAAGACTTAGGAAGATCCAAAATATAAATATCTTTATGGCGTGTGCCGGAAAATAATAAATTATTATTATCATTCAAAATATGACACAATCCTTTCGCAAAGCTAACTTTGTAACCTTTGTCACAAAGTTGGCTTATTGAAATAAGATTATGATTTAAACCATTAACTAGATAAACATCACTAATTAAGGGTTTAGATGGGTTACCCACTTTACCAACACCGACGATGGTTCCGCTCTCGTTGCCTCCAAAGACTACCCGGTTCCCATTAGCAATGGGCACCACTCCGGAAAGCAATTGAGCATCGCCCGTCATGTGTTTTGAACACCCGCTATCGAGTATCCACCCATCCTTGGAGCCAAATTTAACTTTGTTGCTCCGCTTATTTTTCTTGAGTACCTAAAGATGATCATATCATTTCATGGTACCCAAGGTCATTGGGTCCTCAAAGGTTAGACCTTTGGAAGCCAAGTCCAATTGGACTTAGACTTCCCCACATAATTTCTACTATGCACAACATCCGAAAAATAAGCATTCATGTAAACTTGTTTTTCATCCATGCTTGTGTCCTTTGGGCTCCAAATAGTGAAAATCTTGGGAGCCCTCATCCTATTGGGTGCATGCATGCGTTGTTGGTTTCTACGTGATGCATGTCGTGGATAGGCATACGGAACATGATGGAATGGTGCATGCGGATAGTTATTCATACGATGATGTGGGTGAACATATGCATGTGGAGGAACACGTGCATGAGGGTGTCTCAAATTGTGTGCACGTGCCCGTGGACGTGTAGCATAGAAATCATCATATGTGTGAGCCGGTGGAGTAGGACGTGTGTTCCTACGTGGCATAGTATTGGTGTACATATAAGCATGCCCCTTCTTTGGAGGTCCACCCAAAGTGGGTTTCTTTCCGAAAGAGGGTGTGGACGTGGTGGAAGCACCATTGGTAGAAGAACTACCAATAGAGTGTTTGCTACCACTCGTTGAGTCACCGGAAGTTGGCCTAACAAAAGTAGTGGCCGATTTGGATAAACTTCCCATCGTATACCCCAAGCCAATGTGGTGATTGGCCGGAAGTAAGTCACTTAGGATTTTATCCAAATGGTCCTTACCCTTATTGAATTTATTAATTCGGCCTAATGTGTTCTCATATTTCTCGGTGAGAGAACGCATAGAAGTATCCAAATTGGATACTTGCGATGTGAGCACATAAACACGAGATTTAAGATTCTCATTCTCAATACTCAACGTCGAGTTTTGAGAAGTCAAATCCGCTATCTTATGTTCTTCCGGATCCTCAATGCTAACATGTTCAAGTTGAGTCTTGAGATTAACAATCTCATTCTTCAACTCTTCAACAACGGTTTCGTTGTTGGTGATGATAGTTTTAGGCGAGGTTTGGATGCTAGCTAAATCATCTTTTACTTTAGTATACCTATTTACTAATTTACTATACTTAGACCACAATTGAGAATTAGTATTCCTAAGGTCATCCATTGTTACCTAATCGCCTTCGTTGTCGCTATCATCGGAAGAGGAAGATCCTTGATAATGCTCCTCTCTTGCCATGAAGCACATGTGCGCTTGCTCCACTTTCTCATCGTCCGACTCTCCGCTTGAGGAATCCTCGGAGTCGGTGAATGTTGCTCCGACAAGTCCCTTTTTGTACCCCTTTTTGTACTTCTTGGACTTGTCGAACTTCGGCGCCTTCCACTTCTCTTTTTGCTTGTTTAGAGGACACTCCGCTTTGATGTGTCCTGGCTTATTGCATTTAAAGCACAAAGGTGGAGATGCGTTAGTAGAAGTAAATTTAGATTTTTGTTTGAAGTTACCCTTTCGGAAGAAGCGATTGAACTTCTTTGCCATGAGAGCAATGT
Source organism: Scilla litardierei (assembly GCA_030789695.1). Taxonomy (NCBI): domain Eukaryota; kingdom Viridiplantae; phylum Streptophyta; class Magnoliopsida; order Asparagales; family Asparagaceae; genus Scilla; species Scilla litardierei. Next base: position 338,212,064 of record CM061142.1, on the reverse strand, counting down.
ATTCCATGTCCATTTCTTCTTCCGAGTCCTCATCATCGGTAGAGGTGGATGGAGCCGCCTTGAACGCAATCGCCTTTTTCTTAGGCACGTCTTGGTTCAAATAGGACTTCATCTTTTCTTGTAACTTCACCTTGCTATCTTTGCGTACCTCGTATGACATCAAAATACCCATCAATTGAACTACGGTATACTTATTCTTGTCATTACCTTCCTCGATGGCGAAGGTACGCTTCTCCCAAGAAGAAGGAAGTCCTTCGATAAGCTTCGAACACTTCTCCTTTTGGGTGTAGGTTTTGCCGAGAGCTTCCAACTCGTTCATTATGTCGACGAAGCGAGCATAATACTCCTTCATCTTTTCTCCCTGTTCCATATGAAACAATTCGTAATCTCTATTGACTACTACGAGTTTAGAATCTCTTACCCGACTCGTTCCTTCATGCAAAATGAGGAGCGAATTCCAAATTTGATATGCACTCTTACATGTGTATATCTTATTAAAATCTTCGGGTTCCAATGCACATTGTAAAGCATTCATTGCTTTGGCATTTGCAATCTCCGCGGCGACCTCCGCGGGAGTCCACTTGTCGAAATCTTCTTCGGTAGGCACATTGTACTCCGACATGGTAATTCTCCACAATGAGGCGCTCCGGAGGAACGTTTCCATCCGGCATTTCCAATATCCGTAATTGACGCCGTTGAAGAATGGAGGCCTAGTCGAGGAATGTCCTTCCATGACCGAAGACGCTCCTTCACGGTTCCTGAAGGATCCATAATCCGCAGGTGGACGAACGGTCTTGTTGTCGTTGGCAGACATAGCTAAGTATCTGGCTCTGATACCAAATGTAATGCCCTACAAGCTACTGCACAAGTACTAGAGGGGGGTGAATAGTACTTTAAAAATAACGAGGAGTATAATTCCTAATTATCGTGCAAACAACTACCAAATCAATTTGCGGAAGCTTAAATTGATGACAACAACAAAATTAACAATGTAAACAATTCTATATGATGGGTTCGGATCCACCCAAGTCTCCCCGACTTGTTCCCGGTGATCCTACGTCCCAGTACACCCGGATCCCCTCCGGATACTTAGGTTAGAAACCCTAACCCAAGATTTCCACTATGATATCTTGTGAAAAACCTTCACAAGATCAAATCATACATGCAATGGCAATAGTGAATCCCACAACCCGGGATCACAACCTTCTCTCACAACCGAGAGAATCAAAAGCAATAAAAGAGTTTATATGAAATAAACAACTTACCACAAACCCTATACCTTGAGTATTCTTACCGAATTCGGGCAAGGAGGGATTTGAGGAAGGAGAAGTCACCAAGACCTAGCACCACCAATATGAGCAGCAATGGGTGCCTAGGAGTGATTTGGAGACTTGAATCAAGCTAGAGCTTGAATGGCTCACCAAGAACAAACTTCTCTCAAGATGGATTCAAGATCTAGAATGTGAGAGAGATGATTTCTTGTGAGGGAGAGAGCTTTGGAAATGAGTGAGAATCTATAACTCTTTCAATCTCAATTAATCTCTGAAATATGTCTCTTCTTGGGGAAGAAGAACCCCAACTTAGTATTTATACTAAGGGGGAAAATCGTGTTAGGTCATAACCCAACGGTTGGAAATCTGAAGCAGCTAGTCGGTCAAAGAACAACCACTGACCGATTAGTTCATCAACTAGTCGGTCGGTGAAACAACATGAACCGACTAATTGATGAACAGTGAACAGATTGAATTTTAGACCTAGAAATCTAGTCGGTCCAAGAAGACTGTCTGACCGACTAGTTTTACAACTAGTCGGTCGGTCAGTGAACTTAGACCGACTAAGAGTCAAAAACTATTAGTCTGAATACAAATTGATTTAGTCGGTCCAAGAACAAATGTTGACCGACTAGATCAACAACTAGTTGGTCGCAAAACGTTCTTAGACCGACTAACGATAAACAGTAGCTCAAGAGAAAATTGGCATGTACAGTAAAGCTCAACTAGTCGGTCAAAGAAGCATCACTGACCGACTAGTTCACAAACTAGTCGGTCGGTGAGTCAACGTAGACCGACTAACTGTAAACAGTACTGAGCAAGAAAAGACTAACTGAAACTAGTCGGTCCAAGAAGCTTTGCCGACCGACTAGATCACCATCTAGTCGGTCAGTTCTTCTTCTTGAACCAACTAACATGCACAAGAAGTCCGAATCGAAGCGCGATGCTTCGGGAAAGTTAGAATGGACTTCTACTAAGATCCTAGTTCTAAGATGGGAGCGATATGAAGATAGAAATGTAAGAATTACTCAAGGCTTAACATTCTATAGATCGAAGCTAAAAGACTATAAATAAAACCTTAAGGAACAGTCTTCGAGAGCTTCGATCAAATCTTCATGACTTCCAAAATGGTCTAAAAGCTTCAACGAAGCTTTAGGCATTGAGTACGTGCTTTGAGAAGTCTTGAGATGTCGCTTTGAGTGTTCTCATGAATTTGGCGACGATCTCCATAACTGCGCTCACAAATTGTTAGTATATAATTTATTTATGTTTGCTCATCATCCAAAACCAAATACGGGGAGTCCAATACTCAACAATTCTTTGTGGCGAAAAGGTTTCTGCGACAAATAAATTTCCAAAATAGATCAGTGGCTAAAAAATATTAGCCACGTACTATCCGTGGCTAATATGTTTATTTATTTTTTTAAAAAAACCAAAAATTTTAAAAATTCGTTTACAATCAAAATTCACAAATATATAAATATAACAAGAAAGAAACACAATCAAAATTCACATATATAAACAATAACAACAAATCCAATAAATTTTTTTTCATCCATTACCAAATTCCAAGAAACTATATAAATACAAACTTTCCACATACATCAATATAACTCAATAGAAAAGTTTTCCACATACATAACTTTTCCATCAACATAACGGTCCCTTGGCCCACTTAATACAAAAAGTTTCCACACATCAACATAATGGCCCCTCGGCCCCCTCAGTACAAAAAGTTTCCACACATCAATATAACGGCCTCTCGGACCCTTCAATACAAAGTAAACTCTCAATCTCATCATAACAGCCCCTCGGCCCTTATCACTCCCCCAAACTCCAAGTAAAAAACAATTAAACTCTCACCGCATATCTCCATCCTCCGGTCATCCACCGGATCCGCCTTGCGGACATGATTCCTGAAACAAAAATTGAAAATAAATTAGTGGGCTTATGTTCTTAGTAAAAACTGTAATTTTTTTTGTGTGGCTCTTATTCTTCTGAATAGCAAATTGAAGATGAGATATCATGGCAATGCCCAATGGTCAAAAATACCCAAAAATAATATGTGAGAACTAAAATATGGCATGTATTCCCAAAAAGTAACAAATAATAATGACAGATGATTGCATGTGTCGCTAAGCTTAAAACTAGAAAGGACTGCATTGCAAATTGTTGAAAAATACTTCATGTGGTTCTGTTATTTATATGACAATTGAGATGAAACATTGAGGCAAGTCACACTATGTGTATGCTAATTGTTTGAAAACAGTTACATATAAAGTTAAAAGGAGGAACAAATGTAAAAAATAAACTTTAATGATGTTAGTTAGAATCACATATAGTTGTCTTTTTTAATCTTCATTTTTATTCTTTACTTTTCATATTGCATTTGGCTTTTGCTTTATACATGCTGGACTTAATGGTAATAATAATCCTTCATAACCATATGAATCACTTTTGTTTTTAATTACAGATTCTGCAACATCCTTATAACTCACATCCAAGTTGGATTCTGTAATTCTTTAATACAATGTGTAATTCTATAATTATAATTATATTTTTACTGATAAATTATAATTCCATACATAGTAAGACATTTTGATGGAAACACAGCAATCAAGATGACATACCTCTGAGTTTGGCTCATTCACTAGACGTAATGCTGATTCAGCTTCCAGGAGAAGATTCATCTGAAAGCATGATAGTGCAAACAAGTAGCGAGATTGTGGCATTCTTTTTCCTTCATGGACAATAATATAAAATGGAATACATCAACTCGAATATCATAAGTTGTAAACAATAATACTTCAAAAGTGATCTGTAAAAACTTACATGAACTTTAAACTGAAGGAGACGAAGAAATCATGTAAAGTACAATTTGAACTGCAGCAAGTCCTACTAAACACGGCCAAGCAATGGTTCCCTAGTGCATACGTAATTCCAAAATGCCACTATATGGATCGATAAAATGTCTGCTAAGGTAACTGGTGAAATATGAATATACAAATGGATATCATACCACTAATGAATAAGTAGAATGTATATCAACTACCTTTCAAAATATGATATGCACAGTAAGCATGTTTGTTCCTGAGATAACAAGTTGCCAGCAGTTGCAAATTTAGCTGCATTCAAGATTAACAATGAAAATTAGTTGAGCACTCTAAATTTAAGCAAACCCCAGCAAAGACGCATCCAGCTTCAGTAGAGAGATTTGTTTTGAGTAAACTCAAATTCAAGCCAGTTCTGAGTATTCTTGTAACTCACCCCACTCAGCAGGGAACAAGTCATTAGGAGATTTGTTCTGAGTAAACTCTGTCGCAAAAATCAAGCCAGTTTCTCGGATCTGTAGTCAGAAAGAACTGTATGTATTAGGAACTAGACATCATTTTCTAGTTCTAAGAATCAATGTTTGGGAGAAGTTAGCTATATTTACCTCTCCAATAATTGGATATCGGCGAAGGATCTGATCGGTTCTTAGACCCTCAGAGATATTGATTGTACATGCTCATTGCTATTTCTTTCCCTAAAATGCACAATATGTAATAAAAAGGTGTGTGATAGAAACAAATCAAAAGAGATATGGTCGAAGAAAATGTGCATACTTATAAATCTTAAGTGCTTCTAAGGCAATAGAGCAAGGTGATGGATGCCTATTGTACGTAAATCCATGAGAAAATGAACCTGAAGGTTATATCAAGATGACAAAGTAAAAAACCACAACCAAATGTTAGTGCATACCAAGTGATAGAACTCAAGGAAGCATGAAGAACACCTAGTATATGCAAACTAAGCTTATTGCTTAAAGAATGTACGACTTGCGCAATATTCGGGCTGATAAGAACATGGATCGGAATTGTACCAAGAACTCCTCTTTTGCATATCACAGATGTCATCCATCAATTTTTGTTATTTACATTCCCATTTTTTGCATCTCATAGAGGCCATCCATCAATTTTTGTCAATATTTCATGTTTTCGTTCATCGATAACATCAAGAAGGATGAGATCCAGGGGTGAGCCAGATTGTCTTCTATCAGTGAATATATTCTAACATGCAAGATACCAGCTTGATCATATAAATTGAATAACAATGAAGATCAAGTATGCATAAAGCATTGTGAACAAGCAAACTTTGACATGTGCACAAGCTCTTGAACAATCTAACCACCCAGGCTTCTACATTATAATGCTAGTTTTGATTCCTCTCACATGGGTATTTCGAGGATTCTTCCACCCAAAAAATTGCAATCTTTGATTAATCCTTGAGTTCATAGACATTATTATATAGAAACAAAAGCAATAGAATGTATAGCAACGATACCTATCAGCATCATGAATTTTTGCACAATGGGTTCTCGCAATCTCTCATTCTGACTAACGTAAGCGGCCAAGTCCCCACCTTCACAAAACTCCAGAACTAAAAAAACGCAGCCATCAACCTAGTAGAAAAAAGGGGGACGAAACTGGCTTAATGAATTTTGCAAGAATCGGGGCCGTTATGAAAATTTTAAACCCAAATTCAGACCTAAAGTACATCGAGGAGGCGGATGATGTTGGGATGGCTAACTTTGGTGAGGAAATTCAGCTCTCAATCCAAACACTCCCTCAGTTTTCTGCTAAGACCAGAGATGCGGACCTACTTCAAAACGACATCCTGGCCCTTGGATCGATCGTTCGCCCTCCACATGGTCGAGAAAGACCCTTCTCCTCAGATCCTCGCTTTTACCTCGTAATCTCCGATTGTGAACGCCGTCGACGAAGCTAATGCTTCTTCCATCAACTCACTGTCTTGGCCATCGAGCCTCTCAATAGCGTGGACGAAGTAGAGGTGGAGATCGAGCATCCACCGGAGCCTTTCTTCGATCGGTTATACTGACGGACGGATCTTGCGGAGCTGTCCATCCTCTCGCTCTCATCCACACAAAAAGGGGAAAGGGGGTGCCACCCCTCCTCCTCCACTCCCCTCCACATGGGAGGAGGAGGGGCGGCACCCCCTCCTCCACTTAAAATAGATGAGAGGAGGGGGCGACTCTCCTCCCCTCGTTTTGTCTCCACGTAAAATAAATGAGAGGAGGGGGCGACGCTCCTCCCCTTGGTTTGCTGGCGACTAAGGAGGGGAGGGGAGGAGGATGGGGCGACGTCCCTCCTCCTCTCATTTTGTCAGCAGCCGCAACACATAACCATAAGAGAGCGAGGCAAATGGGATTCCGACTGAGAAAATTTCGGGGGAAAAAGTGCAGCGAAACATAGGGATTTCGACTATGAAAATTTAGGGGGAAAAAGCGCAGCATGCGCGGGATTAATTCAGCCGCGCTCAAACGCCCTTATTTTGGACGAAACTTTTGCCTATTTACCACGAATCTGGTCGTGCAGATGTCATTCGTGGCTAAAGGCATCTGCCACTGATTTAATCCGTGGGAGATGAAGATCATCTGTCACAGAAGCAGGGTTAAATGCATTTTGCTGTAATCGTTCTAATTCTGGGCTTTCAGCATAATTTAGAGGTAGTTCTTTGCATAACACAAATCTCGCCATCTCTTTTCTCATATTTTCAACAGAATATGAGAAAGGAGTAAGAGAGGAAGAAGATGAAGATAAATTTAATGTTGCTTGTCTAGCATCTTTTTTAACATGCAATTTCATGTGTCTTAGCAGATGTGAAGTGCCGGCAGTATGTGCGGCAGCAAAACTAGTTCTACATATCTTACAAAAGGCACGAATTTGTTTGATGCCATTACTATCTTTTACCATTTCACGTGTAAAGTGATCCCAAACACCGGACTTTGGTCCTTTCTTTTGGGTTTGTGTAGTAGGTGCAGGCATATGTGAAGCGGGTGTTGATGTTTGTGCTGGTGAACTTGTGTACGTGTGAGCAGCATGCGAGAAAGGTGAATGTGCAGGTGGTGGCATGACGGGGCTAGGATTATTACTAGCCCCATAGTTATCAGATTCTTGTGTTTCAATATTTGCTATATCAGCATAGTTACCACGTAGTACATCAGCATAATATTCATAATCGGCAGTATTAGTATCATCATCTATATTAAAATTCATATTTATCTTCCTAGACGGTCCTGCCATTATGCTAATCTAAAATTTATACTACAGAAACCTGTTTGAGTATGCCCGGAGTTGTAGAGCCCGGTAGTAGCTAGCGACCGTCGAGGGAAGCTTGCACGGTATTAGCGAGAGACCGGACGTAGCGAATTGGAGTAGCGAATTGGAGTAGCGAGACGGTAGACGATAGTAGCGAGATTGACGATTGTAGAGACGGTAGACGGAGTTAGACGGTAGTCGCGAGAGTTGTAGAACACCGGGTAGAGAGGATTTTAGAGAATTAGAGTTTAGAGATTTTTTGAGGGTAGAGAGGAGTGTAGAGATTTTGTGAGTGAAGAAATAAGGGGGAGGGGAGTTTTTTATAGAGAATTTTGTCGGTTAAAAAAATTAAAAAAAAAATTAAAAAAAAAACAACAGTTGCCAAACGGGCAATTTTTTGCCTGTTTGGCAACGGGCATATGCTGCCATTGGCAGCTGGCCCGGGCTTTTGCCCGGGCCGGGACGGCCCGGCCCGCCGGGCCGGGGGGGCTCCCCCAGCCCGGCCCTGGGGCCGGGCCCGGGCCACAGCCCGGCCTGGGTTTGGGCTGCCGGGGCCGGGCCGGCGGGCCCACGGGCCAAAATGCCACCCTGACTCACAACATACATGTAAAAATTTTGCGTGTTGTGCGTGGTGAGCAATTTTGTTTCACAGAGCCAAAATTGCTCATCGCGATCAACATACAAAAATTTGTGTGTTGTGTACGGTGAGTATTGGCGGGGGTATTTCGAGGTTTTTTGAAAAATGACAGATTCGTTATTTTTCAAAAAATTTGACCGGTCGTGTGCAGAGTAAAAGGGCATATGCACGTAGGAATTCTCTAATTAAATGGAATATTTCAAAACAGTCAGGGTTGGCAACCCTGGCCTACCTCGGCCATTTGAGATCAAATGATCAGGGTTTGCAACCACTATCATTTTGAAGCATTTTTTAATGACTATTACTATGAAATGACCAATGTTGGTAACTCCGGTTATTTTGAAGATGGATAAATTAATCGAGGTTGCCAACCCTGACCGTTTCGGGGGTCATAAATTGACCAGTGTTGTGAACCCTAGTCTTTTTAGCACCGATTTGCGAGAAAAATTCGAAGCGACGAGAAGTTGATCGGTTTTTGAAGTCAAATTTAAATTTGGTCTATTTTTAAAATTATTTTTAATTTTCAGCTTATTTTAAAAATTTGTCCATCATAATAAATATGAAAGTGCACTGGATGAAGGATATTTACAATATTGTATATATTATTTTAAGATTAGTTAGAGGACGTTATGTGATAGGACGTTATGTGATGGTTTATCTAAGAAGTACATTTAGATGCAACTATTAAATATATTTTTTAACCGACATTAATTTTTTTTGTGGCTTTGTCAAGAGTTGAATTTCACAGCCTTAACTATCCAAATTTTAAGCTAGGGTTTAGATATTCCACTATGCTAATTAGATTGTTAGTGTAAATGACCGACTAGCATATTAAACAGACCTATCAAGTGCTGTTAACAAGAAAATAAAGCGAAATAATGAATGAGAACCCAAATGGATAGAGCCTCACTCGACATTGTGAATGCCTTGCTAATCAAGATAAAAAATAATGACATCAACTTGAATCTTGACTGGTAATTGTAAACCCATCCAAGTCATCTTCATGACATCTTTCGTTCTCTTTTATTTTATGTTACGCTTCTTTGCAACCTCCTATTGTCTTGTGATATATTTGTTCCATGTGTTCCAAGGTAACATCCTTGTCTTGTGATATATGTATCTCTCTCTGTGTGATTTTATTTGCTGCTCTTTTTGTTGAAGCTGGGAATTGGACACAAGTCTTCCTTACGTGCCTCCGTCTTGTTTTCTATGCTCTTGTAAACTGTTGCATATGGCTTGTGGTCCTAGTTTGGACGAGCCCAGCAATAGCATGTTGTCCTGCGACAATACTACTGACATCATCAGGAGGGAAAAAAAAGGACATCGATGTTGACGAGGAAAAAAACCAATATACTATGACATCATCAGGTCGTTGAGCATGATGAGAAACATGCATGATGCATGCTGTTACATCGTTGGGCCGGTTTCTATTAGCGACCCTGGGCCGACCATAGTTAGCACCAGTAGGCCAGTCACTTATACTTATATGAGGGGTTTTAATGCCTGCATAAGCTAAAGCCCACTAAAGAAGAAGACAGAGCGGGCCATCAGGCCCGTCGAATTCGTCGAGCCCACGTAAATACCAGGCTGCTTACTTGATCAAAAGCGGTTCAAATCACGTCCATTAAGCCCCCCCACGTTCCTGAGGAGAAATGGGGGAAATGTGCCCAATAGTGGCGTAGTGGTCACTCGCCCACTACACCCGAGAGGCAAACACACACGTGCCATGATCGGAATGAGGCGGTTATTCCACGACACGATTGAAGAGATGATGCTCCTATAAATGAACCAAACCTCGGAGGAACAAGGAGGTCGGAAGAGATACTACTTGCTAGGTACTCTGACAACACTTGCCTTTACTTCGTACTACATATTTCCTTCTCCTTAACTCGGTCGGCCAGCCTTACAGATGATCTCCCGCTAGATCAGTCTCGCTGCCCCGAGCCTCTCTTAAGTTCATTACTAACTTAAGCAATGGAGGAGATTTGGGTCGGACCCAAATCCGACCCCTTACTATTTCTTGTAGTGCAAATAGCTTAGCAAGTGATCCTCAACAAGCTTGCAGCTTCTTTGAGCTAGATTGGACTTCTTCCAAGTAGCTCGGTCGCCACCTTGCATACCTGAGCGGCCCAGCAGAAGAGCTTGATCACCCCGGCTGACGAATGCACGCGTTGACTCAAGGTGTCAAAGTCAGCCTACTTATTGTTGACCGGAACCTAACCGTCAACAGTTGGCACCGTCTGTGGGAAATACAGGTAATTTCTCACCTTAATTTAGTCACCATCCCGAGGCTCTTGCGAAGCCATGTCGACTGGACCCCCCCAATGATGGACCAATCCTCGGTCCAAACCACGACGTACCGAAAGTCCCAGATGAGGCATGTTCTTTCGCGGAGGTGCTAGGTGTACACTTGGTCACCAAGAACAATTCGACGAATTCACTCAAACGGTCAATGCCGGCCTTGCTGCTTTGACCGCCACCATACAGCAAATCAGCCAGTAGCCGTTCTGGGAGGTTGCGATGTAGCCACCCCCCCTCCAACGTCTGTCCGCTCGGTTACGATGCAGCCCCCCTCCCCCCCTCCGTGCCGGGAAGCCAGGGAGGCGCAGGGTTCAACCTGGAGCGAAACCCTCTGCCCCGTGCCCTTCCTGTTACCCTGCGAGGGATTCAAGATGGACATTACAATGGGGGCCACGGGGATCGGGGGAAGCCAACAACCACCACTCGTTGGGACACCCATTGGGACATGGGCCATCTTAGAACAGGCGGGGCACTCGCAGCGACGTGGAACATGCGAGAGATCGAGAGGCCTAAGCTTGTAGTCACACTTCCACGCGACCTGCCAATAGGCGACATCACGAGAGGAGCCTGATTTATTAGGGTTCTCCTTATCCCATGAGAGGAAGCCATGCCAGGTCTTCCAGTGTCTCAACATATCGACGGATCCCTTGTCCGGAGGTAGAATAACATTCGGTCACCTCAGCTCCTTGTAGAAAGACTCATCTGAAGGAGAACATTACCTCCCCTCCGACTAACCAAATTTAAGATCCCGTCCCTGAGATGTTACGAAGGCACGGGTGATCCGGGAGAGCACATCTGGAGGTATCAGAGTGTGATGGAGCTACATGGAGCTGACGAGTGATACTTATGTCGGGCTTTCCACACTACTCTGACCAAGGCCGCAGATGAATGATACAATGGGCTACCCGACCGATGCATCGGGTCTTTTGATGAATTGACGCAGGTCTTTTGCAGGCAGTTCATAGCTGGGAAATGCTAGAAGAAGAAGTCGGCCCACCTATTCTCCCTCAAGCATGGAGATAGGGAACCACTACGGGACTACCTTAGGTGCTTGAACAATGAGAGGCTTCAAGTCAAGGGCACCTCCGATGGCACGGTCATCGCTTCTCTCATCTGAGGCCTCAGTAACGAAGTCTTACTGAAATCCCTACATTATTCCCCCCAAGCAACCTCGAACACTTGCTCGTGAGGGCGGAGTGCTTCATTAAAACTGAAGAAGTACACGTTGCAAAGAAGAATAGTTCCTCCAAGCACCCTAGGGAGGCAGGGCGAGAGGCCCACCGACGCGATAGGAGCCTGCACCTGGACTCCAGTGAACAGAGGCAGTGTGACAGGAGCCACCGGGGGTGCTTGCCCCCGAGCGACGAGAATTTCACTTGGCTAAACGCGAGCAGAGCTGAGGTCCTCACTTACGCAAAGGGCGAATGATTCTTTGATCGTCCTCTGTCGAAGCACAAGGGCAAGTACGAGAAAAGAGAAGATCTAAAATTCTGCACGTATCATCGTGAGAGAGATCATGATACCGATGACTGCCTTACTTTAAAGAAGGACATTGAGGCTCTAATCAAGCGGGGCCATCTGAAGAGGTTCGTCGACGACTCATCGCCGAAGGAAGGAACCTCAAGGCCGAAAGATAACGGGCCAATGTCTAAATCTCCCGTGATGAAAGTCATCCCTTAAGCCATCACCAGAATATCGTAGCCAAGGCAGGCTGGAAGCACGAGACGGTGTCTCCCTTTCGTTTGAATCAAATGCATGTACGTCTTTATTTTCCTTAGTTTGAAGTTTCTGTTTGAATCAATGCAATTCTCTTTTGTTCAAATTTCATGTGTGTATGGAAGCATATCATATGGCAGAAGAAACTTGATTCCCCTTAAGGGGCATCAAACACCCACTCGCTCAAAGAAATTTTTTCTCCACCGCTAGCCAACCAGGCTACGCAGTCGGAGATGACTCTATCCTCATGGGCCGCTTGGCTATACGATTAGAGTGGGCCTCTCCTTTGCTGGCCGATCGAGCTACACAATCTGGGGCGCACTTCCCTCCCCCGCTAGCCAACCAGGGTACGCGGTCGGAGATGACTTTACCCTCACGGGCCGCTCGGCTATACGATCGGAGGGGGCCTCTCCTTCGCGGGACGATCGAGCTACATGATCGATGGCACACTTCCTTTCCATGCTAGCCAACTAGGCTACGCGGTCTGAGATAACTCTACCCTTGTGGTCCGCCTGGCTATACGATCGAAGGAGGCATCTCCTTCGTGGGCCGACCGAGCTACAAGATCGAGGGCAAGTTCCCTCCCCCTCTCAACGGCCACACAAAGCTATAGAATTCTCTCTAACCCACGCTGGCCGTTTGGCTATACGATCGGGGGAGGGCACCCCTCTACGGGCCGACCGACCTACATGATTGGGGGGAACCTCTCTCACAGGCCAACCTGGCTACGTTACTCGTTCTACCCGTGCGGGCCGCTCGGCTACACGACCGGAGGGCCCACCCCTTCGTGGGCTAACCGAGCTACACGATCGGGGGGGCAAACTTTCCTCCCACCCTAGCCTAAAAAGGCTACTAGGACGAAGATCACCCTATATTCACGGAATGATCGAGTCGCACGACCATCCATCAGCATGGGCAGAGATACATTTATCCTAGTCGGACGCTCGGCTATACTTCATGAGTTGACCGAGTCAAAAGATTAAGGACGATACTTTCCTTCCCGAGTCAACAGAGCTCAACAAACATGAATGACTCTACTTTCACTGTTCCAACTGTAGGGTTTTCTTGGTCCTTAGGCCTACAAATTCGACGTCCAGCCTTAGTCAGACGGACGACGAGATTAAATCAGTAGCAAAAAACAGATCTAAAAACATTTTCTAAATCAAGCCCTAAAGATACAACTCTAGCCCAACCCCTAAGGATAGATCTATTAACCTATTTACAGTTATAAACGCATGTTTAATTAAACTACACACCTTTCACTTCATTTCCGTAGATACAAAGCATCGTATTCAGCAACGTTTCTTTATCTCCGAAGTGATGCTCCGCGTCGCTTCTCCCGAACCGAACCGCGTCCTGAGTCGAACCGTGTCCCGAACCGAATCGCGTTCCAAGGCGAGCAACTCCTTCGTAGCTTTGCTAGAGCCCGATCAAGAGTAATGAAGAATTAGAGAGAAGAGGAAATAATTTATTTAAGCTTAGATCCGAGCTTGCTCACGTTTAAGGGAGCTACTCAGATCTGGAGCTTGGTGCAGGTTTCAAGGAGGGTGTTTGGCCCCTATTTATATAGGCGGCTGACCCCTCCCCCTTCTCAATTATTGATGTGGGACTAAATTATTTTAGAGGGAAAAACTAAATTAGTTTGCCTTACACTAATGCCTAACTTCAACTAATTTTTCTCCCTCACCGTTGATCTTCGCAAATGATACAACCTATCAAATCGAAAAGCACTAAACGGTGATCGCATAGAAACAAATGGGGCTCAATTACGACTTCTTTTGGCCCCTCAAACGTGTGTCCAAAGATTTCCAAAAACACGTTTAGGCTAGAAAAGCGCAGTCCTCAAAGAAAAAATATCTAGGGTTCGAACCCCTGCTTATGGGGCCCACCACATGGGGCCCACTGACCAGCCGTGCGTGCAGCAACCAACCGGGCGCTTGCTGGGCACGCACCCCCAGCACGCGCCCAGAGGGGCGCGTGGGCACGCACACCCCAGCACGCGCCCTTTGCTGAAGGGTGCTCCTGGCACCCATCAAATTGGTGACAAGGAACTTCCGCCCGGCCCTTGGGCCGTGCCAAAACTGATGCTATATTTTTTTTTAAAAAAAACTTCGTTTTGAGCTTTCTCTTTGGGCCTTTTTAAAATCTATTTAAAACCCTTTTAAACAATCTTTATTGGACTCGTTTGAACTTCGATTTGAGCGCGATTTTTTCCCCGACTTTCATGGAAAAATCCTCTCTGTTTCCATGCACTTTATAAAATATATTTGTAAACATTTTACAATATATTTTATTATTGTTTGCATTATATGCTATAAATCCCATTTAGTATTAAAATCCATTTGCATCAAATACAAATGAACTGAGGGCATATATCCCTCAACATCTCCCACTTGCACTCAGGATCATTTATTCCGTATCCAGAAGCTATCTGCACCTTCTTTGCAATATTATGTTCCACATCTTTAATCTTCTAAAGCTTTTGTCACAAACATTTTGTGACGTATTAATTTCCTTGCATCCATTGCATCATCTCCCTTAATTCTACCTATTACTTGACGAAGGTCTCACTCTGTGTGAGACCCTATAGCCCGACCCTACTACAGGTGGGGCTTGAAACCCCAGATGGCAGTGACCACGAGCAGTTGGTGCCGTCCCTGTTTTGGTATCATACTTGTGTGGTTAACTCATTGACATGAGTATTGTCGGGACCACATTGACTGTGTCCGTGATGAATACCGCAGTTTTAGTCTCATCGTCAAAACTATGTCGCCTAATCAAGCCAAGGGTACAGTCAAACTGTTAACCCCAATAGCTCGAAGCCGGTTAGTCTCCAGCAGTCTTTAGTCAAATAATGTTGGACTTATTCCAACATACTTTGGTCAAAGTTTTTCCCTAAAAACCGAACCAACAAATACGGTACTAACTCCCCATAACGGGAGAGACGAATTCTTTCTTGGTCATTACTATCCTCGCACGATTCAAATGTCACCCAATCATAGACCTTTCGATGGGCCTTGCCTCAAAGCTAGATCAGTGATATAAGTGACATCGATCACGTGCAGGTTCATACAATGACCTCAAGTCTAAGGACCAACTAGCCTATCATCACTGAGAGTTATCACTGACAGATTGGTTATGTTTAGCCATATGCTAACTCTCATTGGGTCATTCAGTGAACTCATTCTCCAATGAGCACATGTGTCTCGTCTCCGACTTCGCTAAGTGGAACGACCATGATATCATCGTCACCACTCCATGGTGAAGACAAAGACACAATGGTCTATCCGATGTTTTGTTATCCTTTTCTCGAAACATTTACGACCATGAACGATTTCAGACTTATGATACTAACGGTCATACAATTCTCCATGATCAATATCTTCATATCGATACTTGTTTGACCTTGCATCAAGTCTCATGACTTTACAGAAGTTCTAATGTCGACTACATTATTAGTAACTTAGATAAATTCTTACCATACATCTTACTATAATTTTGAACAAGATGTTTGTACACTAACATAGAGATAAATTGCCTCGAGTTCGAGGGCATACCAATCTCCCAACATCTCTCACTTGCACTCAGGCTCATTTATCCCGATATCTCATACCGCATTTACACATAAGTCTCTATAGACTTTATATGACAGATCCTTCGTGAGTGAATATGCTAAACCGTCTATCGTATAGACTTAAGGAGTTTTATATTTATGCTTAACCAATAATTTGAATCTCATCCAAATTATTACCTTTGTCTTTTGGAGTCCATAATTTCCAACTTACTTGGATCTCATCCAACTCAACGTCCTCACTTGAGACTTAAAACAATATCCTTTTCGTACCTTACGAGAATGCTTCAAAATAGTCAGTGGTCATCCGCACGGTTCATAATCGTTTCTGATAAAATGTCAAACTCTTTTGACCACTTTATCAAAACATATGTTCCGGCTCCTTGATGCCTCGCATGCCTTTTATTCGCTCCCACTGACCTTGAAAACTCTCTGGCTAATTCATATAAGTTTGTTCTTCTAAATCATATTTAGAAAACAGACTATACATGAATGCTTCAGTTTGCATGGTCATCATAAGCATTAACATCGAATCTAATCCGAATAAATCTGTACACAGATGTTGGCTAGAAAATTTTATCACAATCAGTTTATAGGAGTTATGATGATGACTATTCTCAACCAGCATAACTCGTACTTCACTAATTTCCATCTGCACTAATCTTCTGTCTCGAAGATTCACTCACAGCCAAAGAAAACACTTTCCTTGGGTACGTAAATTAGAGTCCATACTTTGTTTACATGCATGACCCTTTTTCGAATTGCATCAAGCAATTTCTTAGAGTCACTACTACGAATGGCATCTTGGAAGTTGTCTAAACCATCATCAATTATGATGTCTTAGTCGACTTTTCGGCTCACGAGACTCGAGTAATCCTAACGATTAATTTAAAAAATATCCTATTGGTAAGGTCATTACAGAACCTTATCAAGAATTTAGGCATTATTGTCTGGGGCTTAACCCATAAGGGAGGATTGTATCTCATAGTCACTTGCCTTGCATCGCACCATGTCTAACAAAGTACGATTCAAGCACTCCAACACACCGATGTGTTAAGAGACTTGACCTGAGAAAAAAATCACATTTTCTTTTAATTGCGCAAGAATTATATAGCTAAGTATTCGAGTCTTCGATCTGATCAAAGCAATTTAAATACTTTTGTCATAGTGTATTCTATTTTATCAGACTTGTGTTTCATCAAGCACACGTGTCGTAATAAAATAAGTATAACATATCTAGGCTAATTTACACTTGGGTCTGGATACATCCGTATGTACAAAACAGTGAGTTCTCCAACTCTTTCTCCTACTGTCTTACAGAAGGAGTTTGGCCATCTTACCTTTGAGACAAGGCTTATAAGTGTCTTTCGACTTATAATGCGAGAGGGCAAAAGCCCTCTCTTTATGTGACTTGTCAAGTCTGTTCTCTTCGGTATGGCCTAGTCTATTTAGCTACAGATTTGTTTTATATAACTTGCGTATTCATGTATTATCACCTAATACAATCTCGTTATACAAATTACTCATTACTTCAGAAGTAAAGTGATGATATTCGCCAAAATGTGTTAGACGTCTTCTATGGTCCAAGAAACAACAATTGCTCATTTTCCAATACGTAGGACAATCTATTCCTTTTGTATAACGATTATCCTGAAACCGTGACATCAAATATGTCACATTTTCAGGTCCTCTTAACTTTTACCTTTACTAATAATAGATAAATCTTTCTTTCTCTATTGACTTTCCTTAATGCCTTCTTCCTTTCTAAATCACATTTAGATATTATTTGTCTCAACACAAATAATAGTCGTGCAAACATCTAATGTATCCAAACGCTTGAGCTTTGCAACCTTGAGTGTGCTCAACAAGTTGTTCGTCTCAAGATTCGGTTGGGATACATAGTCTTGTACCGATCATGCACTCATCTTCGATTCAAACAATTTGATCGCAGTTTTGAACTTTGCGGATCGAAACCGTTTTCCATACAAACTTGTGTTGACTCAACAAATTGTATGTAAAAATATGCTTTGAACATCAGTATGTTCAAGCTGCCCCTTATAGAGGTGACTGACAGGTGGCATGCATTTATTTTATTGGACCAAGAGCTCAAGGAAATCATTGTCCTTAAGTCTGTGCTAAGAAGGACATTTTTAATGTCAGTGAGAACATAATTTAGTCTATCAATTAGAATTTGAGTTGATATTCCTTTGACCAACCATTTTGACCAGTTAACTTATTCTCTTATGATATTATGTTTTGGATTCCATCGGTAAATATAGAACTACCTTAGTTTAGCATATGTTCAATTTTACATATAAATAGAATGACTTTTATCTAACTATACCCTCCCACTATTTTTGCGATCATTTTTAGCCATAACAATAAATGAAGTAAATAAATTAAATTTAATGGGAAAGAGATCCAACCACCCTGAGCGTCACAACCTTGAGTGTGCTCAAAAAATTGCTTGACTCTGCGATTGGTAGATGAATCTTCATCAATCATATCATATATGATTCCTTTATTGGTTTTAACCCCTAGCCACTTATGATCATGAGTGTGCTCATCCAAATCACAAAGATTAGTCTAGTCGGACCCTTGTTTTGGTGTCTAGCCTAACTTACGCCGGCGCTCGGTGTATGGGCATGACGCGACAGTTTGGATTAAGTCTAAACTTCATCTCATGTAATGAGAAGTTGGTTTCCATAAAGTAGCTATGCCTAGCTTGAGTGTGCTCAACAACTACAACATAGAACCTATAGTTGCTAACCTCTAAAACAAGGAGGGTTACGGCTAATCTTGAAGAAGATTTTAAACTTAATTGACTAGATGTAGTCGATGGTTTCACATAATCATAACTTGCATCCTTGCGGTTCAGCGGAACACGACCAGGGATTTGGCTAGGCCAGGATCACTATCCCCAGTCGAGCTTGGGTGATCCACAACACTAGTCAAAAAACACTAAACTGGAACATGATCCATTGAATGATACTAATTATTCATATGTGTGACATCAACTTGAAATGGCTTCATTAAAACTAGTTATCCTATCAACTAGTTGAATCCTAAAATTCAAAATTATTAGGATTGGTTAATAACTTTTATTAATCTCATTATCAACTATAAGGAATGCATTTTAGGGTTCTATCCTAATTATGTATTAGGCATTTAAATAAGTTTAAATCATAGCATGTCGATCAAAAATTATCTAATAATTTTCTAAAAGCTTTTAATGGCTATCCTAAAAGTTTTTTTCAATTATCACATAATCAATAAAAATTTATATAACCATTAAAATTATCAACTAAACAATTTAACTAAGCATGCGACTTAAAGTTATCTCATAAATTTAAGTTACATCAAAATTATCATATAATTTTAAAGATCTAACTATTAAAATTATCACATGATTTTAAAATTAGATCTAATTTTTAAAAAATAATTTTCAAAATTCAGTACATGAAAACAACAATTAATAGCTTAATAAACAACCTCCATCTTATGAAGAATCATGATGTATCATATACTTTTTATAATTGCAAAAACTATCGATCAAGTAGACATGGCTCTGATACCACTGTAAGGTTTTCTAGGTCCTTAGGGCTACAAATTTAACACCGGCCTTAGTAGGACGGACGACGAGATCAAATCCGTGTCAGAAAAATAGATCTAAAATATTTTCTAAATCAAGCCCTAAAGATACAACCCTAGCCAGAATCTCTGCTATCCCGGTGTTGAGTTCAACCAACCCCTAAGGATAGATCTATCAACCTATTTGCAATTATAAACGCATGTTTAATTAAACTACATATGTCACGGTCGGTTTTCGATCGTACTTTCTTCGTGCGCGTTCTTTTGTTCGTACACGTATTTATTTTAGACCTTGCTTGTATCCGAACCCTATGTTGTGATTTGCCGTTCTGACCCTCTCGAAGAGTATTAATTTGTGGAATTAATTTGGAACGACATTTCACGGGTCGTTCTCCCACAATTTGACTTTGTTTGATGAGGCGTCGTTATTTTCATTTTTGTCGTGAGACTTTTTATTTTTTTTAGTTTCATTTCTCGTTGCCAAACTCGTGATCGGTCTTTTTAGTTTTGTTTCTCTAGTCAGCACGGTCGCCCCAGTTTTTATCTCATAATTTTAGAGCCCCGTTTGACCCACTTTCACTATTTCACCCAATCTATTACAGTTAACCCTAGTATTATTTATTATAGATCCTATAACCTAATCACTTGTAAATCCTAGCCCTAACTTACCTTGGCCGAACCCTAGTCATGCACCCAGCCCAACACTCACGCACGCACACAACATAATAAAACACACACTCTTATATTTTGATAAACCCTAAGCTAATATTTTTAACCTACCCTAAAACCCTAGCTAGCCACGTGCTGGCAACTCCCCTCACCCTATTTTCCTATATAATATAACCCTAAGAGAACAACACACATTTCCCTATAATTTAAGCCATAGACCCCCACGTGAGCAGCCTTCTTTTTATAAAGAGACCTCGGGCAAATTTTTCTCCCAGCTAATGCAACGAGCCGCTACCTGTCCTTTTCTTCTCCCCACGCGAAGAGGAGCCGCACCTTCTCCTCGACTCGCGCAACCGCGCTCTCCCTGTTCTTTCCGACCTCCGACGGCCTACCATTCAGCCCGTCAGCCCGTCAGTACGCGATCTCCGACCTCCTCCCCCTTCGCAGCCCATCCCCGTCGGTAGCCCACGATGGCAGCCCATCGTCGCCTCCCCTCCGACTAACCCCGTGCACCGCTGAGTCTTCCGCAGCGCCTCCCTTCGCTTGCAGGCGCAGCCCCGCGCGAGCAGCCTTCCACCTCCGCCTGTGCTCACCGTTATTCCATGAGCATCCGCTCAGGCGCGCGCGGCAGCATCTTCTCAGGTGTTGTCGCGGCGGCAGCATCAGCCCTATGCCTCCAGGCGCCCTACGGCCCTTCCAGGCGAGCAACAGCGCTGCCGAGCGCTGACAGCGACAGCTGCGACTCCCCTTTGTGTGGTAGCAACGTTCGGCAGCCCCGGACTGTCGACGCCTTCCTCTCGAGTCGCTTCGACGTCCCGCAACCCCACAGTCGCTGTCCGTCACGCAGCAACCCGGTAGCGTTGAGCATCTCCCCGTAACGGTTATTGAACATTTGTTTTGATACATAATTTTAGTTTGCAAATGGATTTTGGACCGCGATATTGAACAACATTTTTGAACAATCTTGGACCTACTATTATTGATGTTGGTATGTTAGCGTGGGGTTGATAACTCGTTCGTGTAATCTCCTAGCAACCGCTAGTCTTGGTTGCTAGGGTAATAACGTTACAAATACTTTTATAAAACTTGTTAGTAACACTAGTTAACAAATTAGTAACTTATTGAATTGATGCTAGCATGCTAGTAGCGTTTTATGCCGTTGTTAACTTGATAATCTTTAGGATTGATAACTCGTTTACATAACCCTGGTTAACGTGTAGCCTAGGTTGTTTAATTATATTGTTGTGTATGTTCGTACTAGCTACGAGACGTAATCATCATGTTGGTATTTTTTTAATGATCGTTAAAAATATGTGTCACCCATCGTAGGATAGAGAACTCGCTAATAACTGGTTCATTAGACGTATTAGGATTACCTGATAATTCTAGTTCCATCGTAACAAACTCATTCGTACACGTGATTTATCACAGAGTACCCGTCGTTCCGTACCGTACGCGCTACAAGAATCCAACCACTGACGTTGCTACCCGACGTCAGAATAGCTCCAGCGTCGTGTTGAGGTAAGATCTGTCCCGTAGGAAATCACCACTTACCTGTTAATCAACTAAATTTGGTAATTTCTGATGGTTGTGTTTCACTAATCAAGATTAATAAATTGGAATGTAGGTTGGACTGCGATCTGAACATATAGGTAGTTTGTACTCTGGTTGATCATGACTTCAGCTTGGTTGTGCAGGCAAGTGATACTTACCAGTAAATGTTTTAGGCCATGTTTTAAGGCCAACTTGCTTAATTAGCGTAAAAGAGACTTGACAGTGAAATGATAGCTGTCTAGACGCCTTTTGATCTAGTTTGACAATGACACTAGATCCGACACCCTACTTGATCTAGTTTGACAACGAAACTAGATCTGACACTTTTACTTGCTTCCATTCATGTTGCATGTCATGTTTAATTTTTATTAACGGTATGCACTTTAACTGCTCATCCTGTGTCCTGTCATGCATCATGTTTCTTCGTGATTGAGTAGCACACGCTACAAATGTTATTGCTATTGAGGCTAGGCACCTGCTTTTGCGGGCACAACCCTATGCCATATTGAAAAACACTTCCTGGCTCGTGATCCAGAAGCGAGCACAGTGTTGTTGGGAAACCAACGCTCGATACACGTGGATGGGTAGGGTTAAGCGATCACTTGAGCGTAGAAGTGTGCCCGTACAACCACTTTAGCCAAAAGACGTAAACCCTGTGCATAAAGTGACAATTTAATGTTCATGAATCGTTAATTAGTGTTTTCGTAGTTCTGCTATGACGTGCGTGCATGTCATCATGTCATTTTAATTTGTTGCATTTTTTAATGTTATGCCATTTCATATTGTCTAGAACTGCTAAATTGTTTTCCTATATTTATATCCTTGCACAAAATTCCTCCGCTTTCTTTTGGGAGACTTTTGCTGACATGTGCCCTTTCCTCTTTGGGTGTCACATGTCAGGTTTTGAGACAGAGCAGGTAGTGGAGGACGAGCAGTTCGTTGACGCTGAGTTTGAGGTCACTCTAGAGGTTGAGTTCGAGGACACTTGTGACCAGTCCTAGACTCACTTGGAGTCTCTTTTAGTAGTTGCTTTTCAGTAGTTACTGATTAGGTTTCGGTGCGTAGCACCCATCTCTTTGTTGTTGGCCATGTCTTAGGCCTTTGTTCAGACTCGTACTTTTTGGTGACTTTTCTGTGATGTTGAGAAAAATTATTGGATGTTTTATTGGTGGATGTTTCTTTTATCTGCTCATTATTATTGTTGTTGTTTCGTCGCAATGCAAGGACCTGCTACTTTTCGTAATCTTTACAGACGCTTATCAGACTACAGCTTCACAGCTCCACGTCTGAGCGGACCTCCTCATGTCTCGCCTTCCATTTTAGGGAAGCGGGGCGTGACAGGTTTTGTTGGTGGCCCATGCAGGTCCTCCTCTTTGCATCCGCGAATTATCGGAACAACAATAATGATAAATAACATCCAATTAATTATTCATAACATTCGAGTCATGATTAAGTCTAATCTGAACGTTTCCCTGTCTTAGATGGTAGGAAGACTTAGGTAGATGTCCAGGTTTGATAGTCAGGAGCCTTTGTCAAGATTTAGTTGTACTCGTCATAGGTTGCCTTAGTAGTCTCTCAACCAGCCCTGACCATATTAGATTCTAGAGCTTCTCTTTTAGCCGTTCGTTGAGTCCATCGATTTCGGGCCCAGCAGAACGTAATCTTGTTGCTCTTAGGACCCACCCTGGGACCTCTTTATAGTCTAGTCTATTAGAGAGTCTTAGTGTTAAGTTTCTCTTGACCTTTAGTCAACCTGATAATTAGAACCCCTGATTCTATCATTTTCCTGATCACTACACTTCTATGTTACCGACCGCAGAATTCTATCATTTTCGTGATACTTGCCAGTAAATGTTTTAGGCCATGTTTTTAGGCCAACTTGCTTAATTAGCGTAAAAGAGACTAGACAGTGAAATGATAGCTGTCTAGATGCCTTTTGATCTAGTTTGACAAAGAAACTAGATCCGACACCCTACTTGATCTAGTTTGACAACGAAACTAGATCCGACACCCTACTTGATCTAGTTTGACAACGAAACTAGATCCGACACTTTTACTTGCTTCCATTCATGTTGCATGTCATGTTTAATTTTCATTAACGATACACACTTTAACTGCTCATCATGTGTCATGTCATGCATCATGTTTCTTCGTGAGTGAGTAGCACATGCTACAAATGGTATTGCTATTGAGGCTAGGCACCTGCTTTTACGGGCACAACCCTATGCCATATTGGAAAACACTTCCTGGCTCGTGATCTAGAAGCGAGCACAGTGTTGTTGGAAAACCAACGCTCGATACACATAGAGGGGTAGTGTTAAGCGATCACTTGAGCATAGAAGTGTGCTCGTACAGCCAGTTCAGCCAAAAGGCGTAAACCCTGTGCACAAAGTGACACGTTAATGTTCATGAATCGTGAATTAGTGTTTTTTGTAGTTCTTCTACGATGTGCGTGCATGTCATCATGTCATTTTAATTTGTTGCATTTTTTAACGTCATGCCATTTCATATTGTCTAGAACTGCTAGATTGTTTTTCTATATTTGTATCCTTGCACAAAAGTCCTCCGCTTTCTTTTGGGAGACTTTTGCTGACATGTGCCCTTTTCGCTTTGGGTGTCACATGTCAGGTTTTGAGACATGGCAGGTAGTGGAGGACGAGTAGTTCGTTGACGCTGAGTTTGAGGTCCCTCCAGAGGTTGAGTTCGAGGACACTGGTGACCAGTCCTAGACTCACTTGGAGTCTCTTTCAGTAGTTGCTTTTCAGTAGTTGCTGATTAGGTTTCGGTGCATAGCACCAATATCTTTGTTATTTGCCATGTTTTATGCCTTTGTTCAGACTCGTACTTTTTGGTGACTTTTCAGTGATGTTGAGAAAAATTGTTGGATGTTTTTTGGTGGATGTTTCTTTTATCTGCTCATTATTTTTATTGTTGTTTCGTCGCAATGCAAGGACCTGCTACTTTTCGTAATCTTTACAAACGTTTATCAGACTGCACCTTCTCAGCTCCACGTCTGAGTGGACCTCCTCACGTCTCGCCTTCCATTTTAGGGAAGCGGGGCGTGACAGGTTTTGTTGGTGGCCCATGCAGGTCCTCCTCTTTCCATCCGCGAATTATCGGAACAACAATAATGATAAATAACATCCAATTAATTATTCATAACATTCGAGTCATGATTAAGTCTAATCTGAACATTTCCCTGTTTTAGATGGTAGGAAGACTTAGGTAGATGTCCATGTTTGATAGTCAGGAGCCTTTGTCAAGATTTAGTTGTACTCGTCATATGTTGCCTTAGTAGTCTCTCAACCAGCCCTGACCAAGTTTAGGAGGAAAAATTCACCAAAGTTTGGCCTTTGTGATATTAGATTTCTAGAGCTTCTCTTTTAGCCGTTGGTTGAGTCCATCGATTTCGGGCCCAGCAGAACGTAATCTTGTTACTCTTAGGACCCACCCTGGGACCTCTATTACAGTCTAGTCTATTAGAGAGTCTTAGTGTTAAGTTTCTCTTGACCTTTAGTCAACCCGATAATTAGAACCCCTGATTCTATCATTTTCCTGATCACTACACTTCTATGTTACCGAACTCGTGATCAGTCTTTTTAGTTTCGTTTCTCTAGTCAGCACGGTCGCCTAAGTTTTTATCTCATAATTTTAGAGCCCCGTTTGACCCACTTTCACTATTTCGCCCAATCTATTATAGTTAACCCTAGTATTATTTATTATAGATCCTATAACCTAATCACTTGTAAATCCTAACCCCAACTTAGCTTGGCCGAACCCTAGTCATGCACCCAGCCCAACACTCACATACGAACACAGTATAATAAAACACACACACTTATATTTTGATAAACCCTAAGCTAATATTTTTAACCTACCCTAAAACCCTAGCTAGCCACGTGCTGGCAACTCCCCTCACCCTATTTTCCTATATAATATAACCCTAAGAGAACAACACCATATTCCCTATAATTTAAGCCCTAGACCCCCACATGAGCAGCCTTCTTTTTATAAAGAGACCTAGGGCAAATTTTTCTCCCAGCTAATGCAACGAGCCGCCGCCTGTCCTTTTCTTCTCCCCACACGAAGAGGAGCCGCCCGACTCGCGCAACCACCCTCTCCCCAATCTTCCCGACCTCCGGCGGCTTACCCTTCAGCCTATCAGCCCGTCAGCCTGTCAGCCCGCGATCTCCGACCTCCTCCCCCTTCGCAGCTCATCCCCGTCGGTAGCCCACGCCGACAGCCCATCGTCGCCTCCCCTCCGACTAACCCCGCGCCCTGCTGAGTCTTCTGCAGCTCCTCCCTCCGATTACAGGCACAACCCTGCGCGAGCAGCCTCCCACCTCCGCCTGTGCTCGTCGTTATACCCTGTGCCTTCGCTCAGGTGCGTGCGATAGCATCTTCTCATGCGTTGTCGCAGCGGCAGCATCAGCCCTGTGCCTCCAGGTGCCCTACGGCCCCTCCAGGCGAGCAACAGCGCTGCCAGCGGCAGCTGCGACTCCCCTTCCTACCGTAGCAACGTTCGGCAGCCTCGGACTGTCGACGCCTTCCTCTCGAGTCGCTTCGACGTCCCGCAACCCCCCAGTCGTTGTCCGTCACGCGACAACCCGTTACGGAGCGTCTCCCCGTAACGGTTAGTGAACATTCATTTTGATACGTTATTTCTGTTTGGAAAAGGATTTTGGACCGCGATATTGAACAATGTTTTTGATCAATCTTGGACCTACTATTATTGATGTTGGTATGTTAGCGTGGGGTTGATAACTCGTTCGTGTAATCTCCTAGCAACCGCTAGTCTTGGTTGCTAGGGTAATAACGTTACAAATACTTTTATAAAACTTGTTAGTAACACTAGTTAACAAATTAGTAACTTATTGAATTGATGCTAGCATGCTAGTAGCGTTTTATGACGTTGTTAACTTGATAATCTTTAGGATTGATAACTCGTTTACACAACCTTGGTTAACGTGTAGCCTAGGTTGTTTAATTATATTTTTGTGTATGTTCGTACTAGCTACGAGACGTAATTATCATGTTGGTATTTTTTTAATGATCGTTAAAAATATGTGTCACCCATCGTAAGATAGAGAACTCGCTAATAATTGGTTCATTAGACGTCTTAGGATTACCTGATAATTCTAGTTCAGTCGTAACAAATTCATTCGTGCACGTGATTTATCACAGAGTACCCGTCGTTCCGTACCGTATGTGCTACAGGAATCCAACCCCTGACGTCGCTACCCGACGTCAGAGTAGCTCCCGCATCGAGTTGAGGTAAGATCTGCCCCGTAGGAAATCATCACTTGCCTGTTAATTTACTAAAATTGGTAATTTCTGATGGTTGTGTTTCACTAATCAAGATTAATAAATTGGAATGTAGGCTGGACTGCGATCTGAGCATGTAGGTAGTTTGGACTCTGGTTGATCGTGACTTCAGCTTGGTTGTGCAGGCAAGTGATACTTGCCAGTAAATGTTTTAGGCCATGTTTTTAGGCCAACTTGCTTAATTAGCGTAAAAGAGACTAAACAGTGAAATGATAGCTGTCTAGACGCCTTTTGATCTAGTTTGACAATGAAACTAGATCCGACACCCTACTTGATCTAGTTTGACAACGAAACTAGATCCGACACCCTACTTGATCTAGTTTGACAACGAAACTAGATCCGACACTTTTACTTGCTTCCATTCATGTTGCATGTCATGTTTAACTTTCATTAACGATACACACTTTAACTGCTCATCATGTGTCATGTCATGCATCATGTTTCTTCGTGAGTGAGTAGCACATGCTACAAATGGTATTGCTATTGAGTTGCTATTGAGGCTAGGCACCTGCTTTTGCGGGCACAACCCTATGCCATATTGGAAAACACTTCCTGGCTCGTGATCTAGAAGCGAGCAAAGTGTTGTTGGAAAACCAACGCTCGATACACGTAGAGGGATAGGGTTAAGCGATCACTTGAGCATAGAAGTGTGCTCGTACAGCCAGTTCAGCCAAAAGGCGTAAACCTTGTGCACAAAGTGACACGTTAAGGTTCATGAATCGTGAATTAGTGTTTTTCGTAGTTCTTCTACGATGTGCGTGCATGTCATCATGTCATTTTAATTTGTTGCATTTTTTAACGTCATGCCATTTCATATTGTTTAGAACTGCTAGATTGTTTTTCTATATTTGTATCCTTGCACAAAAGTCCTCCGCTTTCTTTTGGGAGACTTTTGCTGACATGTGCCCTTTCCGCTTTGGGTGTCACATGTCAGGTTTTGAGACATGGCAGGTAGTGGAGGACGAGTAGTTCGTTGACGCTGAGTTTGAGGTCCCTCCAGAGGTTGAGTTCGAGGACACTGGTGACCAGTCCTAGACTCACTTGGAGTCTCATTTAGTAGTTTCTTTTCAGTAGTTGCTGATTAGGTTTCAGTGCATAGCACCCATATCTTTGTTATTGGCCATGTTTTAGGCCTTTGTTCAGACTCGTACTTTTTGGTGACTTTTCTGTGATGTTGAGAAAAATTGGTGGATGTTTTTTGGTGGATGTTTCTTTTATCAGCTCATTATTTTTATTGTTGTTTCGTCGCAATGCAAGGACCTGCTACTTTTCGTAATCTTTTCAGACGCTTATTATACTGCAGCTTCTCAGCTCCACGTCTGAGCGGACCTCCTCACGTCTCGCCTTCCATTTTAGGGAAGCGGGGCATGAGAACATACCTTCCACTTTGTTTCTGCAGAATACGAAGCGTCGTTTTCAGCAACGTTTCTTTATCTTCGAAGCGATGCCCCGCGCCACTTATCCCGAGCCAAACCGCATCCTGAGCCGAACTGCGTCCCGAGCCGAACCGTGTCTGGAACCAAACCACGTTTCGAGGCGAGCAACACCATGTCGTCGAGCCAACCACGCGTCAAAGAAAGTTTTACCTTGAATGCATCCTTTGTTAAGACTTCGGATTCGATCCGGACTCCTTCGTAACTTTGCTAGAGCCCGATCAAAAGTAAGGAAGAATTAAGGAGAAGAGGGAATAATTAATTTAAGCTTAGATCCAAGCTTACTCACATTTAAGGGAGCTACTCAGATCTGGAGCTTGGTGCAGGTTTCAAGGAGGGTGTTTGGCCCCTATTTATATAGGCGGCTGACCCCTCCCCCTTCTCAATTATTGATGTGGGACTAAATTATTTTAGAGGGAAAATTAAATTAGTTTGCCTTACACTAATGCCAAACTTCAACTATTTTTCCATCCCTCACCGTTGATCTTCGCAAGTGATACAACCTATCAAATCGAAGAGCACTGAACGGTGATCACATAGAAACAAATTGGGCTGAATTTTGACTTCGTTTGACCGCTCAAATGTGTGTTCAAAAATTGCCAAAAACACGTTTAGGCTGGAAAAATGCAGCCGTCAAAGAAAAAAAATATCTAGGGTTCGAAACCCTGCTTGTGGGGTGTGGTGGGCCCCACTGGGCATGCACCAAGAGGGGCGTGTGGGCATGCGCCCTTTGCTATAGGGCGCTCCTGGCACCCATCAAATGGGCGAGAGGGATCTTCCACCCGGCCCAATGGGTCGGGCCAAAAACTGATGATATTTTTTAAAAAACTATGTTTTGAGCTTTCTCTTTGGGCCTTTTTAAAATCTATTTAAAAACCTTTTAAATAGTCTTTATTGGGCTCGTTTGGACTCCGATTTGAGCGCGGGTTTTTCCCCAACTTTCGTGGAAAACCCTCTGTTTCTAAGCACTTTATAAACTATATTTGTAAACGTTTTACAATATATTTTATTATCGTTTGCATCCGACGTCCCCCGGGGTTTGCGCGCCACCGATGTGCGCAATGTGTGATTGGGGGCGTGAGATTTAAATATTTATAACCGCAAGCGCACGGTGTTGTAGTGTGGCTTGGGGGTCGAACTCAGGGAGGCGTGGTTGTGCTTGTGTCAAGAAGGATCGGATTCACCCCATGGGCGAGCTAGGCTGAATCGGATGATGGGTTGTCACTGAAAATGGAATGCGAGGGATAGAAAATATAAAGGGAAAACCCGGGACTTCGGTTTCCACCCTATCGTGCGATTCTCACCGATACGACCTACGGGTAGGATATCGATCAGAATTAGGGTCTAATGGTGAGACGTTGCCTCTAAGAGTGGTACCAGCGTCCCATGGGCCCGATATTCCGGTCGGTGCCCAGGATGATACGCCGGACTTCCCGGGTTCAGTCAGTGGGCATTCACATGTTCATTAACACTGACCGACTCCGGGAGCACTAAGCTCGCAACGATAACTCCCAACGTCTCGTCCTGCCGCTCCTGCACGCTAGGATTCGACGTCTACGCTAAGGGCATGAGCTACGGCTAGGGAGTCAACCGCCAAGTTTATTCCCCCTTGGCCCAACGGTCAAAGGCGGTCTTTTTCCCGCCGATGACAATAAAACACCCCGCGTAACCGATAGATTCCTAATCCATATCGATTTCCTAGTCCTATGGACGCATCGGGGACGACCCACGAAGGGGTTTCCACAAAAATCCCAGATTTGGGAACTACTCACACATATTTACTAAAAAGCGATCTAAATCGAAATCGACCGTTAAAAACACAATCAAGCGATTGAAAAGTAGTAAGAGCAATGCTAATAATACTATATTAAAGTTTAGTAAAGATCGGAAAACTTACAAATATCTGAAAAATTACAGCCGTCAAGAGAGAGAAAAAATAGCAAATAATAACAACTCCCGTTTCTGGAAAACCTAGGGGTCATATATATAGAATACGATATCACCCGATCGGTTGAAAATTCAACCGATCGGGTGACCTGCTTCGTTTCTTCGGCAGCTCAGCACGAGACTTCACCCGGTCACATGGCACGGTCGGTTGAGAGTTGAAGCTGATCGGTTGGATCTTCGTGCCGTCGGGTGAACCGGTCGGTTGAGCTCTCCGTGTATTCACTTCGGAGAATCGGCTACATATGAACCGATCGGGTGAAGGTCACCCATCAGTTGGCAACTCAGCATCAAATTCCAGAGAGTTGGGGCGTTTGAACCGGTCTCTGAACCGACCGGTTGACTTTCCGCTCGCTTCAGCTTGTGTCCGGGTGGTGCACGCGTGCATCACCCGATCGGTTGGAAGTGACCAACCGGTCGGGTGAGGGGCTGAAAGATGCTATCTTCGTCGTTTGACCCCCTGGATCACGAGTGACTACTCCCGTTGCTCCGGGGACTCATGATATCATCGTTATATGTCCCCTACACCAGTAAACTCCTGCAAAATACAAGAAACACGGAAAAGTGAAAGAAAACAAGAAAATACGAGAAAACGAATACAAGACGGTGGAAAACAACGGAAAAACACAAATGAAAACGTGCGTGAATAATGAAATATAAACGCATGTCAAAATCTTCCAAGCTGAACCCTTCCTCGTCCTCGAGGAAGACGAGTGAGAGTAGGAGCTCGGAGGGAGAAAATAGAGAGGAAGAGAGGAAAGGAGAAAACAGAAAATCCTAAATCGCCCGTCAGAGCCAGCAAAATCAAAAACACACACCAAGCCAACAAACGCCAAATCACACTACTAAACCGAGGAATATGAATCCAAACAAGTGCCGTGGGCCCACGCCGTGAAGCGCGAGTGAGTGTGGTCGTGTGCTAGCAAACGGTGCAACTATCTACATTGTGCAATAAACTCCATATACACAAATCCAAGTAATGACCCAAATATCGATTCGATTTAGAAATAGTGGTGAATATAAGGCTCAAGCATGCAAGAGAAGAGTATGAGAATAGAAATGCATCATGCGTCATGGACTCCACATCTAGGGGCTCGGACATCACCACACTATCACCTAGATAATAGCAATAAATTCCCTATTCCAATTGTTTTCGAAAGCGATGGGGGTTGAGATGATGTGGAGTAGAACACTCGGTGCAAATTCTCGCCTTCCCTTTATTCTCGGTAGGTAGGAAGATATTCACACTCATATTTTTTTGGGTTTTTGGATATATGTATTTTTTTGGCTTTTTGGCTATACAATTTTCTCTTTTCTTTTCTTTTTGGGTTTTTCTCTTATTTTTTTGGATTTTTGGGTTTTTGGCTATACACATGTGTACTCTCCCAAGTGGGAGAACGGTACACGACGAGGGGATTTGCACCAAGTAAAACAAAAAAGAAATCGGATTCTAGACACTTGGGCAAGGGAGATATTTCACTAATCAGAGCGTAGGCTAAATGGGTTATCCTGGTCCTAACTGTGGAATCCCGACACATGCGAAATGAAGCATACGATATATATATTCATGCATACAGAAGCAGATAGGAGAAGCGAATACCACATATTCAAATCGAAACATGATAATCTAGGGGTCATTCCTGGACAGGTATATAAAATAAAATCACAAAGTAGAAGAACACCAAACAGCCAGGCACGACACACGACTCACAAAATACCTAAGTGGGCCCACGATGCATGAAATGCAAGAGGACTCGATATCCTAGGGTTAGTGAATGTGATTATCGATGCCATGCTAGGTGTGTGTGATTTTGTGGCAATTCATCATAGGGTTCATCTCTAGGAGAAAGAGATGAAAAAAGAAGAAAAGAAAAATAAAATAAAAAAACGCGATGAAAAGGACTCAAAAACGAAAAAGAAAGACTCAAATGACTCACAAAGTGCGACTCCCCCAAGCTGAAGTTTGCATTGCCCATAATGCAATAAAAGTGAATACGGGAGGGCAAAGGAAATGGGGGGGAATACGCACCGACACAAAAAGATAAGAAAGACAAGAAAAACACACAAACGAAACTGAAAATAAAGAAAAATCACACCACACGACAGAAAAACATAAAATAAAAGGAGACAGAAAATGGCACGACTCAAAAGATAAAACAAGCACACACAGAAAACAGCACGCGACGACACACAGAAAAAAATTGACTTCCCCCAAGCTAGACATGACAATGCTAGCAAGATGATATGATCGTGAAAATGCAGAGATATGCAAGGGGGGGTATATATAGGGGCGAAAACCAACCGATCGGGTGAGTTTTCACCCGATCGGTTGGATAAGTTCGAAAATTTTTCCTTCGGTCAACAGCTACATGTGAACCGATCGGGTGAGTTTTCACCCGATCGGTTGACCGCTCCCCAAATTTTCCCTAGAGCACTGTGCTTTTCACCCGACAGCCACCCGATCTCAGCTTCAGTTCAACTGATCGGTTGATTCATCCCCACTTTTTCCGAGAGTTCAGCCCATCTCACACGGTCAGCCACCCGGTCTCAGCTCAGCTTTACCCGACCGGTTCACAAGGGAAGCAGATACGGCCATCGTCTGATACGTGTCACCCGATCGGTTCAGTAGTCACCCGATCGGGTGAAGGCTTGTTTCCTGCAAAAATTCACGAATGGCCTGAGTTCCTCGACGAATGATCTCGCAGCTGAAATTAATTGTTAAAACAGAAAAAGTAAAGGGGATAAAAACCCTAAAAATGAAGATAAAAGTTTAGAGCATGGGTTGCCTCCCATGAAGCGCTTTTGTTTAACGTCGTTTGCTCGACGCCTCATACGGTGTTCAATTAGGATCCGGAGGGTTTGAAGAAGAGTTGTCAGTCGTTGAGAGTCCGACCAGAGAGAATGCTGGTTCTCCTACCGCATAGTGTTTAAGGCATTGTCCGTTGACTTTGAATGGCTCATCTCTTCCCATTATCTCGATAGCCCCATGCGGGAAGACCTTGGTGATGCGGAAGGGTCCCGACCACCTTGACTTGAGCTTTCCAGGAAAAAGCTTGAGCCTTGAGTTGAATAGGAGAACTAAGTCTACTTTCTTGAATTCCCTCTTCAGGATGCGCTTATCGTGCCACCGCTTCAGCTTCTCCTTGTAGATCCGGGCGTTTTCATAAGCATTGAGCCGGATCTCGTCGAGCTCGTTAAGTTGAAGTTGTCGATGCCCTCCAACCTCCTTGGCGTCAAAGTTTAGGTTCTTAATCGCCCAAAACGCCTTGTGTTCCAATTCCACGGGGAGATGGCACGCCTTCCCGTAGACAAGCTGGTAGGGGGTCGTCCCGATCGGAGTTTTAAATGCCATCCTGTAAGCCCAGAGCGCGTCAGGAAGTTTTGATGACCAATCCTTCCTAGAGTTGGCCACCGTCTTTTCTAGTATGCTCTTGATCTTCCGGTTAGAAACTTCCACTTGGCCGCTAGTCTGCGGGTGGTAGGCGCGCCCGACTCGGTGTTGCACCCTGTACTTATTTAAGAGAGCTTCGAATTTCTTCTCTATGAAGTGGCTCCCTCCGTCACTGATCAAGATTCGAGGCACACCGAACCACAGGAAGATGTTGTTTTTAAAGAACTTGGCAACCACTCGGGAATCATTAGTAGGACTGGCTATCGCTTCAACCCACTTCGAAACGTAGTCCACAGTTACCAAGATATACTGGTTCCCAGAAGACGAAGGGAACGGTCCCATGAAGTCCATTCCCCACACATCGAAGATCTCTACCTCAATGATGTAGTGCTGGGGCATCTCGTTCCTCTTGGAGATATTCCCCATCCTTTGGCATTTGTCGCAGGCTTGGACATAAGCGTGGGTGTCTTTAAATAGGGTTGGCCAGTAGAATCCGCTCTGGAGGATTTTTGCAGTCGTCTTATAGGTGCTCGCATGCCCTCCACATTGCTGATCATGGCAATGAGATATTATGGAGACCGCCTCAGTCTCAGGAATGCACCTTCGTATCACCCCATCGTTGCAGGTCTTGTACAAATGGGGGTCGTCCCAATAGAATTTTCGGACCTCATGAAAGAATTTCTTCTTCTGCTGATAGCTCACGTTGTGGGGGATGATGGCACAAGTCAGATAGTTTGCAATGTCGGCGTACCAAGGAGTCCAAGCAGAGGAGACAGAGAAGAGATGCTCGTCAGGGAGCGAATCATCAACCGGGGTAGCATTCAAATCTAGGGTAGGCATTCTGGACAGGTGATCGGCAACGACATTCTCCGCCCCCTTCTTGTCTTTGATTTCCAGGCCGAATTCCTGGATGAGGAGAATGTTGATAACAACAATCTAAGATTTATGGTTTGATGATGACAAACATTTGTGAACGATCTGATGTATGTGTTAAGTATTTGCAGGAGTGGCAAGGACGTAAATATCCAAATGATGGCTAACTCAAAGAGTTGGAGGAATTGCTATACACATAGCAATTGGACTTGGTCAAAGAGCCATTCACATAGCAAGGAAGACTTGGTCAAATATGAAGGGGATGAGGGGAGATAAGAGCAAATCTTATTCAATATTATACACCAATTAGGGATTGCATCAATTCCTAATTTCTAGGGTAGCCGCACCAAAGAAACCCTAGTATATCCCTATTTAAACAAAACATCCCAGAAAAAAAAACACGGCCATATTAAATCCCAAGCAAAAAATTGCGCACGCTTCTCAGAAGGAGAGCCCAGCCGAATTACCTTCTCAAAGATCAACATTCTGATGGCCGCAACAATTGACTCTTTGATATCCTTTGTGCTGCAACTCGTGAATCCCTCAATATTTTCTCCATAATATTTTATTGGTAATCTGCTTTTTGGTTTACTTTGTTTTGCAGGTGGAATTAGGAACTCGAAAATCAGGAGAGCAGCACTTTGTTTTTGTACCCTGCAACAAACACAAATCCGCGTCTGCACTCATCCTCAACCAAGAGCAAAGAGGGGAGTTAATTGGAGAGCCTTACGCGTGAATGAGAGCAACGTTTTTTAGTCTTCACATTTGCCGGACAAATCTCCAAGAGACGGCCAAATTTTACGCAAGCACGCAAAGAGAGAGGAGGGAGCCGCATTATTCTTAAGGGGTTTGCATCAAAAGTGAAACAGCCGCATTATTGGTTCAAGGAATCAAAAAACACAGGGCTTTTGTCTTGCACGTGAAGGGAAAACACCAAGCTACAATTGTTTTTTAGCCAATCAAAAATAAACACACAGAGCCGAAAATTGGTTATCACAAGAGCATGCCGAATTCTTTTGAGAGGCATTCTCTTATGAAAAATTCAAGAAGCACATCAAGTTCCAAGGCTCCACAAATTGACTCTCCAAGCAACAAGTCCCAAGGCAACACAAAGTGATTTTCCAAAGTAACAAGAACAAAGACTTCAGAAGAGAATTCAATTCTCCAAGTGCCCAGGCTTGCCGTATGCAACAATAAGGAGGGAAGTAACATTAAATTGTGTGTTTTTAATGAGCATTTATCTTAAAATGTCACATACTTTTAATCCCATCCAGCTTAGGATTTGAGATTCTCTCCTCTGCTTTTGTTTGCAGGTCATGCACATCAACTACCGCAAGTTTCTTTGAGGAGACACTAATATTTGAGACTGCTGCAAGCTTGGTTTGAGAAGAGGAGAAAGGCGCAAGTTTCATCGAGAGTGGAGCAGACTGTTGAGGGGACATCAGAGACTACATCTTGTCAGATTCAGATCTGCCCGTGCTTATTGGCAGAGATGCCTACACAGACACGATCTGAGCATCCCTAAACTCTATACTTTATATCTGTGTTATTCGTGTAGCGATCTCTGTTAGGGGAAACTTTACCTGTTGTGTTACTTTTGGGGACCTGACGACTTGGGAGTCGTCACGGAGGGAGAGCATCTGACTAGATTGATAGTGTAGAGCACGTGGTGTGCGTACGAGCTAGGTGAGAGTAGATTTGGGATCTTGACTCATTGTAGCTGTACTTAATTACATATCTATCTAGTAGTTGCTTTCGGGGGCTGGAGTAGGTCGTGGGGACGACCGAACCAGGGTATATCTGTGCGTATTCTGTGATTGCTATTTTATTGCCCTGTCTGTGCCTATAACTGCGTGGGATTGTTCGTGGGTTGCACGAATATTTTTATTAGCCTATTCACCCCCCCTCTAGGCTACGATCCAGATCCAACAAGTGGTATCAGAGCCAGTTTAGAGGATCTAGCCTAGATTTTTAGATGACCATGAATATATCTGATTGTGCTTTTGCTGAAGGTCAGTCTATAGCCCGTCCCCCTAAGTTTAACGGTGTTGACTTTGCATATTGGAAGGCTAGGATGAAAATCTATCTAGTGTTCGTAGATTATGATGTGTGGGATATTGTTGAAAATGTTTATAGTCTACCCACTATTAAAATTGAAGACACTGTTATGATTAAGCCTAAAGACAAGTGGGATTTAGCTGATAAGAAACTTTATACTCTTAATGGTAAAGCTATGAACGCGCTTATATGCTCTCTTGATAAATCTGAGTTTAATCGCATCTCACATTGTCTAACTGCGCAGGAAATCTGGCATACTCTGGAGGTGACACATGAGGGAACATCGCAAGTGAAGGAATCCAGACTTGCATTGCTTTGCACAGAATATGAGAGCTTCCGCATGCTACCAACAGAATCTGTGAAAGAGATGTTTGCGAGGTTCACTGACATTGTCTACAAATCCAGTTCCCTCGGTAAGCCATACTCTAGTCATGAACAGGTACGAAAGATCTTAAGGGCGCTACCAAGCTCGTTTAGGCCTAAAGTCACCGCTATTCAAGAAGCTAAGGATTTATCAACAATGAAAGTGGAGGACTTGATAGGCAACCTGATGTCACACGAGCTTGAGTTGCAGAGTATAGAAGCCAGAGAGAAACCTGAAGAGAAGACCAAAGCTTCCACACTATTAGCTCTATAAGCTAACGACGACGATCTTCGATGAAGAGCAAGCCCTAATGGTCAGAAACTTCAGGAGATACATTCAGACTGATCAAGGAAGAGCTGAGATGGGAAAAAGGTTCATTCGTTCTAATAATTCTAATTTTGGTAGAAATTCCTATGATCAGAAAGCTATTAATAGAAGTGAATGTTTTAAATGCAGGAAGAAAGGGCACCACATAAAAGATTGCCCACAACAACACACAGCTCAAGTTGCAAAAGGAAAAACGAAAGTGCTGACGTGGAACATGGATAGCGAAGCTGAGGAGGAGGATGAGGAACATGAAGCCCACTCCTGCATGGCATTAATGGCCAAACACAATGAGGTAGAATCTCCCACTAAAGCTGAATTGTTAGAAATCTTGAAAGGAATGCAAAATACTATTAATGAGCTAGAAGCTGATGTGGATAGTTATAGGAATGATAACTTTGATATGCAACAATCTGAGTATGACATGTCTAAGGAAATTGAAAAACTGAAAACTGAAATTGTTGCATGTAACACTACAATTGACATGTTAAATAAGGAAAAAGCTAGCTTGCCTGAAAAAATTGATTGTCTTTCATGTCCCTCTTTATTAAAGGATATTAGCATGTATAAACTAGATAAGATAAAGCTTG
Organism: Scilla litardierei; assembly: GCA_030789695.1. Classification (NCBI taxonomy): domain Eukaryota; kingdom Viridiplantae; phylum Streptophyta; class Magnoliopsida; order Asparagales; family Asparagaceae; genus Scilla; species Scilla litardierei. Next base: position 338,174,354 of record CM061142.1, on the reverse strand, counting down.
AAGTGGAAAATGAATTGCTTTCTGAAAAGATTAACATGCTAAATCTTGAACTTAAAGAAAAAATGAGGGATTTTGAAAAGAAAGAAGAGGAAAACAAGCAAGCTTTCATTAGTAAATGCACTTTGCTTGTGAACGAAACTGCTCATTTGAAATCCAAAGTCGCTAGTTTAGAATTGTCATTACAGAAATTTTCTATTGGAAAACCAAATTTGGACATTATTCTTGGAAATCAACTTTATGGCAATAATAGGCGAGGACTAGGATATGGTCTTAAAAATGTTGAAAAATCAAAATATAGAAAAGTTCACATTGAAACAACAAAGGTTGGAAATTTTCATGCTAAGTGCTTTACATGTGGATGCGTTGGTCATACTTCATATCATTGCAACTATAGGAACAAAAACATTAAGTTCAAACAAATATGGGTTCCTAAATCTTTGATGACTAACGTGAGTGGACCTTGTTGGATTCCAAGGTCACACACGACATCTCATTTGTAGGTGGATGGAAATTTGACGAGGAGCGATAAATTGAATGTCTCATTATTTTTTAGCTCCTTAGTCAAACGGCGACGCGAAGGTATATCTCATTCTTTGAACTTAATGTATACCTTCAGAGCATTTTTTGTTAACTATTTTTGTGTGCTTGGATTTTTTTTTGTTTTTGTTTTCATTTGCTTGATTGTTTTTAGTGTGTTTTTAGTTCATTATAAATCCAAAAAAAAATTTGAAAAAGACAAAAGCAAAAAAAAATGAGCTTATTGCATATCTTCCTCTTTGCATCGTTCTAGTGATATAAATGAATGATGATCATACCCTTGTAGAAAGTGTAGTATTATTATCATGGCTACATGCGTATGTTTTATTTCTTAATAGCCATGCCAAGTTCGATGAATTGATAATATGATTTCTACACCTACTTTCACTTCCACGAATATTAGACTATGTCGTACTTTTGGAGATACTATTTATGAATATTGGAAAGTGAATGTAGGATGATTATTAACTGAAAAATCTCAGGGATATGAGGTGATTTTCCATGAATAAAAATTGAGCACAAAACAAAGGAAATGAATATGAAAAGAAACATGAAAATTGCTCCGTATGAAAAATGGATACAATTCATGGCAAATACACTACCCACGAGTATCCAACATAAGCTTTACGGGTAATCTTTTGCGTTGGTGTTTTTACTCGTCAAGCAATGTCACCCCCACATCTAAGAGTCCTTTTAGGCTATGTTTTGGGGTGTGATAACTTGAACTCATTTTTAATGAGGTGGGAAAATCAATCCTAGGTGATACAAAGTTATTTTGGAAAATGGTGGATTGATTTGGTTGAATTTGTAAAAGTATCTCCCTTTGTACTTCTATGTTTAATAATTGCACTTACACGTTGGTGTTGAATTCTAATTATCACTATCGTTGGATTTGCAGTGCTACTTATAGAATGACGACATGCAAATGCTAGTTGTAGTTAATAATGCTCTCTTTTTGCATGTGGTGTGTTTTAATCTTCAAGAAAACACTTTTGATGATGACAAAGGGGAAGAAAAGTGTAGATTTGTGGTACCAATGTTGGTGCAAAATACGGTATTTATTACATGCATACTACCACATGAAAATGGTGAGCTTGAAAATAGGGGGAGCATGCTAGATTCTATTACATGCATGCATTAATGGCTATGAAGACACCCTATATTAAACTCCCTCTATTACACTACACACACATGTCACACGTTGATATTGTTTAAATCGTTAAACGCAAATCTTGTATAGGTTTGTCATCATCAAAATGGGGAGATTGTTGGATACAATGATCTAGGATTTATGGTTTGATGATGACAAACATTTGTGAACGATCTGATGTGTGTGTTAAGTATGTGCAGGAGTGGCAAGGACGTAAATATCCAAATGATGGCTAACTCAAAGAGTTGGAGGAATTGCTATACACATAGCAATTGGACTTGGTCAAAGAGCCATTCACATAGCAAGGAAGACTTGGTCAAATATGAAGGGGATGACGGGAGATAAGAGCAAATCTTATTCAATATTATACACCAATTAGGGATTGCATCAATTCCTAATTTCTAGGGTAGCCGCACCAAAGAAACCCTAGTATATCCCTATTTAAACAAAACATCCCAAAAAAAACACGGCCATATTAAATCCCAAGCAAAAAATTGCGCACGCTTCTCAGAAGGAGAGCCCAGCCGAATTACCTTCTCAAAGATCAAAATTCTGATGGCCGCAACAATTGACTCTTTGATATCCTTTGTGCTGCAACTCGTGAATCCCTCAATCAATTCTCCATAATATTTTATTGGTAATCTGCTTTTTGGTTTACTTTGTTTTGCAGGTGGAATTAGGAACTCAAAAATCAGGAGAGCAGCACTTTGTTTTTGTACCCTGCAGCAAACATAAATCAGCGTCAGCACTCATCCTCAACCAAGAGCAAAGAGGGGAGTTAATTGGAGAGCCTTACACGTGAATGAGAGCAATGTTTTTTGGTCTTCACATTTGCCGGACAAATCTCCAAGAGACGGCCAAATTTTACGCAAGCACACAAAAAGAGAGGAGGGAGCCGCATTATTCTTAAGGGGTTTGCATCAAAAGTGAAACAGCCGCATTATTGGTTCAAGGAATCAAAAAACACAGGGCTTTTGTCTTGCACGTGAAGGGAAAACACCAAGCAACAATTGTTTTTTTTGAGCCAATCAAAAATAAACCCACAGAGCCGAAAATTGGTTATCACAAGAGCAGGCCGAATTCTTTTGAGAGGCCTTCTCCTATGAAAAATTCAAGAAGCACATCAAGTTCCAAGGCTCCACAAATTGACTCTCCAAGCAACAAGTCCCAAGGCAACACAAAGTGATTTTCCAAAGTAACAAGAACAAAGACTTCACAAGAGAATTCAATTCTCCAAGTGCCCAGGCTTGTCGTATGCAACAATAAGGAGGGAAGTAACATTAAATTGTGTGTTTTTTAATGAGCATTTATCTTAAAATGTCACATACTTTTAATCCCATCCAGCTTAGGATGTGAGATTCTCTCCTTTGCTTTTGTTTGCAGGTCATGCACATCAACTACCGCAAGTTTCTTTGAGGAGACACTAATATTTGAGACTGTTGCAAGCTTGGTTTGAGAAGAGGAGAAAGGCGCAAGTTTCATCGAGAGTGGAGCAGACTGTTGAGGGGACATCAGAGACTACATCTTGTCAGATTCAGATCTGATCCGTGCTTATTAGCAGAGACGCCTACACAAACACGATCTGAGCATCCCTAAAATCTATACTTTATATCTGTGTTATTCGTGTAGCGATCTCTGTTAGTGGAAACTTTACCTGTTGTGTTACTTTTGGGGACCTGACGACTTGGGAGTCGTCACGGAGGGAGAGCATCTGACTAGATTGATAGTGTAGAGCACGTGGTGTGCGTACGAGCTAGGTGAGAGTAGATTTGGGATCTTGACTCATTGTAGCTGTACTTAATTACATATCTATCTAGTAGTTGCTTTCGGGGGCTGGAGTAGGTCATGGGGACGACCGAACCAGGGTATATCTGTGCGTATTCTGTGATTGCTATTTTATTGCCCTGTCTGTGCCTATAACTGCGTGGGATTGTTCGTGGGTTGCACGAATATTTTTATTAGCCTATTCACCTCCCCTCTAGGCTACGATCCAGATCCAACAGCGAATCCATCTATTGAGCCGCGGCTTCGCCTCTTTCTTGCTCAATAGGTATTTGAGAGCCGCGTGATCATTGTGCACGATCACCTTCGCCCCAACGAGATATTGTCGGAACTTGTCCATCGCGTAGATGACCGCTAGCAATTATTTTTCCGTGGTTGTGTAATTCCTTTGGGCAACGTCAAGGGTCTTGCTCGTATAATATATCACATACATATTTTTATCCTTCCTCTGCCCCAAGACGGATCCAACGGCGTAATCACTAGCGTCGCACATTAGCTCGAAGGGCAGACTCCAGTCCGGTGGCTGAATTACGGGCGCAGAAATCAAGGCTTGCTTGAGAAGGCGGAAGGCTTCCATACACTCCTCGTTGAAGATGAAAGGTGCATCCTTCACGAGGAGTTGGGTCAGTGGCCTGGAAATCTTTGAGATGTCTTTTATGAAGCGGCGGTAAAATCCCGCATGCCCTAAAAAAACCATAGACTCCTCAAAGATTGAGTGGTGGAGGAAGCTTTTCAATAACCTCAACTTTTGCCTTATCAACCTCAATTCCCCTCGAAGAAATGACGTGTCCCAGCACAACTCCTTCTTGGACCATGAAGTGGCATTTCTCCCAGTTTAGGACCAGACCCTTGTCTTGACACCTCTCCAGGACTTTAGTTAGATTGCTGAGGCATGAGTCAAACTCAGTTCCATAGACGGAAAAATCGTCCATGAAAACCTCCATGATGTCCTGGGAGTAGTCGGAGAAGATCGCGGACATTAGTCTTTGGAATGTAGATGGGGCGTTGCAAAGCCCAAACGGCATCCTTCTGTATGCATATGTCCCAAATGGGCATGTGAAAGTAGTCTTCTCCTGGTCATCGCTATGGATAGGTATTTGAAGGAATCCAGAGTAGCCGTCCATGAAACAGAAGTAGTTGTGCTTCGCCAGCCTCTCTAGCATCTGATCAATGAATGGGAGAGGGTAGTGATCTTTCCTCGTGGCCTTGTTCAGCTTCCTATAGTCAATGCACATCCAGTACCCTGTGACGGTCCTAGTAGGTATGAGCTCGTTTTTCTCGTTGCGAACCACCATCATTCCTCCTTTCTTGGGTACGACGTGCACCGGGCTAACCCATCGACTGTCGGAGATTGGGTATATGATACCGGCATGTAGAAGCCTAACAATCTCTTTTTGACCACTTCCATCATTATAGGGTTGAGTCTCCGCTGCGGCTCAATCGAGGAGGCCTGCTCATCCTCAAGCAGTATTCTATGGGAGCAGAGGCCCAAGCTAACTCCTTTCAGGTCGTCAATTGCATACCCGAAAACACCCTTAAAACTTTTCAAAACACCAAGAAGTTTGGTCATCTGGTCTTCGGGCAGCAAGGAGTTCACTATGACCGGCAGGGTCGAGCCCTTCCCCAGATATTCGTACTTCAGTCCCGGGGGAAACTCCTTCATTTCAACCTCATGAGGTCCCGACGCATATTTCTCAAGGCTGAGCATCTTCCAATGAGAGGACTTCTTCATGGATTTCTTGAAAGCCAGCATCCAAAACTTCACTCCCAGCCGTGGTTCCGCATGGCAAAGTCTCGCAAGGCAATAAGGGGCCAATGGAGATAGGCTCTGGGTCTTTCTCAAGCTCATAATAATTTTCCGGGAAGAAGGCTTCGACGCGGAAACAGGTTTCGATAATCGATGGCTCCCCACCACTGCCTCCGGCTTCCTCATCTTCCCAGGGTCTGGGGGGCTCTATAGAAGTTTGCAAGAGATGGGTTGATTCTTGTTCAAAGTGCTCGACAAGCTCCGTCCTGAAGTCCCCCTGACATAACTCCTCATAGGTGAACAGTTCTCCCCCACTGAACTCGGAACTAGGTAGGTCGATACACGCCACTTCATCAGGAGAGAGGAGAGTTGTCGTCCCGGGATGCAGCTGCACATCATGATACCTTCTCTGATTTTCCACAGCGGCGGACAGAAAGGTTAGAATACTCGAGGCATTTAGGGATCCTGTCAAACTTTGTGCCAAGCAACGGATGTGGTGCGAATGATCCCAGATATCTCCCGAAACTGAGCAAACAACCTATAAGAGAGGAGAGAAAATGATCTGCACAGATAGCAAACACGTCAAAAGCATCGGCTGCATGAATGGGGAGGGGCGAGGAGTACCGATGGCAGCATGACGACTCGGTTTATCAATTCTATACAACTAATATTTACAATATGTACAAGTAAAATCAAAAAGTGTAGAATGCGAAAATTATCGCGAGATGGGGATATGAGCTAGACTCAAGGGTTCATGAAATCCTAAAATAACAAGCACGTTGCCTCCCCGGCAACGGCGCCATAAAGCTTGACGTCCCCCGGGTTTGCGCGCCACCGGCGTGCGCAATGTGTGATTGGGGGCGTGAGATTTAAATATTTATAACCGCAAGCGCACGGTGTTGTAGTGTGGCTTGGGGGTCAAACTCAAGGAGGCGTGGTTGTGCTTGTGTCAAGAAGGATCGGATTCACCCCGTGGGCGAGCTAGCCCGAATCGGATGATGGGTTGTCACTGAAAATGGAATGCGAGGGATAGACAATATAAAGGGAAAACCCGGGACTTCGGTTTCCACCTTATCGTGCGATTCTCGCCGATATGGCCTACGGGTAGGATAGCGATCGGAATTATGGTCTAATGGTGAGACGTTGCCTCTAAGAGTGGTACCAGCATCCCATGGGCCCGATATTCCGGTTGGTGCCCAGGATGATACGCCGGACTTCCCGGGTTTGATCAGTGGGCATTCCCATGTCCATTAACACTGACCGACTCCGGGAGCACTAAGCTCGCAACGATAACTCCCAACATTTCGTCCTGCCGCTTCCGCGCGCTAGGATTCGACGTCTACGCTAAGGGCGTGAGCTACGGCTAGGGAGTCAACCGCCAAGTTTATTCCCCCTTGGCCCAACGGTCAAAGGCGGTCTTTTTCCCGCCGATGACAATAAAACACCCCGCGTAACCGGTAGATTCCTAATCCCTATCAATTTCCTAGTCCTATGGACGCATCGGGAGGACCCACGAAGGGGTTTCCACCAAAATCCCAGATTTGGGAACTACTCACACATATTTACTAAAAAGCGATCTAAATCGAAATCGACCGTTAAAAACATAATCAAGCGAATGAAAAGTAGTAAGAGCAATGCTAATAACACTATATTAAAGTTTGGTAAAGATCGGAAAACTTACAAATATCTGAAAAATTACAGCCGTCAAGAGAGAGAAAAAACAACAAAAAATAGCAACTCCCGTTTCTGGAAAACCTAGGGGTCCTATATATAGAATACGATATCACCCGATCGGTTGAAAAGTCAACCGTTCGGTTGACCTGCTTCGTTTCTTTGGTAGCTCAGCACGGGACTTCACCCAGTCACATGGCACGGTCGGTTGAGAGTTGAAGCTGATCGGTTGGATCTTCGTGCCGTCGGGTGAACCGGTCGGTTGAGCTCTCCGTGTCTTGACGTCGGAGAATCGGCTACAGATGAACCGATCGGGTGAAGGTCACGCCATCGGTTGTCAATTCAGCATCAAATTCCAGAGAGTTGGGGGCGTTTGAACCAGTCTCTGAACCGACCGGTTGACTTTCCGCCCGCTTCAGCTTGTGTCCGGGTGGTGCACGCGTGCATCACCCGATCGGTTGGAAGTGATCAACCGGTCGAGTGAGGGGCTGAAAGATGCTATCTTCGTCGTTTAACCCCCTGGATCACCCGTGACTACTCCCGTTGCTCTGGGGACTCATGATATCATCGTTATATGTCCCCTACGCCAGTAAACTCCTGCAAAATACAAGAAACACGGAAAAGTGAAAGAAAACAAGAAAACATGAGAAAACGAATACAAGATGGCGGAAAACAACGGAAAAACACAAAAGAAAATGTGAGTGAATATATGAAATATAAACACACGTCAGCATCATATGCAATAAATCCCATATAGTATTAAAATCCATTTGCATCAAATACAATTGAACCGATGACATACATCTCTCAACACCAACAGGCTTTGGGATGACTCCAAAGAGAGCTATCATTTCAGTTCTCAGCTTCCCGAATCTGACGGACATTCTCTTTGGAGCTGGACAATATGATAATCACTGATTCAACAAGTCTACCTCTTTCATTTTTTATACGCGAGGTCGGCCAATTAAGGGGGCAGACAGGCATATATCTCCACAAGATACGCGAACCCCAAGAAATACTTTATGTTTATTTCAAAATTGACTCATACAGCAGAAGGGGACCAGAAATTTACAGACTAATACTTTTGAGGGACGCTGAGCTCTTGCAAATGATCTCCCAAGGGTGTCGACCTCTCGTCCGTAATAGGGACCTCACACTCAGCTACAGAAACGGGAAACCTCCTCCTCAGACACAAGGACAGAGACCTCCTCCTCAGCTGTAGGAATACATGCTTCCTACTCTGCTGTAGCCACATGAACGTCTCCCTCAGACACAGGGATGTGGACCTCATCTGCTGCAACATCGTTATCTTTTGCTTCCGGCTCATCATCCGACCAAAACTGCAATTGGTCGAAATCAATCCCCGAAGCAGTATACTTAATTTCGATCTGCAGTCAGCAACGTGTGAAGCCGGCTTTATATAGCATTAGCACATTGGTTAGGCTCGCCTTATATTCGTCTATGGCCTCCTGACAACTCTTCGCTTTTTCTCCTCGGGAATCTTCGAGAATGATTCCCTGACATCTCTGGAAGAGTCACCCTCTTTCGTTACAGAGTCTTCTTTCTTTAGCAGCCGCTCTTTGGCTGGTTTTCTCAAGGTGGATTCCTTGGCCATCTGCATCTCCAAGGAGCTTTTACAGGCCGCCTCATCTGTAGCTCTTGCTTTTACCTCAGCCAGCTCTTGCTCGACCTCTTTGATAACGGGAGAAGAGCTCTAAGTGTGTAAGTTTGTCCTTCAGAAGCTTCGTCTTCACCTCGTCGATGACCTGGTCGGTCTCTATTTGCTCATTTCTGAAAGCCAAATGGGCTTCATAATTAGCCACGACAAGTGAGCCCTGTCACAGCTCGGCGGTTGAAATCGCTGCATGTGAACAAGAGAAAGAATCAGACCAAACACTTCCCACAATTCTAGAAGACTCAGTCGAAATTTCTTACCTATAGGACCTACTGAGCCGTAAGTGTTGACAGCCTCGCGTGATCAACCTTGGCCATGACGGCCCTGTCCTAAGGAGGAATCAAATTTTCAATGAGCCAGGAGGTGACCCAACAGCTCAAGAAGACAGAGTCATTCTCGCGCACTGGATAGTATGATCTCTCTCCTGGGCATCCCCACATATCTTGAGGACACATATCCTCCATGAAGATCACCCTATATTCTGAAGGGATATCCTCTGCTAATGGCTCCTGGGGAAGGAGACCCCCCCAATGGCCAAGTATTGATAGCCAAACAAGTCCCATGAGCCGATGGTGAATCCACCGGAGCCTCATGTGAAGGCAAAACTCAAACCAGTTCAGGAATGGCTTCCATCGCCATGACATCGTCTTCGCCGAAAGGATCTTCAGCACGATCCTTCTTTTTATTGCCTTGGTCTCGGCTAAGGGCCTCCGTGGCCCCCCTAGAGACTCGATTTCCTCTTCCCATGTCTCTGAGTTTTCTTGGAGACCTACGTGATCGTCAAAGACGATCCTTTGACAACGATGGTCGCCCGCTCAGGACTGACCGTGAAATGGGATGACAAGCCCCCTTTAACCTCTCGGAGGGAAGCATGAACGACATATTGGACCTCGGGATCTTCCTGATACTCAGCCCTTTCATCCCTACAATACGGGGATGAGTAAATAATGTGAAGGGTAGGGTCAACTCGAAGGTAAATCCTTACCTCCCACCTATATAGTCGACTTCAGAGTTTTCGCATTAAACAGAGATACTGTCTTCCTAAACTCATCTGGGAGGCGGAGTAACTCATCAACGATCTTCAACTCACCCTTCGTAAGGGGGAGCTCTTCATTAGCTACAAGAGTCGGCTCGGCCCAATTGGTGATAAAAATCGCTGAGCTAGGAAAAGATACAAACACATACTGCTCCTTCCACCCCTTATTGGAAGTGGGGAGATTCTTGATCAATTGCATGTCTCTCTTGGCGGTGGTATAATACCACTCAGAGCCCGGATAAATCTTCACTAGAAAGAAGAAATTGAACAACCTCAAAGTCGGTTCCACTTGTATCATCATGCACAATATTATGAAGCTGACCAAATTGCCCACGAAATTCGGCATCAGTTGGCACAGGGAGAGTCCTAGCGCATTTAGGACTTCCAAGATAAACGGGCGCATTGGAAAACGAAGCCCAAGGTCAAAGTATTTGGTATACACACCTACCTCGCATTCCCCAGGCCAACAAACTCTGTCAGTCAACAGAGGAATCCGAATTGTAAATGGGTGTCGGACGAAACTCTTCTTAAAATATGGTAGAAGGGCTGTCGATACTTTAGAGGCGATAACTGCTTGGGGAGCAGGTGTTCTCTTGACTTTATGATGAGTTGAGGCCTCAACATTGACATGGATTAGAACTGGATCCCTTTCCTCCGTAGATGGTGACGGAGGGGGCGCATCGGTTCGAAGTACCCCCTATGGCAGCCCGACTTTCTGCCTGATGTATATCCTCTTGAGCCCTCTCCATCTTGTCCCTGAATTCGTCGGTTTCTGAAGTTGATGATGTAGCCATGATGAATATTGAACGAAGAAAGGGGAAAGAATCAGAGATTTCTTTCTAAGATGTTTAAACCCAAGAATTTAGTGTCTCTCTCCGCCACTTTATCACTTATAAGGGGGATGACCGACCCTAATCGAGGCTAACCCTCCAGCCTAAAGACACGTGTCACCAATCAGCAACCGTATTTATTCCAAACCTAGGCAGCTGTAATGGCCAAATCAGTGGGAACGGAGCTTTGATCGACTATGATCGAGTGCTTTTGCCTCGACTGACGTGCCCAATTAATGAAGCATCATGTCACTCGACCTCAATCGACGCGCTGACTAAACTCAAGTGACAGGGGACGTTATTACATCATTGGGCCGGTTTCTATTAGCGACCCTGGGCCATGCATAGTTAGCATCAATAGGTCGGCCCCATAAACTTATATGAGTGGTTTTAACACTTGCATAAGCTAAAGCCCACTAAAGAAGATAGAGCGAGCGACCCATCAGGCCCGTCACGTTTGCCGAGCCCACGTAAATACCAGGCTGTTTACTTGATCAAAGTCGGTTCAAATCAAACACATTAAGCCCCCACGTTCTTAAGGAGAAATGGGGGAAATGTGCCCAATTGTGGCGTAGTGGTCACTCGCCCACTACGCCCGAGACGTAGGCACACACATGCCATGTTACGACCCATTCCCTAGGATACCCGATAAGTACGAATCCGTATCAGGTATTCCCGAAACTACGGGTGTGAAGAAGAAAGACGAGAAGAGAGAAGAGAAATACTACTCGAAACAGAAAGATTCTGTAGGCCACTGCTCACGTGCTGGGAAGTACTGATGATGCTCCAACTCAACCCAAAAACAACAGAGAAACACAATGTATAAAGAACAAATTATTCCTTTTATTACATCATTACAAGGAGTACGTCATACATCATCTATACAAGGAGGTAGAAAAAAGAAGAGAAATCCACAACCCAAAAGTACAAAAAAGAGGTCCACACCCAGTACAACGCACCCACTAATCTACCCGAAGGAAGTCTAACTGGACAAAGTCGCCGGCAAGCTCTACCTCTAAACTGGGAACGGTCTCTGGCGTCGGAACCTGCACAGGCTGCTCCGGTCCTACTCCTGAAAACCACAAGGTGGCCACGTCAACGTGTGACCAGTAGGAACTCCTAATATTGCTAGTAAGATCCAGTCTTAGAACTTTTCCTTCTAACGAATCATCTATCTATAGGTGTCACAACAACCAAAGAACTAATACAGAATTAAAAATAAGCATGACATACAAGTGCTGGAAGTAAAAAGAAACAAGGAACTTAAAGTTTAGATTAAATTAGTTAAAATTAGATGTTTAGTGATGATTTGAAAACTCGAATAAACGTAGGATGCTAAGGAGCCAGACTTCACCCATGGTGGGTAAAAAGTGGTACCTTAACCAGCGACACGTGCACTAGAGGGGCCCCACGTAACTCCCTACCCGAACAGGGCAAGGTACGGGAGTGAGACAATATCTGTTTTTATCGGAAAAATGGAGAGAACCAACAATTACCGCATTGTGCATCATGAGTACACTACCGGCATCTCTAACTCTAGTCAACTGCCCCTCCCAGGAGTGACAAGCGAGTGAGAAATCTATCATATGTCTGCTCCTTAACTCCTAAAATTTACCCGTGTTTTCCCCAAACGCGTATCTGGAGTCTCACCCATTTTAAAATGTATCGAGCGCTCCAGACATTAAACACTCTGCCTCACTCTTTGTTTATGAATCAATTTCTGGTTACTTTCATTTTGGCGGTCTCCATTACGACATTCACAATTTCTCTTTTCTTTTATAATTATGCCGATGTCGGGATTAACCACGAACATCGCATCAACAATTCATTATAGCCTCACATGTGTCCAAATAACACTTATAACATATGATTGCATCCTTCCTAACATGAATGTTAGCATATAACATTAACATGAACATTGCATAATTAACATGGCATAATAGACATGTCTAACATGAAGATATTACCACCCCTAAGACATTAGCATGAACATTAGTATGGACATTAGCATGAACATTACATGGAGTATAACACATGATATTAGCATGGAACAAACATGTCTATTGATATTAACATGAACTAACATTAATATTAACATGGACTAACATGAAACATAGAAGTATTTTAACATAGAAACATAGTAAAGTTAGCAAATTAATATGTTAACATGTTAAGCTAACATGCTAAGTACATATTAACATTAGCACATGGACAAGGTAATGGTAGCACATGGAACATGTTGGCTTGCAAATTAGTATATAGACATAATTATGGCTTAAATGTGATTTCTAATATGAACCAACATTGCCATGGAATTTAACATAGAAATATAGGAATATATTAAGTAACATGCTAACATCGAATAGAATATGTGAGTTTACTAACATAATCATGGCATCATAAATCAAAAAGCTATAACATCTATTGAAGTGCTGGAAATAGCATTCAGTCTTCAAACATTACTATTTTCATGAAATTTCAGTTAGAATCTGAAGAAAGTGTCAACTACAAAGTCGTAAAAATGGAAGTTTTACATACACCCACCAAATTTCAAAAACTAATATGAAGTGTGTGATTTATAGTGCTCAATTTAGTAACAGATAGCAATTCTGCAGAAAGACATATCAACTGTCTCAACTAAATCAATGTATTACTCATAGCTACAATCAAATCTAGATAAGTTTTATAACATGAGAGTTTCAGATTAGGAAGTTTTGATTTCTGCAATATCCTAAATCATCTAATTTCATTAAGTATTGTGGTCGTTATCACTGTTTTAGTACATGGTGTCAAAACAGGCTGAAATCTGCTATGCTGCCAGCAAAACCCCTTTTCTCCTAATATTTGAACAGAACATATGTCAAATTATATATGAACATGGGTTAGAATTTCATGAGCTACACTAATATAATTTTTTAAGAATTTTTATTTTTCTATAATGAGCAGTATACACAGATGAACATATGATATTTCAGCAGAAAATCTGAAACAGAATCATGTTGCATCACAACCCAATTCCTACTAAACACAAATCCTAAAACTAATCCTAACTAATATGTTAGGAAATCCTAACTCAACTAGTCATTCTAATAGTCTTTGGCCCTTCTTTGTCCTTGGAGGTCTTGAAGCTCTATCTCCTTCAACTCCTTCTCCTTCAATTCCTCTTCAAAGATAGTTGGTGAAATGAGGATATTTGTAGTTTATGGTTGTAAGGAGAATCTCATCTTTGTTTTGTTTTTGGAAGTGGAAGGAGAGGAGGTTGAGATGGTGGGAGAAGTGGAGATAAGGGAGGAGAAAGAAGGAGGGAGTGTCCCAAAGGAGAGAGAGGGAGAGAGAGAATGAAAGCATTAAAAATTTCTCTTTCCTTTTTCTTTTCTAAAATTTTTCCCTTTTTAAATCTCATTACATGGATGAATCATCTCTTAATCTCCTCTCCTCGTGCCACCTAGCTTGGAGTTATGTAGGATTCATCCTCCTAATGACACCTAATAAATAGTTGGGTTAAAATTACTCTCTAAATGACACCTAGCAATGAGGAGGTGGCATGACATGACAAATTAGGAATTTAATTTCTAAATAAATGTGAATACGTGAATTAATACACCATACCATCCTAATACATAGTATTTCATGCAAATACTTCATTTATATAATTCAAATGATATTCTAAAATTATTTTAAAAATAATTTACTTATCAGAAAATTATGGAAAATTCATGAAAATACCCAAAAATCTCATATATACAAATACATAAAAAATACGTACATTATACTCGTATTTACGAAAACGGGATATTACATTTTACACACCATAAAAACAAAGTCCGTCCTCAGACTTTCTAAAACTAAGAGTCTAATCGGAGGTTGCTTAGGTCTAATGGTCTCCCCACCCATGAAATACTAACACCACTACATCTGTACTACACACATACATTAATATCACATACATTCACCACACTTACACACACACACACACACACACACACACACACACACACACACACTAGGATATAGACCTAACATACACATATACGATACGCATATACTGCTCAACTACAATATATCTTACTGATATCTATAACATAAAGAATTTCATAACAAGGCAATACACATCAATTAAGAGACAATATTAATACTTATTCCCTACTATATACGTATAAATCTATCTTAATCCAAGATCTAAACAACATAATTAGCACCCAATAAACATACGACTATACATTACTTATAATAATGTATGATCATATATCAATACATATGTCGAATATTAAGGCATTTCCATACATACAAAATATTAGGTCATAAATGTATAGTATATCGACATACCAACCAATACACACTAATTATATAAGCAAAGATACATACATATATACTCTTATCCAATATTTACCTACGTAGTTCTATATTTATCCATTTATATACCTATGCAGGTATATATACATATAAACAACCAACTATTCATATATCTCTCGTAGAATATATTCAGTGCAGTATATATATGTATATACATTCAAGACCATGTATTTACTATAGTACAAGAAATACCCCAATACAATATACACACACACATGTATACACAAGACGTATCCATGTACATATAAATCTTATTCACATGTTACACATACATCCATATCTTCATATCATACTCATATCTTCACACAATGTATATATACATATAAATACACACCAATATTGCATAATTTGTCATACCTACTTATGTATATATATACACACCATTTAGTAAGCCAATATATTTCACACACTACTTATGATCCATATCCAAATGTACACACACACATATCTTACTATATCAGTTCACATAATCATATTTATAGTATGCATAGACATATAATTACTTTATGTATACCATCTTACACTCTTTTACATCCAAATATACATCCACCTAGATGTACAAACAAATATTCATATACCAACATACATATCATGAATTTATTTATACACCAATATTTATACACACAGATAGTATGCCTTATACATAGATTTACACATCATATACTATTTACTCCTCAGTCCATATAAACAACATTTCTATAATACACCTCATAGTTCGTCCATATATGAACACTTACACTATGATTTATAATGATACACACAAGTAGTCATACTAGTATCTATAATGTAGCTTACATCTAGATATAACTATAGAAACATGCCTATAGGAATACAATATAACTACAATACATATATATCTATGCAAACACATAACCACCGACACATATATGTAAATATACAAACGACTACACTTGCTTACCCTCAGGAAGCTTTGTACCTTGGGTATCCTAATACCAAGGCATTATCCTAATGCTGATCACCAACCCACCTTAAGAAACAACTACCCATATGGAGCATTACCCGCACTATCCCTACGCACGCCACAGTGCGGACACCTACATGGGCCACCACCTATCACGACCCGTTTTTAGGATACCCGATAAGTACGAAGCCGTATCAGGTATTCCCGAAACTATGGTTGAAGAAGAAAAACAAGAAGAGAGAAGAGAAATACTGCTCGTAACAGAAAGATTCAGAAAGATTCTGCAGGCCACTGCACACGTGCTGGGAAGTACTGATGATGATACAACTCAACACAAAAAAACAGACAAACACACTGTATAAAGAACAAATTAATCCTTTTATTACATCACTGCAAGGAGTACATCATACATCATCTATACAAGGGGGTACAAAAAGAAGAGAAACCCATAACGTAAAAAGCACAAAAAAGACGTCCACACCCAGTACAACGCATCCATTAATCTACCCCGAGGGAAGTCCAACTGGACAAAGTCGCCCGCATGCTCTACCTCTGAACTGGAAACGGTCTCTGGCGTCGGAACATGTACAGGCTGCTCCGATCCTACTCCTGAAAACCACAAGGGGCATGTCAACGCATGACCCAGTAGGAACTCCTAACATCGCCAGTAGGATCCAGTTTTAGAACGGGTCCTTCTAACTAATCATCTATCTACATGTGTCTAAAGAACTAATACAGAATTAAAAATAAGCATGACATACAAGTGTTGGAAGTAAAAAGAAACAAGGGAAAAGTTCAGATTAAATTAGTTAAAATTAGATGTTTAGTGATGATTTGGAAACTCGAGTAAATTGTAGGACGCTAAGGAGCCGGACTTCACTCAGGGCGGGTGAAAAGCGGTACCTCAACCAGCGACACTGGCACTGGAGGGGCCTCTCTTAACTCCCTACCCGAACGAGGC